>CM056494.1:47713398-48327701 GCA_029783415.1 Anisodus acutangulus
TTTTTTTTTTACTTCTTTCAAAGGGCAATGAAGGCCTTCCTTATAAGTTCCACTGATCAGGAAGAGAGAAAGGAAGAGGTTTTTTCTTTAGATAAATACACAGTGATCAATAAAACATGGGAAGAAAATTGGGATGTTGTTCAAAACTTCAAATATATTCCGTTTTTTATTTTATTTTATGTAATGGTTCATTCTTAAAAAAAGTTAACTTAAAAATAATTAACTCAAGGGGAAAAAATTATGCCGCACAAATATTATGATGCATTTAGAAATATAAATAAAAATCTTCATTTCTATTTTAAATTATGTGCTCGACTAAATTAGATCATATAAATTTAAACGAAACAAGTATGTCATAAAATAGGTCAACGAAATTCGTGAGCACAATGAAAAGGGAGGAAATGTAGGAGGAAGGTAATCCAAGCCAATCGGCACATGTTGATAGGCTTTCATCAGGGCAAAAATTATTTACTACTCTTAAAAATCGTAAAATAGACTTTTAATTCTTGTAATTGTAAATTAAATGTGTGTCTAATACACTATAAAATTATTGCAAAAATAACATTTTTAATTCTTGAATTATTGCTATATTTTTATTTTATTCCATGTATTATTCATGAATCATGATAGAGTATTTGACCTTCAATTATATCAAATGTCCTATTTTAGTCCTTAAGCTGCCTGCTTTATTCTGCAACTACTAAACTACGCATTGTTTTTTGGGTTTAAAATTCAAAACATTAAAAAAAAAAAAAAGAGTTGCAACAAAAAGACCTTAATTGCAAGTGTATCTATACGTTTTCCACGGTAGATATTTATACGCGCACTGGGTGTTTGTATCAAAGTGATGTAACTTACTATAATTAAATAATTTGATAGAGTGATTATTTGAAAATGTATTTTGAATGTGATGTCTGTTAATCATGTTATTTCTAAACGATTAAAATATAATTGTGATGTGTGTAAGGTTTGTGGTATTGAAAGTGAAACTATTGATCATATGCTTTTTAAATGTCCTAAAAGCAAAATTGGTCTGAAAAATATATCCTATTAATTGACTGAATATTGAGAGCACCATGAATTTTGCTAGATGGTGGAATGGTATTTTTCTTAATGCTAATCAATATCCTGATTCTATTAATCTTGCTAAATTAAATGTTTCTATCATGTGGCAAATTTGGAAGGCTAGAAACTCAATGAGCTTTGACGGGGATATTTGTGAACCCCATGATATTGTAAACAAAGCACTTTTTGATTTTCATGAATACGAAAATAATTCGCTTACTACATTTTCTCCTATGCTTGTATATGATTATGCTAAAGATAAAAATATTATTGTGGCACAAGATGGTGTTGTTCTGTTTGCAGATACTAGCTTACAAAAGGAGAAAAAGATGGCAAGCATTGGAGTGACGACTATGGATAGTTGTGGTCATTTGCTTCAAGCCGTTGGTACCCCAATTCAATTTGTTTGGAAGGCCATCATCGCTGAAGCACTAGCAATTCGTGAAGCACTGGAAAACGCTAAGGAAAATGGATGGTCAAAGGTGCAAATCTTGTCTGATGCAAAAACTGTGGTTGATATGATATGGAAAAAAAGTGTAGTTTCATGGGAGATAGAGACTACGTGTGAAGATATCTGGAAGCTTATGAGTTTCTTTGAGGATGTACATATTCTATATATTCCTAGGTCTTGAAATATGCTAGCGCATAATTTAGCCAAATTTTCTATTCGTTGTTATGTAATGTTATTTGGATTTCTGTTTTTCCTAGTTGGATCGTAATTGATGCTAATGCATTTTTAACTCTTTGAGACCGTTTATGCATTAATGAAGTAAAGTTGTTTGTTGTTAAAAAAAATTATATACATCAATTAACTATGGTTAAATGTGAAAGTATATTTATGTCCTAGAGACAATCTGTATTAGGACAAATGTACTTTATAAACATTCGTATGATTATTAATGGAGATTAATATTTTGGTATTTGTAATTATTGAATTATTAATTGATTGTTTGTAATATTCTATAATATGCATCCCTGGAGGTTACGCTGTTATTAATAGTGTGAGATATTAATATTATAACTTAACTCTTAAAATAGCCTCGACTAATGATCATCGAGAATGGGATATCGATGATATGTGATAAGTCGACATGTGGTCTACATCACATCCTTAGAGGATGTAGTATGTCTTACCTGCTACGAGTAATGGCTACTCGTGATGGACACATGGATACTTTGGAAGTATTGGTATACCCTGCTAATATATTGTTTGTTATACTTGTCTAAAGTATGATCAGCGTGTGAGAGATAGAAGTCCTTAGACTTGAGGTCAATACGTGCCTTGTCTACAAAGTAATGTACTTTGATCCCGTCCTAAGCTCAAATTCCTTATAGGTTGAGATACGGCTTGTATTGGGTACATAACGATGTGAATTAAAGGTGGTAGTTGAGCCAAGATTAGGATCCATTCCTCAAATGTATATTCGAGAGAACACTCGGATTCTCAGTGATATTAGGTTGACTAAGTCGTTGGCCAACGCAATAAACATATTTAGAATATCGTCTAGCTGTCAACTAATATAGATGAGATACAATGATTAAGCCATTTGGATAGACACTTGACAAATCCTAAGCTTGATCGGGTGTGTCGTGAATAAAAGAATTTTATCTTACCACATAAAGGTTAAGTTTACTGGATTCACGTAAACGTACTTCACATATTGAGTTCGTCTTGCGGCACCGTCTAGAAGTTCCGCGTAGACCTTAATTTGATTAATGTCGATATGAGAAGACATGTAAGGTCACACTATGTCGATTGTCCGTTCGATCTAAGAATGTATTGAGAGAGTAATTAAATGTTCGATTTAGAATCGAGATATTTAAATGAATAATAATTATTTTAATTAAGTCAAAATTGGATTTTGGATTTAATTAAGAATGAGCAAAAAATAAATCGAGTCAGTGCAGGAGCACGTCGAGTGCCGCGGCGCCCATACCCTAGGGTCGCGGCGCCTCTGCCTCGAATTTTGAGCAGGTCCAAGGTCAAACCCTAATCCGGTTTTGACCTATTTTTCAACTATAAATAGAGGCATTATTTTCATTATTCACATACTAATTTCAGATTATCATTCTAAGCCTTAGAGACTTAGAATTAAAACTCCCTCGAACCTCTGCCGGATTTTCTAGCTTTCCGAACGAGAAATACATTGAAACTTGGAGCTTACAATTGGAAGGGCAACCGCGTGTCCACCTTATAGTAGATAAAGACTCCAGATATTCTAACATGTAAGTTTATGCTTTATGTTACATGTTTGATTGTTGTATAACCATACCAGAAAACTTGTTGGGGTAAGTAAGAAACAAAAATTTTAAACTTTCACTGTGCCTTACTTATGTATTTTGAACCCAACAAAATCTTTCAAAATGATGTTAGTGTATATTCATACACATAACATACGTTCATTGTTTGACGTAAACACCATATGCGGATAAGTTTTACTTAGTTTCCACCGTCGATCTCTACTTATCTCCTTACCAAGGTCAAGAAAACACCAAAGTACACATATCTCCACTTTCCCCTCTTAAGTATTCTTTTCTCAGTCTTTGCCTACTATTTATTTGCTTTACAAAATCCACATAGCTTCCTTTGCTCTTTGCAATATGATTTTATGCTTCTCTTTCACCAAGCTCCACTTAAAATCTGTAATTACGAAAATAAAGTAAAAATGAAAAGTTCATTAACAGTGGCAATACATGGATTGTCGATTGGAATGGATTCGATCGCTTGAGTCACATGATCCGCATACTTAGGCAAATTCTAACTTATTTTCGCTTTTCTTAAATTATTTTCAAACCCGAAATCGAACATAAATGGATTTCAAGTTCATCACTTTAATCCTTCAATCAACAACTTCAAATTCAAAGTGATGTTGTGAATTGATTTTGAGTTAGGATTTTAAATAACAAATTAGGTTACGATAACACAAAATAACTCAAAATTCTGCAATTCTCGTCTTCTTCTGCTTCATGGTCTGATTTTTGCATTGTTATATGATCAAATGGATGGTGATTACAGTGGTCTTTGGTGATGGTTATGGTAGTTTTGTGATGATGAAGGTGGAAAATGAATGTATATTCCGTGTATCTCACTATATATTTGGTGTATGTTTGATGTATATCTAGTTACGTTTACTACCTATCCTACGTATCACTGTTTATAGTCGCACACAACAAGTACATATAGTGACATACACGTCAGTATATTATTGTATGATGTGTATTTCAGTGTATATCATGTGTATATCAACATATATATTGATCATATATAATGATATTCAAGGTACATGGAAAGAAGTTGTGAAAGGCATAGGATAGAACTCCGACGAAGAGGAAAATTGCAGCGAAGAGCAATCTAGTCATCTGATTTTCTGGCGAAACTCCAAAATAATCGCCAGAGAAGTTGTGGACGGGAGCAGAGCAGCAGTAGACGGAGTAGAGCAGCGACAGATGGTGGCGGAGCACAATGGCCAGCGGCAGGCAGCAGAACGATGATGGCTAGGGCTTGTGGGAAGAGAAGATAGTAAGAAAGAGAAAAGAAAGATCTCCAAAATCTCTAATTTTGTGGGATTTAATATTCTCTACTAAAAAGTCACTATATTTCCGCTGAAATTTGGCACTAAAAAATGTTCAATGGCTATTCCACAGATATTTTGATTGAATCAGTGAGAAAAAAATAGTAGTGTTTTCACATGGAAAAATAGAAAGTTTTTCAGTGTTTCTATAGGAACCTGTTTCCGCCATGCATTTTTCCAGGTACGGTTGGAATGAGGTGAGAAAATCACGTTTTATAACACTAATTTTCCATTGGTTTTTGTGGAGAAAAACTCTATTTCTAGTAGTGATCGGAGGTTGTATATATTTTGAAAATCAACTATTCATATATTATGAAAAGAGAATAATATTATTAGTTATGATAATTATAAATTTATTTTAGTATATTTCGGTAAAAGCCCCATAAGAATTTTAGAGAGAAATTCTTTTAAGTTTAATTTGTGGGCCAAAAGGATGCAATTTAAGGTTTACATACATACATTGGTTTTTTCTGCTGAGTATTGTTTCAGTTGGATTTGGATTTGGAGTTTTGGTAACACTAACATGTGACGATACAATAACTTTATAGGATATCTTCTAATTTCCTTATAAATAAGAACTGTAACTTTAAGAGGATTAAGGTCCCACGAGAATCAAGATGACATCTGTTTCCTCAACTTTTCAACTGGCTTCTTACGCATATATAAATTTGTCATTTACATGTTCGAAAGAAAGTAGGAGGAAGTTGAAATTGTGCCGTGAAACTGATAATGTTAAGTTATGTACATGGAGAATACTTAAAGTTTTTATACGATAGAGTTTTATTTAACTAGTTATAATAGAATTTGACTATTTCTTTCGTTTGAACAATCAATAACGTTTATCGGAGAGTTAGCAAGAATACAATTATTTTAAATATGACCTAATTATGCAAATACTATTTACACTATTAGTGAATAGATACTTAACTCATGGAAAGAGGGGATCTTTGCCTAACTCAACTCCAAAAATTAGCTTATGAAGGGAAGATTGGGACACTTCAACGCCCACCTCACGTCCAGGGCTGGACATCTGGAGCGTGGGAAAAGATGGGGCCCAACATCGGTAAAAACAAATTGAGACGAGTCACATCGGTAAACAACAAGCTGGGATGAGTCCTACTCTGATACCAAGTAAAAAAAAGACCTTGGGCATAACTCAACCCCAAAAATTAGCTTATGAGGTGAGGATTGCCCAAGACCAAATAAGGAGACCATCCATCCCTTTTTCATCCGATGTGGGACACTTCAACAACTCATGTTACAACCTAAACATCAAAGCACATAGTCACTTGCGACGAAGCTACTCTGGTCCAAAAGAAGTGAATTAACACCGGCCTCTTTCAGCTCTGCGCTGAAAAATTATACTGTCTAGATACGTCAATTCTTTTTATGTATATATATTATGTTGAATTCTCTTGACTAAAAAATCTTGACTTCATGTGTTCATTTCTTTATATTTTTAATCCCTTTAGCGAAAATATTAATTTCGTCATATCATATCAAAAATACTCATAAAATATATTTCACTTAGATCGATCTAATAAAAACTTCTGTCAATATCTATGTATAGGGGCTGTAGAATTGTATTAATCTCTCTTGCGGAGTCTTTCTCATTAATACAAATATATATAGTGTACAATATGGAATCCTAATATAATAAGGATCCTAAATCTACCATACTTATACATCACTAAATATTACATAATATTTGAAGTATAATATATTGTACACGTTAATACACCCCCTCATTAGGAGCGGGAGGAGGTCGGACGCTAAGACTGGATCTGAAGTCAAGGAAGAGATGTCTAGGAAGGTCTTTCGTGAAGATATCAGCATACTGATACGAAGATGGCACATGCAACACCTTAACATGACCGAGAGCAACCTTCTCACGAACAAAATGTATATCCATCTCAATGTGTTTGGTTCGCTGATGCTGAACCGGATTATGAGATAAATATATGGCGGATATGTTATCACAGTAGACCAAAGACGCCTTACGCAGGGGACACTGAAGCTCCAAAAGAAGGTTTCAAAGCCAACAGATTTCAGCAACAACATTTGCAACGCTTCTATACTCTGATTTTGCACTCGAACGGGATAAGTTGGCTTGCCTCTTGACAGACTGTGAAATGAGGTTATCCCCTAGAACACACAATAGCCGGAGGTGGAGTGTCGCGTGTCCGGACAGCCCGCCCAATCAGCATATGTATAGGATAACAATCTGGTCGGTGTTGAGGGGTATAAGTTCAATCCATAATCAAGTGTGCCCTTAACGTACCGAATAATGCGCTTAAAGGCAGTAAAATGAGGCTCCATGGGGGCATACATGAATAAGCACACCTGCTGAATGACACAAGCAATATCAGGCCTGGTGAAAGTAAAATACTGTAGTGCACCTGCAAGACTCCTGTAAAGAGTGGGATCGGACACTGGATCACCATCACCAGCACTAAGCTTTGATTTAGAGTCAACCAGAGTAGACATGATCTTGTAGTTTAGCCATGTATATTATCTCATCTGCATACTTGCGCTGACACAAAAACATAGTTTCTGTAGACCTAGTCACTGATATTCCCAAAAAATAGCTCAATCTCCCCAAGTCAGTCATAACAAATTCGGATTTAAGTAATGCAATGATCTCATTTTTCAATTAATCAGAGGATGCAGTGAGCACAATGTCATCCACATATAATAATAAATAAGCAATGCTACTACCTCGATGAAAAATAAATAAAGAATTATCGCATTTGCTGTATACGAACCCAATTTGCATAATGTACTGTGAAAAGCGATCATACCACGCTCGAGGGGCATGTTTCAAAGTTTCAAACCATAAAGTGACTTACGAAGGCGACATACATACTAAGGGGCTGTTGGATGGACAAAACTAGGCGGCTAGTGCATATAGACAGTTTCCTTCAGGTCCCCATATAGAAGCGCATTTTTCACATCAAGCTGATGAATTTGCTAATGCTTACCCATAGCAGTACTCAGAATTGTGCGAATGGTAGCCGATTTATCAACCAGACTGAACGTCTCACCACAATCAATACCCTTCTACTGATTAGTGTCATTGACCACAAGTCTCGCCTTGTACCTCTCTAGATCACCACTGTCTCTGTATTTATGATGAAAAATCCACATGCATCGGATCACATTCACCCCTCCGGTTTAGAAACCAAATTCCAAGTGTGTTGGTTCATTAAAGCATTAAATTCCTCATACATGGCCACATTCCAATTAGGGTCTAGTTTGGCTAATTTTGGGTTTTTGGGAATTTGGGAAATGGTTTGGGTGGATAAGTTAAACTGGACTTTGGGTTTCAAAATCCCGTATTGGGCACGGGTTTCCATTGGGTGCGTTGGGGCAGTGGGTGGTTGGTTATTTTTCTGGGTTTGCGGTTGCGGGTCAGTGTGGTGGGTTTGCGGTTGTGGGTCACTGTTATGGGGACCTAGCTGCGGGTGAGCAGTGTCTGGACAGGGCATCATGTCTGGTGATGGTGACGATGGGTTCGGTGGGGTCGATGAATTGGGATGAGGGGTATGGGGTGGGTGTTGTTGGGTAGGATGTTGGTGGTGGGTTAGGGCTCGAGTGTCGGTGAGTTAGTGGGTTAGTAATGGTCTAGGTACTGGGGTGGGTTAGTAGTGGTCTAGGTACTGTGGTAGGTACAGCTAGGGGTTCCGATGAAGGGTAGCGTGTCGGTGTTGGGTTGTGTTCGAGGAAAAAAAGCTATCGGTGGTGGTGACACGATGGTTATTGGTTTGTTTTGCCGATGGATGTTCTGGATGGTGATCGGATTTGATATGGGGACAGAGGGTCGACTGCTATCGGAGGAGGCGATAACTCATGGCAGGGACGTGGACTGAGATGGCAGAGGAGAGACAGATACATTGCCGAAACTGGTAGATAGCTGAGACGGTGGCGGAGGGTGTCCGGAAATAGTGCTGGTGGTAGCGGTATTTTGCAGCGACGGGGATGCAGGGATAGTGGAGGTTGTTCGATAGAGTTCGGTGAGTGTGACGGATGAGGGGCCGGACTCGTCTAGAAAGGTATAGGTTGTGTTTTGAAACTTTTGGATGTTTGCAAAAGGGAAGATTGCTTTATTGAACGTGACATGACGAGACACAATAATTTTGCGGGAAGACACGTCATAGCACAGATAACCCCTGTGATTAGGCGAGAAACCTAAGAACACACAAGGAGTGGTGCGGGGTGCAAGTTTATGCGAGGCTATGGAAGCAAGATTCGGGTAGCACAGACAGCCGAAAATCCGTAGGTGCTCATAAGTTGGATTCTACGGAATAAAATTTCGGCGGGTGTTCTATTTTGAAGGGTTTGGGTGGGCAAACTATTTAGAATATATTCGGACATTTTAACCGCATAAACCCAAAAAGTGTGTGGGGGAGGGGGAGTGGCATGAAACAGGGTTGTACGAACCATGTTATTGATAGTGTGAATGATTCGTTCGGCCTTGCCTTCTGAGAGGAGGTGTGGGGACACGAGAATCGGAAAACCATGCCGTTAGTAGAGCAAAAATTATGAAACGCGAAATTATTGAACTCACGACCGTTATCACATTGAAGCGATTTTATGCCTTTTTCAAATTGTGTTTTGACATAGACACGAAATGCAAGAAGCTTGACAAACACTTCAGACTTGAATTTAAGCGGATAGACCCAGACAAAGTGAGAAAAGTCATCTAATAAGACGAGATAAAATTTATGACCCAGTGAGCTAGTAATGGGAGATGTCCATAAATCTGCATGAACAGTGTTAAAGGGAGAATGCGTAACACTTGAAGAAGACTGAAACGGAAGACGAACATGTTTGCATAAAGGACTAGAAAGACACTGTTGGGTAAATTTTCCATTATGACAACGAATTAAATTATTGTTTCAAAAAAAATTAAAAACAGGGGCTCCTGGGTGTCCAAGTTTATTGTGTCAGGTTGACGGAGAAATTGTTGTCAAAGCGATGGGAGGAGTGACACTAGTAGCGGAAATGGATAGGAAAGGATAGAGATCACCCTCACTATTGCATCTCGTAAGGAGTTTCCCGGTACGGAGGTCCGTTGCGGAAAATCCAAATGGGTCAAAATTAATTGATACAGAATTATCGGTGGCAAATTTCCTAACGGATATTAGGTTTTTGATAATGGTAGGAGCATATAAGACGTTATTCAGGGAGATGTGGGGATGCAGTGGTGGGGTTAGTGTGTGGCCAAACCCTTGAATTGGAATGCAATGACCGCTTCCAACCATAATAGATTGTGGAGTATTTAAACTGCATAGTTGAGGAAGATTACCAAAATTGTTGGTGAGGTGAGATATGACGCATGTATCCATATACCACGCATTATCGGGCTGTCGAGGAGTCAATGTGACGAAAGTCGGGCCCAAATTGGATTGGGAAAGGCATGGAGCAAACTGTTGGGCTCCAGGAAATAGGGACGTATTACTGTGGTCCATTGACTGACTTGGGGCAGACTGATTGGCTGCTTGTAATTCATCCCAAAATTGGTTGCTTGCCATGAGGGTTTCCGGATTAGGGCAAAAGAAAAAAAATGTGACAAGATTTTGTTCTCGGGAAGGAAAAACAAAACGCAGATTACAAAACTTTATTTTGATTTCAGAAAAAGGACAACTTTTGATGGTTCTCGGGTAAGGAGAAAAGAAGGGCAAAACGTTTTGTGCTTTTAATTGTTTCTTGGTTGCAGGAAAACGTGAGAAAGCAAAAAGACAGACAAAGTTGCAGACAATGTTGCAGACAATGGTTGGTGCTTTTGAGAGATTCTCAGTTGAATGAAGACGTGAGAAGACTAAAAAAACAGACAACAAGCTGCAGAGAACAAGAAAGTGGAAAAAAAGAAAACTGACAACTCGTGGTGCTTGTCAGTGTTCTCAGTAAGGGAAGGGCTTAGGTTTTGATTCTGATATCATGTAGCATTGTATTAATCTCCTTGGACAGTCTTTCTCATTAATACAAATATATATAGTGTACAATCTGGAATCCTAATACAATAAAGATCCTAAATCTACCATACTTATACATCACTAAATATTACACAATATTTGAAGTATAATATATTGTACACGTTAATACAATAAGGATCCTAAATCTACCATACTTATACATCACTAAATATTACACAATATTTGGAGTATAATATATTGTACACGTTAATCTCCCTTGGGGAGTCTTTCTCATTAATACAAATATATATAATGTACAATCTGAAATCCTAATACAATAATGATCCTAAATCTACCATATTTATATATCACTAAGTATTACACAATATTTGGAGTATAATATATTGTACACGTTAATAGAGGCGGAGCAAGGTTTAGAATTTTATGGATTTGAGATTCTAGTACTTTTAAGTTAATAGATTCTAAATTAATACTTAATCTATACATACTCAATAAATTTATTAAAATAAATATAAAATTTGAATCAAAATTACTGAGTTTAATCGAACCCGTAAGCTATACTCTAGCTACGCCCTGTCTATATATAGATGAGGTGTAGATATACATTTACAAAAATATTCTTAGACGCTACGACTATTGCAAACTGTTATCAAATACCTAAATTACTTAGACGTTAGTACATGAATAAAGCCTGATTTCATTAAACTATACATTTCTTCCTCCTCTTCTTTGGCGTTTAGTTAGGTTGTAGAATCCAATGAAGACGTCATTAGTTTACTTTTGTTCAAGTAATGAAACAGAATTAAGTAGTAATAATGCAGTTTCAGCCGCCGCCATTTTCCATGCATTCTTCCTGTTTGTAACCATTCACGTTCATTGCCCCTCTTTCATCATCACCCTTGAAATTCTTTCATGATAATATATTGCAACCAAACGACCCCTAAGTAAGCCTCCATCACCACTCAGGCACTCACCAACTTTCATTTTACTATCAATTAACATTGAAATTGCGTGACCAATTTATCTATAATTATTGATATATAATTTATTTAATTATATTATTAACGTATCACTTTTGATTTTTTTTCATAAACGAAGCACGTGAATTATTTTCTTCATAGTTAGCGATGGTGAAATTGAACTCAAGAATGTTGAAGACATAATTACTAAATTAATTTGGTACGAGTGGATTACATTTAAGGAAATTTCTTTCAGGGACATTTGTGTTTTGTCAAAGCCTACCTAATTCTATTAATTTTTTTGTTGGATATACACGTGTCATTAACCCCTTCATCTAGGAGTGGAGTAGAAGAGGAAGAAACGTAGAAATTGAAAGAAATAATTCTTTAATTATTTTTATTAATGAAAGAGTATATACAAGTTATAATTTCTTATAATAGGAAAATCACATTCCTATTCTACTCTCAAAATTCTATTCTAGTAGTACAAGAATCCTATAATTATGGTAAGTGTACCATACTAATTAATACAATAATTACACTACAATATTTACCTAAAATCTTCCATCAAACCGTGATATACACGGTGTGTATATTACCGTGTATATCACGGGCTGAACAACTTCAAATCTGGAATAAAACCGTGATATACACTCCCTATGGTAAGTGTATATCACGTGTATATTTAACACACACCCGCAGTCATAGCGGGCGATCTTCGTACGTTGAGACTGTCCCTAAAATCTTCAAAAATGACCGAGGGAAGACCTTTGGTAAAGACGTCTGCAATTTGATATCTGGAAGGGACATGACAAACACGTACTTGTCCACGAGCTACCTTTTCGCGAACAAAGTGGATATCCATCTCGATATGTTTAGTGCGTTGGTGCTGAACCGGATTACCAGAAAGGTAGATGACACTAACATTATCATAATAAACCAAGATAGTTTTCTAAATAGGACAATGAAGCTCTAAAAGAAAATTACGTAACCAACAGGATTCAGAGACCACATTAGCTACCCCTCGATACTCGACCTCTGCACTAGAGCGGGACAAAGTCGACTGACGCTTTACCAGGAGACCAAGTTATTACCAAGAAACATACAATAGCCAGACGTAGAGCGTCTAGTGCATGGACAACCACCCCACAACATCTGTATGCGAGACAAGTGTAGAGGTCGAAGACGGATATAAATGTAAGTCATAGTCAAGTGTACCCTGGATGTATCGAATAATGCGTTTAAGCGCATTCATGTGCTCAACCCTGGGCTCATGCATAAACAAGCACACCTACTGTACGACATACGTAATATCTGGTCTCATGAAAGTAAGATACTGAAGGGCCCCTGCAAGACTGTGATAGCGGGTCGGATCTTCGTAAGGTGAGCCAGCCGCAGATCCCAACTTGGGTTTAGTATCAACTGGAGTGGAAGTAGACTTGCATGAGGACATACCAGCTCGCTCAAGGATCTTAGATGCATACTTACGTTGTGATAAGAGTAACCCACATACATGACAAGTGACCGCAATCCCCAAAAAATAACTCAAAGGCCCCAAGTCTTTTATAGCAAACTCAGAACTAAGCATGGTCATGATAGACTTGCGCAACGCATTAGTAGAGGCAGTCAAGATAATATCATCCACATATAATAGAATATAAGCTAGGAAAGAACCACGATGATATATGAACAACGAATTATCAGACCTGCTGTGCGTAAACCCAATAGACGACACATAGTCTGCAATTCTCTTATACCAAGCCCGGGGGGCCTGCTTAAGCCCATACAAAAACTTCTTCAATAAATAGACATGAAAATGATATTTGGGGTCACGGAAACCCAAGGGTTGATGCATGTAAACGGTCTCCTTAAGATCACCATGTAGGAAAGCATTCTTCACATCTAACTGATGAATGGGCCAAGCCTTTGAAAGGGTCAGACTAAGAACAGTGCGAATGGTAGCCGGTTTGACCACCGGACTAAATGTCTCACCACAATCCACGCCAACCTACTGAGTCTTACCATCACCTACAAGACGAGCCTTATGCCTCGCAAAAGAATCGTCAGAATTATCCTTATGAGTAAAAATCCACATAGACTGAATAATATTAACACCAGAAGGACGGGGTACCAACTCCCACGTCTTATTTGCAATAAGAATATCATATTCGTCGGTCATAGCCAATTTCCAATTCGGGTCATTTAAAGCGAACACGGGGTTACGGGGTAGAGGGGATTTAAGAACATTAGAATTTAAATTAAAATGTCTTTTTAGTTTAAAAATAACCCGTTGACTACGAGTGACTGATCTGTGACTCGAGGGAGAATTGGGTGAATTTTGGGAAATATCGGGACAGGTGACGGATTGGCCAGCAGGCCCAACACTGGAACTGGAAACAGTAGACGCAGAAGCAGAAACTGGGCTGGAGAGACGTCCAAGTTACTGGACCCGTAATTGGAACAATGGGCAAAGGCGACGGTACTGTATGTCCAACGGGCAGTGGGCTCGCTGGCAGATTTTGGGTATGGGACAGGTCCGATAAATGGTGGATAATATATGGGGAGATATCGTCATCTAAAAAATTATACGAACTAGGCATGGAACTACTTACCTTAGCAAACGGAAATTGGGATTCATAAAAAATAACATGGTGACTAATGATGATTTTATTAGATGATAAATCAAAATATTTGTAACCACGATGATTAGACAGATAACCCAAAAACACACAAGGTGTACAACGAGCTTGAAGTTTGTTAATTGTGGTGGACGAAAATAGTGGATAACATAAGCACCCAAAGACCCTAAGATGTGAATACGAAGGAGTCTTATTATATAATATTTGAAGGGGGGAAGAATATGCTAAAACTTTGGTAAGAAGAATGTTAAGAAGATAGGTAGCCATTTGTAGAGCATGATGCCAAAAGAAAGGAGGTGCGGAAGAATGGACCAATAAAGTTTGGACAATATTATTAATGGTACGAATTTTGCGTTCAGCTTTCCCATTTTGTGAGGACTTATGAGGACAAGACAAATGAAAATTGATACCATTATTACCACAAAAATCCCGAAACAATCCATTATCATATTCTTTTTCATTATCACATTGAATATTCTTAATTTGCCGTTCAAATTGGGTACGGATGAGAGCTCTAAATTTTAAAAAGGTGGGAAAATGTGAGATTTTTTCGTCAACGGAAAAGTCCATATAAAGTTAGAATAATCACCCAAAAATAAAATATAATAACGATGGCTCAAAGAACTGAGAACATGAGATGTCCATAAATCGCTATGAATAATATCAAATGACATTAAAGTACGAGACTTAGAGTCTACAAACGGCAATCTAATAATTTTTTTGATTGAACAAGATTGACAAATCGGAGTACTACACGTACCCTTACAAGAAATAAAATTATTTTTATCTAAGGAAGACAAAATTGACAACCCCGGATGACCTAGACGTGCATGCCACAAGGAAGGAGCAAGAGCTGCAAAAGTAGATAGCAAGGCTTGACTTGAGAGACCGGATATGAGCATGATAGGATGAAGATCTCCCCTACTATCACATCTCATGAGAGGAATCTCCATCTTGAAATCCTTCAAAGAAAACCCAAAACGATAAAAAACAATAGAAACTGAATTATCAGTGGTGAATTTACGAACATACACAAAAAATTTAATCAATTTAGGAGCATGAAGGGTGTTTTTCAAGACAAGAGGTGGATGAGGGGAGACAAAGTTTTATGATCATAACCAAGAATTGGAATTGAATTACCATTACCAACAATTATGCCACTATTGTTGTTCAAATTGAAATAAGACGATAGAGTACCTTGGTCAAGCGTCATGTAAGTAGTGGCTCCGGTGTCCATGTACCAATCGGGTCCGAGGGATTTAATCTAAGTTTGTGCATCGCGACTTCAATGTCGGTAGGGGTGGGCCCATTGCATGATGGGCTTGAGGAGGCCGAGGTCCAAGCACACTAACCTGCTACCCCAGCCCAGAAATTGCTCTCGGTACCCACTGATTCTGGGCAAAATTGGGCTTGGAAGCTGGATACTGAAATTGGACCCAATACGGTGGCAGGGCTGACGATGGGAAATAGGAGATGTGTGGTCCACTAGCCCAATTCCACAGCCATGGGCCCCAGGGTTGTGGCCAGGTGGCTTTCGTCCCACTGCCCCGAGGCCCATTGCCACCCCGTTATTCCCTCCTTGGTTTCCGCCATGATTTTTATCATTATTTTTGCGATTCTGACCCTTTTTGCCGCCATCGTTGTTGCAGTTTTGGCCGGAATTGTTGGAACCGGAGGGAGAAAAATTGGACTCGGTCATCATGATGACATGCAGGGCCCCAGTGGCCGCTTTCTTAGCCAATCCGGCTTCTTCGAGCGTGAGCATGGAACCGGCCTGATAAAACGGCGAAAGAGGACTGCTCTGACGAAGAAGTGTACCGACGCCATTATAGGCCTCAGATAGGCCTGCAACCATCTGAAGGACAAGATGATCGTTGGTAACGGGCGCACCAATGTTGCATAGTTGATTCGCCAATTCTTTCAACCTTTTGCAGTATGCTGAAACGTTGGAGAAATCTTCTATATTGACGTGGTGAATTCCTGCTCAAGGGTAACATCACGAGAATTTTGATTATCTTGGAATATATCACGTACTCTATTCCAAGCTTCCATCGCCGTAGCGTCGGATTAGATAATCTTTTGCAACATGTCAGTAGAGATAGTAGAGTAAATCCACTGAAGAGCGGTAGCATCAAGAGTCATCCATAATTGAGGATCATCCTCGGGTTTAGGAATTCCCGCAGTCGTGGGAGCTGGGGGAATAATGTGATGGAGGACTTGATGCAGGCGTGCGTGAACTTTGAACAGTTCGGCCCACGTCGCGTATTGGACGTTTTCTATTTCAAGAATGATAGGGATGTGATTCTTGATGTTAGAAACAGTAAGGGCAGGGTGAAACGTGTTCTTAGCCATAATAGCAACGCAAAGACGTGATGCAGGGATTTTGGAAGAAAATTTAGGAAGAGAGAAGACACCGCCGGGCACGGAAACCGAGAGAAGGGGGCTCGAAAACCGATGCAAAAATTGGACGGAAATTTGGGGAGAAAAAAATATAACCTAGACTTCTGATACCATGAAAGAAATTATCCCTTGATTATTTTCATTAATGAAAGAGTATATATACAAGTTACAATTTTCCATAATAGGAAAATCATATTCTTATTCTACTCCCCAAACCCTATTCTAGTAGTACAAGAATCATATAATTATTGTGTACAATATTAATTAATACAATAATTACACTACAATATTTACCTAAAATCTTTCATTAAACCGTGATATACACGGTGTGTATATTACCGTGTATATCACGGGCTGAATAGCTTCAAATCTGGAACAAAACCGTGATATACATTCCTTATGGTAAGTGTATATCACGTGTATATTTAACAGAAATTAATAGGATGTAGCATGGGACACTACGTAGGCAAAACTCAACAGGATAAGTTAACACTAGAATTCAAGAAGATACGAAGCATGCATGCGAAATAGATGTTTAAAATAAGGGATCGAAAGATGAACATTAATGACTGCATCAGCCATCAACAATCTGAACCTTTTAGTATACACAATGTTAAACAGAGGTCATATACCTGTGATATACACTGAATATACAACAGTATATCACAGGTATATAAAGCAGTGGACTGGGCAGCAAAGGGCAGCAGCGGGCAGCAGCAATGGGCCTCTGCTCCAGTGAATTCCAGATTTGGTGCCCAGGATTGGGCCTCGGCAGTGGGCCTCTCGGCCACTGCTGCAGATTTGGTGATTGTATATATGGTATATATATTTGTAGTATATTGTAATATAAAGGTTACCTTAATTAGTGGTATACACTTACCATAATTGTATAGTTAGAATTATGGTAGAATAAGAATTTAGAAATAGAATAGGAATAAGATTTTCCTATTATAGGAATATATAACTTGTATATATAGCCTTTTCAATTAATGAAAATAATCAAGGGGATTATTTCTTTCATGGTATCAAAAGACTAGGTCTAAACAAAAGTTTTTCTCTCAACTTTTGTCTTCTTTGTGGCCGAGACACCCCCCCCCCTCCTCCCCCTCGGGTTTCTCTTCCAAAATTCATCTTCCGCTCTCAAAAACACCTCTCTTAAATTTCCCTTCCTTCTTTGTTCTTCCAATATGTCTAAGAACAATTATCACCCTGCCCTCACGGTGTCCAATATCAAGAGCAGTATCCCTATTGTCCTTGAGATGGAAAACGTCAAATATGTGACGTGGGCGGAGTTGTTTAAAATTCACGCTATCTCTTATCAAGTTCTTCATCACATCATTCCTCCCGGTAGACCCCTTCCTGCGGAGGATCCTGAGTTATGGATTACACTTGATGCTACCGTTCTCCGGTGGATCTACGCCACTATTTCGGTGGACCTTCTACAGACGATTATTGAGCCGGATACCACGGCTATGGCTGCATGAAATAGATTGCGTGACATATTTCAAGACAACCAACATTCACGTGTCGTCACACTCGAGCATGAATTCTCTCTCGTTCGAATGGACGAATTTCCAAACGTTTCTGCATATTGCAAAAAACTAAAGGAGTTGGCAGATCAACTCCGTAATGTTGGCGCACCGATAACAAATAATCGTCTAGTTCTACAGTTGGTTGTCGGTCTTTCGGAGGCCTATAATGGTGTGGGAACTCTCCTTCGCCAAAGAAACCCTCTTCCCGACTTCTATCAAGCCCGCTCCATGCTTACATTGGAAGAAGACGGTTTGGCTAAAAAGGCGGCTACCGGAGCAAGCCAGTCGTCATGGTGGCCTCCTATCCTAGTTCTTCGGGTTTTGTGAATAATTCGGGCCAAAACCATAATAATGGTGGCGGCAAGAATAATCGCAAAAATAATAACAAAAATCGCGGGGGCAAATGCGGCGGTTCTGGTGGCGGTTCCGGTGGTCAACAAACAGGTGGTGGGTCCCAGCCAGGGTACAGTGGCCCACCACCCCCCTGGGCCCAGCAGTGGGGCCCATGGCAGTGGAACCTGTACCAGCCAGAAGAGTTCCGTGTCGATGGTCGCCAACGGTCCCAGGCCCAACACCAGCGATGGCGGCCCGGCGCGATGGCCCAACAAATGGCAAAGAAGCGATTCTACGGCCCAACTCCACCACGGCCAGGAGTTCTTGGGCCCCGACCTCCGCAAGCCCATCATGCAGCAGGCCCCACTCAAACCGACATCGAGGCCGCAATGCACACATTGGGGTTATCTCAACCGGACCCAAATTGGTATATGGACACCGGTGCCACTACTCACATGACTTCCGAATCAGGTACTCTCTCATCTTATTTCAATTTGAGCACCCCTCGGGGGATAATTGTTGGTAATGGCAGTTCTATTCCAATTATAGGGTATGGTCAGAAAACCTTGTCTCCCCCCAATCTACCACTCCTCTTGAAAAATACTTTGAGGTGTGTTGAATTTACCACTCCGCAAGTTCACAAATGACAATTCTGTTTCTGTTGAATTTGATCCTTTCGATTTCTCTGTGAAGGATTTCAAGACGGGGAGTCATCTCATGAGGTGTGATAGTAGGGGGATCTGTATCCTATCATGCCCGGTTTCCGTCCATCGAGTCCAGCCTTGCCGTCAGCTTTTGCAGCCATCTCTCCTTCCATGTGGCATGCTCTCCTGGGTCATCCGGGATCTTCTATTTTATCAATTTTAGATAAAAATAGCTTTATTTCTTGTAAGGGTACGAGTCGTACTCCAATTTGTCAGTCTTGTTCATTAGAAAAAATTGTTAAATTGCCATTTGTAGACTCCAATTCTCATACTTCTATGTCATTTGACATTATTCATAGCGACTTATGGACGTCTCCGGTTCTTAGTTCCTTGGTTCATCGATATTATGTTCTCTTTTTAGATGATTATTCTAGATTTTTGTGGACGTTTCCAATTGCGAATAAATCACAAGTGTTTTCCGTCTTCATCAAATTTAGAGCGTTCATTCGTACTCAATTCGAAAGAGAAATAAAAAATATTCAATGTGATAATGGGAAAGAGTATGACAATAGGGAGTTTCGGGAGTTTTGTGCTAATAATGGGATAAATTTTTGTTTTTCGTGTCCTCATACATCTTCACAAAATGGGAAAGCCGAACGCAAAATTCGTTCCATAAATAACATTGTCCGAACTCTCTTAATTCATGCCTCCGTACCTCCATATTTTTGGCATCATGCTCTACAAATGGCCACATATCTTCTTAACATAATTCCGTCTAAAGGTCTGACATATTCTTCTCCCCTCAAAATCATATATAATAAGAACTCTTCTTATTCTCATCTTCGGATTTTTGGGTGCTTATGTTATCCGTTATTCCCATCCACCACAATTAACAAACTTCAGGCTCGGTCTACCCCGTGTGTATTTTTGGGTTATCCGTCAAATCATCATGGTTATAAGTGTTTTGATTTATCCTCCAAGAAAATCATAATAAATCGCCATGTCATTTTTGATGAAACTCAATTCCCTTTTACGAAAGTTCATACTCCCGAGCCTAAGTCGTATAATTTTTTGGATGACCAAATATCCTCGTATATTATTCGGAATTTTTCGGACTTCTCCCGCACCAAAAATCCTCCAGCGGGCCCACTGCCCGCTGGACCCACAATACCGCCTAGCCCAGCAATTCTAGTAACTGGAACAGTTCCATCAATTGGGCCAGTCCAGCCCAATTCTGGAACTGCTCCAGAAGATGCTTCCAATTATCGATTTGGGCCAGCAGGCCCACTGCCTGCTGGCCAGTCCGTCCCGAGCCTAGAAAAATCCCAAAATTCCCTCAATTCGTCCTCGAGTTATAGACCGGTCACTCGTAGTCAGCGGGGTATTTTTACACCTAAAATACATTTTAATTTACATTCTGATGTCTCTAAATCCCATTGCCCCGCAATTCTGTGTCCGCATTAAATGACCCTAATTGGAAAATTGCTATGACTGATAAATATAATGCTCTTATTGATAATAAGACGTGGGAGTTGGTGCCCCGTCCATATGTGATTAATATTATCAGGTCTATGTGGATTTTTGCTCATAAGGAGAATTAAGATGGGTCCTTTGCTCGACATAAGGCGCGACTTGTTGGTGATGGTAAGACTCAGCAGGTTGGGATTGATTGTGGTGAGACGTTTAGTCCGGTGGTCAAACCGGCTACCATTCGCACTGTACTTAGCTTGGCTCTTTCAAAGACTTGGCCAATTCATCAGTTGGATGTCAAGAATGCTTTTCTACATGATGATCTCAAGAAAACAATCTATATACATCAGCCGTTGGGTTTCAGGGATCCCAACCGCCCTCATCATGTCTGTTTGTTGAAGAAGTCATTATATGGGCTTAAGCAGTCTCCACGGGCCTGGTATACACAATTTGCTGACTTTGTTTCCACTATTGGGTTCACTCACAGCAGTTAGATAATTCCTTGTTCATCTACCACAGTGGTTCATCATTGGCCTACATTTTGTTGTATGTGGATGATATCATCTTGACTGCCTCTTCCGATGCCTTGCGCCAGTCTATCATGACCATGCTCAGTTCTGAGTTTGCTATGAAAGACTTAGGGCCTTTGAGTTATTTTTTGGGGATTGCCGTCAAGCGTCATTCATGAGGCTTGTTTTTGTCTCAACGAAAGTATGCTGCTGAGATCATAGAGAGGGCTGGGATGTCATCCTGTAAGTCCACTTCCACGCCAGTTGATGCAAACCCAAAGCTAAGTGCCGCAGCAGGTGCACCATACGAGGACCCGACCCGCTGTCGTAGTTTGGCAGGGGCCCTCCAGTATCTTACCTTTACTAGACCGGATATTATGTATGCGGTTCAGCAGCTGTGTTTATTCATGCATGATCCCATGGTTGAGCACATGAATGCAATCAAACGCATCATTCGGTATATTCAGGGGACACTGGACTATGGGTTGCACTTGTATCCTTCATCTACATCCACACTTGTCTCTTACACGGATGCTGATTGGGGTGGTTGCCCCGATACCAGACGGTCGACTTCTGGCTACTGTATGTTCCTTGGCAACAACTTGGTCTCCTAGTCGGCAAAGCGTCAGGCAACGCTATCACGCTCAAGTGCGGAGGCAGAATATCGAGGGGTAGCAAATGTGGTCTCCGAATCATGTTGGCTACGTAATTTGTTTTTGGAGCTTCATTGTCCCATTCAGAAGGCAACCTTGGTATATTGCGATAACATTAGTGCCATCTACCTTTCAGGTAACCCAGTTCAACACCAACGCACCAAGCATATCGAAATGAACATTCACTTTATCCGTGAGAAGGTTGCAAAGGGTCACGTTCGCATATGCCATGTCCCGTCTCGTTATCAAATTGCAGACATCTTTACAAAGGGTCTACCAGCGGTTCTCTTTGAAGATTTTAGGAACAGTCTCAGCGTTCGAAGACCGCCCGCTATGACTGCGGGGGTGTGTTAAACAGAGGTCATATACCTGTGATATACACTGAATATACAACAGTATATCACATGTATACAAAGCAGTGGACTGGGCAGCAAAGGGCAGCAGCAGTGGGCCTCGGCAGTGGGCCTCTGCTCCAGTGAATTCCAGATTTGGTGCCCAGGATTGGGCCTCGGCAGTGGGCCTCTCGGCCACTGCTGCAGATTTGGTGATTGTATATATGGTATATATATTTGTAGTATATTGTAATATAAAGGTTACCTTAATTAGTGTTATACACTTACCATAATTGTATAGTTAGAATTATGGTAGAATAAGGATTTAGAAATAGAATAAGAATAGGATTTTCCTATTATAGGAATATGTAACTTGTATATATAGTCTTTCAATTAATGAAAATAATCAAGGGAATTATTTCTTTCACACAATTCTCCGGAGTATACATAATTTTAGGGTGTTTTGGCACAAAAGGAATGTTTTTTCTAAAAAATAAATGATATCTTTGTTTATTTATTGAAGTTTGATAAATAAACAATAATACATTATTTCAAAAGCATTCCTATTTAAAACTTAGACAAACACTGGGGGATGGAGCTGATAGGGTGGTGAGGGTGAGGGTCGAGGTGCTAGGGATATGGGTAGGTGTTTGGTGGGTGGAGAAAGGGGGTGCTGGGAGTGAGAGGTGAGGGGTGGAGGCGGGGACTGGAGAAAGAACCCACATGGAATGTCATTTATGGAACTATTGTTTCCCCTAATTTCATTCGAAAACCATCTCTCTACCCCAAGATAGGTATAAGGTCTTCATACACTCTACCCTCCTCATATTCCACGTTGTGTGATTTCACTGGGTATGTTGTTATTGTTGTTGGTCATTTTTCAAACTTTTAAGGAATTTATAATTTTTATTAAAAATATATACAAAACATATTAGGAACCAGTTCAGAAGGTCATTTTTCTAATTTTAAAACAACTTCTCTTTTTTATTGAAATTATATTCAAAACATTTTAGGAACCAAACATTGAAAATTGAAAATGTTTTCTTCCATACCAAGCACACCTGCCCTTAAAAGAGTTTTTTGTATAATATTAATGCGCTGTAAATTAATTCTTACACCATTAAGCTAAACCGCGCGTTAATAACAATAAGTAACTTTTTACAGCAGATTTGGCATGATAATTTCAAAAATAAAGTAATAATACGGAGGAAATTAGATATCTCGGCCTATTACAATTTGAATGGAGAAAATGAGTTTTTCAGATCTCTATGTTTTTTTCAGATCTCTTATGTGTGAAAAATGAAGCTATCTTATAAAAGAGTCATAAAACTAAAAAAAAGTTTGTAAAGGGCCAATAATATGTTATATAACAACAACAACAACAAATCCAGTATAATACCACAAGTGGGGTCTAGAGAAGATGGAGTGTACACAGACGTTATCTCTACTTTGAGGGGTAGAGAAGTTGTTCCCAATAAACTCTCGGCAAGCCAATAATATGTTATAATCAGTCAAAATTCACCGATAATGTTAACACCAAGTGTTTATCGTACTTATTTGCACATTAGCAAGCGACGTGTATTGTGACATTATTTTCTTTACGTAGTAGAAGACAGAGAGAGATATGCATGTCAAGGAAAGTTCTGTTAAGTGAAGTTGCTTAACAAAATTGTTCTGTCTGCCTAACTTTAAGTAGGTCCGGAGGGGGTATTTTAGAGCCTTCTTCAAGCTTAGTAATAGTTCGTTTGACTGAATACGAAATTTAAAAAAGAAATTTTTTTAAAATTATAACTTGAAATAAGTTATATAAAAAATTATGATTAGAAATTATTGCATCAAGGTACAATGAGAAGTTTAAAATTAAACTATTATCAATTAAAAACATATTTTTTGGACTAAGTAAAAAAAAAATTGTTACATACTAACTTAGAAGGGTGAGAGTACAACTCAACTCCAGCTATATTCCCTTAAGTCCTTCGAAATGACTAATTAATAAGCTAATGAACTACTGGTTACCTGAATTTGGTAAAAAGTTACTCATATGAATATTTATACCTAATCAATCATTTTAATTTTAATTAATTAAATAATTCAGATTTTCAATAATCTTATTCTCCATAATTATGTCAGAGATGTTACGTGCATCCCTCATCAATTGTATAAGAGGTTGTGAAATTTCAACTTATCCCATGGAGTTGTTCCGGCTGTCTTTCTCAATTTATGTTTTTCTCTCTCAATTCAGCTCATCGAGCTACTAATATTACTTCAAATCCACTCATTAGCCTATTTATTTTAATCTATCTCCTACATTAATTCTCCCAATGTTTTTTTTCAACTTATCCCATGATTCTTGCACCATTTTATTCAATTAGCAAACTTGATTCTCATTAGATATGTAAAGTATACTTTAGTTCATAAATCATGCAAAAAAGGCATATAACCGTGAAAATAAAGTTGAGGAGAGATAAGGGTAGCGGGTAGCCTAGCTTTAATTAATTTAAACCTCTTACTCCATATTAGCCTCAAACTAGCAAACACATGGCACAAGCTCTCTCTCTCTCTTCTTCTTACCTAGAAAGTGAATATGTAGAGTTTATCATCACAAAGTGATAACGTAAAACCCGCCAGGGTAGCCAAGTTGGTGTAGCAGTAGAGCGCGAGACCGCAAGATCACGAGTTCGATCTTCTGTATAAACCTTTTTGGTTGAGCCTGTCACACCTGGCTTGCCAAGTGTGGTTAATCGGCTGACGTGGTTTGCAGGCTATTGTGTCAGTCCGGGGTTTACCCTGTGCGCACTCGAAAGAGTAGCGGCTGCGAGTTCCTTCATCAACAAAAAAAAAAAAAAGTGATAACGTAAGATAGAATCCTTAAAACTATCAATCTTATAAGTGGCTTTAAAAGGTTCACAACTTAGCCACACAACCTAGGATTTAATTCTTTTTGGCAGCCCTCTCTCATCATCTTGCATTGCTTCTAAGGTTTTAATGTGATACACACATTTTGGAGTGTTCACAAACTCTTACTACTATATATTTCAATGCATGGAAGCAACTTCTAAACAATATATATCCATCCTTCTAGGTTTTAATTTCTTGAAGAGTTTCAATATATGGGTGCAGGAGACAATACTTATAAAACCATCAAAGGTAAGTTAAACATATGATTACTATTCTTTTTCGTTAGTTATACGTGGAATTACTGGTCTTCTAATTTGAGTTTCCATTTATTAAGGAAAGAGGAATTCTCATGAGCTCCTTGAAGTAGTTTAATTTATGTACTGAGTAATTGAGATATGATTAGCTCCTACTAGCACTTGTTTTTCAGAAATTGAGAAATCGTTAGATGTTTTGCCTTCTAGCATATACTCATTTGTTTGTTTGTCTATTTAGTCTTAAGAAAGTAAAATTTAGTTTTCACCTCTTTTGTAATATAAAGATCAGTGGATTTCATCTTCTTTTTTTTGGTTAAAAAAAGGTAAATCACACGGGCAAAAATCTGTGTGGTTTTTTATTTATTACTACTAATAAAACTTCATAAAGAGAAGTACAAGTAAAGAAGGTCAAATTTTACGTACTTCTCTCTTTTAAACTGCTACGATCCAACCTAGGACGTTCAATATATCTCTCACATTAAATACAAGTTTACTGTCATTCTTTTAAGTAAATTACCCTCTCTTTTCCCTTTAGTGATAACTATTATTTACTAATCGAAAGGAATCTTTTTTATATCATTTTTTCATATTTTTAAAATATTTTTGAATGATATGTAGTGTGATTTATGTTACTTTATACATATAAAATTTTTAAATATGTAAATTTCATTTTCAGCTGGGAAGAACACGATGAAAGAGGCACGAAGAAGCTTCAATGTCAATGAAGAATACCTAGGGGCATTAAGGACAAAATCCTATGGTGATTTCTTCTTGAAAGTTAATGACCTACTTGAAAATAATAAAAATAATCAGCCATTATCTCCCACCTCTCAATATACATTATTCTCAGATATTCTTCTTGAGCCAGGCCAAGAAACAATAACATCCATTCTTGAATCAACAAATATATTTCCAAGAAAATATAATCTCAAAGCCCTTCTTTCCAATTACTTCAATATTAGTGTAAAAGCCTCAAAATTTTGCAGCCACCTTCTCAAATCCATCAACCAAGTCCAAAATGATTACAATTTCGTTGAACAAGTCCTCGAATCGATCGATAGCAATTGTTCTTCTCAACAATTTGGTTACCTAGTACTAGAACTAAGAGCTTATATTATCCACAACAACCCGTTTTCCGACCTCAAGAAACAAGCTTTTACGGGAATCAACGATGAATATTCGTCGATTTTGCAACATTTGAGTACAAAGAGGAAAAAAGTAGTTAGGAAAATAAAATTGATCAAAAGTGTAAATAAGGCTTCAGGGGTATTTGTGACAACAGCATGTGGACTAGTAGCTGTTGCAGCCGTGGTACTAGCAGCACATACACTAGTTGCACTAGTCATGGGGCCAGCAATTTTGACCATTATACCCTTAAAGCCATCGAAGATTAATAAATTTACGAATCGTCTTCGATTATTGAAATGTGAATTTTTAAGCAAAATTGGTGCACAACTTGATGTAGCAGCAAAGGGTACGTATATTTTGAAAAGGGATTTCGATACTATAAGTAGACTCGTGGATCGATTGCACGATGAGATTGAACATAACAAGGCGATGATACAATTGTGTTTGGATCGAAGGGAAGATAGCATTTCACTGCAAGTGTTGAAGGAGTTGAAGAAGAGCAATGTTGGATTTAGGAAACAAGTTGAGGAGCTTCAAGAGCATACTTATTTGTGTCTTTTAACTATTAATCGAGCTAGAACTTTGGTTATTGAGGAAATTGGAAAATCTTGTGGGTGAAAATTCAATGGATCATTGCCAAGATTAGACTTGTATATAGTTTATTAAAGATATATATTCTTTGATTTGTAAATGTAAGACTCCATGTACTTAATTTGTTGAATTAAAATTGAGATCATTGTTTCATGACTAAAAGAATTTCTTTTAGAGGAATCTCCCTGAGAGCTCGATGGAAAGCATCAAGCTATCAAGTTATATATTTTAATTGAGCAATTAATCTTTGTATAAAAGATGCAAAATTATTGCGCTAACTTAATTTCATTATGAACAATTCGTACGAATAACCTTATTTTGGGGTGGTCTTTAATTTTTGCACATCAAATTTAAAATATTTAATTTTTGTCATTCGTCTAATACCCCGAGGTTCTGGATTCGAATCTCTGCTCAGACAAAAATTAAAAAGAATTTCGCAAGACAGAGGTTTGTAGCAAAAATATGTTAATCCGGGTAAAGGTAGGCCTATTCGGCAAAGGTTTGCCATAAGGTAAACTATTATCCAAAATTAGGCCTTAAGGCAAACATCTGCCGATATATGCCTAGTTTTGCTATAATACTTTGTCTTGCAATTTTTTTTTAAAATTTTTACTTGAACAATGGTTCGAATCTGAAACCCATAAATTTTTAAGCAAAAATTAAAGATTCCAAATTTGAGGGGCAAAATTAAATACCAGTGTCTTTGAAGTGCAGTCCGCACAAAAAAATGTTTCATTGTCGAGCATATGGGCCTATCACCATCCAATGTATGTAGTGGGTCATAGAGGTGGATCCCAAAAATCATTCCCAAGCTTGATGTAGACTTCCCTAATCTTAGCCCATATCCTTTCTATTAGGCAATTGGTTCAAAGAACCAAATAACCCAAGGTATATGCGTATTATTCCTTCCTAATGAAAACCTATTCACGTCTACGTCGGATATTTATATCAAATTATATTAATTTATAATAATTAAATCATTAAAGAAAAAAAATATATTATTAATTAACTAGAATTTATTATAGGAGTGCTTCTGAAGTAATTGTTGGTATTTCTATGGTACTTTATAAAGCAGTACGGAAAGTAATAACTATTACAAATGTTCGAAAGGATAAATAAATGGTCAATGTTCAAAACTGCCGCATGTGTGTTGTGTCTTGAATCTTGATCACCTTGCAAAGCCAATGTTGAGAATCGCCAAGTTTGTTGTGCCTTGAATCTTGATAACGTGAAATCAAGAAACAACTAAATCTGGATGGTTACAACGTTGTGTGTTGAGTCGAGGATAGCCCTCTATCCTTAAGACAAGATTGCCCCGTATATATGCTTTTACGTTAGCGGGCAATAGTCTCCCAAGATAAAACAACACTTTAATCTCAACACTACAAAGCCAATAGGTTGAGCCTGGCGAAGAAAACAAATATGACTCGACTTGCTGAAGATATGGAATAGGAAGGAAGAGTTTCTCTCTACTCTTCTCTTTTGTCTCTGTGTATATAGTGTGTCTCTGTAGTGTATATCTAGTGTATACGTGAGGGTTTGGTCCTTTGTTTTTCAGTCGAAAATTGCACCGATTTTATTGAATATCACTCATTTTGTGCTATTTTGTGGCTGTTTTTGGGTGTTTCGATGGTGTAAACATAGTCAGTTTTTCTGTGCCTTTTTCGTCTGTTTTGTGCCTGTTTTCTGCTCGTTTTCTTGCCTCTGTTTTGAGCCAAATGAAGCTCAATATATAGCATGAGGAGGGGCTGTACAACTGCCCAAAACATGGCTGTTAATGGCCATTAGGAGGCCATTAAAGCGACCAAGTAAAGGCGATAAAGGCCATCAAAGAGGTGATTTAAGGTTGTAAATGGCCAAGTAATGGGTCATTAATGGAGGAGTTAATCGGCCAAGTAATGGCTGATTAATGCCTCACAGCAGTCCCAACGGTAGGCTTTCGCCTTCCGTCACCTTCCCGAAACTCTGGGGACCAAGCTGTAAATATTGAAACTTCAGGGACCAAACTGTACATATGAAAGAATTACGGTCCAAACTGCACATCTGAAACTTCAGGATCAAATCGTACATCCGACAGAGTTCTCTGGTCCAAAAAGATAATATCGTAAAGTGCCCACACTCAGACCCACGAATTCGTGACTGCGTGACCCGTGACCCGTGACCCGTGACTCTGCGGATCGAGCCCGAGCCCGAGCCCGAGCCCGAGCCCGAGCCCGAGCCCGAGCCCGAGCCGGACGGGCGGGCGGCGGCGCGCGTGTGGGCTTAGCTTTGAACCCAAGCACATCTAGGTCTTCCCTCCTTTAAACACATGGGATACCCCTTGGGGTCCCAAACCCTTTACCAATTAGAGACTTATATAGAGAGCAATTCTTCCTATTCCCACCGATGTGGTAGATTTGTCCCACACCACATTTCCATGCTTTAAACACCTTACTTCGTGAACCAATATCTCTTTCATTTCTCAACGAAATTAGACGATTCTTGGCCCTACGGTCATCTACTCACTTCGTAGATCATGCATGTGTAAAGAGACCAGGTCTCCAACATACGGAACACTAGTGTTTAATACATCAAAGATGGGTGGACGATCTCCCGCCAAAGGCTAATTTCCAACAATCCCTCTATGAAAGAGAGATTGTGGCGCACACACAAGGTGCCTACATTTGACAATCTTTCAGTGAAAGATATTTCATCGGGAGAGGTAGCTTACGCTTTGAACCTTCCCTAGTTGAATACCATCGGACTTACTTCTGCTAGCGGTGAACATGATGTCTTGAACCGTCGGTGTTTAGTGTAAGCCAAGACAACGATATCAACACAATAACTCTTCTTATTCATTTTCCTTCTTACGTTTACGTCCGTTGTGGCCATGGCCACACTTGGATTCTTAAGTGCGTTCATTTGAGGCGACCATCCTCGTACTTAAATAGGTGATCTCCTACAAGGTATCCTGCTATACCCCACTTCACAAGTGTTAGGAATCATTAAAAGTTTCACAACCTTAACCTCAACCATTTGAGGATCTTTTAAAGGTTTGGAAGCTTAACCTTTACCCACCATGCAGCAAAGACTTTAATGTCTATCGCGGGAGCGACTTTGGATTCATATTTCCGCATGAAATCATCATCCGGTGCTTCTTGCTTCCACCAAGCGCTCAACTGAACCTTTTGCCGCTTAGTTTTCCCATTGAACCAAATTCTTGGGATCTCCAATCGGTATGGTTGGGTTTCCACCGCAGGTTCGTATTGTTTGGGTTTTAAGCCAATTCCCTAAACAGCGAGAACACTTGATCTCGGGTAGTCCCTTAGTTAGTAAACAAGGATGTGACACCGTGATGATCAATCGCCATCTGATCTTATGTCTCCGACAGATCCAAAAAAAATATGTCCAGACGCCGTCATCCGTGTCCTTCCTGAAGCCGACCGGCTAGCCACAGTGTATAACTGCTGAAGACACGGGTATCTCCTAATAAGGGACGTCCTCTAAGGAGCCGTGAAGTTACTCAACTTCTTTCATGCTTTGTATAAAGCGATACACTCCGATTCCATCATGAATCGGCCGATGCAAGTTTGCTTAGAGGATTTTCCAAGACCCACCATACACATTTTCTTGTGGCTTTGGTGTTCTTCAGATCTGATGTCCAGTTTGCATCACTGTGTTCTCCCAGAATCATTTGGACATCCAGAATACTATAATCCGTAGATAAGCGAATAATTCAGATATCGTCATATCCGACTTAACGCCTTCTACCGATCATGTATTAAAATCATCGATGAACCTTAGTTTAAGCGACCGCTTTGTAAGCCGATACCAGTCGGTTGTAGTGTGTACAATACATTGAACTACACATGACCGAGCATATCGCTCCTTGTCTATGGGTGCACCATGATTCCAATCAGTTCTATGATTCATATCCATTGGTGGCTTCAACGAGTATCAACTATCGACGGTCAGTTAGATGTCTTAGAAATCCAATTCCTAAGATGTCATCTGTGATACCCATATATTTCATATCGAGACTTTGTTTCAATATGACTTTTACTTTCAGATTGTTGATTCTCCAACTGTTGGCTTTCTAATTTCAGTCAATGTTTACGTGGTCGATTCATTGTTTACATTTATCTGAAACTTTCAGGACCAAAATGTAAACATTTCAGGGACCAAAATGAAAGTTCGGAAGAAGCCCAACGATTCAAAGAAACCAACTCGATCCTCTTCTTCCAACTCTCAGGTTGGGAAGGCTAATTCAACATTCATGCCACGCAAGACCGCAATGGCCCTGGATGTGAAGCTACTGTGAGGAGCACATCTTACAACCCAAAGGTTCTTTTCCCGGAGGAAGATAAACCATTACGCAAGTATGGTTCTATATGATAGAGTTTATTTCTCTCTTTGTAGTTTCTTTCCAAAGCAGTGCTTTTGGAGATGACATTTATTTGTTAATTGTCCATGGTTCATTCTTAACCATACAAGCTAGAAGGACTGGAACAAGTCTTTGTCCCCTTCTTTGCTCCGTCTCGGTTCAACATCTAGAATCCCTGAGTTCTGCAGCTCTGGAATATTAAGTTCCGGATAGCCAGCAACTTTCGAGTCCTGTAGATACGGAACGTCTAGTTCCGGACAGTCAGGCCCTCGCGGGTTCTTGTTAACCTTGAGTAATTGCTCCTTTTTCCTTTTTCCTTTTTCAAGGAAAGCTATCTTCAAAGAATTCAGTATTCTTTCACGCCAAGAGGCGATCAGCACTACTGTTATTTGCAGATCCAGTGGATATGCAATCTACAGTCTTAGGTACAACTGGACCTGTTTCAGTGTTCCAACTTTTACCAAGCCACCCCACATAATTTGGGCGTACGACTTTGCGCTTGGCTAACACCGTTGGACTGAGGTGAGAAATGAACAGTCGTTTAATGAACGATGCTTCATATTCTCCCCCTCTATCACTACGAATTTCTCAATCCGTCGGCTTAGTTGATTTTCAACTTCTGCTTTGTAGCGTTTATTCGCTTCAACAACTTCATCTTTGCTTTTCAACAAACAAAGGATTCCATACGTTGTACCATCATCAATGAAGATCACAACGTACTTGTCTCCCCCCTCTATTTTGTATAAACTTCAAATCACCCAAGTAGGTGTGACTAAGTTCTAGAGGAGCGGTGCTTCTTTCGCTATTCCCTTGACGGAATTTGGAAAGGTGATTTTGCCTCTTCGTCTACCTCACATTCATTTTGAGGTTTTATGTCGATGTAAGGCAACAATCTCAACATCGTTAGTTTTTGAATGACTTGCTATTTAACGTGTCTTAATCTATGATGGCATAGATGCACGGATTACAAATATATCATTCATTTGTCTACAGACGTACTGTACCATTCTTAGTTATTACAGACCTGTTGGACTAGTCTCAAACCAGCTTGACCACGCGCGTGCCTCAAACCAAGTTAGCGATATGTATCACCTCATCTTAGAGTGATCTCATTCCCTGAAGTCCTATTGAGGACAACCTCTCCGACCCCTTCGATTTTAGAGGTGGCGTTGCTTCACATGAACAACCTCTTGCCGTGGTTAGGCGCGGCCGGATCATATGTGATCTGGATACTGCCCACTCCGGTTGCTTTGGCGATTGAGTGTCCAATTTCTTTTACGCCTTTCTTTAGGCCTTCGATCATTTAAGACACGGAAACTGGCCCACCTTAATAGGTGTCCATTACTTTTCCTATGAAATGAATTACGGCCCCACTCGATCGCCTTGGAGGCTTTATATGACCGAGTGTCCAATATCATCATATCAAAGGAATTTTTGGCCCACTCAAGTCGCCCGGAGGCTTTGTATGACTGAGTGTCCAATATCATCCTATGAAGGATCTTCTGCCAAGTATGACAGGTTCAACGTCTTTAGCTTTTAGACTCCTTTCGCTAAGATTGGTGCCCAGATAATTCTTGGCGCTTACTTAAAAGTGGTATGATTTTATACGATTAGTGGATCTTTCTCCATCGTATGTGCGAACGTACTTTACACACTTTAACAATTACACTTAAAAGAACGGATCTTTTTAAGTCGTTTACAATCCAATCTTTAAACGGGAAAGAAGATAAGATTAAACTTCTGATTTTAAAGCGTAAGGAATAAAAGAATTTCTTTGTATAAAAGATGCAAAATTATTTCTTGTTTCATGTATAAAAGATGCAAAATCCAATCTTTCTCCATTGTTTCATGACTAAAAGAATTTCTTGTACAGGAATCTCCCTGAGAGCTCGATGGAAAGCATCAAGCTATCAACTTATATATTTTAATTGAGCAATTAATCTTTGTATAAAAGATGCAAAATTATTGCGCTAACTTAATTTCATTATGAACAATTCGTACGAATAGCCTTATTTTGGGGTGGTCTTTAATTTTTGCTCATCAAATTTAAAATATTTAATTTTTGTCATTCGCCTAATACCCTGAGATTCTGGATTCGAATCTCTGCTCAGACAAAAATTAAAAAGAATTTCGCAAGACAGAGGTTTGTAGCAAAAATATGTTAATCCGGGTAAAGGTAAGCCTATTCGGCAAAGGTTTGCCATAAGGTAAACTATTATCCAAAATTAAGCCTTAAGGCAAACATCTGCCGATATAGGCCTAGTTTTGCTATAATACTGTCTTGCAATTTTTTTAAAAAAAATTTACTTGAACAATGGTTCAAATCCGAAATCCATGAATTTTTAAGCAAAAAGCAAAAATTAAAGATTCCAAATTTGAGGGGCAAAATTAAATACCAGTGTCTTTGAAAAAATGTTTCATTGTCGAGCATATGGGCCTATCACCATCCAATGTATGTAGTGGGTCATAGAGGTGGATCCCAAAAATCATTCCCAAGCTTGATGTAGACTTCCCTAATCTTAGCCCATATCCTTTCTATTAGGCAATTGGTTCAAAGAACCAAATAACCCAAGGTATATGCGTATTATTCCTTCCTAATGAAAACCTATTCACGTCTACGTCGGATATTTATATCAAATTATATTAGTTTATAATAATTAAATCATTAAAGAAAAAATATATATTATTAATTAACTAGAATTTATTATAGGAGTGCTTCTGAAGTAATTGTTGGTATTTCTATGGTACTTTATAAAGCGAAGACGGAAGTAATAACTATTACAAATGTTCGAAAGGATAAATAAATGGTCAATGTTCAAAGCCGCATGTGTGTTGTGTCTTGAATCTTGATCACCTTGCAAAGCCAATGTTGAGAACCGCCAAAAGTTTGTTGTGCCTTGAATCTTGATAACCTGAAATCAAGAAACAACTAAATCTGGATGGTTACAACGCGTTGTGTGTTGAGTCGAGGATAGCCCTCTATCCTTAAGACAAGATTGCCCCGTATATATGCTTTTACGTTAGCGGGCAATAGTCTCCCAAGATAAAACAACACTTTAATCTCAACACTACAAAGCCAATAGGTTGAGCCTGGCGAAGAAAACAAATATGACTCGACTTGTCAAGATATGGAATAGGAAGGAAGAGTTTCTCTCTACTCTTCTCTTTTGTCTCTGTGTATATAGTGTGTCTCTGTAGTGTATATCTAGTGTATACGTGAGGTTTAGTCACTTTGTTTTTTGAGTCGAAAAATTGCGATTTTATTTGAATATCACTCATTGCTTTGTGCTATTTTGTGGTTGTTTTTGGTGTTTTGGTGGTGTAAAGCAGTCAGTTTTTCTGTGCCTTTTTAAATCTGTTTTGTGCCTGTTTTACGCTCGTTTTCTTGCTTGTGTTTTGAGCCAAATGAAGCTCAATATATAGCATGAGGAGGGATGTACAATCGCCCAAAACATGGCTGTTAATGGCCATTAGGAGGCCATTAAAACAGCCAAGTAAAGGCGATAAAGGCCATCAAAGAGGTGATTTAAGGTTGTAAATGGCCAAGTAATGGGTCACATTAATGGAGGAGTTAATCGGCCAAGTAATGGCTGATTAATGCCTCACAAAGCAGTCCCAACGGTAGGCTTTACGCCTTAGTCACCTTGAAAACTCTGGGGACCAAAGCTGTAAATATTGAAACTTCAGGGACCAAACGTACATATGAAAGAATTACGGTCCAAACTGTACATCTGAAACTTCAGGGATCAAACTGTACATCCGGCGAGTTCTCTGGTCCAAAAAGATAATATCGAAAGGCCCACGCCCAGACCCAGACCCAGACCTGTGACCCAGACTCAGGACCTGTGACCCAGTGACCTGTGACTCAGACCCAGACCCGTGTGACCCGTGACCCGTGACCCGTGACCCGTGACCGAGCCCGAGCCCGAGCCCGAGCCCGAGCCCGAGACCGGACCGGACGGCAAGCGGCAAGGGCTGCAAGGGCTTAGCTGAACTCCAAGCACATCTAGGTCTTCCCTCCTTTAAACACATGGGATACCCCTTGGGGTCCCAAACCCTTTACCAATTAGAGACTTATATAGAGAGCAATTCTTCATATTCCCACCGATGTGGTAGATTTGTCCCACACCACATTTCCATGCTTTAAACACCTTACTTCGTGAACCAATATCTCTTTCATTTCTCAACGAAATTAGACGATTCTTGGCCCTACGGTCATCTACTCACTTCGTAGATCATGCATGTGTAAAGAGACCAGGTCTCCAACATACGGAACACTAGTGTTTAATACATCAAAGATGGGTGGACGCATCTCCCCGCCAAAGGCTAATTTCCAACAGTATTTATCATGTATATTCATTTAGTTGCCCGTTAGTGTAAACATCGAATGCGGATAAATTTTTATCATTTGGTTTTACCTAATTCCTGCATTAATATAGACATTAAAATATCCAATATGGCATGCGAATAAAGACATATTAACATATAATAAGATGATGTGGTGAGGATGATGTCATCAACATATAATAAGATGTAAGCCATGTCTGGACCCTTGTTGTAGATGAACAGGGAATGATCGGAATTGCTGTGTGAAAAATCGATAGAGGAGACATAATCGGCGAACCGCTGATACTATGCTCGAGGAGCCTGCTTCAGTCCATAGAGCGATTTCCGCAAAACACACATAATCTGGATGAATAGGATCCATGAAACTCATAGGTTGATGCATATATACCGTTTCATGAATATCCCCATGTAAGAAAGCATACTTGACATCAAGCTGATGAATGGGTCAAGACTTAGATAGGGCAATACTGCGGACAGTCCGGACGGTTGCAGGCTTTACGATCGGGCTGAACGTTTCATCATAGTCCACTCACACCTGTTAAGACCCGCCATCACCTACAAGACGGGCCTTGTACCTCTCAAAAGAACCATCAGATTTCTTTTTATGTCTAAAAATCCACATAGAACGAATAATGTTAGCATCAGGAGGATGAGGTACTAGGTCCCACGTCTTATTATCAATAAGAGCATTATATTCGTCAATCATTGCGACTTTCTAATTTGGGTCAGACAAGGCATCCTTCGGATTACGAGGGACATGAGAATGGGCAACTGAAATGGAGAAGTTAAACAATTGTTTAGGTTTGGAAATTTCGTGCATGGCACGTGTTTCTATTGTCCGAGAGCGTGCCTCGAGAGGCGGGATGGGAGGAGGGTAGGGTGTCGCAGGACTGCCGGGAAGAGGAGAAAGGGCAGGGGTGGCGGGATCGGCTGACCAAGGCTCAGTTTGTCAAGAGGTGGCTGCAGAATTACCCTGAGATGGGCTGTTCTGATCCACCGTCGGCGGAACCGGGTGGGCAGCATGTCCCGGACTAATCTTGGTGGGTTCGAGTGTTGGGGACTGGGACGTCGAATTATGTAAATGATGAATTAGAAGGGGGTTCAGGCCATCATTTAGAAAGTCGTAGGAATGTCGAGGTGGCGAGTTTTGTGAGGCAAAAGGGAATTGAGGCTCATCAAATAGGACATGACGTGAAATAATTATTTACGGCTTGATAGGTCATAGCATGAGTAACCATGATAATTGGTGAGGTAACCCAGAAACACACACGGAAAAGACCACATTTGGAGTTTGTGAGTGGTCGGATGGAGAGGATAACAGAGATATCCGAAAATATGCAAGTGTTGGTAGGAGGATTTTCTTCAAAACAGAACTTGAGTGGGCGACCGTAGAGCTAGAGACTTGTTTGAGATTATGTTTAGGAGATAGATGGCCATGGAGAGTGCGTAATTCCAGAATTGAGGAGGAATTGAGTCGTGGGCAAGTAGGGCACGAATTAGGTTGTTTATGGTTTGGATTTTCCGTTCGGCTTTACCATTTTGGGAGGAGATGTGAGGGTAGGAAAAATGAAAGGTAAGACCGTTTTTGGAGCAAAACTGTTTGAATTGGTTATTATCGAATTCCCTGCCATTGTCACAATGAAAACCTCTAATGCTATTTTCAAATTATTTTTTTATGAAAGCACTAAATGAGGAAAAATGGGGTAGACCTGTGATTTATTACCAATTGGAAAAGTCCATAGAAAGTTGGAATAGTCGTCCAAAAATAACTCATAATATCGATGGTCGGCTGTACTTAAAATAGGAGAAGTTCACAAATCACTATGTATTATATCGAAATGCATTAAAGTGCAATTTATGGATGCATAAAATGGTAATTTAACATGTTTCCTAGAAACACATGATTCACATATAGGAGTCTTAGAAATACAGTGCATAGAATAAAATTATTATTCCTAAGAGAGTGTAAAACAGAATCTCTCAGATGTCCTAATCTAGAATGTCATAAGGAAAACGAAAGAGCAGCAAATGTTGATGGAACTGAGGCTGATTTGTTGACAACGTTTGAAATATGATAGAGATCTCCGGTGTTGTCACATCATTATTCGTCTATCTGTCGTAAAATCTTTCACAGAAAAACCAAAAGGATCAAAGTCAAGGGAAACACTATTATCAGTTGTGAAACTTCACACATAGATTAGATTCTTAATGAGTTTAGGGGCATGAAGGACATTTTTAAAAATTAGTGATGGATGTGGTGGGGATAAGGATGAATGACCAAAACTACGAATAAGAATGCCTTGTCCACTACCAACAATAATATTCCAATTTAAATTACTCAAATTGGAATAAAACGAGAGAGTACCTTGTGATGTCGTTATGTAAGATGTGGTGCATGTGTCCATATACCAATTTTCGCTTGGAGTGTTGAGTGACATTGTGTTCATAGCTGCCTCAATGTCAGTGGTGCGTAAGTTGAGGACGGAGAGCATGTGGTGTGTAGGCCTGTTGTGGACGTGCGCTGAGTATGCCAGTTGAGCCTGTCGGGTTGGAGGTGGAGTCCATGAGGATATCAGATACGGGCAATGAGGAGAGGCCCATGACAGTGAGACCCATGACAGTGGGGACCACGCAGCCCACAATGGGTAGGCAGCCCACGACGGATGATGGTGCCACTATCGTGGTCGTTGTTGGCTTTTTCATGTCGGTGGGGACTGTCATTTGCTGCCACCGTTGCTGTCGGAATTTCATCCGATGTGGCCTATGCCGGACTGTCGTCCTTTGCGGTTATTACGGGTCGACGCGGTCTGTTTCGGGTCCTCGGTTCAACGGTGATGACTGCCAGAATTGGAGGCCCTGTCATCGGCGGAGGGCCCGACGGTGGTGGTGGTGAAGGCGGCGTCTTCAATGCTGGCCTGAGTGGTGTTGCGCTTGATTTTCTGGGTTTCCTCAAGAATTAGCTTCGAACAAGCCTCATAAAACGGTGGTAACAACGTGCATTGCTGAAGGATGGTAGTAACGCCGTCATAGGATTCGTTCAAGCCTGCAATAAATTGCATGACCAATCATTGATTAGTGACTGGTGCGCCAACATTGGAGAGTTAGTCGACAAGCATCTCGAGTTCTTGACAATATGCAGAAACGTTTGGGAAATCATCCTGATGAACATCCTTAAACTGATTTTCAAGGTATAATGCACGTTGAGTTTTGTTGTCGTGAAAAATATTTTCCAAACGTTCCCACGTTTGGCGGGCAGTGGCATCGGTCTTAATGATTGTATGCAACAGATCATTAGAGATCGTGCCGTATATCCACTGGAGGACAACTGCATCCAAACGAGACCAAAGTGCATCATCAGAGGTCGAAGTCGAGTGTAGGTCTGTTGACTTCGATTTAGGAGGGATGATGTGGTCCATAACTTCGTAGACACGACAATGGATTTTGAACAGTTCCGCCCACGAGGAGTATTGATCATTTTCCATCTCAAGAGTCATAGAGATGAAATTTTTAATGTTGTTGATTGCAAGTGCAGGATGGAATTTGGTTTTGTCAGCCATGAAAGATGAAATTTAGAAGGAGAAGGGAGAGAGAATGGCCGAAGAAACACTAGGGTTCCTTCGTGGGTGGGTGGTGGCCGAGAGGGGGTCGGCGGCGGGGAGGGTTTTTGTTTAGGGTTAGGCTAATGATACCATAAAGGAATGTGTTCCTCGATTTCATTAATTGATGATTTACAATATATAGTATTTACGGAAATATTTACCTTACTACAAACTAGGTAAGTAATCAACCTAATTACAAACGGAATATAATTCTACCTAAAATAAGAGATATTCAATTAATGTAAGAATATTCGGTGAATATTCTATTAAATACAATAAGAAGTTTAAGCCATTTGATTAGTTACTGAGCCATTCTCTTGGAAGTTTAGACATGTGAAAACCTCACTTATCAACTGTACTACTTAATAATTAGCTCCCACAAACATCAGCTCTAATGATGATATCCAATGAAATTCTTTATTTGTGCAGTTTTTTTTTTCTGTTGTATAAATTCAGGGTTCAGAGCAGTGATTTCTTGTTAAAATCAACATTTACTTGGTATGAAACTATAAATATATTAAAATACATGATAACATATATACGGTATATAAAATGTACGTATACACAGATTAAAGGAAAACAACTCTAACTAGAGGAAAGAAACAGTAAAAATTATTAGGTGACTCATTCTCTAGTTGATACATACAATAATTAAGTTTTATAAAATCATCCCTGCATTGCTTAGATTAAAAATATAACTGAAATATCCCTTACTTGTGCACTTAAAAGGGAAAATGCACCCGCAAGGGTAGTCAAGTTGGTGTAGTAGTAGAGCGCGGGACCGCAAGGTCACGAGTTCGATCCCCTGCATAAACCTTCTTGGTTGAGCCTGTCACACATGGCTTGCCAAGTGTGGTTAATTGGCTGACGTGGTTTACAAGTTATTGCGTCAGTCCGGAATTTACCCTGTGCGCACTCGAAAAAATAGCGGCTGCGGATTCCTTTGTCAACCAAAAAAAAAAAGGGAAAATGCAAGAAACAAGTTCTTGATTATTTTGATGAAGTGAGACACGTTTTTTTCTAGGCTTAGTAGGCTGTAATTAGAAATTAGAAACCTTTATAAGTAAAGTCAGTCTGCTCTTTCTCAAGATGAAGCAACACAATGAATAATCATGGAAATTAGCTATTACCAAGAAACTAAACTTTCTTAATTAATAGTCATCATTACAGTTATCTTAATCTCTACAAAGTTTAAAAAAAAAAAGGCTACCCAATGAACAAACTAGTGCATCATATTCCCTTTTATTTAAGTAATAACACATGAAGAAGCAACAGTGAATAATCCTAGGATTATAAGAATTACCAAGAAACCAATCTTCATTACCAATTACCTTGGTTTCTACAGAGTTCAGAGAAAAAAAATACCCAACGACAATAAACTAATGTATTATTCTACTCCCTCTGTTTCAAAATAATAGATGTTTTAGACTTTTTATTTTATTTTAAAATAAGTGGTGATATAGGGTTTCAAGAAGAAATTGATGTTATTCTTTCAAAATTACCCTTATTTACATAATCAAGAATCTTTAAATAGCTTTTCTTTTCTAGAAAGAGATAAAATTTAATTAGGGTAAGTAAAAGATACTTTTCATTTTTTAGGAGTCAACAATTTCTTAAGGGGTGTGCCCAAGCTAAAAACATCATATATTTTGAAATGGAGGGAGTATAATAGTACACATACGCACGGCAATATTAAAGAAAGTAATCACATTATACATGTAGGATTTTGTTGGGTTGTACGCAACGGATATTGAAAACTTGTGTCAAACCCGACAAACGTAGAACTGTCTGACTATAGGGTAATTTAAAACTGTAAACATAAGACTTGAATGGTACTTACATGTTTACAATATATGGAATCTTTATCAACTGTGGGTGCACACGCGAATGCCCTTTCGATTACAAACTCCAAGCTTCAATGCATTCCTCCTTTGGAAAGCTAGAAAAGCCGGTAGAGGTTCGAGAGAGTGTTTTGATTCTGAGTCTCTAAGACTTACAATAATGATATTAAAATCAAGTGTGATGAATAATGAAGTGTAGGTCTGTATTTATAGGTGAAAAATTAGGTCAAACCGGATTAGGGTTTAAAAATTTCAACACATTCTTAATTAAATCCAAAATCCAATTTTGACTTAATTAAAACAATCATCATTCATTTAAATATCTCGATTTTGAATCGAATATTTAATATTCTCTCAATACATCCTTAGATCGAAAGGACAATCGACATAGTGTGACCCTACAAGCCTTCTCATATCGACACTAATCAAATTAAGGTCTACGCGAAACTCCTAAACGGTGCTGCAAGATGAACTCAATATGTAAAGTACATTTACATGAATCCAGTAAACTTAACCTCTATGTGGTAAGATAAAATCCTTTCATTCACGATACACTCGATCAAGCTTAGGATTTGCCAAGTGTCTATCCAAATTGATTGATCATTATATCTCATCTATATTGGTTGACAACAAGACCATATTCTAGATATGTCTATTGCGTTGGCCAACGACTTAGTCAACCCAATATCAATAAGAAGCTGAGTGTTCTCTCGAATATACATTCGAGGAATGAATCCTAATATTGGCTCAACTACCATCTTTAATCTACATCGTAATGTACCCAATACAAGTCGTATCTCAACCTATAAGGCATTTCAGCTTAGGACATGATCAAAGTATATTACTATGTAGACAAAGTGTGTATTGACCTCAAGTCTAAGTACTTCTATCTTCCACACGCTGATCATACTTTAGACATGTATAACATATCAACAGGGTATACCAATACTTCCAAAGTATCCATGTGTCCATCACGAGTAGTCATTACTCATAGCAGGTGAGACATACTACATTCTCTAAGAAAGTGATACAGACCACATGTCGACTTATCATATATCATCGATATCCCATTCTTGATGATCATTAGTCGAGGCTATTTAAGATTTACATTATAATATTAATGTCTCACATTATTAATAACAACGTAACCTCTAGGGATGCATATTATAAATATTATAAACAATCAGCTAATAATTCAATAATTTCAAATGCCAAAATATTAATCTCCATTAATAATAATATGAATGTGTATAAAGTACATTTGTCCTAATATAGATTGTCTCTATGACATAAATATATTTTCAAAACATAATCCGCTAACATATATTTATGCACTTGTCAATATTTCCAAATGCAACGATCTTCTTCTTGAAGACCCATTTGCATCCTATGGGTTTAACCCCAGCTGGCAAATCAACCAAGTTCCACACTTGATTGATGTACATAGATTCCATCTCGGATTTCATAGCTTTTTGCCATCTCTTCGAATCAATGTCCAAGATTGCTTCGCTATAGGTTGTAGGCTCATCGTTATCGGGAATATCTATCTCACTGTGTGTTTCCACAAGTAGATTTAGTTTTTTAAGAGGACGATGAGTCCTAGTGGACCTACAGAGTTGATTGTTTTGAAGTTCAGTGCTTGGTATATTCTGACTGTGAGAGGGTTCTTGTGTGTTGGATAATCCACTAACTTGAGAGCTTTCAGGAATATCATTTTCATGTATTTCCTGAATGAGAGGAGGTGCAACCATTGCATCTAATCCCAAAGGATGTGTAGGAGGATCTTGCATTTCTGCATTGTTCCTCGTAACACTCCCACTAGCCGAAGGGCGTACTTGAAGTACCCAATCTTCGCCAAATACTCCCACTGAATTCTTGCCTTGGTCATTCGGCAAGGATTCAACATCTATGTTATCTTGTGGTTCTTGAATTTCTTCAAGTTCTATCTCTGTGCAACTATGTTCCTTGTAGACATATTCTTCTTCAAGGAAAGTTCGGTTCCTAGAAACAATGACCTTACGTTCTCCAGGAAGATAGAAGTAGTATCCCTTAGTTTCCTTTGGATACCCCACGAAGTAACATTTCTCACTTTTGGATTCCAACTTGTCAGTGAGCATCTTCTTAACATATGCAGGGCACCCCTAGGGTCTTATATGTTTAAGAGCTGGCTTCTTGCCACACCATATATCATAGAGTATCTTTTCTACTAACGTGGAAGGAACCCTGTTCAGAACATATATTGAGGTTTGTATAGCATGTCTCCAAAGGTAACCGTTGCAAAAATAAGGTATAGCATGTCTCCAATTATTGGAATCCAAATAAGGTACAAAATTCATATTAAACCCTAATAAATCTCCCTTTAGCCTGAATTTTCCGACAAAATAATCTTGATTTTCCATCTTCATCACTATTGCTTGTCATGGTTAAAAATATGTATGAGTTAAAAATTTAAGCCTTGTACGTTAAAAGTGAACACATGTTAAAAGTAGAGCCCACTGGTTTAAAGTGAACATGGGGTGAAATTGGCCCAAGCATTAAAAGTAAGCAAGGGTTGCTAGTTGGAACTCATGCTTTTAAAAGTAAGATTGAATTGAAAATTGATTTTTGTTTTAAAAAAAAAAGAGCAGCAGGATTATTGAGATATGGTTCAGTTTTGCATGTAGTAGTTTGGACTAAAAAATCTTCATTATCACCAAATTATGTGCACATTGATCTGAACCCGCCTTGAATATGTCTTCAACCTTGTTGAACCATCGAGTGGACCATTGACACAACCATTGGCTCTGATACCACTTGTTGCGATCGAAATAATCTGGGCGTCATGCGGAAGCTTATAGTTTCAAAGCATGACGGAGATAAATCAAACGACACATAAACTATACTAAAAGAAGCATAATATTAATATGATTTGGTCAAAAGACCTATATATTGGGAAAACTGTTATTAAAAAAAAGCATAAAATTTATTGAAATATTAATCTCCCTCTATGTAAGACTCCATAATAAGTAAAATCCAATTATTGGCCTACACCTGTACAATTGCAAACCTTGACAGAGATAAATCAAACGACACATAAACTATACTAAAAGAAGCATACTATTAATATGATTTGGTCAAGTGACTTATATATTGGGAAAACTAATATTAAAAAAACATAAAATCTATTGAGAGAATAATCTCCCCCTAAATAAGACTCCTTAATAACTACATTATGGATGCTACTGTGTTGTTTATGAGAAGAAAATCTTCTATTTATAGAAGTGCAAAACTTCTCCAAGAAAAGGGTAGTTATGGTAGAATCATTTTCCACAAATAAAACATTTTGTCCCAAGCAATCCCTTTTGAAGTAAAATCCAATTATTGAAATCCAAATAAGGTAGAAAATTCAGGATAAACCCTAACAAATCTCTCTTTAACCTGAATTTTCTGACAAAATAATCTTGATTTTCCATCTTCATATTATCTTCATCATTGTTGCTTGTCATGATTAAAAATATGTATGAGTTAAAAATTTTAAGTCTTGTACGTTAAAAGTGAACACAGGTTAAAAGTGGAGCGCACGGGTTAAAAGTAAACATATGGTGAAATTGGCCCAAGTATTAAAAGTAAGCAAGAGTTGATAGTTGAAGCTCATGCTTTTAAAAGTAAGAATGAGTTGAAAATTGATTTTATTTTTTAAAAAGAGAACAGGACTATTGAAATATGGTCTAGTTTTGGTTTCCACGTGTAGTAGTTTGGATTATTTTTGAAAAAAATCTTCATTATCACCAAATTAGGTGCAACTTGATCTGAACCAGCCTTGAATTTGTCTTCAACCTTGTTGAACCATTGACGGGACCATTGACACAACCATTGGTTCTGATACCACTTGTTAGGATCGAAATAATTTGGGCGTCATGCGGATGCTTATAATTCCAAAGCATGATGGAGATAAATCAAACGACACATAAACTATACTAAAAAAGCATAATATTAATATTATTTGGTCAAAAGACCTATATATTGGGGAAAATATTATTAAAAAAAGCATAAAATCTATTGAAATAATAATCTCGCTCTAAGTAAGACTCCATAATAATTACATTGTGAATGCTACTGTGTTGTTTATGAGGAGAAAAATCTTCTATTTATAGAAGTTCAAAACTTATCCAATAAAAGGGTAGTTATGGTAGAATCATTTTCCACAAAAAAAACTTTCGTACTAAGCAATCCTTTTTGAAGTAAAATCCAATTATTGGAATTCAAATAAGCTAGAAAATTCATGGTAAACCCTAACAAATCTCCCTTCAGCATTTTCCGACAAAATAATCTTGATTTTTCATCTTCATATTATCTTCATCATTGATGCTTGTCATGATTAAAAATATGTATGAGTTAAAAATTTAAGTCTTGTACGTTAAAAGTGAACACATGTTAAAAGTGGAGCCCACGGGTTAAAAGTGAACATGGGGTGAAATTGGACCAAGCATTAAAAGTAAGCCAGGGTTGATAGTTGGAGCTCATACTTTTAAAAGTAAGAATGAGTCGAAAATTGATTTTTGTTTTTAAAAAGAGAGCAAGCAGGATTATTGAAATATGGTTGAGTTTTGGTTTCTACATGTAGTAGTTCGGATTATTTTTTTACCAAAATCTTCATTATCACCAAATTAGGTGCAACTTGATCTGAACCCGCCTTGAATCTGTCTTCAACCTTGTTGAACCATCGACTGGACTATTGACACAACCATTTGCTCTGATACCATTTGTTGGGATCGAAATAATCAGGACATCATGTAGAAGCTTATAATTACAAATCTTGACGGAGATAAATCATATGACACATAAACTATAGTAAAAGAAGCATAATATTAATATGATTTGGTCAAGTGACCTATAAATTGGGGAAAATAATACTAAAAATGCATAAAATTTATTGAGAGAACAATCTCACCCTAAATAAGACTCCTTAATAACTACATTGTGGATGCTATTGTGTTATTTATGAGAAGAAAAATCTTCTATTTATAGAAGTGCAAAACTTCTCCAAGAAAAAGATAGTTATGGTAGAATCATTTCCCACAAAGAAAATATTTTCTATCAATCAAGTACATTTATTGTAGAATCCAAATAAGATAGAAAATTCAAAGCAACTCCTAACATTACTTTGCTGTGAGCGCTAAGACGAATCGGCAAATCGAGGATCTTACTAGGAGTAATGCTCACAAAAAAAATCACTTACTACTCTATACAGATCTTTCTACTAGCGGTGTTGCGGGACACGTTTGATCTCTGTCTGAAGGGATGATTCAGATTCTGCTGACATGAACTAACCAGACTCTGTCCATGGTGGTTGATGTCATTTTCTTTTATGTCTTATTTCGGAATTGTATCTCTTATCCTTGTATTCAGAGTCTATTTTGATGCTCCCTGGATTGCATGTTAGCAAGTTATGACTCGTTCTGGATTTCAATTGTATTTTGAAACATCAGCTTCATTATAAACTGTTTTCTGACACATCAGTATCCATCGATTTTTTATTGGTAATCCGTCTTAACCGACGGATTGCCGTCGATTAACTTTGGTGAAGACATGTTTTAGTAGTGTCTCGTGTTATAATATTGTTGCTCTTGATCAGGCGGTGACGAGGCTATCATACCAAATTCTTGTTACACCCATGCATGCCGAGGAACTTAGTTAAGGTTCTAACACCTATTCAATATATTGATGATATGTATTTGTACATAAATTTTTTTGTATTTTATTATGATCAATTAATGAATATATTCAGTCTATTAAATCAATTAATCATGATAAACTTATATAATTTGTTATAAACATCAAATATTAATACATTTTTTTACTATAAACGAGCCTTCAACCATTGCTATTCTTCACCTTCTAAGAAGGTAATCACTAATGCCGTCCAACACATGGAACATCGAAGCATCCAAAGCAAAACTGGGAAGCTAGCCAAATCTAAGTTCACATTAATTAAAATTTCTAGTACTCTTGGAGTTAGCAATCAATTTAACTAGAGTACTTAACCACCGTTTATTATGGAAAAATACAACTCTTCAATTCCCTATAAATAAGTTAGTAGTACTAGTACTTAAGTATTTTCTCTAGAATCATATTAGGGAATAACCACTTAGGTTTGAGGATTTGTCTACACTTTGCTTTTGCAATAATCAACAAAAATAAGGCATTCATTTAATTTTGTTCTCCGTTTCTATTTTCAATCATTGGTCTTAAAAATTGAACTGACATTCCCTGTAAGGTATTCATTCCTTGTTAATTACTACCTTTGAGTTTCTTCTATAGTAAATTAGGGTTGTTTAAGATTAAAATTGTATATTAAAAACTCTATAAAAGTACTAGAGATGCATTCATGTTTAAAGTATATTGATTTTTTGTTTTTGCTAAAAATGTTGAAATTTGATCTAAGAAAGCGAAATAATGTATATCTAAGCTAGGAATGAAAGAGTGGGAGTTGTTGCTCTAATTACTAATTTTAAATGATTTTGCCAATTAGCTGTATGTAATAATACCTATGAGGTCGTTAATCAATCAGAAAAAAAGTTTAACTTTCCTTTTTCAATGTAAAAGTTTTCACAGTCTCCAAATCATAGTGATTTAATAATTACAATAATGAATCTTTTTTAATCATTTCTTAAAAACTAGATTACATAATGGCCAAATCTTCTTATCTGGATGCTTAACTGAAAATATTGCCCAAAATGGAAAAGCTTGCTAGCGGTGTTTTCGGAAGAAAAGAAATACTTTTACTTTTGCTTTACGCCTATAAAAATGATCACATAATTATTTCAAATTTTATAAGAAAAGGAATGATGCATTAAATGGGGAACTGAATTTAATATTGTTCACTCCAATACCACATTCATTCCATAATAAGTGATTTTTAGACTTTTTATTTTATTTCAAACTAAAAGGTGTTTTGGAATTTCAAGAAGAAATTGAAATTATTCTTCCAAAATTATCCTTATTGACATAATCAAGAATCATTAAGTAGTTTTTCTTTTTTAAGTATTAATTATGGGTAAGTTAGTAAAAACAATTATAATTTTTTAAGAGTGAACAATTTCTTAAAGAGTGTGCATAACCAAAAAAACATCACTTATTATGAAACTGAGGAAGTAACTGACCATGTTCATTAATTACCACCTGGTCCAACCAATTGCCAATGTGTTCTCCACATTAATTAACTTAATTTTACGTTAATTGAGAAAGTCTATGTTAAATCAAGGTATATAGACTCAACATATTAATCAAATGGTTCTTCATTAGTCAATAATTTATTCACTTAGATATCAAGTTGGTTACAAGTAAATTGCATGCAAACGCACCACAAATTTATATTTTTTTTATGAATAAAGTGGTTAGAACATGTTCTTTTAATACTTTTATATTGTTCGAACATGTTTTGAATGTCACTTTCGAGGTACATATGGTCGGTAAAGGTTTGACATTTCGATTGCATGTTACTTTGAACGGTGTTTAGTTTTTTAATCCAGCCTTTTATTCAGTGAGACTTTTTCTTTCCTTTTTTTTTTGAATTCAAAAATAAGTTATAAAACTTTTAAGTATAGAACTTTAATTAGGTTTCCATTTTATTTTAAGTTGTTTTTTCTTTTATTTTTTTAAAACAAGACGAGATCATGAAAATATTTTATTCTTGTTCTTGGAAATAAAGCGAACCATGAACTTACATCTTAACGTTTTCCTTAGTTTTATTATGTTTCTAATAATACCAAAATCTATAAAGTTTATTTTATGTCAATCAGATTTAATATGATATGACAAGAGAGAACTAGTGAGCTGTTTCGTGTTTGGTGGGAGAAGGGATAAAATTGTTTGAAAGTAACATGTCAAGAAATGATTTAATTTCCTTTGGGAAAGAGCAAGGAAAATTGGCTTGTTTGTCTTTTCTAATTAGCCTTTTCTTTTCTTAAGAAGAAATCGATTTTAATTAATATGAATCTCTTTCTTTGGCTGTACTTTGTTTTTTTGGTAATTCAGACAACTTAATTAAATAAAACATAAGATCATGGAACAATATAGTTTGCCGGAGACCTGCTCCGATTTTGTCCAGAACGATCACTTAAGTTTACACTACAAACATTAATTTTTCTAGTGAAACTATTTTCTCCCATGTCTGCCCAAAAACAATTGTTTGCATATACCGGTGGAACTATTAGCAATTCGGCAGCACCGAAAACTCCTCTTCTTGCTCCCTCCTTAGCTGGAGCATCCGTCACCTGATTCTGTTCCCTGTAGACATACCTGATCTGAGGATTCTCAGCTTTGTCATCAAATACCTGCACTCATAGATTAAAGCATCGTAAGTATCATGTTCACTAGTAACCATATTAATTACCTCAGTGGAATCAGTTTCCACTAATAAAGGTTGAAGGTTTTGCTAAACAATTGTGTTTAAACCTTCCGGGGGTGCTGCAATTCAGTGTGGGTATTTATAGCATTAGGCATTCCTCAAGTGAAACCTATCACCAAGTTGTCATTGTTTTCCTAATGACTCTTCCCATCCCCCTATTCCAGGGTTCCCCAAGCTAGCACCATTTGTGTTGAGTTTGAAGTAGCCAACATCTGGTGGAATCCATCTTACACAAATGGTAGTGGTGGATGTCTAGGGCCTTTGGTTGTTGATAAGCATATGGTATTCGATTGCTTTAGACAAAGCATATGTTTTCCTCCGAAGTGTTTGTCATTTTATTGGCTGACGAAATCGGATGACAAATTAATTCTTTAACTTAAATGATTTGGGCCGGAAGCGGAACTCTAACTTCCAGCAATGGGTTCCCCAACTACTCCAGAAAGTGTTAGGATGGTGATAGAATAAACTAGGTGATAAGAAACATAAATACAGCTAGAGTGCAATAAAGGAGATAAGGATAGAATGAAGATATGTAAAGTTGATCTTCCATAGCAGGCTTTGTAACTCCTTCTTTGTTCTAGGTGGTGCCGACTCCATTACTGCCCGAGCTTTGTTCTGATCTATCTCAATACCTTTCTTATGTACCAAGAAGCCGAGGAAGTTGTCATCCGATACCCCGAACATGCACTTGGCTGGATTCATTTTAAGATTATGAATCCTCATTCTTTTTTGTGCTGGTTCCAGATCGGCTAAATGATCATTGAAGTCCTTAGACCTCACCACCACATCCTCAATGTAGACCTCCATAGTCTTGCCGATCAAATCATGGAAGATGGTGTTTATTGCCATATGATAAGTAGCATCAGCATTCTTCAGACCGAACGACATAACTACCCACTCGTAAATGCCCAAGGCTCCTGGATATCTAAAAGCGGTCTTGTGAATATCATATTCAACTACTGCTATCTGATTATAGCCGGAGTATCCATTCATGAATGTCAGCACTCTGTTTGCGACCGCCGAATCGACTAGCATATCGGCTATAGGCATGGCGTATTCATCTTTGGGAGTGGCTAGATTTAGGTTCCTGTAATCAATACATACCTGAACCAACCATTCTACATACCTAGCCGTTCTGATAAACCCGACTTTCAGTAGTCGTTCAATCTCGGCTTTAATTTGAGGTATCAACTGAGGGTGATATCTTCTGGGCGACTGTTTATGAGGCGTGAAACCCTCTTTAATTGGCAATCTGTGCTCTACCAAAGTTCGTGCCAACCCAGGCATCTTATGATAATCCCACGTGAAACAGTTCTTATACTGCAGTAGAAGAGTCGTTATGTTTCATTTATCCCCCCTCCTTCAGCAAGCCGCTAATATGTATTAGACGAGGGACTTTCTCAGTACCCAAGTCGATATCTTCCAAGGGATCCTGATACTCAAAACTAGGCATAGCCCTTCTTATGGGCGATTCAAGTTCCATTGGCAACTCAATGTCATCGGTCGCCAGTGTTGGTTCTCTGTTGTAGTCTTCTACCTGTGATGCTTCGGGTATCCTTGCTTCAGAATTTAAAGCAGTCAGCCGATGCCACAGGTCATGTATGATTTAAGTCTCCTCAATCATTTAACTCTTCCAAGGTAAGTCGTGGTTAGGCTAATTATTTTATTTCAAAACCTCATGAAGTAAGATTGCAGTATTCCCAAGATCCTTGTTCATACTGCTCCGCAACAGCTATGGGATCCACATAGGGTGAATATAAGACAACCTCCAAGTTTTTCACCCCTCCTGGAAATGGGTTATCGTCGGCTGAGATAATTTTTATCTTGTCTCCTTCCCAGAAAATGAGCTTTTAATGCATGGTGGAAGGAAGGCATCAGCTAGTGTGAATTCAGTCTCTGCCCAATAGGATAGCGTAGGACGGCTTGCCATCTATCACAAAGAAGGCAGATCTGACCGTCTTGGGACTTACGGTGATTTCTGCTACTAAGATCCCCAAAGCTTCAGAGATTTCTCCCATAAAGCTAGCCATCTTCATGTTAGTTGGGATGAGATCCTCCCTGGTTTTGTTGAGGCTTTTCAAAGTAAGCAGTGGCATCATATTCAGCACAACGTCATTGTCGACAAACACTCAGCTAAAAGTTTTACCGTTAATGTAAGCCTTAACATATAGGGCTTGATGTGTTTAACCATCTCCTCCGTAGGTGCACCAAATACAGTGCTAAAAGCGTCTCTAGCCGTGGTGTCGGCTAATGTCGCCCATTCGGTGTCTTCCACACATACATCGCCTTCTAGGCTATCTAGCTGAGGGCGGCCGGCCCAGAACTCACATGGAATCTGGCTGACTATTTCAATAGCTGCCCAGATCTCATCGACCGAATCTTGCTTAAATAAATCAAGGATAGAATCTCCTACGTCGAATTCAGTTGACGAGAAGTTAATACCTTCCATCTCCTTGAGACATATAGAAACTGGCTGAGGTTCCAATGCTTGGATTCTTTGCATGAATTGTGGAACAGTTTCGGTTAGAGATTTCTTCAAGACTGTAGTCTCTTGCTGAAGTCCCTTTGTCTGGCCGTCACCCGGCTGTATGCTCAGCTCTGGCTGGTCCAAAGCTTTTCCTTCATGCGACTCTGTCTCTGAAGAGGCTGAGCCAAATGCCCGCTCTATAGCTTCAGCCACGGCAGACTCAAGAATTTCCTATCTATCAGCTGCCTTAGCGCTGGATATCATGTGCAACGTTAATTTCATCTTGTGCAAGGCTTTGATACGTTGCATCCTTCTTTTCTGCGTCTTGGACATGACACCTGGCGATGCCTCTTTCTTTCCAGAAGCCTGATTGATGAACTACTTTCCTTCCTCTATATTGGCGGTTGGCTTGATCATCCTCCGGGATCTCAGCTGACCTTCATCCATTACTGTGATACGTAGGGAAGAAATGTCTTTCTTCACATTGAACTCAGTCACCCTCTATTTAGTCATGGGTAGTGGTTCCTCGCGTATCTGGGGCACGCTCGACTTCTCCTCGACTGGCGACCATGCTTGCCCCCCAAGCCTGCTCCTGAGGTCTGCTGGGTCTCTTTTGAATACCGGGTATTGTCTGTGAGGTTCCCGAGCCATGTTCTTTGGTTTATAAGGGAAGCCACAAAAACTGCTTCTAGCTGGCTGTCTGCCCAAGTCTTCATAGATGTCACGTGAGCTGACTAGCCGATCAAACACAGAGGTCCTAGTGACCCCTCCTTACTAGTGGGCTTCTTTGGGACCCACATGGTTTTCATAGGTTGTTTCCCCTTGACGTCGTTTGATTGATCTGGCTTGGCAAAGGATACCATAGATATCGGTACTGCGGGGAAGGGGTCAGTATCAACAGACATTTCAGCTATGCTTTTATCGGCTAGCTTGAACCTGTCCTCCTTGATGCCCTTTTGAATCGCCTTCCTGAAGACCACACAATTAGAAGTAGCGTGACTATATGAATTGTGCCACGTACAATACTTCTTATCCTTGAGTTCTTCGGCAGACTGAATCATATGGCCATCAAGCAACCGAATATGTTTATCTTTCAGTAGATGATCAAAGATCTGATCTGCTTGCGTAATATCAAATGAGTAACTGACCATGTCACCAGTCGAATTTGCCTTATTGCCCTTCGTAGCTTTCAGGTCTGGGTAAGAGTAAACCTTACCCCTGACGATCTCGACTACCATTGTGTCTGCCGTGCAATCGACTGACTCTGAGTCAGACTCATCTACCTCAATAATGGATACCAAATGGGAGTCTCTATTTCGGTTAGCTCTTCTTTTCTCCTTCTCCTGGATAAACTACTTTATTTGGCTAGCCTTTTCGGCTAACTGGCTTAAGTCAGAGCAAGATTGTCCCACTAATTTCTCCTTTAGCTGTGGATGCATGTTGTTGATTATCATGTGAGCGCATTTTGATTCAGGGAAGTGTACAGCGCATTTCCCAACCTTCCTTCTGAATCTCTTGATATAATGGATAGCCGACTCATTGATCTGTTTCTTGAGATTCATCAAATCCATCACAGTGACTTGAGGTTGGGGCCAATAAAATCTATCATAGAAACAACGCTCCATATCAGCCCAACTTTGCTCGGAGTCGGGGGCTAATGATGAGTACCACACAAATGTCGTTCCGGTTAGAGAAACAGGGAATAACTACATCTTGTGGTACTCGTTCTGGTTAATTTCGCCATATTAAGCGGTAAATCTGTCGATGTGCTCAATAGTAGATTTGTCATCATCACCCGAGAAGGTGGCGAAATCAGGCATTTTTAAGCCTCTTGGCAGTAGTGCTACTCGATCTACCTAATCGGGGTAGGATTTCCTGTAAATAGGCATGTCCAAGGGTTTCAGTTGGATGCCAAAGTACCTCATCATGGTATTCGCAATGGTTTCAGGGTTCATCAGATGTGGCGTCCCCTGCCGATTCTCAACTGGAATCAGCTGGTAGGCGTTCTGTACTGGAGGCCTCCATTCTGCACCTTGTTGAACAGGATTTTGAAAGTTGTAGGTGATCTGCTGGCCATTACCAATAGGTGGGGTATATCCCCATTGTTGTTGTTGGGCATAGCCACCAAAGCCTGCAACTTGAGCTCCTGGAACAGCTGATGGAACTTGAGGACAAGGTGAAACAGTGTTCCATGTTTGCTCTCATCAGACATCAACAGTTCTTAGAAAGTTTGTGCTTCCTGGATGGTATGGATTGGGTACCAATTGTGACTGCTGGAGTGGTGTCCTGCTATAGACAGCGTCACCAGATAGTCTAGCAAGGTCATATCCAGGGGCCATCGGCTGCCAGTTCGGCTGGCCAACATTGGTCGCCTGTACTGTAGGGCCGTTTGCATAAGCGTACGGCATAACGGGCGGCAAACCAAGGTGTTCGGACGTCTGAACTGGTCTTCGGGCTATATTGATCTGTCCATACTGCATATTCGCTTGGTCGAGTGGCACAACTTGCCCCCTAGTGTTTGGTGGCAACTATACAGTAGACCGGTTACCAAGTGACTGAGCTTGTGCTCCTAGGTGTGCTATCGGTTGTACCTGAGTAGGTACTGACTGATACATATTCGGTTGAGGAACAACACCTGGAGTCACAGTTGCATGATGCACAACGCCATTCGTCAGAGGGATGGCAGAACTAGCTGAACCTTCTCCTGGATGTAGTCGATTAGCTTCCAGATCTCTCGCATGTTGAACCTCATTATGCACCATTGGCTTGATAATGTCAGCCAATTGTTTGGAAACCTGGTACATAATGTCGTGGATGCCCAAGTTAATCTGTTGTCTAATGAATGACGTGGTCATAACAGTTGGACCCTCAGATTGACTAGGTTCATACACAGCTTGGGTTGATGGAGAAAGTGGAGGGGTATCAACCGATGTAGGCATACCCGAAGAAGATGGTGGCTCGTTGTTCCTTCTGGAAGGATTCTATTTAGGATGTGGACTGGACTCTTGGTTTATTTTCTTACCAGACCTTAGGCGTATACGCCTAGTGTGATCCTGACCTGGAGAATCAAACTTCGCTATGAGATCACATATGGTCCCATTGGGCGTGTCAAATTTGTTTCCCTCCGAAGTGTTTGACGAAATCGGATGACAAATTAATTACTTAACTTAAGCGATCTGGGCCGGAAGCGGAACTCTAACTTCGAGCAATGGGTTCCCCAACTACTCTAGAAAAGCGTTATGATGGTGATTGAGTAAACTAGGTGGTAAGAAACATAAATACAGCTAGAGTGCAATAAAGGCGATAAGGATAGAATGAAAATATGTAAAAATCAGATTTTGATTGATTGTGTTGTGTTATTCTGTACAAGTAATTTTACATTTATAGTACAAGAAAAATAAATGTGACCCCCTATGTTAGCCATCGAACTACCCACGAAATCCACTAGCCAACTATGAGGAGGTGGTGCCGATTTTTTCTCCTGGGCCTCTAGCACGATCGACGGCACTCCCTTCAGGCTGTTGCTGGTTGCTACCTTTTCTAGAATGTCCTTTGACTTGATCTTCGAGGCGTCCGAGTATGTGTGGGTCTCAGTTGTTCTTCGAAATTATGACTCGGCCAGACCATTGTAATAGCCGATGATGTTTTTCTAGCCGAGGGTAGGGACTAACAGATTCGGCTATGATTCCACTCAGTTACCGATTTAGAATCATTTTCCATCTTCGACTGTCACTTGATTCGGCTAAACACTTTTGAGTGTTAACAGCATCCTTGTGATTAACATCAATCTTTTTTGTGATTGAATTGATTACTGTTTCTGGATAGCCACATGTACCATAGGCAGAACGGGAGATGTCTTCCCAAGTGAGGTAAGAGCCAAAATTCCTATCCTTCATGTTGAATAAAATGGTCGGCCAGTTCTGAGAGTGAAATGGACTTTGTTGCCTTGGTTGTCAGGTTTACTTAGTGCTCACATACTTTCCTAGAAGGCTTTGGCATTAGGGCATTTAAAGAAAATGTGAATGATGTCCTCATTGCCACTGTTGTAGAAGCTACAGAGGTTTGGGGATATTGAGCCCTGTGAATGAGAGGTATTTGTTGGTACGAAGTCTTTCATGATAAAATATCTACAAAAAGAATTTGATTTTGTAGGGAGTATTTAACTTCCATGCCCATTTATAGTTAACAGGATGATAAACATTGATGTTCCTATTTCCATTGTCAATCATATTGTAAGCTGATTTAGTGGAGAATTTGCCATTGCAATTCAATTTCCAGGTGAGGCTACTTGTTGGAGTTATGGGGTATGAACACATCTTTGACAGTGTTGGATATAGAGGGAGGGAGTTCAAAGGGTAGACTATCAAAGTTTCAGTTGCCATTGTTATAAATAGTAGCCACAGTGGTAAGGTCAGAGTGTCGGGGCATTGGACCCTAGAAATTTCTAAGTTTGCCTATGTTGGGAATTCAGTTGTCCCCCCCAGAAGTTGGTATTATTACCATTATGAATGACATTAAAGACTCATTTTATGCAAGTATCCCAACCCTGACTAATGACTTTTCAAGTTCTAGTCTTACCACCAATGGTGGTTTGGCCAGGCCTACAATGCTTGTGCATGAGGATGGAAGCCCAATTTGAGTTAGGCTTCTTCAACAGTCTCCAAACTAAGCCTAACAGGGCTTTATTCTTAGTTTCAACTTTTTGGATGCCCAAACCCCCTTTGTCTTTTGGAAGAGTGATGGTGTCCCATCCAAGTAGGTGAATTTTTCTCTTGACATAGATTATTCCCCAAATGAAGTTCCTTTGAGTCCTATTTATCTGCTTGATGATAGTGGTAGGAAGGGCAATGTATTGCATTACATGATTGGGAATCCTATTGAGAGTGGCTTTAGCTAGAGTAGTTCTGCCAGTCATGTTGAGGAGTTTGGTTTCCAATCAGCCATTTTGGTATTGAGATTGTCAATGATGAATTGGAAATAAAAAAACTAGAGCATCTCTATGAAAGACTATTCAATTCTATCAAAGACCTTTTCTAAATCGATCTTAATGATCATGTTAATGTTTTTGCCTTTCATTTTTTTTTAATTGGGTGATCTATTCATGGACAATAGCATTATCGGATGCTCTTCTATTGAAAAGGAAGCTTGCTTGGTTGGGGTCAATTATGTCATGAAGAAAAAGTTTTATCCTAAGGATAATGATTTTGGTTACAAGCTTGTACATGAGGTAGAATTACTAGAATATGAACTAACTGAGAAAAAGAATATCACAAGTATGTCATAATGTTTGAGTTATAAAATATTAAAATACAAGATATAAAAAGAAATAGTTGTTTTGACACCTTATTTAATAGTTGTTCCTATTGAACACTTTATATTCAACGTATTGCCTCTCACCTTTCGGTTTATTACAAGGAAAGAGTAAAAAGGAAAAAAGGCATATACTACTAAAAATGAGTATCTACTATCTATTAGATATTTTTTTGACAATCAATAAAAAAATAAAGAGAATGTAAACGTGGCAAAGTAGCGAATTAATCTAGTAAATGTGTCATTTTGAAATTTGAATCCAAAATAATGATTAAAAAAATTATGAGGAAAAAAGAAAGAAAAACTACTTTTAAGAAAAAAAAGATAGCTCCCAATCAACCCTCCCTCCTCCTTTCTTCAGAATGTCGACGTCCACCCGCCCTCGTAGACTCGTGATCGTTTAGATATAATTTTGAGTCTTGAAGAAAATTTTAATATTTGGGTTAAAATCTAGGTTTTACAAGTTAAAGGTGTTGAACGAGGTTAATCTTTTGCTTCTAATGCAAATTGGTGGTAAAAATTTTACCTTGGAGAGTAGTGTAGAACTCTTAAACATTGTTTTCTCCTCAAAAAATTGAGAGAAAGAATGATTTTTCTCTTTTATTTACATATTTAACCTGAGTGATAACCACATCGCATCGCAGTCCCTATAGCGTTCAAGGACCAAACTTTTCTGGTTCAAGCACCCCGCTGTCCCTTAGAGTTTATTTTTCTACCAGGACAATTTGATGTGTTAAAAACTAGACTTGAAGAAATTTAATTTCATATAAATCTCATAACATGATTGTTCTTCCTTTAAACATTTCCAACTTGTTCCGAACTACCTATTTCCTCTTGGAAACATCAATACAACTTTCCAAACATGAGATTTAAGCATTATACACCTTCACCACTTTCTGAATACCCCTGTATCTAGGGGTGTCCATAGGAGGATAGTTTAATGGGTTATTTTATAAAATTTATATCCTATCAGTTTTTTCGCTATTTAATTTCTAGTAATCAAAATTAGAATTTTTATAACCGTCTCATCATCTCGATTTTTCTTTGGAATCAGTACAGTTCTTTTAATTTTTGATATTTTCTAAGAAAATGTCAAGTAAGATTCAAAAGTAGAAATTAGAACACAATATTGTGCATACTTCTGTAGAACATGAAATTGTGCAAATAAAATATATTTTGTACATATAAATTTATTCAGTACGGTTCGATTCTTTTTTTTAAATTTAAAATCTACTATTCGGTACGATTATAAATTTATATAGAAACCTATGACTTAATTAAAAATTTAATAACAATTCGATATGATTCGATTCAACCGTTTATATAGGTTTTTAAAAAGTCATTGGCAATACCTATATCCAACTTAGAATTTGAGCAAGGAATGTAATACTTAGAGATAATTTTCCGAGATGTTATATATGTAAAATACGCAAGAGATATTAAGTATTTTTAAAAAAGTCTTTGACCCTTGATGTGTTTCCAAGTTTGAAGATAAAGTAAATGGGTTGTTTGGTTGTTGGTTAGAGTTATGCATACTAGTAATGTAAGATTTAATTATTTATATATTACTAATTCATATATTAGTTATTCAATCTTCTATCATGTATAAAATATACATATTGACTCATAACTTATACATATTTTAGTTATACAAGATTATAACTATGACTCAAGCATCATATTTGGTTTGTTAAATTTTATACATAGCAATTAAAATATTATGAAACAACAACAACAACATATCCAGTGTAATCCCACAAGTGGGTCTAGAGAGGGTAGATATACGCAGACCTTACCTCTCTACCTTTACAGGATAGAGATGTTGTTTTCGATAGACCCCCGACTCAAAAGAAATGTACCTGATGCATGAATATAGAAAAAAAGATATAATAAAATAACAAATGTGCAAAATAATTATAGTAACAGATATCGATACATATTGGCAAAAAAAAAACTACGCGACTACCTAAATCATACGACTACAAGTAGGGATGGCAGGTGAGTATAATTTTGTGAATTCCGCACCACACTCACCCCAGTTGGGGCGGGTATGGGTATAACTTTGGCGGATAATAGACGACTATGGATATTGAAAATGTACCCGTCACGGGTAAGCGGGTAGGTGGTGGATTTGCAGTCATACCCGCCTCCCCCGCCCCGCATCCAACCGCCTACCCGCCTGCCTTATACCCGCCCCAAGCCCAAAATATTAACAACCCATAAGTCGTGCCTTCAGCCCATAAGTCACGACAAGTCTCCCATTCTCCAACAAAACTCAAAACGCCGCCTCTTCAGTCTTTCACGCTTTCACGCCTCCCTCTCTCTCGTTCCCCTTCACGCCGTCTCTCCTCCCTCTCTCATTCTCGACGTCTCTGTCTTTTTCTTTAAAGGAAAAATCACAAACTTTTTTCACGAACCACTTCGACGTCTCTGCCTTTTTCTTTAAAGGAGATGCAGATTGGGAAATATTGGGAAATATTATTGTCTTTTCTTTGTGCTTTGGGGTTGTCTTTGTGAGGTCAATTTTTGTGCATTTGTTAAGTTTTACCTATTGGGTTTGTGGAGTTCAATTGAAAAAGTTGAAAAACTTTAGCTTATATAGCTGAAATAATATCTGAGTTTTATCTACATTTGTAATATATAACTATTTGGGTGGATAATTTTTGGAGTTTTCTTGGAAATTTTGTTTTCTTGATTCTTTATTGTGTAAGGGGGAAGAGGTGAAAAAAAATGGGGAATTCTGATGGTGAAAAAATCTGAAATTCTCCTCCATCTCTCCCAAAGAAAATGAGACCGTGACAGTATTGATTCTTGACTCAAATTTTTGGGATAATTTTTGGAATTTTAATTTTTGGGATCATGTTGATCACTAATTGATTACAAAATATGAAAGGCGGGTACATGCGAGTATTGACGGGTGACGGATATCCACTTGGGTGGTGGAGCGGGTGTGGATTTAGGAATATACCCGCCTAGGCGGGTATGGATGTTGAAAATTGTACCCGCCAAATTTTCTGGCGGGTACGGGTGCGGGGGAGGGGGTACCCGCACCCGCCCCGCCCAATTGCCATCCCTAACTACAAGTACGATAATCTTATGTTACCTACTAACCATCTACCTTAATCCTCGACCTCCACACCTTCATATCTAAGATCATGTCCTCAGTCAACTAGAGTTGTGTCATGACATGTCTAATTACCTCCCCCAGTTCTTCTTCGGCCTACCTATGGCTTTCCTCACTCATGTTATAGCTAACCTCTCACACCTCCTCACTGGCGCATCCTCGCACCTCCTCTTCACTTGTCTGAATCATCTCAGCCTCGCTTCCCTCATCTTGTTCGAAACTGAGGCCACTCTCACCTTATTCCGTATAACTTCATTCTTAATCATATTCCTCCTAGTGTGCCCGCACATCGATCTGAGCATACTCATCTCCGCTACAGTCATCTTTCGAATGTGGGCACTCTTAACTGGCCAACACTCAATTCCATATAATAGTGTTGGTCTAACCACCACTTTGTAGAATTTATCTTCAAGCCTAAGCGCCACTTTCTTATCACACAGTATCCTAGAGGCGAGCCTCCATTTCACCCACCCCACCCCAATACGGTGTGCGACATCCATTAATTTTTCCATCTCCTTGAATTGTAGACCCAAGATACTTGAAGTTGTCCTTCTTAGGTATGACTAGTGGCTCAATCTTCACTTTCACCTCCGGCTCATACACGGCATCGCTGAACTTGCACTCTAGGTACTCTGTCTTAATCCTGCTTAACTTGAAAACTTTTGACTCTAAGGCCTCTCTCCACACTTTCAGCCTATCATTAACACCATTATGTGTCTCGTCAATCAATACTATGGAATCATCGAATAACATACACCACGACACCTTTCCTCGAATATGCCGAGTCAATTTATCCATCACTAAGACAAATAGGAATGTATTAAGAGTTGATCGCTGGTGCAACCCCATGTCGACCAGAAAGTGCTTCGAGTCACCTCCTACTGTCTTAACCCAAGTTTTGACACCATCGTACATGTCTTGAATAGTCCTAATATAAGCTACATGTACGCCATTAGACTCCAAACATCTCTAAAGAATCTTCCTAGGGACTAATCATGTGCCTTTTCTATATCAATGAACACTATGTGCAAGTCCCTCTTGTTGTCCCTATATTGCTCCAATAATCTCCTTACAAGATGGATGACTTCTGTAGTCGAACGCCCCGGCATGAATCCGAATTGGTTCTTAGAGATAGGCACACTCCATCTCATCCTCAACTCAATCACCCTCTCCAAAATTTTTATTGTGTGACTTAACAGCTTAATACCAACTAAAATATTATTAAACGTGATACTAATTATGCTAATTTCAATATATGAATATTCCACTTCTTAACCTCGAATGAGATGACCCAAAGTGTAACGAAGCAACCTTTGGACCCAATTGACTTCAAAGCCATGTAGGCCTACTAGACATATTGCAGACCAAATTACTAGCGAGTTTGAGTTGTCAAAATATACCTTTTCATCATTTTTTGTTGTTAGTAAAAAAAATTATTTTCAAAACTCTAAATCCAGAAAAGTGACTAGTCTAATGTCATTACTTAAGGATTTTTAGAAAGCCAAATACCTATTAATTGAAAAAGTAGATTTATCTTCTAGAAAATCAAAGTAAATGCTTTAAACACTAAAAACAAATTGAACCATAACATTTCAAGAACTAATCTTTTCAAAAATCTTATTAAAAACTAATTCAACAGCTAAATTTGGCATCAAAATCAATTTGCGTGCAATCTTGAGCAATTGTGAAATGTAAATGTATTCAATGAAGCGAGTTTTAGAGTATAATAACGCATTCGAAAGTTATGATCATGTAGATCCTAAGCGGAAATATTGTAATAGAATATGACTCTTCTACCATTTTTCTCTTCATACAAGAAAATAAATTCAAAACATTGCTTTATTAAATATTTGATTGATTTTTTTGAATTTCTTTTGAAGATGAATTTCAAGTTTGAGAAAGTGATTTTGGCTAGTTTTTCAAGTGAATTTTTTTCACGCACAAAATTTATGCATTTTTTTCAAATTAAATGCATATTAAAGCACAATTTCAACTTTCAAATACCTTTAATTTTAATTATTTTTCAAATAATATTTTTTAAACAATATTATATTTTTTATTTCCAAAAGTCTACTACCAGAAACTAAACAAAAATCAAATTAAATACCATTTCACTCTTCAGATATATGTCAGTGAACATTTAAGGGCAAGAGATCTGGTGATTGAAAAATAAAATAGACAGGGGCAAAGCTGGTGAAGAAGCATCCAAATGGTCCACCTTGGTGTATTATTAATAGTATATATTTATTATATTAAAGAGATTAAGCTGTTTTCTACATTATTTTGTTGAGAAACTATAGAGGGCATGTGGATGCATTTCTGTACACATGCTTGGTCTTCCTATATCTTATTTAATTTCCCCTCTTATATATGATTCTCATATCCCTTCTTTGGAATGTTTCTCTTTCAATTCATGCCTATATTGGCCTTTAGAGGTCTACTTGCTAGTGTTATTTCTTTTCAATGATGGTGGTATTTAAATTCATTTGTGTATATCTCGATTATATTGTTAAGTATTTTTATTATTACTCAGGCGCGCACATATATATATATATAAGAAAATATCTATTATATTTTGTTTTTACTGAAATTTAAATATTAATTATTTTCATGGTTAGTGGTGTTCTCTGTTTTAATGATTAGTTCAGTTTTTTTAAGAATCAAAAGTTGAGTTATTTTTAGATTTAGATGCTCAAAATAGCTTCGGAATAAGTTTTAACTCCATTTAAATAAATAGTACAAAAATAGCTCTCGTGTTAGAACTTGTCCGTAGAATCCTGATTGATTATCAAAAGTTCGGATGGATGATGAATTTTCATTTTTTTATGATATATATAAATAAGAAGGAGAAGAAGAAAATCAGGACAAGTTCCAGTTGTATATTTATATTGGCTAACAAATTTAATAGGGCCACTTGAGTGGAGGGTATTTCAAAAACAATTTTTCTATCTTCACTAGTTAAGATAAGGTCTGCGTATACTCTATCCTCTCCGGACCTCACATATGAATTATTATTGTAAAAGTTAAATACCAACTATTAAAATTTAAGGACGATTGGTGAAATTTTGTGAATAAAAATTCTATCCGAAGATAAACCCATACCATGGAGAAATTGTCATTCTTTCATTCTTCCTTCCAAGCCTTTTTTAAAAAATAAAAATTATAATTTCAATTTTTCTTCTCATAAAATGAATTATTTCATGATTCACAAAGCATGAATAATTATTGATTAAATTGTGAAAAATAAAAAGAAAAGAAGATTGTGTGCAAAAGAAAAATTGATGTATACATTGAAGGTGTAAAATGCTAAAAAAAAATAATTCTCCCACTATTAATAATTATTTGGCAATATGATTATTTAGAGGGTGAAAGAAGGGTATAGCCAGGATTTAATTTTATGAGTTATGAATTTCAAAACAATGAGATTAAATGTTAATAATTAAATTTTAAATTTAATATGTATACATATTTAATAAAACTTCTTAATACAAATACTTTGCTCGAGCAAAAACTACTAGGTTCGGTCAAATTCATATATCAGCTTCTACCTATCTTTCCTACAATATTGAAACAATCCTTAAATACAATGACAACAACATACTCAGTATAATCGCACAAGTAGAGTCTGGAAAGCATAAAGTATATACAAATCTTATCCTATCTTGAAAGACCGTTTTTGAAATAATTCTTAAAATATTTTAATTATATAATTCATAATTAATACTCCTTCAATCTCAATTCATGTGTCATACTTCTCTTTTTACTCTGTCAACAAAAAATATCATATTTTTTTTATTTAAAAGTAATACTTTAAATTTTAAATTTTACCTTTAATGAAGTAATTTATAATCACACAAATATTTCTTACTTACTTTAAATAATAATTTTTTCCCCAACATCATGCCTAATCCAATACCATTATGGAAATAGAGACTGAGGGAGTACTAATATTGAAGTATCAACAATTCATCATATACGGGAGTACTCATGTTTTTCCAAATTTTGTTTTACAAACACAAAAACATGTGAACCATATTTCACCCCTTGCCATACCCTTCTCTCTCATTTGACTAAAAAGTGAAAGAACCTTAAAACAGTGTAAAAAGAGACATCACAATCATCTTCCTCATCATTATTACTTTTCCTTAGCTTTTGCTTACAAAATTACTGTCAACTAAAACCTCATTAAGCTAAAAGAAAACTACTTCACTACCAAAATTACAAATACACCCTCCTCCCCCCACCCCCTTCCAAGAACCACCGGTCACCCCTTGTAGGTCCCACCTCATTACTACCACGGAATTGAGCCCCACCTAAACAGTCCCACACCTCTTGCTCTCTCTCTACTGGTATTTGACCATCAAAGATCTGTTTCCTTTGTGTATAACGCGTTGAACTTTCAACTTTTTTTTTCTTTTTTTCTGTCTTTTAATCAACTCTATTGTGATTGATTCTCTGATCTCTCCCCGCCCCCCCCCCCACCCACTTACAGCTCAACATTGAAGAGACATTTCTAGAGAGAGAAAGATAAAAGAGAGAGAAACACATTAGTATACATTAACTTGGGTTTCTCTCAAACAACTGAACAAGTAAAGAATCAAGAATCTACCCACTATCCCCTTAAAAAGATTAAAATTTTCCCACATATTAATATAGTCCTTACATTTTTATACACACCCAATTTTGTATAGTGTACGATGCGTATGTTTGTACATCATTTTCGGTCATTCTTGAATTAAGGGGTTGTTGTTTCTTGTAATGGGTGTTCAATAATAGTAGAAAAAAAAGAGGAAAAAAAATTCTTGGGTATGTTTTATTGTGTGTTGAGTGAAGTGGGTCTTCATATTTAGTGGTGTTTGAAGTATATTTTGGTGGAGTAGTTCAAATGGATACTAAAGGGAGACTTATTGCTGGTTCACATAATAGAAATGAGTTTGTTCTTATCAATGCTGATGAAGTTGGAAAAGTAAGTTGATTTTATTGTATTATAAGCTTATTTATAGCTCCATACTGTGTTGTTTGATGAGATTTGAGGTCTGGTGTTCTTTTTGAGGTGTATTTTTGTGTCGGTGGTAGTGTTCTTGACCACATTTGTCATTTATGAAGTTGCCTATTTGTTCATTTCCTTATTTTGTGCTAAAAGTTCCAAGCTTTCCTAGTATTAAGTAATTAACTTGAAGACCAAGTTGGATTTCACTTGTTTTTGTAAATTCCTAGATTTCAATGCTTTATTATGACTGTCCAAAATTGGATCTTTCAGCTCATGTCAATAACAACAACAACATACCAAGTGTAATCCCACGAGTGGGGTCTGGGGAGGGTAGGATGTACGCAGACCTTACCTTTGTGGGTACTTTGTTGGGGTAGAGAGGCTGTTTCCGATAGACCCTCAGCTCATGTCAATAAGTTACATTAATTTCCAGCCTTCTTTCTTGCAATTTTTTTGGGCAAAGTTTGCGTATATGTCCTAGTAGGCTTTTCTGTTAGCTAATAGATTATTAAATATGTTAAATGTGGCTATAGATACGAAGTATGGTACTTCTTGATCATACTAATTTTGATCTCTTTGTGCTGTTGCTTGATTGCAGGTAACTTCTGTAAAAGAATTGAGTGGGCAGATTTGCCAGATTTGTGGCGATGAGATTGAAATTACGGTAGATGGGGAGCCATTTGTTGCTTGCAATGAATGTGCATTTCCCATTTGTAGACCTTGCTATGAGTATGAAAGGAGAGAGGGGAATCAAGCTTGTCCTCAATGCAAAACTAGGTACAAGCGTATAAAAGGAAGTCCCCGAGTCGAAGGGGATGACGAAGAAGATGAATTTGATGATTTAGACAATGAGTTTGACCCTCATCAAACTGCTGAGGCTGCCCTTTCGGCTCGCCTTAACGTTGGTCGGGGGAATCCTAATGGTTCTGGATATGCTACCCCATCAGAGATGGATCCTGCTGCCCTTGGCACAGAGATTCCTCTTCTTACTTATGGTCAAGAGGTAATAATGACTCACGATTTTTCATCTTGGTGTTCATAATTTGCTAGATTTAAACTAGGTATAATTACATTTTTGGACCGTTCAAAAGAATAATGGCCACATTAATGTACATAAATATACATAATCAGTGTGTAGATTTGTATATCCAAAAATGAAAAAAATCCCTTTAAACTAAAGAATTAGCATATTGTTTTGCAGGAGGATGGAATTTCAGCTGACAAGCATGCTCTTATAATCCCACCATTTATGAGTCGTGGAAAGAGAGTTCATCCGGTTTCGGATTCTTCCATGTCATGTAAGTTAATTAGAATTTGTTGTTATAATTCATTGACCAATTTGTGAACTAATAGGGGCTTAATATGGCTGTTGTTTGCAGTGCCTCCTCGCCCCATGGATCCTAAGAAAGACCTGGCAGTTTATGGGTATGGTAGTGTTGCATGGAAAGAAAAAATGGAGGACTGGAAGAAAAAACAGAACGAGAAATTACAAATGGTTAAGCATGAAGGTGGTAACAATGATGGAGATGAGCTGGATCCTGATTTGCCCAAGTAGGTTCCTTTTTCTTTTATTTTTTCAATCTCTTAAGTGAGTACTCATGTTGATGTGACTTGTTTGTTTCATTCTTGGCAATGGTAATTTGTTAGCAAGTGCAGACAAATTGTAGCATTCTGAATGATCATGTATTGGTAGTCCAGTATGAGGCCAAAGAGTTTGTCATGTGTTTATCTTTTTAGGTCCTACTTATGGAGACCACCTGTTTCTTAAGTCATGGAATTTGGAGCCTTTCAAGACGGCATCTTAGGCTCTATCCAAGTCTGGAATCTTCCAAATTTAGTTAATACAACAACAACATACCCAGTGAAGTCCCACAACGTGGGGTCTGGGGAGAATAGAGTGTACACAAACCTTGCCTCTGTTAGTAGAGAGGCTCTTTCTGAAAGACCCCCGGCTCAAGACAAAGCATAAGCACAAGCAAAGCAAGAGAAACGGTCAGACCCGAACAAGAAATTTAAAGCAGTATGAAAATGAGAGTAATAAAAGAGAATAAGTCATGATAAAACATTCTGAAAAATGAAACAATAACTAACGCATTTAAATAAGATAACCAAAGTACGCGAAAGAACATACAAGACAGGGGACTATAAAACAATACTGCGCCTACTAGTACGATAGGCTAAGCAGAGCTACAATAATAACACTATAACTACCGGTATGTAAGCGTAAGTAGGACTACGTTCAACTACCTACTACCCTTCTACCCTAATCCGTGTTCTCCACAACCCCCTATCTAAGGTCATGTCCTCAGTAAGTTGCACCTGCACCATATCCCGTCTAATCACCTCTCCCCAATACCTCATTGGCCTACCTTTACCCCTTCTGAACCCGTCCATAGCCAACCTCACACCTCCGCACTGGGGCATTGATGCCTCTCTTCTGCACATGCCCGAACCATCTCAACCTCGCTTCCCGATCTTATTCTCCACCGAGGTCATTCCCACTCTATCCCGGATATCGTCATTTCTAATCCTATCCGTCCTTGTATGCCCACATATCCATCTCCGCAACTTTCATCTTTTGGATGTGCGAAGTCTTGACTGGCCAACACTCCGCCTCATACAACATAGTCGGTCTAACCACCACCCTATAGAACTTGTCTTTAAATTTTGGTGGCACTTTTTATCGCACAAGACTCTAGATGCGAGTTTTCATTTCATCCATCCTACACCAATACGATGTGTGACATCGTCATCAATCTCTACATTCCATTGGATAATAGATCCGAGATACTTGAAGCTTTCTTTCTTTGGAATGACCCGAGTACCAAGTCTCACCTCCACGTCTGTCTCATGGTCGCTCCCGTTATTGAACTTACACTTCAAGTATTCTATTTTGGTCCTACTTAGCCTGAACCCTTTAGATTTCAGAGTCTGTTTCCAAACCTTCAACTTAACGTTCATTCTGCTGCGAGTCTCATTAATCAGGACTATGTCATCTGCGAATAACATACACCATGACACCTCCTCTTGAATTTGTCGCGTCAATCCATCCATCACCAAGAAAAATAAGAATGGGTTAAGAGCTGATCCCTGGTGTAGCCCTATCATCACTGGAAAGTGCTCCGAGTCTTCTCCTATTGTCTGTACCCTGGTCTTGGCTCCATCATATATATTCTTGATCGCCCTAGTATACGCCACATGTACACCTCTAATCTCCAAACATCTCCATAGAACCTCCCTAGGGTCTTTGTCGTATGTCTTCTTGAGGTCGATGAAAACCATATGTAAGTCTCTCTTCCTCTCCCTATACTGCTCCACAAACCTCCTAATAAGATGAATAACTTCTGTAGTCGAATGCCCGATATGAATCCAAACTGGTTATCGGAATTAGACACGTTTCTTCTCACCCTCATCTCCACGAATCTTTTTCAAACTTTCATAGTGCGGCAGCTTGATACCCCTGTAGTTGTTGCAACTCTGGATGTCACCTTTGTTCTTGTACAAAAAAATCACTGCACTCCACCTCCATTCTCAGGCATTCTTACATTTTTGCCGTCTTAAAAATGACATTGAACAACTCAGTCAATCACTCTAAACCTGTCCTGCCTGCGCTCTTTCGAAATTCAATTGAGATCTCATCAGGCCCGGTTGCTCGTCTCCTGCGCATCCTGCGAATCCTTAACCTCAAATACTTCTACAATATCCAAAATACCGGTACCTTCCGGATTGCTCCAGATCTCCCAGCGCAATGTCTTTATCTCCTTCTTCGTTCAAGAGTTTATGGAAGTAAGACTGCCATCTTCGTCTAATACGCGTGTCCTCCGCTAGTACTTTACCTTTCTCGACATTGATGCACCTCACGTGATCCAAGTCACGAGTCCTTCTCTCCCTGGCCTTGGATAGCTAGTCTGTACAACTTTTTATCCCCGCCTTTTTCCTCTAATTCTACATACAGGCGTTCAAAAGCCGTCGTTTTCGCCGCCGTAACCGCTAGCTTTGCCTCTTCCTCGCCATTTTATATAATTCCAAATTTAGTTAATATTATCATAATTTCACCAACTACATAAATGGAAATAGCATTTGTTCTAAGTGGGGATAAAATTTAAAAATAACTGAGGCCCCTTCATAGCTGGTGCTTTGGTTGGATTGGTTTGACACTTCGTATGAACTTGCTTTTTCATCAAATCAAATTTCCACACTAATGGGATTTGTCTGCTGTTCCCCACTCTTGTGGGAGGATCTGGTGATTTTTTGGACAAATTAAACCAGGCATATTTGATCAAAAGCTATAAAGCATATGCAAGTTGCACTTATCCAGTAAAAGAAAATGGAAAATTAAGTGGAGAATGCTGTAGGATTAGTTAGGAACTCAGATGTGCTTTTGGTGCACAAACCACTTTGTTTCAAGAGTCTTTATTTCAATTTGAATTAGTTAGATTAATAAGAAAAAAGGAAAAAGAGGAGAAGAAACAGAAAGCATGATATGCAAATACAGATTCTACTACCGGAGTAAATTCATACCTTACTGTTTCTCTTTTTAGTTTTTCCTTGATTCCCCTTTATTGGCTGCCCATTTGCCCTTTGATTAATCGAAACTAACAAGGGAGTTCAAAATTCAAATCATCATTATATATGATTCAAGATGATACTCTAAAAAATAGTAAAAGCTGGAAACTAGTGTAGTCTACTAAGCGCACGTTTGGTTACGAGTATGAGGGAAAATAATCCTTGTATAAAAAAACTGTATTTTTTCATACTTTGTTCGGTTACCATTTCAAATTTGGTATTGTTAATACCAGTACTATTTCATACAAGAATCATTGTATTATTATATCCCACACTGAGCGTGGGATAACAATACAATAATTAGCTACACATGGATAAAATATTCAAATCACAGTTTTGCCCTTCTTCTGGATCCTGTTAATACCAGTATTATTCTAAATGTTGTTTAGTGCTCTATTTGAATGTTTGTGAAATCCTGAGATTTATGTCTCTTCCTATAACCATGTTGCAGGATGGATGAAGGCAGACAACCACTTTCAAGAAAGATGCCTATTGCGTCTAGCAAGCTAAGCCCATACAGATTAATCATTTTACTTCGGCTTGTAATTCTTGGGCTCTTTTTCCACTATAGAATAAGGCATCCTGTCAATGATGCTTATGGATTGTGGCTGACATCAATTATATGTGAAATATGGTTCGCCGTATCCTGGATATTCGATCAGTTCCCAAAATGGGTTCCCATTCAGCGAGAGACATACCTAGATAGGCTATCACTGAGGTATAAATTTTTTATTGCATGCAATGTATTATTGACATTTTGCCCCTTTATTGTGTCCTAACCTATTCTCTGTTGTATATTTTACTCAGATATGAAAAAGAAGGGAAGCCTTCTGAGTTGGCCCATATTGACATTTTTGTTAGTACAGTGGATCCATTGAAAGAGCCTCCACTTATTACTGCAAATACTGTTCTCTCCATTCTTGCTGTGGATTATCCGGTGGACAAGGTTTCATGCTACGTCTCTGACGATGGTGCCGCCATGCTTACTTTTGAGGCACTCTCTGAAACATCTGAGTTTGCAAGGAAATGGGTCCCGTTTTGCAAGAAATTCCAAATAGAGCCTCGAGCCCCCGAGTGGTACTTTGCTCAGAAGGTTGATTATTTGAAGAACAAAGTAAATGCATCATTTGTGAGGGAACGCCGTGCCATGAAGGTGCACAATTTATTTAAATTTTCATTCTGCTTCCTCGATTGTTAATAATTATTGGTGAAGACATAAGCTAACTTGGTACCATTTTTTGGCACAGAGAGACTATGAAGAATTTAAGGTTCGGATAAATGGATTGGTTGCTATGGCTCAAAAGGTTCCCGAGGATGGTTGGACCATGCAAGACGGAACTCCTTGGCCGGGAAATAATGTCAGGGATCATCCAGGAATGATTCAGGTTTTGTTCTGCTTCTCCTTCATACTCCAATTTCACGGGGAAAGTTTAAAATGTTAAAAACTTAAAATTGTGAACTGAACTGTTTCATTTCTTTACGCAGGTCTTTCTGGGTCATGAAGGTGTCCGTGATATTGACGGCAAGGTACTTCCTCGCCTTATTTATGTTTCTCGTGAGAAGAGGCCAGGATTTGATCACCACAAAAAGGCTGGTGCCATGAATGCTTTGGTAAGTCTCTTCCATCTTCATTTTTTCCTTCTGAAAATATAGCTTTAGATTTACTCCAGTGGCTATCAACTCACTTTAAAATGTGATTGTAGATGCGGGTGTCAGCGGTTATCTCAAATGCTCCTTATTTACTCAACGTGGATTGTGATCACTATATAAATAACAGTAAGGCACTGCGAGAAGCAATGTGCTTTATGATGGACCCCACTTCAGGAAAGAAAATATGCTACGTCCAATTTCCTCAAAGATTTGATGGCATTGATCGACATGATAGATACTCAAACCGCAATGTGGTCTTCTTTGATGTGCGTAAACTGCCTTTAGTTATTTTGTTTATGCGATGTATCACAGATCCTTATCTTATTATCTGCTTAGGCCTCAGCTACCTTAAGCTGATTTTATGTTTTTGTGAACAGATAAACATGAAAGGACTTGATGGGATCCAAGGTCCAATTTATGTGGGAACTGGATGCGTCTTCAGGAGGCAAGCGCTTTATGGACATGATGCTCCAAAGAAGGCAAAACCTCCAGGAAAAACATGTAATTGTTGGCCGAACTGGTGTTGCTTTTGTTGTAAATCTCGAAAGAAGCATAAGAATGGGAAAACGAGCAAGGATAAAAAGAAGATAAGAGGCAAGGATGCTTCAACTCAGATTCATGCTCTTGAGAATATTGAGGAAGGAATTGAAGGTAAGAAAAAAAGGAACTTTGAGATGCAACCACTGGCTAGTTCTAGCCGAAAGTTTTAAATAGATAGTTGAATTTGGATTTATTTTTTTCTTGCATATTTGTTACTCCCTCGGTCCCAATTTATGTGATACTATTTCCTTTTTAGTTAGTCCCAAAAAGAATGACACCTTTGTATATTTAGTACTTAACAATTTAGCTTCCTCATTTTACCCTTAATGAGATTATTTATAGCCACACAAATATTTATAGTTTGTTTTTTACCACAAGTTTCAAAAGTCCTTTCATTCTTAAACTCTGTGCAAACACCTTCACATAAATTGGGACAGAGACTAATTATTATCATTACAAAATAACTTCCTCTTTATTTACTTCTGCAGCACGTTATTCCCTTGCTCATGCTAGAGTTTTTTAGACATATGTTTGTATATCTACTGCTAACCAAGCCATGTTATACAGGAATAGATAGTGAAAAAGCTGTCCTCATGCCCCAAATAAAACTTGAGAAGAAATTTGGACAATCACCAGTATTTGTTACTTCAACACTTCTAGAAGATGGTGGTGTTCCTCCAGGAGCATCGTCAGCATCTCTCCTGAAAGAAGCCATCCATGTTATTAGTTGTGGTTTTGAAGACAAAACAGAATGGGGTAAAGAGGTAAAAGAACTACTTGATTTCTAACCTTTTTAGATTTGTTCTAAGCTAGAGATGCATTTTGTGTTTGGGCTCACTATTCATGTTTTACCAGGTAGGATGGATTTATGGATCTGTTACTGAGGATATTTTAACTGGGTTCAAAATGCATTGCCATGGTTGGAGGTCTGTGTACTGCATGCCCAAAAGGCCTGCATTTAAGGGGTCAGCTCCTATAAATCTTTCAGATCGTTTGCATCAGGTTCTGCGGTGGGCCTTGGGATCCGTTGAGATTTTCTTTAGTAAACATTGTCCCATTTGGTATGGATATGGGTGTGGCCTTAAACCATTGGAGCGGTTTTCATACATAAACTCAATTGTCTATCCATTGACTTCCCTCCCTCTGCTTGCATATTGTACATTGCCAGCCATCTGTTTGCTTACCGGGAAATTCATTGTTCCAGAGGTACGGCTTCTCCTTCATCGTTTCCTGTTATTAAGTTCTTTGATCTATTCACTTGTTCATGTTGCATGAACTGTGTATCAATGCATATTGAACATTTTTTAGAAAATGACAAAAATGGTCCCTTATGTTTGAGGGTAGGTTCAAAATAGTCCCTTAAGTATGCATTGGCCAATTTTGGTCCTTCAAGTTTGCTAAAAGTGCAATCTCTGACGTCTATGTTTCTTCACCCTGGACTATGATTGTGACCGCCAACTTGAATTTCACCATCTTCAGTTCCTGTAAAATTTTAATAACATGATACAACAACATACCCAATGTAATCCCACAAGTGGGGTCTAGTTTAATAACATGACGGAACAAAAATAAAACATCATAAACTTTGTTTCAACTCATTTCATGTTTTTTGCTGACTATTCGTTGGTGTCTGCAGCTTAGCAACTATGCTAGCATTGTGTTCATGGCCCTTTTTATATCAATTGCTGCCACTACTATTCTGGAGATACGATGGGGAGGTGTTGGCATCGATGACATGTGGAGAAATGAACAATTCTGGGTTATTGGTGGTGTCTCATCCCACTTTTTTGCTCTTCTCCAAGGTCTTCTTAAAGTTTTGGCTGGTGTCAACACAAGCTTCACTGTCACATCAAAAGCAGCAGATGACGGGGAGTTTTCCGAGCTTTACCTCTTCAAGTGGACATCTTTGCTGATCCCTCCAATGACCTTGTTAGTTATGAACATCATAGGAGTTGTAGTTGGAGTTTCAGATGCAATCAACAACGGGTATGATTCGTGGGGTCCTTTATTTGGAAGGCTTTTTTTTGCCTTATGGGTGATTGTTCATTTGTACCCCTTCCTCAAAGGGATGATGGGGAGACAAAGCAACGTTCCCACTATCATTCTTGTGTGGTCTATCCTTCTGGCTTCTATCCTTTCGTTATTGTGGGTCCGAGTCAACCCATTCAGGTCAAAAGGTGGACTCTCATTAGAAGTATGTGGGTTGGACTGCGAGTAAAATAGGAGACGCATAAATGGCTCGAGTGTATATGAGAACGATCGGGGGAGAAGTTTAATCCCCTAACAATGTTGTTCGATCATCAATGAATACGAGGAAGAGTGCTGGTGATTGTGTATAGATTAAAAGGCAGGTAGCAGACACATTGATATTTGTTTGCAAAGTGTTTCTTGATTCTTTTTGATACGTTTTGGGATTTGTGGCTTTGTCGGGTGGAGTTGCAATATTTGTAATCCCAAAAGAACATATAATTAGTTGTCATAAGTTATATCCCCTTCTCAATAAGGGATTTCACATGGAAATGTTTTTTGTCATTAGTCGTTAAGGACCCTTGTTCCGCGGTTGCCATTTGAAAGGAAGTGTAATTGGATTCTGGTGTTTTGTTCTATAACTTGTATTTTCATTATCATTCTGGATGCCCAGATTCTTGCACTGTATAATTGTTTTCTTGCTTCAGGACTAAACATTGTTAGTCGATGCTATGAACTGGCAATACATTTTGATTGTTGCGTTAAAATCCGTTCGCTAATCACTATGGTTTAATGTGATCTTGGTAGAACCATAGTATTAGTATAGGTCTAGGTGCACTAAGTTCCTGCTATGCGCGGGGTTTAGAGAAGACTGGACTACAAGAGTCTATTGTACGTAGTCTTACTCTACATTTCTACAAGAGGTTGTTTTCAGTGTTCGGACCCATGACCTCCTGGTCACATATCAACAATTTTACCAATTACGCCAAGACTCCCCTTCCTAGTATTAGTGCAGGCCTATGCAGTTCAATGTGAAGTCTTGCGAAGACTCAGTTCTGTAGCTGAATCTCTAAATTATAACTCATGTCAAGACATTCTCTAGCTTTTCTTTTCACAATTTCTGACTTTATCATTTCATTTGCAACATTGTAGAAAAATCTTTTAAGCAGATCATAGACCCCCTACCATTCTTTATGACAATGGTGCAGAATGACTTGCATTAGAACAATACTATGAGTTTGTACCATAAACAGTCGGAGTAGCAGAAAAAAGAAAAGTTGAAAAGATGGAAGTAAAGATAGCATAAGATGTAAGTAATTGTAAAAGAAAATAGAGTAATAATAGAGAGGAAAACAAAGATCATTTGCTCATCTTCCTTTTTAACTACCGTAGTAAATAGTAACTATGATATTTCCATTCATTTTAGTTTGTACTCCCTCAGTCTCAAATTACTCGTTGCTTTTTTTGTTTTATCAGGCTCTTAAGAAATATTAATTAATTTGAATTTTTACTCTTATTTATATCTAAGTTATAATTTCTATATATTAAATATTTACTCTATTAATGCGGCCTTTAATGACTAATTTCTACTAAGGGTAAAATAGAAAATAATAATTAATTGTGTCTTGAACATCTAATTTGAGATAACTATTTTTAGTAACCACAACAAATAACTTGAGACGGAGGGAATAATGATATTGACTTTGCACAAAATTCAAAAAGTTTTTGCACTATTCATTATACCATGGATCCTTGTGATTCGTCCCTTCGCTGAACCCTATGCCTAACGAAAGTTTAATGTACCAGATTGCCCTTTTTATTGTCTTTGCCTACTTGAATGGTGCTGTTAAGTTGGAAGGTTAAGGCCTGGTCTCACTCCAGTTGGCCAAAAGCCCAAAACCACCTTTGGACCTCAATGCCCATCCTACCCTTGAGCCTTACACGGACCTAAAAACTGAATTTTTAAATGCATTTTGAAAAGTTTTGTTAGGTTTTTAGTAACACTAGGCGATCCTTTCCTCTTTCACTTTATATAGCTTTTCACTCTTCTTTCTAGCGTAATAATAAGTTTTATTTCCTACAAACCAAGTTACCCGCATTAGCTCATCCAGAAAAAAGAAAAAAAGAAAAAAAGAAAAAAGAAGACTGAAATGTCAACATGCATCTATATATTATCAAGTTCACCTAACCCCTAATTCATTGTATTAGTTATTGCTTTAACTACTACTATATATATAAGTGTATTGCTAGTGAACAGGTAGAGCAAGCTATAAATATAGAAAAAAAGAAGTTAAATACTCCTTAGGAAGGTTGACCGTGTCTTTGTAAATACTACAAGGTTATTCCAAAGGAGCGTCTTACAACCCGACATAAGCTTTTAGTGATGGATTTGGAGATCAAGATGGAGAAGAAAAGAAGGGTTGTGGATAACAGGTTGAGAATCAAATGGGGGAGATTGACCATGGCTAGTATATAGGAGATGGGGGAGAGGTTGACAGCCAAGGAGGCTTGGGGGAGAAGTGGGGACACGACCAGTCTATGAGACAAAACGACCAGTTGCATCCGGGAGGTGGCTAGAGAACTGTTAGGGGTCTCGCGGGGTAGCCGTGGTGGGCATCGATGTGGTCGAATGGTAAAGTTCAAGAGAAGGTGGATGCGAAAAAAGTGGCGTATGCGAAATTGGTAGAAAGTAAGAATGAGGTGGAGAAGTGGACGAATAGAAAACTGTATAGGATGGTGAAGAAGGAGGCAAAACTAGCGGTCACGACGTCTTTTGAACGCCTATACGTGGAATTAAAGGAAAATTGAGAGGATAAGAAGTTGTACAGACTAGCCAAGGTGAGGGAAATAAGGGCCCGTGACTTAGATCACGTGAGGTGCATCAAGGACAAGGACGACAAAGTACTGGTGGAGGACACGCATATTAGGCAAAGGTGGCAGTATTACTTCCATAAACTCTTGAACGAAAAAGGAGATAAAGACATTGTGCTGGGAGATCTGGAGCAATCTGGTAGGTACCGAGATTTTGGGTACTGTAGAAGCATTAAGATTAAGGAGGTTGAGGGTGTTGTTCGCAGGATGCACGGAGGACGAGCGACCGGACCTGATGGGATCCCAATTTAATTTTGGAAGAGCGCAGGCAGGGTAGGCTTGGAGTGGCTGACTGAGTTGTTGAGCGTCATTTTTAAGACGGCGAGAATGCCCAAAGAATAGAGGTGGAGTACAATGGTTCTTTTGTACAAGAACAAATGTGATATCCAAAGTTGCAACACCTATAGGGGTATCAAGCTGCTGGGCCACACTATGAAAGTTTAGGAAAGGGTCGTGAAGATGAAGGTGAGAAGAGGCGTGTCTATTTCCGAGAACCAGTTTGGATTCATGTCGGGGTGTTCCACTACAGAAGACATTCATCTTATTAGGAGGTTGGTGGAGATGTATAGGGAGATGAAGAAAGACTTATATATGGTTTTCATCGACGTCGAGAATGCATATGATAAAGTCCCTAAGGAGGTTCTTTGGAGATGTTTGGAGGCTAAAAGTGTACCTGTGGCATACACTAGGGCGATCAAGGATATGTATGATGGAGCCAAGACCAGGGTACGGATAGTGGGAGGAGACTCAGAGCACTTTCATGTGATGATGGGGCTGCACCAGGGATCAGCTCTTAGCCCATTCTTATTTGCCTTGGTGATGGATGGACTGATGCGACAAATCCAATCGGAGGTGCCATGGTGTATGTTATTCGCAGACGACATAGTCCTGATTGATGAGACTCGTAGCGGGGTGAAGCTAAGCTGTAGATTTGGAGACAAACTCTGGAGTCTAAAGGGTTCAGGCTGAGTAGGACCAAGACAGAATACTTGGAGTGCAAGTTCAGTAACGGGAGCGACCGTGAGACATGCGTAGAGGTGAGGCTTGAGACTCGGGTCATTCCGAAGAAAGGAAGCTACAAGTACCTCGGGTCTATTATCCAAGGAATAGAGAGATTGATGACGATGTCACACATCGTATTGGGGCAGAGTGGATGAAATAGAAGCTTGCATCTGGAGTCTTTGTGCCACAAAAATGTGCCACTAAAACTAAAAGACAAGTTTTATAGGGTGATGGTTAGACCGATTATGTTGTATGGGGTGGAGTGTTCGCTAGTCAAGACGTCGCACACCCAAAGGATGAGAGTGACGGAGATGAGGATGCTGAGATGGATATGTGGGCATACAAGGAGAGATAAGATTAGATGATATCCGGGGCAGAGTGAGAGTGACCTCGGTGGAGGATAAGATGCGGGAAGCTAGGTTGAAATGGTTTGGACATGTGAAGAGAAGAGACACAAATGCCTAGTGCGGAGATGTGAGAGGTTGGCTATGGACGGGTTTAGGAGGGGTAGAGGTAGGCCGAAGAAATATTGGGGAGAGGTGATTAGACGGGATATGGAGCATGCGTAACTTACTGAGGACATAACCGTAGATAGGGGGTTGTGAAGGACACAGATTAGGGTAGAGGGGTAGTAGATAGTCGAGCGTAGTCCTACTTACGCTTATAAACTGATAGTTGTAGTGTTATTACTATAGGCCCACTTAGCATATCATATGAATAAGTGTAGTATTTGTCGCGCCCTATTTTCGACCTGCTCGGGTCAAAAAGCGGAGCACAACGTATCCCGGTGATTCCTGGGTAAATTAATTAAGGATTGAGGAGTCGCCACTTAATTATTTTTTACAGTGAATTAGGACACCTAAATATTAAACTAAATGCTGCAATATAACTCCAATTTTAAGGTCTGCGAAACTAATGAGATTCTAGGTAAGGGTTCTTTATTATCCTAAAGGGAAGGGGTTAGGCATCCTTTAAGATCCGCTAACTTGCGGTTACCCGGTCAAACTCAGGTTAATTATTGCTAGAAAAAAAATGCATGTTTGAAGTATGAACTTAAAAGATGTTTGCAAATAATTAATGAAAGAGATGCATTTTTGTACATGTATGCATTTGTGACGGGTTTCCAACTTTAGACTATCCTATGAATTAATTCTAACTCTACCTATTCTAAGCATTTCAAAAATTACATAGGTGCAGTAAATAATATTACAATACAGAGCGGAATAAAAGCTGAATTAAAGAAAATAAATAAAATAAATAAACTCCGAAGAATATCTGCCTTTATTTACTTTATTCCCTGCAAGCTGTCAAGAATAAACGGTTAGAAACAATTAAATACAAATAACTTCAGATCCGTGTCCAAAACAGTAAATGTTTTGATCACGGAGGGCTCAGACTTAAATTTTGAAAAGACCATTCCAATCACGTCGTGGCTGCAAATATATGACTAATGTGGTTATTTTGATTGTCTCGCCTACTAAACGTGTTGGTCTCTCGGATGAAAAGAAAAGATCACTATAATCACGTCGTGGCTGCGAATATATAACTTGTTGGTTATTTTAATCACCTCGCCTACTAAACATGTTGAACTCGAATGAAATAAAGGTTTAAGCCTCATCCTTGCCCAAAAGTTATATTTATTTAGAAAAATACATATTTGACAATTGAATAATAAAAGGAACAATTTTTATGAACCTTTTAAGGCTGCAAATCGGATAGAATGCAAACCTTATTTTTTAGGATTAAAGAAAGTGAGTAATAGATAGCCAAATTATTTTTTGAAAGATATTAAAGCATGCATAACAAACCAAAAATAGACCAACGTAACTAGAGGCTAAGTTTAGAACACACAAGACGGCCCTAAACAAATAAAGCTAGCGATGGTTTCCAATTCAAACGAGCCTAAGAAATAAACTAACGGCAGTTGGACTATCCTATTCATTCATCTATTCGCGGCCTAATTATTCTAAGCATTCTAATGACAGTACATAATTAAATAATTATTACAACCCAAATAATAATGAAAGACAAATTAAACAATAAACAGAAGCAGCGACTAGGACGGATGACGATATCATCGGCACCCTATTTGTTTTGAAGTTTCGAGAGCGGGGAATGCAATGAACATAGATGTGGTTCTTCATTTTGGACGAAGTCATGATGAGTCTCATAACGAGACTCTTCGTAGCTCCCGATGCATTTCATGTAAATAAAAGAAAAGAAAAGGATTAGTAGACGGAACGAAAATATAAACTCATGAATATTCCTAATATATATATACACGAAATATACAACATTAAATATACATAGGAATGAATACTCATGGTCATATATTTTACATATCCTTAAGACATTATTTTTTTAGATTTTGGCACATTAAAGTAGCCGAAGAAAGAATATACGCTAACACAACCGGCTCTAAACTTAAACAAGAATAAAAGAGGCAAGGAAGACCAATGTATAAATTATGTAAACATACATGATAAATTCCATTGAACTCATCTTAATCTTAAAGAAACACGACCTTCATAAACTTAAACCAAACGCACATACTATTATATTAAAACATGGATAATATACTCCCTTTAAAATTGCACATATTAATCTAGAATATAACATGTGTATATCGTCATTTTAATCAATTAAAGTATGCTCATTTTTGATTAATTAGGCAGCCACCAAACTAACAACTTAAACAACGTACAATAATTTGAATATCAACAATCCGCTAGGTGTTCTAAGAGTATTTAATCAAGCCATAGCCCTTCCAAACACGTATTAATCTCACATTATCCGTGTTGCATTTAATAATGAACCCAAGATACCTTACTAAAGCTAATGATAATAATTAGTTAACCAAAACATCGAGGCAATATCATCTATCACATATCTACTCCAAATCAGAAATATCCCAACGACATATATATACGATTATAAGCAAAACGTCGCATTATCATATTAATTAATCAAGACTACATTACTTAGCAAAATATCATACCAAATCAAACATAAACATTCAATCAAATAAGCTTAAAGAAATATAGAAGAATTGGAACAAAATCTAACCTTTTCCGGGTAGCGAACCGAGGCGTTGTTTTGAATCGTCGAATCAGCCCGGAAATGTTAGAATTCTGATTTTTGTTGTAGATTTTTTTGAATTCTGATTTTTCTGGAAATAAGACTATGTTTTCTGATTTTCGGATGTTTGACCCGACCCGTAATGACCCCGACCCGACCCGTAATGACCCCGACCCGAATTGGACCGAAAAACAGTGAAAAAATAGCTAAAAATCCAGATTCTTCAACATACAAAAAAAACAATAATTTCGACCTATATTTCGGAATCTTTAAGTTGAAGAACACATGCAAGAACAAACAAAGATTTCGGATTGCCCCTTTTTTTTAGTGAAGAACAACACAAACAAAATATAATGCCAAACCTTTAAGGAGATTTCGGATTTCTTAAATTTCGGACCTAAAAATGACCCAAAAATTCTAAGAATCCCCCCTAAATTAGTGAGAAAGGGGGGGGGGGTATTTATAGATACTCACTCCAACATTCAACCCCCTCATACCCCCTTAAAGCGAATTTAAATTTTAAAATAAATGGGGAACAAAAATCTAATTTTTTGGGCGTGTTCTTGGGGCATGTGTTGCAGAAAGGTAATGGGGTAGATTGGTGGTGTCAGGCAGCGGTGTGGCGACTGGTGGTGTCAGGCGTAGGGGCGGCGACATTGGGGGTAGGGTGTAGGGTCTGGCAGAGAGAGAAAAAAGGGGCTAGGGTGTTAGGGTTTTTTTTTTTTTTTTTGGGATTTTGGGGTTTGGGAGTTGAATAAAAGGGTGTGGGTTTGGGCCGATTTAGGGTTTTTCGGGTGGGCCCAGGTTGGGGGTTTTCGGGTGGGCCGATTTGGGCTTTGATTTAGGGGTGTTGGATTTTGGGATTTTGTTTTGTGGGTTTTGGTTTAAATGAGATAAAATGTTTTGGGGTTGGCTTGGAAGATGAGGTGGCCGATTGGGCTTGGAAAAGGGATGGGTATAAAGGGAAATGAGTATTTAATTGGGGAGTTTGGTTTTGGGCTTGTTTTGGTGTGGGCGGAAAATTGGGGGGTTTGTTTTGTTTTGTGGGTTTTGATTTATTTTGGGTGAGGGGAGATTAAATGGGTTAGAAATTGTTTTGGGTAAAAAAAAATATAAAAGGGGTTTAACATAAAAAATATTATTTTTTTGTAAAAGATGTGAATTATTTAAAATAACTTAACGATGTGATAATAATAAAATATAATATTTGCGAAATGTTTAATGCTTAATAAAAAAAAATGAAAAAATGCGATGCAATTTTGCGAGAATAAAATAACATAGAATTTTCAGATAAAACTTATGATTATGATAAAAAATGCAAATGATAGTAAAAAATGCGAATAATAATAATAATAAGAGAATAATAATATATATATACGCATGTATGTATATAGATTAAAATAGTTTTTGAGGTGTTAAAAATATAAAAAATTACGAATAAAATCATAAAAGAAGGGACAAAATTGGGTGTCAACAGTATTGCTTTATAGTCTTCTGTAGTTGTATTTCTTCTGCTATGTGTTCTTTAATGTACTTGGTTTATCTCATTTATCTACGTTTGTTATTGCTTCTTACTTCTTTTTCAGGATGCGCTATTATGGCGTATTCGCTTTTGCTATCAGCATTTGCATAATGCTTTAAATTTTTAATTTTACCGGGTTTGACTTTTTTTTTTTCTGCTTTGCATGTTCTGAGCCGAGGGTCTCTCGGAAACAACCGCACCATCTACCAAGGTAGAGGTAAGGGCTGCGTACACTCTACCCTCTCCAGATCTCATATTGTGGGATTTCATTAGATATGATGTTGTCGTCGTTGTTGTTGTTGTTGGTCTTGGTCTTGAACATATCATGATATTTTTATAAAAATATATTATTAAGGGGAAAAAATTCAAATAAATATGTCATTTCTTTAGAACAAAACAAAAAGGAAAGAGTGGTGGAAAATAGAATAAAGGGAGTAACCATCTGCCTTAACTAGCACAATAAGTTCTAGAATTTTCACCGGATATTCTTTTTAAGACCTAAAACTTCTGCATATTCGTTTTTCCTCCTGATAATTGGCTAGGACTTCCGAATAATATGTGACAAAGTTATGACACAATTTATACTAAAATCTTAGCTCCCATTTGGTCATAATTTCATTTGTTTTCAAAAAATATTTTTAAAACATTGTTTGGTTATAAAAAGTGACTAGTTTTTGACGATGAATTTTTTCAAGTTTCAAAAAGTGGTTTAGAGTAGTTTTTCAAGTTTTCTACTCACAGAACTTCAACCTTTTTTAAAGTAAAATGCATATACAAACACAATTTCAACTTCAAAAATTATTTTGCATCACATCTTACAATTTTTTTTTCCAAGTTTCAACCAAATCTATGTCCCAACTAGCTTAGTGATCGCCAAAACTTGTGGCAAGTAAGTCCTTGCTCATGCATTAAAAACTCTTGTTGATCCGCTAGGGCATATAAACAATTTGTTCCAACATCGTGACATAATTTGTATAAACTTTCTTGTGATAGACCGGAACTTGTGGCTACAAGTCTTTGCCTATCTATCTAAACTTCTAACAACCCGCCAATACTAGCGGCGAAGTTCTAACCCTGAAACTCTCAATTTATTTTTGGCAAACTTTTTAATAGTGTAAAACTTAAATGTTTCGTCTATATAAATTTATGTGATACACTTTTTAGGCAGTTCAACAAAAGTTACATTTTCAATTTTTAATAATAATATAATTTTAAATTTTTCATTTTATCCTTAATAAAATGATTTATATCTATAGAATTGTTTACAATTTATTTTAGCCCAATCAAACACCCCTACATGAGTTAGGGAGTAACTATTTGTCTAAATCTCCCCTAAGAGTTTAAAAGGGTGATAACTTCTCCTGCGTTTCTTAAATATTGTTATTCATTCAAATAAATAGTTTTTCAATTGGTAGTGCTGAATTATTTTTAGACAAAAACATAAATATTTTATCATAAATATTTGTTAGAATAAGAAATCAAGATTTAAGAATAAAGATGATTAGTATGCATTTAAGAGTGGCGTCAACTGATGAGTTGTATTCACAAATAGAGAAATTGGTCAAATAAACCCCCCCCCCCCCCGTATTACCAAATTTTTAATTACACACTATATATTTACCGTAGTTTTATAATTTTATTACACACCTAAACAATTTTAAAGTGAAATTATTTACTCATCCAGCGCTGATGTGGCAGAAAAAAGTGTTAGATGTGACAAAAACAAGATATCACACTCTTGAAAGTGAAAAGCCAAAAAACGTTAAAGAAATTATTTTTATAATATTTTTTTATTAATCAAATATTTTTTTCTCTCTCTCCTTTATCATCACCTCTTGCCACCTCTCCACCACCTCCTCCAACACAACCAAAAGCCACCACCACCACTCGACACAACCTATACCCCGCCAGCTTCATCACCACTGAAGCCATTCCATCCTCCAAACCTGCTCCATAACCACCACCACCGATCTTTTCTCAGATCTGCGCATTGAAACCACGGCCCTTCAAACTCTGGATTCACATTCTGGGTTTCTTAATTCTATGTGAATTTTTGAGAGGTTGTGGTCAGTGGTGCCGGCGACGGCATTTTTATGAAGGAACTGTGGGATTGATGGTGGCGGTGATGGAGGAGAGTCTGCGGCAGTGACCGTGAAGGCGAGGAGGGCCATTATATTTTTCAAATTACAATTTGAGATATCATATATATAAAGATTTTTATTTCATAAAAAATCCGACACCTCCGGCATCTTCCTCTTCAACTCCGACGATTCTTTATTTTTTTTTAATTTAAGCTAGTGAAAAGTTTTCTTCTTCCCGGTTAAGAATTTCATACTAATCTTTGATTTTTAATGAAATATTATTCTGTAGTTTTCTGTTGATTTTTGGTAGTTTTTGAATGATGGGTTTTGTTTTTTCTTTCATTTGAAGCTTTGAAATTGTTTTAATGGTGGAAAATGATGGAAGGTGATGGAAAGGAGGGATATTCAGTTAATGAGGGGGCATTTGGTCATTTGTTCTTCACAAATATATAGATTAAAGCTAACCCCGTTAGATTAATTTATTAAGTACGGAAAATACAATTTTTCTTTAAAATTGTTCCTTGTAAAAATATTATATGGTTGACTAATTTGAAAGTCTTTTTATTTATATAGATACATCATATAATTTTGTCTTGCATGAGCAAGAAATTGGGACTTTGCCTATTGAACAATCATCAAGGATCCATAATCCAAATACAATAGTAGCAAAGATTGGTCCATTTACTTTCTCCATTGAAAGGCAAAAAATCACCATTTTACTGCAAATGGTACATCAGATTCTCGTATTTGATGGGCATATATTTTTCAAGTGAAATTGTTATTGGCCAGTATATAAGTTAAAGTATCTAACTTATAAAACTTGTCAAATTTAATAGCTATCTAGATATTTAGCCCAAGATATACATGAAGCTTCAAACATTCTCTCTTTTTGCAAAAATTATAACTAAATAAGTATAACTTTATTTTCAACCTCATAATTATAAATACCAAATAAAATTTAAAATATTTGGAATCTATGGCCAAACTAAGTTTAGTAGACAGAAGAATATGTATCATCGTTTACTGAACCATTCCATCATAAGCAAGTCAAGTGGTTCACCCAATAACAATGCAAATTTTTTCATGTCCCTGAAGTTTACAAGAGACCAATTCACAAAAAAAGGCAATAGGTCCCTGCTTTTTTCATCAGGTTTTGTTTACATAGAATTAAAAGAACATATAAAAGCGCTTAAGATCATTTTCTTCTATTTAAATTGTAAACTGTTACGTTGAATGATAAGGAAAAAAAAGGGAGAGTCAGAAATCTCGTGTGGAAAGTGCCGCTCATTGCACCACCCATAAACAGGTGATGTTGCGTTTGCACATATGCAATAAGATCTCATCATTCTTTCCCTAAAAAGCACCCAATTTCTACAGAAAAGAAGAATCAAATATGAAGCTGAAAGATAAATGCCTCATAAAAAATTAAAAAAAAAGTTGGTGGTGATGGTAAGAGACAATTGTTGACGGCCATGATGATACTTTGTTTGCAAATGGGAGTCCTTTTTATACTTGTGTTTTTTACCCTAAATACTAATGGGAGTCCCTTTTGTATTGATGAGCCCACAAGGATCAGACGGTAGAAAAGCAATCACCTCTAAACCAAATTTTTGTTTTTAAAAAAAAATTAAAAACAACGGGTTAAAATCATTTACACCCAATTTTGCTTTAAAAATTAAATTTTCGCTTCAATTTTGAATAATAGACATTTTCTCCCCCAATAGTAGTAGCATTATTTTTGTACTCCTTCCGTCCCAATTTATATAACACATTTTCCTTTTTAATCCGTCCAAAAAAAATGATACATTTTCTTATTTGACAATAATTTAACTTTAAATTTTACATTTTATACTTAACGAGATGATTTATAACCACACAAATATCTTTGGCTTGTTTAAACTACAAAATTCAAAAGTCTTTCTTTATTTCTTAAACTTCGTGTCAATTCAAACTACATCATATAAATTGAAACGAAGGGAGTAATTTTTTATTCTTCGATTTCTGTTACTACCTGTTATTTTTGACAAAATACATAGATTGCGCCTTGAACTATACCCGAAAAATCGAGTTCACACTCCAACTAATCGGATGATCTATTACCTCATTATCTTTATTTTTTATGAATTAATACCACCCAAACAGCTGATGCGGCAACAAAATAGATAAAAATTAAAAAGGGGCGAGTGGCTATCAAAATACAAGGCCAAAAAAATAGAAAGAAAAAATAAAAAGGAAGTAACTTTCCCCACCCCCAATTTATTTAAATTTTCCTTTTCTGTGGTTTTTTATTTATTTTTTCTTTTAATTTCTTGAAAAATAGATTTTTGGGATCTTGCCATCCATCATAACACCACCGTACCCTTTTCATTTCTCGGCCTAAAATCATAGTTGAACCACCACTAAAAATTCAGCAGCAGATTCATTTAAAATACCACTGTTTCAAACTCATTCTGGCGAGAACCATTGTTTCCGATACGCTCCTATTTTTTTCGGTGAGCTTTCATTTTTTTCGATCAAAAGTATTGTGTTTTATGTTTTAAAATGTAAAACCATTCCATTTGTTATTACTAATAAGATATTGATAAACAATTGCTCCCTCTCAGATATTTATACTAAATTAAAAAATTTAATTTAAACAGTTAAAATTAAATTAAATTAAACTTAAACTTGTATAGTTATAATTAAGTATAAAGTCTTGAATATAATTCAAAAGATAAATGTCAAAATATAAAAAGTGGTCTCAAATCATCCTATTTATGCAAATCTTCCCGCAAACATTGGCCATTTGCACAGTGTTTTTTTAGGGGACTATCTAAATTCAATCTCTGTTAGTTCAACGAGATAAATTTGTCTACAAAAACAAAAATTTCTTCAATTACTTTCAAAAGCAAAATATGGATTCAGTGTTGTTGAGTGTGACATATGCCTACAAAAAATAGTGGTGATTTAATGGTGGGTTTTGTGGTGGATAGTGAAGAAGCAATTAGGGTGACATGGATTTTTTCTTTACAAAATCTGACATGTAACTGACGTGATAGTGACATGGCGATGATGTGGCGGCAAATGTACAATACCTTCCATCATGTGGCTGGTTATATGTTAGTTAGGGTGATATTAAATTTACTTTTATAATGTGTAAGGGGGTAATAGGTTGCCTAATTAATTGAAGTGTGAAGTCGACTCCTGGGGACAAGTTCGGGTGCATTTGATCCATTTGTGCTTCAGTTCGCATTTTTTGGATGTTGTTACTATTTCTTTTTTCCCCTAAATGTTATGTAATGCTTTCGAAGGGGGAGTCTTGGAGTAACTGGTAAAGTTGTTGCCATGTGACCTGGAGGTCACAGGTTCAAGCCGTGGAAACAACCTCTTGTAGAAATGAAAGGTAAGACTGCGTACAATAGACTCTTGTGGTCCGACCCTTCCCCGGACCCCGCACATATTGTGCACCGAACTGTCTTTTTTTTTATTTATGTAATGCTTTCTCTATTATTTGATATGTCCTCTTTACTTATGTATTTTCTTTTTCAAACTGTTTTGATATGAGTTACTTAAACCGAGGTTCTTTCTAAAACAACCTCTCTACCTCCACGAGATAGAGTTAAGGTCTACAAACACTTTACCCTCCCGATATTCACATGTGAGATTACACTAGTATATTGTTGTTATCATATGCAATATTTATTTTATCTTGATGTTTTCAATTATTATCTATATGATTTTTTCTATAATATATAATATATAATATTTTATTTTATATATAGAATAGTAGGCCAATGTGTAATACAATTAGATCTCTCTATAACAACATCCACATTTAACAACACCTCTCTATAGCGACTAAGTTTCTTCAGAATCAATTTTTACTTTATATTTTACTTCTCTATAATATCATTTTACCTATAACAACATCCAACTTTATAAGAGTATGATCTTTGTAGAATTACCCCCGTATAGCAACTATCTTTTTTTTTTGGTAAAATAATAATTAACTATCTTTATAAAAATATAATATTTATGATTATCAATAATAATGTAGAGATTTTGACCAAATATTTAATTTGATACTTTAATATACTATAATTATGACAAAATATTACATATGAATACATATTGCAATCTAAAAATATCAATGTCTTCTATTTTTATTTATAAATAATTTTCAAAAAGAAAAAAACAATGTGAATAAGGAGTATGAATTCTATTCTTTTGAGCAAGCAAAGAGACAAATATTTGATTCCTTCGAATCTTTTTTAAACAAGCTACAACTATAAAATTTTCTCCATCAATCTCGAAAGAATTGTATACACATAATATATGTATATATGATTCATATTTCCTAATGTGTGAATATTTTTAGCTGAGTAACCACATGTGTAACTTTCATTACATAGTACTAAATACGAAAAGTAATATTCTCTTTTAAATAGATTAAAAAGGAAAGTAAGGACACATAAATTAAGAATGGAATATGCATTCTTTTTTTTTTATAGAGAAAATGATCAAAACGGTTCTAAATGTATGGGGGTTGGACTATTCTAATCTTTTATATATACCACATAATCAGAATAGTCCTCAATGTACGTTAAAAGTGATCACTTCAGTCCTTCATATATATATAACACGTAATCGAAATAGTCCTTAATGTATGAAAAAGTTGTTCTTATAAAGAAGAAACTGAAATTAGAAAAGAAATACCAAAGCTAAGCAAATTGAGTTCATTTTTTTACTTGCAAATAATAGCTTATCTGATCTTGCAAAACACAAACCAAAAAGCTTAGTTGAAAAAGTTAGACAAATTAACTAGACCCCAAGTAAACAAAGTCATTGTAGAATCCTATTCCTTCCCTACACCTGCAAAACTTCATTAACTTGTCAGGAAGTCATACAACATCACTACATCAGTTAGTCAATAACATGCTTAATGGTGAGATACCATCGCAACTGGGATGATATAACAATCAAAGTTTGTTTTGATGCAATGCCAGAATTAGTTTTTGGTTCAACCCCATCAAATTCGAATCAGTGCTTTAGTTTGAGGTTTGTTGACATACCTAACAATCAATTGTTCGGTAGCTCTGTTCCTTACAACATATATATCATTTCACAATGTGTCACTTGATGAACTAAGAGACTAAAGGCTTGTGTAGCTATCTCATTTGTTTGAAACCTTGCTCTTTGTCTATAATCAGCACAAGGAGAATAAAAGTCTTCAAGGATTTTTTTTTAGTTTGATGGTGATTAGTTGACATCCTTTTGCCACATTTTGGAAAAGAAGTAACTAAATTGAGCAAAGAGAGGATCGTTTTTCCATCTGGAGCTTTGACAGGCAGTTGACATATAAGAACATCACTAGAGCAACATAGGGCTTTACAACAACAACATACCAAGTGTGATCCCACAAGTGGGCGTAATGCATGGCAAAGGGAGGATATATATACTCTATTGCATAAAGATGGAAACTTGGAGTACAATATGAGAAAAAATCGCAACTACTAACGTAGAAAAAGAGAACACAAGAAGTTTAGGAACTTCCTAATTCAAGATCAATCAGTTGGCCAATTGTAATAAAAGGGAAACTGTTCTTCAAAGGTGGCTCTTCTTTGCCTAAAGATGCAGAAACTTGTCGCATGGTTGGCCTACATTGAGGATTTGGATGAAGACATGTAAATGCTATCTTTGTGATCTTGATCAATTCTTCAGCCACTCGAAATGGAGGTAATGGCCGTTGATCAATGAAATCCTTCAACAATATGTCAAGGATTTCTGGTGTTGATGAAAATGATGATATAACATGAACTCAGCTGGATGCCGACCTAGAATCACTTCCAATGATAGCACTCCAAAGCTGTAGGTATCACAACTTTCATTTACCTCCATAGTGTAAGCAAGCTCTGTATACACGTGAAAAGCATTTAAATTATATACACTAACAGTATAAATAATTTTAACACTTTCAATGCATTCTAACTGATTATAGTAGGTTATTTTGTTGATTTTGTATTTTTCCAAATTAGGATTACCATACATAGTTATCCATTGTTGTAGGTCATCTGATGCAAGAAAATTATATACCTTCAGTGCACATAAATTAAAACCCGTGTAAAACACGACATAAAAGAAAGCAACAACATATCTAGTGAAATCCCACAAGTGGGGTCTGGGGAGGGTGGTGTGTACCCAGCCTTACCCCAACTTTGTGAAGGTAGAGAGGTTGTTTTGGATAGACGCTCGACTCGAGTAAAGCATATCAAACAGGTATGAAAAGAAAATAAAGTGAAAGGATAATGGAGAAAAGAACCGTAGCAATAAAAGAAAGCAAAGGTACAATTTTTTTTTTAGATAAGAGAAGCTGAGCAGAATACAAGAGAATGAAAATGACGTAAGACTCAAAAGCAACTAGTTTTATGTTTTATTAAATGATTATAATATGTTTCTCTCAAGTTTCAAAGTTCAAAGTTCAAGTTTCAAAGTTCAAAGAAGGTGGTTACAACTCCTTTCTTCAGTTCATAAAGTAAATAGTAATGAACTGAAAAGGTCATTTAACTGAATGAAGTATGCAATTAGCCAACTCAACTAATAATACAACTATGCATCAATGGATTGAATGAAAGACATTAAGGTTATCTCCAGGAGAAAGCTGTTAGTTATGTATATCTTAAACTTTTACAGTATACATGGAAAATCCTGTTTAATTTTGTAGTCATTGAGATACTTGAAATTCACGATAGTAGTTAATACATAAGGGTTAGTGTAAACTTGAAATTAGGGGACAGAGAATTAGACAGAGCATACCTGGAGGAATATATCCAGAAGTTCCAGCAAAAGAAGTCCAATTAGAGGAGTTTGGCCTTAAGAGTTTTGCAGTACCAAAATCAGAAAGATGAGGCATGTCTTCATGATCTAACAAAACATTCTTACTTGATATATCCCGGTGAAGAATAGGAGGTGAACATTCATGATGCATATGCTACTCCTCTCACAATGTCCACCCTTTTAATCCAATCTAACTCTGTGGCTCTTTCATCATCTCTAAGTCTCTCTGACAAGCTTCCTCCTTCCAAGAACTCATAAACCAAGAATGAATGACTTGCATGTGAACAAAATCCATAAAGCTTTGCAATATTAAGTTGGCGGATTTTCGACAATGTTTTTGTTTCATTTTTAAAGCTTTCAGGCTGTCCAATTCACCATTAGATAATGGGTGATATGTTTTCACCGCAATGACTTGCCCGGTTGGTAACTCAACCCTGAAGACACTCTCCTTTCCTATGCAATATTTGTTGTTAAAGCCCTCTGCTGCTGTGATGATGTTCTCGTATGTCATCTTCCCGTCGAAGCTCCAAATGGAAAAAGATCCTTATTTTGTTCTCTTTGCTCAAATTGGGCTCTTGTTTTCGAAAATGCAACAAAAACAACATACCTAGTGAAATCCACAACGTGGGGTCTGGAGAGGGTAGTGTAAGAATATTTTGCTCCATGATTACATTCCAAAAGTGTTGTAGTTATACCACCATTACAATCATCATCTAAGGCTAGGATTAGGCTAGAATTAAATCATTTGTTGACTAAGTTATTTACCTACATTATCCTATACTCAATTAAAATTATTACTAGATAATTACAATTAATATTCTATCAATTACAATAATTACTCTATTACACCTCCGCAGTCGAAGCGGGAGGTCGGCGTATGGTGAGACTGTCCCGAAATCCTTCAAATAGAACCAGCGGAGGACCTTTTATAGAAATATCTGCAATCTGATAGCGTGACGGGACATGTAAGACACATACTTGTCCACGAGCAACATTTTCGCAAACAGAGTGAATATTCAGCTCAATATGCTTAGTGCGTTGATGGTTAACCGGATTTCCAGAGAGATAAATAGCACTAACATTATGGCAAAATTAGTTGCGGTGGAGGATTTGCCCTTTTCATTTCCTTCATCTCCTGTTTTTATTCATTACATTAGAGAAATGTATAATCCTGCTTTTAACGGTTTTCCTAGATCAACTGTTAGACTTTTTTAAATTTGCAAATAAATATCAACAGTATTTACGTTATGCATTATATCATTTTAATGACAAAATGGCTCTCACTTCTAATATAGGCCGCAGTACTAACGGTAATGATTATTTAACTGTTACATGTCATTGGATAGATCATACTTGATCTATGCAAAAACGTATTATAGCATATAGATATATTGATGATAGGTACACTGAAACTTTTATTGCACAAAATATTCATGAAATTTGTGATTATTATGAAATAATTGATAAAATTATGACTATTACATTAGATAATGCTTCTTCTAATGATTATGCTGTAAGACTTTTAAAAGTTCGATTAACTCCATATTTTTCTGATCATTTTCATATAAGATGTGCGTGCCATATTTATAACTTAGTTGTAAAGGATGATCTAAAACTTTTTGAAAACATTCTTGATAAAATACAATTTGCTATAAATTTTATTTTTAAAGGTAATAAAATACAAAGACGCAAAGAGTATAAAAAAATTGTCACGATTGTGGATTACCTTATAGAAAAATTCATGAAGAAGTAGCGACTAAATGGAATTCTCTATATGAACAACTACTTATTGCTTACGATTATAGAAGACCTATAACTTTATTATTTAACGCCCATAATAAAAATCCAAGAGATATGCTTATAGATAATGATTGAAATTTTTTTTTACAACTTATTAGATTTTTAGAGATTTTTTTTTCAAGCTACTAAAGAATTTTCTGGTATTTATTATCCTACTATTTCAAGTATGTTATTTTATATAGCTCTAATATTTTTGTTACTTAATGAATATATGAAAAAATAAACTTATAAGACATCTATGGAAAAAATATTTAAAAAAAATACTTTTTTCCTATTCCCACTATTTATATTATTGGTGTTGTATTAAATCTGACTATTAAAGTAGACGGTTGTAAAACACTTGTTGAAACAATTTATGATTGTATAGAAATACTTCCAACAGACCCAACTGAAGAACCAACTCACGAACCAACTAAAGAAGAAGTTATGTCTAGCAAAAAATATATATATGTAGACGGTGAATGCAAAAAATATATATATGTATTACCAACAAGAAAGTGTAAATAATCAATCGGCTTATGTACCATCTTCTACTACTTCGCTGCAACCTTATAAAAAACATGTGGTTTCTGCTGCTAGTATTCAAAGCCTTAGAAATAAAATGTTTAGTGGTTCAACTTCTTCACAAGTTAGCGAATTTGATGTTTATGTTTTGCAGGGTGTTGTACCGTACAAATTAATTGTCAATGATGAAGGACATGAAGACTTGCTGAAATACTGGAGGGACAATGAGAAGACATTTCCGACACTAACAAAGATGACCCGAGATGTGTTGAACATTCAAGCGTCATCAACAGCGACTGAAAGCATTTTTTCTGCGGGAAAATTTCAAATAGGAGAGCATAGACATTCATTGGCGGGAGACACATTGGAGATTGCATTTCTATTCAGAGATTGGATTCGAACAGAGCATAAAAGGTGCGGTTAGCCGGAGACCAACGAAGAAGAAGACTACAACTACAACGAAATCTTGTCGAGGGAACATGAAGCGACGTCGAACAATTTGACCAACAACTTCCAATTCCAACCAAATATCCTCAAGACATTGTGAGGAAATTAGAAAAATTATGGTTAATTATGTAATTTTTTTAATTGCAATTTTCCTATGTGATTTGCAACTTTTGAACAACACCACAAAGTTGTAATTTTGAAATTGTATTACAAAAAAATTATATTTCTATTAAACAATATAAGAGGCACAAAACAGTCTTGGGATGTTTTTATTACACTATCTTGTTCAATTATTGAAGTGTTTATATATATTATTTTTTAAAATTAAATGTCTAAAAAAAAACCTAAATCCCCCTACAGACCCGAGCCCGCCTCGTCCCCCAAGACCGGTTTCCTTTTCCAATGAAATGTGGGACGGGATGAGATATCGATCTGTCCCACTAATCCCGTCGGAGCCCCGGTTTCCCCATCCCGCCGGGACCTGCCTCGCCCCGGCCCACTGACACCCCCTAGCAGAAACGAGTGGAAACACATCGATGATAAAAATTATTCCCATATGTGGAGAAGGAAAAAGAGTCAACATTGCGTAAGAAATGTTTTCTACTAAGACAAGACGTTTGGTTGTCATATTTGATTAGTAAAAATTGTTGGAAATATGCCTTTGGTGGGGTGGTGCGTCCACCCATATTTAATAAATTAAACACTACGGTTCCACATGTTAGAGGCTTTGTCTCTTCACACGTGCATAATATACTAAGTGAGTAGATGACCGTAGGGCCAAGAATCGTCAAATTTCGTTGAGAAATGAAAGAGATACTGGTCCACGAAGTAAGGTGTTTGAGGCATGAAAATATGGTGTGTGACAAATCTACCACATCGGTGGGAAAAGGAAGAATTGTCCTCTTTATAAGTCTCAAAATTGGCTAAGGGTTTGGGACCCCGAGGGGTAACCCATGTGTTTGAAGGAGGGGGGACCTAGATGTGCTTGGGTTCAAGGCTAAGTCCACACGCGCGCCGCCGTCCGCCCGCCCGTCCCGTCCCGTCCGGACTCGGGTCACGGGTCGTGGGCCTTGGGCTATGGGCTTTGGGCTTCTTCTAATAGACCCCCAAATTATTTAATATTTACAGTTTGGTCCCTGAAGTTTCTGAAAAGATGAAATTGGGAACGACGGAAGAGAAGTCCATTAATCTGCACTTAATCTCCTCCCTAAAAGCTCATTTATGTTGCACACTAAAACAACAATTACTTGGATGATTAATTCCCTCACTAATGGCCATTACTTGGCAGTTGAGAAGTCCCCCCCTTATGTTATATATTGCAGCCTTTTGGCTCAATTGTTGTGACTGAAAACGAGACAACAATATATACAACACAGAGAAAAACAGAAGAGACAACAACACATATTCTGTCCAACAACGTGAGTAGAAACAGTGGTAAAAAATAGAAACTCTTCCTTCCTTTTTTATTTTTCAGCAAGTCGTTTCATGTTTGTTTTTTTCGTCAAAATCAACCTATTTTCTTTGTAGTGTTGATTAGTTGTTGTTTTATCTTGGGAGACTATTGCCCGCTAAAGTAAAAGCATATATACGGGGCAATCTTATCTTAAAGACAGAGAGTCATCTCTCGACTAAGCCACAATTGTAACAATCCAGATTTAGTGTTTCTTGATTTCAGATTATCAAGATTCAAGACTCAACAACCTTGCGGCAGTTCTGAATATTGGCTATTTGTTTATTCTTTCGAACACTTGTAATATTTATTTACTTCCTGTAATGCTTTACATATCCAACAAAAACTGCTTCTTTATAGGTAAAAAGATTACCTTTAGTTAGCTTCGGTATTCTTTTTGATAGAATATTCGGTCATAATTATGTATATTTTGTATATGATAGTAAATATATTATAATACATTCCTATTCTATCATGTAAGAAATATTTTTCTTGATTCTTTCATTCCAAAGTGATAGTAAATATACTATAATACAAGTATAATCTTAGGCTACAATTACAATAAGTAATGACTAAATATACACCTACCATATATAAAATATACATAATTATGATCGAATATATTATCTTATTCTATCACTTTTTCGTAATTTCAGTCTCTTCTTTATAAGAATTATTTACGAGTCAAAAAGATCTCTGTTAGATTATAAGTCATCCATTTCATGCTACTGTTCTCTTTATGGAAAGTTAGTTATTGTTATAGAAGTGTGTTATGACCAAAGCAAAGGGAAAAAGGTATTAAGAAAGACTAAGATAATTTAAAGAAAAAGTATTTAAATTTCACTTATAATCACTTAACTATCATTTTTTTCTTCATAAAAGACACTTAACTATCATTTCTAATACAAAAATCAATCAACTTTGAGCATTTAACACAAAAGTCACTAAAACTACTTTCAGTTGTCACTAAATCACTTTTCCATAAATAACTTATTTTTTACTCTTTTTATTAAAATCTAATAAATAAAATGTTAATCTAAAAGATTCAACCCGATCCTACCCAAAACCCATATGAAAAAAGTAAATTATCTTTCATATTCTTCTCATTTTTCTCCCATTTTAATATGTTTGAAATATTAGCAATCCTGAAAGTCACAAAACCGAACCTTTTTATCTGCTAAAAAGCAACATGTTTCTTCTCCTAACTAAAAACCAACATGTTTTATACTCCCTCCTTTTCAATTTACGTGGCACCTTTAATTTCGATTCATGACAGTCAATTAAATTAATTTTTGAGGCTAAATTGGATATTCAAAAATATACCAAAAGTATTATAAGTTGCTATTTTTCTCATGTCATGATGAAAAATACATTATAAAATATCGGTCAAAGTGTACTAATTTAAATCTCGAAAAATAAAAAGTGTCACATAAATTGAAACATATGAAATATTTCTTACCGGCAAGTCTTGAAAGTTTCTTAGTAAAATGTTATAATGTCTTCATAAATTTCAAATTTACTTGATATAAGAACTTACCTGCCTTATTTTTGGGTTATTAATTTTAGGCGTTATGACCGCTTCTGATATGTTAAATAACGTTTACACTATAAGTATTATTTCTGTAGCGAGTCATTTGCCTTATAGTTTAAATTGCTAATTTCACAAATAATTGACGATTATGTATAGAGTAATAAATTTTAAAAAACTTAACAATGTAAAAAAAATACAAGTTAAAAGATACAGTAATTTTAAAATGAAAGGGAAAAGAGAAGATTATGAAAGGTTATTTGTTTTTTTCATATGAGTTTTGGATCGGGTTGAGTTGAACCTTTTAAACTAAAATTTTATTTATTAATTTTTAATAATAATAATAAAAAAGAGTAAAAAATAAGTTATTCACGGGAAAGTGGTTTAGTGACACCTCAAAGTGGTTTTAGTGATTTTTATAATAGTTACTCAAAATTAAGTGACTTTTGTATTAGAAATAATAATTAAGTGACTTTTATAAAAAAAAGTAATAGTTAAGTGATCATCTTTGAAATTTACCCTCATCCCACTAAGCTAACCATCTCAATTGTAACCAACTTACTTATTTCATATCAATCTAACTCATCCAAATGCTCATCAACATATTGCAGACATTACACAACGTAATCAAACTGAACAGCTGAAATCACAAATAAATGACACAATTCATAGTATCTCAAGTACATGCAGCATACTTTGAGCATACTTTGAGGTTCACTGTGAAAACTTGCCTAAATCACACATAGAAATGGGAGGGAAAAAGTTACTGGTCATTTAAAAGTTCACCTTTTGAGGCGTCTTTTAATTAGAGTTAAAGCCCAATGGGATGAAATGGTGAGATCTAAAAGCCTTGAGGTGGCTCCGAGGGTCAGTTCAAAGCATACAATATACAGCGGGAGCTAGACCTTTACATGTGGTATTAGAGCCTATACCTCCCCTTGTACAATGGTGGAGAAAACCTCAGCGTCCTCGATGAGTCCCTTAGGGGGTGAGGGTAAAAACCCACAAAGCGCAAAAGTTTGAACTTGAAAGGAGGTTCATTGTGAAAACTTGCCTTTAGGCAAATCTCACATCGGTACGGAAGAGGAAAGTTCGGGGTCATATAAGGATGAGTTCAAAATTCAATTGTTGAAACGCTTTTTGGGTCAAAGCTCAAGGGGACAAAATTGTCTAAAGATCAAGTCAAAACGGACAATACCTTAACAATTGTATTTGGGACATTACATGTGGATAAATTAGACCGCCATAAACAATAAATGTAGAAAGACGAAGCATAGCAGCCTCTATTAGACAGCTTATGGGGTTAGCATCTTGTTGTTCATGTTCTGTACAATACAAAAGCAACAGGATTATGCTATCTAATGTAATGACAAAACAAAAAAGAATCTTATCATACATTTATAAGTTTCGCATTTGCAGCCATAGTACTTAACTCACTATACTGGGTACATAAGTTATATCTAGAATCTTTATAATGTGAATTACTGCCAGTATAGTTTTAAGCCATATTCAAGGATTGTCTTATTTTAATGCTCCACTAGCTGTCCATCTTTCATTATTTTAGTGCGCTGTGCTTTAGGGTTGTTAATGGTCTTAAGCGTGTAAGTAGGGTTATGATTAACGGCTGCTACTCATATTAGTGGATGGTGAAATGAGACTTTGGTAAAAACTTATCCATGTGGTGTTTACACTAAATAAACGAGTGAAATTCATGTATTTACTATTCATGGAACATTTTTTAGTACCTATCTTGAGAAACATAATCATTACTAGTCCAATAAACGAGTGTTTCTCAATAACCTGCCACAAATCTCCTTATTGCACATCAGGGATCCAACAATCCACTCATATAGGAAAATGTTCATACTCCATATCTTGTAAAACCTGAGACCTACTATAAATATAAGATCATTGTAGAGATGTTTATACTATTTAGTTTCAAATGTTTTACAAAACGTACTAAGGTTTATAACTTTTGCGCAATCGCAGTCCTTCAGCACGTATGTGATTGCTATCTTTGTCTAAACTTGTCCAGCATGCGATAAGCAATTGTGTATTAAATGTATATGCGATTGCATTGTCCCGTTTTATGGAGAGACGCGATCACACATATTGAGATGCATGATCGTGTCTCCTCCTTCAGCTATGTAACTCCTGGCACCAAGACAAGGACTGCAATTAGCGCTTGATCTCAGGCTAATGACACTTGAAATAGAAAACTGTTCTTTGTTTTAGGAAGGCAGCATACTAGCAGTGGTAGCTCTGTTAAATTTTAACTCTAAAGTTGGAGTTGGACTAAAACTATTATAGCTACGCATAATCTAATTGGGATGATTTTAGCTCAGAACCCAAACATTATTTTTGATACATTAGACTCTCATAGAGAATAACTGAAGAAAGACAGCATACACGAGACAACTCGTAATACAACTCAGCCTCCTACTCAAGCATATGCAAGTAAAGAAAGAAAAGAAAATTTATTGGTGTCCCCCGCGCATAGTGGGAGCTTAGTACACCGGGCTGCCCTTTTATATTTTAGATTGATCACGAATATTAAAAAGGGTAGTCCGTGCTTCAGCGTTATCTTCTTGAAGTCGAAAGGGACCACAAGGGTTTATTATGTTGAAGAATTTTCTCTTTTAGATTTTTTACAACATGAATCACTACCAGTACAGTTTTATCTCATATTCACGGATATTGTTCTTAGCGTGACGCCATATGCTTATTTTACTGTCCCACTATGTCCCTTTTCATTATTTTAATGTGTCATGCTTTAGTAGTTCTTAATGTTGTCAAAAGGTTGTGTAATTTTGTATTATGATTAATGGCTGCTAGCCAGTATTATTAGAGGTATATGGTTGTTGGTGGTAGCTTTACTGTTAGGAAAGATTGCTGGTATTTAAGCACTCGTTTATGAATGGAGAAATGAAACTTTTACAATTGTTGTTTGTCCGATGTATTCTCCACCAGGGGCGGATTTATGTGATATTCTCGGGCGATGCGAAAACATGATCCTTCCGCGAAATTAGATATTTTATGTACATATTTTTTCAATTGATCTAATGTTATCTACTGATCTCATGCTACAAAAACTTAGTGATACACTTGGTTTAAAATTTAATTATTTATCAAGAAGAAAAAGCTCCGCCTTCTAGAAGGTACTAATATTATATAGAATCACAGTACTTTCTAATAGGACCGCAAGTTAGCTAACTACATAGTGAATGAGGTTCATGTGATTATGATACATAACGCTTTAAAAGCAGAAACATGAAATATTTATAAAGAAGCGAACTGTCATGAAATATTAAAATTATCCAATGACATGATCCATAAAAGTCCCATTTAAATCAAAATTAACTAAAAAAAGTCACTCAACTACACCAATCTAGCAAATTTTTAATGATCCCACATGGACATTCTTCAAAAGCAAACCATAACACTCAGTCATGAAGAAAAAAACCCAAAAAATCAAATCTTGAAATGGATCTAGCAAAAAAAAAAAACCAGAACAGAGATTAGGAATAATAACCCACAAAAATATAAACTTCCGTCTTCCCGTCCCACGAAGAACAATTTCTGAGTCTTTGACTGACCTTTAGAATGCTTAAACAAACATTCTGAATTGATAAAAATGGGTGAATTGCTTGATTTTAAGCTCAATTTTAGGTTTCTATATACGATTTAGATGTATATATGTCATCAAAGATACATACATGTTTATGGGAGTATCAAAACAATATACAATAATACAATACAGTTCAATACAATACAGTTCAATACAATACAATACAATATAATACAATACAATACAATACAATACAATACAATACAATACAATACAATACAATACAATACAATACAATACAATACAATACAATACAATACAATACAATACAATACAATACAATACAATACAATACAATACAATACAATACAATACAATACAATACAATACAATACAATACAATACAATACAATACAATATAAGTGTTAAGTGAAATGTTGCACCTGGGTATAGTGACTCCAAAAGGCAATGTTCACTTGGGGCCAAAGAACTCAATGCAAGAAGCTCCCAATTTTTTTTTTCTTTTTCGAATTTAACTAGAAAAGAACAATAATGGTTCTTTATTTTTTGGTATTGCTTTTTGAACAAGTTTTAGTCCTTTGAGTTTTTCAAATTTGGCACTTTGCTCCTCTACTATTGAAATTTTTTAATACTATCCTTTCTTTATATTTGTGAATTTACAAGAGATATCTTAAGAATGTTTAAGGCAGATGGTTTATGTTGATGGTGATAATTATATATGTGAAGATGTTGGTGATTTTGGATAGTGGTAGAAGAAGAAGGATTGATTTGGTGAGTTGGTATGCCATTTTGATTAAAATGGATGGGTTAATGGAGGAAGGGAAAATGTGAGCCACTTTTATAACGTCAACGGTATATCTATGACCGATAATATAGCATTAAGGGCATATATGAACCGATAGTATAACAAAGGACAATATTAAACCATTTTCAATAGTAGAGGGGCAAATATGACTCTTTTTACTTTAATATTCTGCGTATCTACATAAAAAAATTGACAAATATAAAGAGAGTAGAATACACTGACTCTAAATTGTTGATTGGACACTGATATAGTCAGAAATGATTTTCTTGTATTTGTTTATATGAAAGTAACTACCAAACTATAAAAGCAATTCAATTGCTAAATGCTTTTACCTTTGAAGTTGTATTTTAATTGTCATAGGAAAGCACTTTGTTTCACTTGTGAAGACAAGAACTTGTATTTCCAAGTGAATTTCAGAGTTTATATTTATGACAGTTCATAAACTCAAGCAAAAAACATGAATGACATTCCAGGGAATTGCAAACCGTAAATCAGCTAACAGAAATTTGGGACATTGAATACAAGTTTGGGCCTCATAGAATACATGTTTGGGCCTCATAAATCGGATCGGAGTTCACAAGCCCACTTAAAATGCAATTTCTATCCTTTTTTTTCTTCAGAACAAATATCTTCAGGTACCTCAAAAACACTAGTAACACGATTGTTTCCCTAAAACATAAAAGTGGATGTTGATAATGGTGTAGTATGAAAGTTAAAATGAGAATTTGTTCATAGTTAGAAGTAAAAATGTTGATCACGATATAGCGTTGAAGTGAAAATGACATTGATCTATCGAAAGAATTTTGTATATCATAAAGCTCTCTTGAGTATCACATTCACCCTTGAATTTTTCCATTAAAACTTTTTGATTTCCAAATTTGGGCCATGTCGAATACAAGTGTGGGCTTCATACTTCGGGTCGGAAGTTCATAAGCCCACTAAAAAAAAGATTTTGGAAGACTAATCACTAGAAAGAGGCCTGAAACTCCCACCTTGTGGTTAACAGCCACACACACTAACCAACTGAGCTATTCCAGCTTTTGCTTTATTATGTTGAAGTTTGTTAAAAAGGTAAACATTTGAGGCCCGGACAGCGTCACAAGATCATTTCCAATCTACTATGAGAAAATAAGACCTAGGAATATGCACAATATTTACACTATCCAAATATTTTATCAGCTATCAAATATCTTCACAAGTAGTACGTACCAAGTTTAGTTAATTTTCTATAAGGACATTAACTTTGCATTAGAGAAGATATATGTGAGTTTTTAGCCTTTCCATCGAATTTGAGATATCACTTTAAATGTCGTTTTTTTATATTTTCATATGCTAATGAGACAAACTATAAATTCTGTGAGAGAATATCAATATATATATATATATATGTGTGGGGGTGTGTGCGCGCGCCTTGAGGTTTTTTTTTAGTATGATAGTTTTACATATGACCGGGAGCTTCAATTAGTTGATAGTGTGAGTAATTAAACTTATGTTTTGGGATGAAATAAACATGATGCACGTGTGTGTTTGTGATGATTATATTTTCTAATTAGTCTTTTCCACTAAACATCGTACATTTTAGTAACATTATGAGGGGATTATTTAGTTTGCTACTACTCTACCGTGATATAAATATATGAAATTATAGTCTGTGAAAATTGCATAACACTGGAATTCTTTTTAAAAAGTCTAATATGAATTACTAACATAATTCCTTTTGTGATACTTACTCATTAAAGTATCATATTAATTTTGTAAAGCTCTTACGTATAACTTCCAATCAAATCATAGAAATAAATCTATGACTAGTTTACTCATTAAACTATCTCAAGTTTATCATATTTCAAAAACTAGCATACTTCGCTAGTTGAGACCTAATTCGATATTGGATTCATTCACTTGCATTCCTGCTAGAACTATAAAAATCTCCGGTCTTAACTCCCCTATTACTGCTGTGCAGCCTTTCCTCGGGTTCGTAGAGTCGGGTTTTCCGTTTACCCACAACGGAGGAGCCGCCGTCACCAGGCAGGCGGCCACGGGTCATAACGCACTCTTCGCACAACAAATCCACTTTGAAGTTGACTTATTCGCTGGGTCAATCGTCAGAATGTGTACGAGATACCATAAGCGCGCGTACGTGCGGGTCTCCTCTCATGCGGTTCCCGCCATTCGAAGTGGCCCAACCCAGCCTTTCCCTAGTATGAGAGGACCGGGAAGGACGCACCTCTGGTGTACCAGTTATCGTGCCCACGATAAACGCTAGGTAGCCAAGTGCGGAGCGGATAACCGCTGAAAGCATCTAAGTAGTAAGCCCACCCCAACATGAGTTCTCTCCTATTCCGACTTCCCTAGAGCCGGAGAACTCTTTCGACAAATAATTTGACCAAAAAGTTCTCTAGATATTTTCTTATGAAGTTTTTTTATAGCATCTATAACCGCTAGATGTAAAAGGAGTGCATCAATAACATTAAATTGAGTATAAAAATATATTTGGGTGGGTACAATAAATGAAAAAATAAGTATAATAATTTCGTTGTGTATAATATTAACGTGAAATTGATTATATATGATAGAATATACGTAATATATTCGAATATACTACGTATATGTCTTGATATTATTGGTGATATTGCACATCTGTAATTATGGTAGTGATCTTTAGTATTAGAAAAATGTATATTTGATTTCCGTAATTATAGGCTAGGTTTACTATTGTATATAATGTATATAAATCTATTACATTAATGAAAAGAATGAGGGGATTATTCTCTTTCAATATATATAGTAATGACTTTCATTAAGTACAATAACAACTTAATAACTAAACTAACTAAAAAAATAAAACTAAATGGATGCACAGAAATAATCATTTACACTATAGTTTGGTACATCAATAAGGCACTAATTAGCTGGAAAGGTATCTGAGTGGTTATGTAATTATAAGATAATACATCGGTAACTTTTTAAGTTTTTCAATGAATAAATAATTATGAGAAGATATATAATAATAATAATAATGTCTATTCCATTTGTTTCAGAATGCAAGCGAAATATTGTACCGTGTATCAACTATGAAGTGCCTATTAGTTGTAAAGATACTTTAAACTATCACTATAGTTTAATATGTTATAACAAGCCTTGTCATTTTTCAAAGTTATATGGAGTACTAATTATTCAATACTTATCATATGGGATTGGCTATAATTTCGTATTATTATATATATGACATGATTAATGTGTAAACAATTTTTATACACATGTTGAGAGCATAGAGCTTAAACTCAAACATATATGTTTCCGTACTCATTAGCATGAGTCTACGATTTAGTAATATGACATTCATCTTTCAACCTATTATAGAAATGTTTGAGGCAGATGTACGTTGATTTTGAGTTATGAGTTCATCCGAACTCTGTAGCTTTAGCTCGAACCATGTATATGTTGGATATGTAAAACAATACGAAAAATAAATAAATATTACAAGTGTTCGAAAGGATAAACAAATAGCCAATAATCAGAACTGCCGCAAGGTTGTTGAGTCTTGAATCTTGATAACCTGAAATCAAGAAACACTAAATCTAGATTGTTACAACTGTGGCTGGGTCGAGAGATGACTCCCTGACTTTAAGACAAGATTGCCCCGTAAATATATTTTTACGTTAGCGGGCAATAGTCTCCTAAGATAAAACATCAACTAATCAACACTACAAAGCAAATAGGTTGATTCTGATGAAGAAAACAAACTCGAAACGACTTGCTGAAGAATGGAAAAGGAAGAAAGAGTTTCTGTTTTTTTACACTATTTCTGCTCACGTTTTTTGACAGAATGTGTGTTGTTTCTCTCTTATGTTTGTATCTGTGTTTATATGTTGTCTCGTTTCTGTCACCCACAATTGAGCCAAAAGGCTCCAATATATAACATAAGGGAATGGACTCCTCAACTGCCAAGTAATGGCCCTTCAATTGCCATTAGTGAGGGAGTTAATCAGCCAAGTAATGACTGATTTAATGTGCATTTTGAAAGAGCTTTTAGGGAGGTGATTAAGTGCAGATTAATGGTTTTAACGTTCCAAAAACCAACCCAAACGGTAGGCAGAAACGTTATGCCTTCTGTCGTACCCAATTTCATCTTTCCAGAAACTCCAGGGACCAAACTATAAATATTATACAATTTAAGGGTCTATCAGAAGAAGCCCAAAGCCCAAGACCCGAGACCCGAGCCCAGACCGGACGGGTGGGTGGCGGCGCGCGTGGGCTTAGCCTCGAACCCAAGCACACCTAGGTCCTCCCTCCTTCAAACACATGGGTTATCCCTTGGGGTCCCAAACCCTTAGCCAATTTTGAGATTTATAAAGAGAGCAATTCTTCATTTTCCCACCGATGTGGTAGATTTGTCACACACCATATTTACATGCCTCAAACACCTTACTTCGCGAACCAATATCTCTTTCATTTCTCAATGAAATTTGACGATTCTTGGCCCTACGGTCATCTACTCACTTAATAGATTATGCACGTGTGAAGAGACAAAGCCTCCAACATGCGGAACCCTAGTGTTTAATTCATTAAATATGGGTGGACGCACCTCCCCACCAAAGACAAATTTCCAACAGTATATGTATTAAAAAAATTACTAAATAATTGCAACTACTTATTGATTTTGAATCCAGAAAATCTTACGAGTATTCCAAACTTGAACCTATAATGTTCATATCCTAAATTCGCCTATGAAAATGTTATGTCATTTTCTTTTCATATGAGTTATACCATGCATTTATCAAAAATTTCATATATACTTTTGACTATTTAACCTCATTGACATCAAAGTAGCTCCTTGTAAGATCAAGGTAAGCGCTACCAAGCTATTCAGTCGAGAGCTAGCTTAGTCTAAATGTGGAATAAATCATTAAGTCTTGGTTATTATAAATTATTCATGTTTGGTGTATAGAAGAAGATTTACCAGGTCTAAGTAGTTGTTGTTACTTGAATTCAAATACATCTTTTTAAAATGTAATGCATTATAGGTGCTGAATATTTATTAAGTACTGATATCATAATCTTTTCCGCCAAATTTCAGAAAAGATAATTTCTAGATTGATGGAAATTGACCAAAATAGTTTAGGCGTTTAAACAATATTTGGATGTTTGAAAAAGAAGAATAAAATTTTGAAATTAAGTTGAAATAGAGTACTTTATGTTTGATCACAAATTTCACTTGAAAAACATGTTGAACCACTAATAAAAATTTATTTTTTAACCGAATTCCGACCGCATGAGGTCGGAAAATGGCTAATTCCAACCTCAAAACTGACCTCAAGCGCAAGTCGTAAAAGACTTGGTCGGAAATTTAAGAGGTCGGTATTTTATTTACATCGCAAATGATTTAAATAAAATACCGTCCCCAGGAGATCGGTAATATATTTTCCTAAATTTATAATTTAAAACATTACCGATCTCATGAGATCTGTTAATTAAATATATTTTACTTTATTTTTGAACTTTCCAACCTCATGGTTTCGAATTCTTATTACTTCTTATTATGTAAAACAAATTTAAATCATTACAAGTCGACCTCGTGAGGTCAATCGGTATTTTATTTAATTTTTTAGAAATTGCAAAAAACCAACCTCATGAGGCCAAATTTGATGCATGCTCATCAGTCATCTTCAAGTTCTGGACTGAAAGAAATAATCCCCTTGATTATTTTCATTGATTGAATAGATATATATACAAGTTACAAACCTTCTCCTACCATAATTCTAACTATACAATATGGTAAGTGTATATCCTAATTATGGTAAGTGTATAACCTAATCTAGGTAACAAATATACTACAATATACACACAATATACTTTCCTTAATACTAAAGATTTTGGCACCAGTTAGTGCGTCTTGAAATATTTTAACACACCCCCTTGAGTCATAGCGGGCGATCTTGAGAGGCCCCTAAAATCTTCAAAGAGAACGCGGTAGACCCTTTGTAAAAATGTGCAATTTGATAACGAGGCGGGACATGGCATACGCCGAGAACTTGACCGCTGCAGCCTTTTCCGCGGACAAAGTGAATGTCCATTTCGATATGCTTAGTGCTTGGTGTTGGCGGGTTACGAAGGTAGATGGCACTAATGTTATCGCAATATACCAAGGTTGCCTTCGAATGGGACAATGAAGCTCAAAGCAAATTACGTAGCCAACATGATTTCGAGACCACATTCGCTACCTCGATGTGCCTGCACTTTCGGCGTGATAGAGTTGCCTGGCGCTTTGCCGAGCCATGAGACCAAGTTGTTGCCGAGGAACATATAACAATGGCAAGTCGACCGTGCGGTGTCGGGACAACCACCCCAATCGGCATCCGTGTAAGAGACAAGTGTGGATGTAGAGGAAGGATACAAGTGCAACCCATAGTCTAGTGTCCCCCCGAATATACCGAATGATGCGTTTGATTGCATTCATGTGCTCAACTCCGGGATCATGCATGAATAAACCTTTCTTGAACGCATATGTAATATCGGTGCGGTAAAGGTAAGATCTTGGAGGGCCCCCGGAAGCTGCGATAGCGGGTGGTCCTCGTATGGTGCACCTGCGGCTGGCTTAGCTTTGGGTTTGCATCAGGGCGTGGAAGTGGACTTACGGATGACATCGGCCTACCGATGATCTCGGCCCGATACGCTGAGACGAAACAAACCACCTGAATGGCGTTTGGCGGCAATCCCAAAAAATAACTCAACGCGGCCACTAAGTCGTCTTCATAGCAAATTGAGCGAGCATGGCTATGATAGACTGACGCAAAGCATCGGAGGAGGCAGTAAGATGATATCATCCACGTATAACGAGAATATAGGCCAATGCGAACCACGCGGTAGATGAACAAAGAATTGTCGACCTTTGTGTGTGAACCCAATAGTCGAAACAAAATCAAGAAATCGTGTATACCAAGCACGTGGAAGATCGCTTAAGCCCATATAATGACTTTTTCAACAAGCGGACATGATGAGGGCGGTTGGGATCCCTGAAACCCAACGGGTGATGCATATAGACTGTTTCCTTGAGATCACCGTGTAGAAAGGCATTCTTGACATCCAACCGATGGATTGGCCAAGTCTTTGAAAGAGCCAAGCTAAACGCGGTGCGAATGGTAGCCGGTTTGACCACCGGACAAACGCGTCTCACCACAATCAATTCCAACTCAGCTGAGTCTTACCATCACCAACAAGTCGCGCCTTATGTCGAGCAAATGACCCATCCGAATTCTCCTATGAGCAAAAATCCACATAGACGATAATATTAATACCGTATGGACGGGCACCAACTCCCGCGTCTTGTATCAATAAGAGCATTATATTCATCATCATAGCAATTTTCCAATTAGGGTCATTTAATGCGAGGATTTGGCAAAAGGGGATCTAGGAACATCGAGAATGTAAATTAAAATGTCTTTTAGGTGTAAAAATACCCGCTGACTACAGTGGCCGCCATGACTCGAGGAAGAAGTGATGGAATTTTGGAATTTTACGGGCTCGGGGCGGCCGCTGGCGGCAGCTCTTGGCCCCAGCTCAAACGTAAACTTGATGGACTCGTTCGTGCAGGCTTGATTCGAGTGTGGCGAGCCGAACTGCTTTTGGCCGAACAAGGCGGCGGCGATGCGGTGACCAGCGGGCTGGGCCATTGGAGGATTTTGAGCGCGGAGTTTTTCAAAAATTCCGAATAATATCTGAGGATATTTGGTCATCCAAAATTATCACGACTTAGGCTCGGGAGTATGAACTTTCGTAAAGCGGAATTGGGTTTCATCAAAATGACATGACGATTTATAATGATTTTCTTGGAGGATAAATCAAAACACTTATAACCAGATGATTTGTGGATAACCCAAAAATACACACGGAGTAGACCGAGCCTGAAGTTTGTTAATTGTGGTGGATGGGAATAGCGGATAACACAAGCACCCAAAAATCCGAAGATGAGAATAAGACGGGTTCTTATTAAATAAGATTTTGAGGGAAGAATATGTGAGACCTTTAGGCGGAATTATGTTAAGAAGGTAAGTGGCCATTTGTAGGGCATGATGCCAAAAATACGGAGGTATGGAGGCATGAATTAGGAGAGTTCGGACAATGTTATTTATGGAGCAATTTTCGCGTTCGCTTTCCCATTTTGTGAAGATGTATGAGGACATGAAAACCGAAAATTTATCCCATGAGTAGCACAAAATTCTCAAACTCCCTATTGTCATACTCCCTCCCATTATCACATTGAATATTTTTATTTCTCTTTCGAATTGAGTACGAGCAGATGCTCTAAATTTTATGAAGGCGGAAAACACTTATGATTTATTCGCAGTGGAAACGCCCACAAAAATCTAGAATAATCATCTAAGAAAGAGAACATAATATCGATGACCCATTGAACTAAGAACAGGAGATGTCCATAAGTCGCTATGAATAATGTCAAATGGCATAGAAGTATGAGAATTGGAGTCTACAAATGGCAACTTAACAATTTTTCCTAATGAACAAGATCGACAAATTGAGTACGACTCGTACCCTTACAAGAAATAAAGCTATTTTTATCTAGCGATAAAATAGAAGATCCCGGATGACCCAAACGAGCATGCCACATGGAAGGAGAGATGGTGCAAGGCGATGGCAAGGCTGGACTCGAAGGATCAAAGGGCATGATAGGATATAGATCCCCTGCTTACTATCACACCTCATGAGATGACTTCGATCTTGAAATCCTTCACAGAGAAACCGAAGGATCAAATTCCATGAAACAGAATTGTCATTTGTGAACTTTCGGACGGAGACACTAAATTTTTAATCAATTTAGGAGCATGTAAAGTATTTTTCAAGAGAAGTGGTGGATTGGGAGGAGACAACGCTTTTTCGACCATACCTAGAATTGGAATTGAGCGCCATTACCAACAATTATTCCCAGGGGTGCTCAAATTGTAATAAGATGAGAGTACACGATTCGGAAGTCATGTAGTAGTGGCCCGGTGTCCATGTACCAATTTGGGTCGGTTGAGTTAATCCCAATGTGCATCGCGACCTCGATATCGCCCCGATGCCTGACTCTTGCATGATGGGCTTGCGAGGCGGGGCCCAGGACTCTGGCCGTCTTTGGAGCGTTATCACGCAAGGGCCGTTCTTTGACCATCGCCGGCGATGGGCGCCACTGCGGGTATTTGGTCTTGGGCGATCGCCGGTACCAACGCCAAAAGCCGAAGGGTGCGCCGCGGCCCCCTTCTGTGGGCCCACGGTGGTGGTGGCCTTGTACCTGAATGGACCCACCGCACGCTTGTTGCTCGGAACCGCCACGAGAACCACTCGTTTGCCGCGGTTTTTGTTATTTTGCGATTATTCTTGCCGCCACCATTATTATGGTTTGGCCCGAATTATTAACAAAACCCGGCGACTAGGAGATGATGCCACCATGACACGTTGGGCTTGCTCACGTGCGCCTTTTAGCCAAACCGCTTTTCCAAGCCGACGTCGGCGTAGGCGGGCTTGATGAAGTCGGAAGAGGGTTGCTTTGGCGAAGGAGAGTTCCAACACCATTATAGGCCTCGGAAAGCGCGAACCAATTGTAGAACTAGAGCGATTATTTGTCAAAGTGCGCCAACATTCACGGAGTTGATCCGCCAATCTATTTAGTTTCTTGCAATATGCGAGCGTTAGAATCGTCGTTCGAGCGAGAAGAATTCACGCTTTCGAGTGTGACGATACGGAATGTTGTTGTCTTGGAATATGTCACGCTAATCTATTCCATGCAGCCATAAGCCGTCGTGTCGGGCTCCATGTCGTTTGTAGAAGGTCCTGAAATAGTGGCGTATATCCACCGAAGACGGTAGCATCAAGTGTAATCCACACTCGGGATCCTCCGGGGAAGGGTCTAGCGGGAGGAATTATGTGATGAAGAACTTGATAAGAGATAGCGTGAATTTTAAACAACTCCGCCCACGTTGCATATTGAGCGTTTTCCATCTCAAGGACAATAGGGACACCGAGCTTGATATTGGAAACCGTGAGGTATAGGTGAAAATTGTTCTTAGACATATTTGAAAGAACAAAGAAGGAGGTTAAATTTAAGAGAGGTTTTTGAGAGCGGAAGACGAGATATTTGGAGAGAAAAACCCGAGGGAATGGGGGGGGGGGGGGTTTCGGCCAAGGTTACAAAAGTTTGAGAGAAGAAAACTTTTGTTTAGACCTAGTGCTCTGATACCATGAAAGAAATAATCCCCTTGATTATTTTCATTGATTGAATAGATATATATACAAGTTACAAACCTTCTCCTACCATAATTCTAACTATACAATATGGTAAGTGTATATCCTAATTATGGTAAGTGTATAACCTAATCTAGGTAACAAATATACTACAATATACACACAATATACTTTCCTTAATACTAAAGATTTTGGCACCAATTGGTACGTGCTGGGCTGTTTAACCACTCACAAATCTTTCGCTTCTGCTCCAGTGTGAATGAATAATTAGTCTTAGGTTTGAAGACCTTGTTCTATTTGTCCGGAAACCCTAACTCTTTTCGCTTGCAATATTTAGATAAGCCCATTCTAGCCTTAACATTGTCTTTAGTCTTGTTCTTGACATCCATCACTGTGTTAAGCAAATTATCGAAGTAATTTTTTTCAATGTGCATGATATCAAGATTATGCCCTAGATGATTATCCTTCCAATATAGTAACTCCAGAATATTCTCTGCTTAGTTCAGTTATGTACAACCCCAGATCCATCGAACCTGTACGGTTGTTCATGTCTCCTGTCACGTCACTTTCGATGAAACCATATTTCCCTTAAAAAATATTCAAAAGTTTCGTGACTCGGATTATACCTTTCTAGATGAATCTGACACTTCTCCAGTCATACTCCACGGGCTTTCTCGATCTACCGCTGCCCCCACTATGTCGCCATTGCAAAACACCACTGCTACAGTTCCCGTGTCACAGCCCTCTACCACTGCTACAGTGTCATCGCCCCTACCATCGTTCACCAACCAAGCCCCGACGGACCCACCGTCGCCGATGCCCCATCCATAGTACGCCGTCATCCAAACACCCACCTTAGACCCGTCACCCTCATCATCCCACCACCCTCCCGACCTCATACCCAACCGCAACAGTCTATCAGTTCCATCATCGACACCCTCACCACCACCGACCTCGTACCCCACTGCTCAATCCCAACACCCATTTGACCCAACCCTTACAAACCCGCCGACCCTATTCGAACCCGAGTCAGTAACCAACAACCAGGACACTGCTATAGCACCTTGCACCACCAAACCCCAGATCCCGCCGACAACTAACCCCCCCACCACCGACCATCAACAACACACCTGCCCCTACCAACCCTATGGCCACTCGTGCCCAGCACGATATTTTCAAACCCAAAATTCACTTTAATTTATCCACCCAAACAATGTCACCCATTCCCAAAAACCTAAAATTAGCTCAATTGGAATGTGTCCATGTATGAATAATTTAATGCTTTAACGAAACAACACACTTGGAATTTGGTTTCTTGACCGGAGGGGGTGAATGTGATCCGGTGCATGTGACTTTTTCATAAAAAATACAGAGACATTAGTGATTTAGAGAGGTACAAGGCACGACTTGTGGCTAATGGCATTAATCAGCAGGAAGCCATCGATTGTGGAGAGATATTCAACCTGGTTGTTAAACCGGCCACCATTCGCACAGTTCTGAGTATTGTTATGGGTAAGCACTGGCCTATTTATCAGCTTGATGTCAAAAATGCGTTTCTACATGGGGATTTGAAAGAAACGGTTTATATGCATCAGCCACCTGGTTTTGTCCATCCAGCCGCCCCTCAGTATGTATGTCGTCTTCGTAAGTCACTGTATGGCTTGAAACAGGCCCCTAAAGTATGGTATGATCATTTTGTACAGTATATTTTGCAGATTGGTTTTGTATGCAGCGAGTGTGATAATTCTCTATTCATTTTTCATCTCGAAAGTAACATTTCTTATTTATTATTGTATGTGGATGATATTGTGCTCACTGCCTCATCTGAGTTGTTGAAAAATGAGATTGTTACATGGCTCAAAATAGAATTTGTTATGACTGACTTTGGGAAGTTGAGCTATTTTTTGGGTATTTCAGTGACTAGATGTTGCGGTATTTCTTGATGCTACGTAAGTGTACGTATCACAATTTGTAATAAATTTCGGTAAGACCTAGTATCGTCCACAGAGACTGATTTATCAAGTACCAATTAACTAATCTTTGGTTTCTATTTGGATAACGAATATAGGTGATGATTTCTAAACTACAGAATTAACAAGCTAAAGTAAATTGCAGAACTAATGTAGTAATGGAAATACACGAGGTTTAATTCAGTACTGAAGGAATTAGGGTTTCCAATCTCCTCAATATTCCGCGCTATCATTCATTAATGCAAGACTCACGATTCTTCTTCTTATTAAGATAGCATGTTAACTGATATGTTCTATATTCCGGTTAGGACATATAAAAACTCAACCTAAGTGAGAACTTTCTATATTTCTATGATAAGTTCAACCACATAGGAGGATTAAGATCAATAACCAAAATAACCACACAAACAATCGTGATACTCTCATTCAAGATTAAACTTAGTCTAATAAACTATAGCATATTCAAATCTCCCTTTTCAGATCTTGATTTGAAATCATATAGGTAATGAAAACTAATGGCCAATTAATTCTCATTCAATAAATGCAAGTTGAAAAGATCTTAATAGATGAAGAAGAACATTAACAATGCATTAATTCATAATAGAGTTTCAAGTGATTCAACGAAAACCCTAATAAAAGTAATTAGCTCATAGTCATGCTAAGAAAACTAATTAACTTAATATCCAACATGAACTGAATTAAAGTAAAGAAAAGGAAAAGAACTTGAACAATAGATGTCTCTAATGGCTTCTTCTTCTCTTGTTTCTTGCCTCCAAAGTGTTATCCCTTCTCAAATTCGCCTCCCCCAGCTTATATCATGAAAAAACCCTCAGAATAAACCTTTTTGCCCTTGTTAAATTTAGGTTTTTCGCTGCCCTGACATCGTCGGCGCCGCGGCTCAGCTATTAGAGCATCGCGGTGCTAATTTGCTTCTGAAAGTCGCTCACTTTCTGCCAGCGGGGCACCGCGGCTCCATGTTGTGTTGTGCCGCGACTCTTCAGGGTTCTTCATTCGGATTTTTTTAGACTACTTTCCAAGCTTCCCAGGGCTTATTTGACTTATTTCTTATGACCAACTATGCATTTTTATCCTTAATAACCGCCAATTTCCTTTAAATTCACCTTATTCCTTTCTGAATCAATTAAAGCCTAAAAACACAAAACAACCCGCATAATACTGCACAAGACAAACAAAAGACTCCCCAAAACACACTCTAAAATAATACTAAAATCTACCTAACACTAGATTTGCAGATAATATGTTTATTTGTCAGCGTAAGTATGCAGAGGAGATCGTATACATGGCTAAAATGGCAAATTGCAAAATCATGGCTACTCCAGTTGATTCTAAATCAAAGCTCAGCGCTTTGGATGGTGATCCGGTGCCAGATCCCACTCTCTACAGGAGTCTCGCAGGTGCACTACAGTACCTCACTTTCACCAGATCAGATATTGCTTATGTTGTTCAGCAGATATGTTTGTTTATGCATGCCCCATGGAGCCTTACTGAACTGCCCTCAAACGTATCATTTGATATGTTAAGGGCACACTTGACTATGGTTTGCATCTCTACCCATCATCTCTGTCCAGATTATTGTCCTATATGGATGCTGATTTGGCAGGTTGTCCGGACACGCGACGTTCCACCTCAGGCTACTGTGTGTTCTTAGGGGATAATCTTATTTCTTGGTCTGCCAAGAGGCAACCCACATTATCTATTTCGAGTGCAGAAGCGGAATATAGAGGCGTTGCTAATGTTGTTGCTGAGATCTGTTGGCTTAGAAACCTTCTTCTGGAGCTTCGGTGTCCATTATGTAAGGCTTCTTTGGTTTATTGTGATAATATATATGTCGTATACTTGTCTCATAATCCGGTTCAGCACCAGAGAACCAAGCATATTGAGATGGACATCCACTTTATTCATGAGAAGGTTGCTCTTGGTCATATCAGGGTATTGCATGTGCCTTATTCATATTAGTATGCAGAAATATTCACAAAGGGCCTTCCTAGAAATCTATTTCTTGATTTCAGATCCAGTCTTAGCATCTGGCCTCCTCCCGCTCCGACTGAGGGGGTGTATTAGCACACGTGTTATAGTCCTATTAGGGTACATATTTACCATATTTTGTATTGTATAATTATGGAAGGATTGGAATCCTTGTTATAGAAGGATTCAATATTGTACACCTATATATATTTGTATTAATGAGAAAGGCTCCCCAAAGGAAATTAATACAATTTTACCGAATCTAATTTTGTTTCAGGCACTTAGTGCAACCATTTCTTCTCCTTTTTCTTCTCAATTCGACCATGAGCAAACTGTTGAAACGACGGATAGGAAAGGATGGAACACACCATTAATTAATAAAGAAAATGGGGGAGACAGAACAAATTTTGCCACTCTTTTATTCATATCGTCTTGATTTTACGTATTTTATAATTACGTTATTGGTGTCGAAGCAACTTAGAATAGATTCAAAATATGTTGTCATGTTTAAACATTACACCCATATATCTAATTAATTTAATTAAGCTTATTAGTTTATTAGACATCATAATATCCAAAGAAAGCTCTTATATATACACGGGTGCATGGGCACGCACATTTCAAGTCTTGGTCGGCACTCTCCTCCACCCAAATTGTTGTCATTGTTAAGATACAGGTTGATGGGCTGGAAGAACACAATTAATGTGAAACGTCATTTATACAACTTGTTTTTTCTATTTTCACTAAAAAAAAAAGTCATCTTCCTCATTTTTAAGTAACTAAATTGAAAAATATTTTCAGAAAATATTTTTTTCCATACTGAACACACCCGTATGATGTATCATATCAGATTATTGTTGCACTTTTATAATACCAAATTAAGATTATAACACACAACGACTACATATTTTTGTAGGTAATCTTTAACTTGATGGTATAAAAAACTTTTACCTCGTCAGTTTACTAAGTTAAACTCAGAAGGTAAATGATAGTACAAGGACATGTTAAGTAGAATTGGTTGAAGTTGAAGAATCTACTAAATGATAGTCAAACTGCACGTCCCTTCAGCAAATTCAGCGACATTTTTGTCAAACTAAAAGTCGGGTTGACAAAATTAAAGTCTCTTCTCCTATTGTTAATTACGACTTCTACTACAAGAAAGAAAATATAACAAGTGTTAGGTAAATATTTATACAATTAAAAATTAAATTAAGAATATTACTTGATCATATACTTAGTAAAACTATTGTATAAAAAATATATATCTTGCATTCATTAATTTGATATAAAATATTAAATGCACATGAAATTTTAGTCAAATATTAAGAGTGTACACGTATCAATACCCTATGCCCATCATGAATTTGTTAGTCAAACTATTTAGCATATTTTGTGCTATTGGAATTGGTTTTCCACCATGGCATATGTACTTGGTGCCCTAGGTTACAACTTACAAGTCTTTACTTTTTTGTTGATAAAACTTAAATGCGACTTCGAATGTAGTGTTTAAGAAAAGTTTGGAAACACTATTAAGTGAATAGTTGGTGGTGTGAACAACTAATTTTTTATCCAACTTAAGTTTTTACACCTTTGTAGCGTTTAAATATTTCTTTTAGGTTTAATTAAATATTTTTTATTTTTATTTTTAAGTAAATATTACTTTTAAAAAATTTGAAAACAATAAAAAATAGAATCACATTTTAGGATAAGTTTTGTCTTTATTTTTCAAAAGAAAAGAAAATTTATAAAAAATATTTTTTTCTTCTAATTTAGATTTTAAAATATAAGCTAGTGATTTTTAGTATTCTTTTTAGCTTAAATTTTATTTTTAGACTACCTATTTAACTTTTCTATATTGTTATTAATCTAAAAATAGTTAAGTAGTATCTTTTATCATATCTTATATTTTAAAGCACAAAAGGAACCAAAAAGAAAAAGAAAAGCTAAGAAACTAAATTACTAGCCTAAAATATAAACTCACCAGCACTTACGCCCCTGGCTATCCCTATCCGCCCAAACTACCCAAAACCTTTCCCTTTAAACTAGGGCTGACCAGTGGGCCGGGTCGGCCAGGTCCCGACCCGACCTGGTCCCGCCCCGATCCCCCCAAAAACAAAAATGGGCACGGGACTAGAACCCGGGACGGGACCTGGGCTTGTCCCGCCCAGGACGGGACCTAGACTCGTCCCGCCCGACCCGCCCCAATCCCGCCCCCTTTGCAAAAACTGGTCGTTGCACAACGTCCATTTTATATTTTGACCATTGTGCAACGGCCATTTTTGGCCTTTCCCCAACCCCCCCTACCCCCTTAATATTTATTTTTAACCCCTAAGTTAATATATTTACACTTTAACCCAATTTTCCAACTATAAATACCTCATTTTCTCTTCATCTTTCTCACAAATCTTTCTACAATCTCTCAATCTACCTCTCTACAAGTCTACATTGCCTACTAAATATTATATTTTATTTGTTCATTTGTATAATTGTATCAAAGTTAAAAAATTGGGACTGAAGTTGACAACTAGCTTGAGGATCATCCATCGAATAAAGTTTCAATTTTCAACCTCGATTACACGTCGACGTTACGTCGACGTTTGGTACCTTCGTTCTTTCTTTAAATTATTATTGTTACTTTATTTTAATTATCGCACTTAATTTCATTATCTTTAATTATTTATTAGCATAATTAAAATGGAAGGATTAAGAGTTATGTTTAAGGGTAAGGGTAAGGGTGTTTCTTCTAGTAGGGGTAACAAGGGCAGGGGTACTTCTTCTAGTCATCCTATTCCTAGACAAGATAATTTGATTGATTACACTCATATAGATGAAACTGAATTTTTTAATGATATATCATTAGACGATGAGATATATTCTACAATCAACCAGACATTAATTTAGAAGCTAATCTAGATGACATACCCACTAGTGCATCTCAAACTTAAACTGGAACGTCTCTTATTCTCCTTAGTATGAGACGAGGCTCCACACAACGAAAATTAAAATATGTTGCATGAGATTTTTTTTATAGGGACCATGAGAATCAAATAGTTAGATGTCAAATTTGTAAAAATATTTATAAATTTAAAATGGAAAAATGGTCGCCACTCCCGCCGGAGGACCGGTCCCGCCCTCCCCCAATCCCGTCCGGTTCCATCCCGCCGGGACCCGCCCCGCCCCGCCCCGCCCCTAACCCGGCCCACTGACCGCCCCTACTTTAAACCCCTCTCCCTACAAATTCTCATCAAAACATATTACTCCCTCTTCCTCACGTATTTTTTTTAAAAAAAGAGACCAATCCTAAACTACCCCAACCAAACCCAATCCCAATCAAAAACAATTTTATCCCTTAAAACTCTCCTAGAATAATTATCCCTTAATCTCCCTCTCCCTTACAAACTGCAACATACACATCTATATAAATATACACACACAGACACCAAAAGGAGGAGACGAAATAGACACACAGAAAAGAGAGAGCAAATACTGAGAGAGAAGACTTACCAGTTTCAAAAAGGTTTGGTTTCAAAGTTAAGTTGGAGTTCGAATTTTTCATTAGCGGTTTTGAGTTCGTGGACATGAAAGTTAGCCTCACTAGCTTTGGAAATCTGTGATTGTAAGTTGCTTTCGTTGTTAATAGAAAAGAATTTGAAGGTTTGTTTCCTAAAGGAATATGTTCCTTGATTTTATTGATGAATGATTTACAATATATATAGTGTTACAAAAGTATTTATCTTGCTATAAACTAGGTAACTAATCAACCTAATTACAAAAAGATTATAATTCTATCTAAAATAGGAGATATACAATTAATAAAATTAATGAATGAATATTCGGGAAATATTGTATTACACCCCCGCAGTCGAAGCGGGAGGTTCACGAACACTGAGATTAGCTCGAAAATCATCAAATAGTATGCGTGGAAGTCCTTTGGTGAAGATGTCGGCAATCTGATATCTGGAAGGTACATGAAGGACACTAACTTGACCACGAGCCACTTTTTCGCGAACGAAATGAATGTCTATCTCAATGTGTTTAGTGCACTGATGTTGGATGGGATTTTCGGAAAGATATATCGCACTAATATTGTCGCAGTAGACCAGTGTTGCATTTTGAATCGGGCAGTGAAGACTAAGTAAAAGGTTACGGATCCAACAAGACTCAGATACGACGTTGGTGACACTTCTGTACTCTGCTTTGGCACTGGATCAGGATAGTGTAGGTTGCCTTTTGTAAGACCAAGACAATAGGTTATCTCCGAGGAAAATGCAGTAACCAGACGTGAAGCGTCTGGTGTCAGGACATCCACCCCAGTCAGCATCAGAATAAGTAGTGAGACCAGTGAGCGAGGACCTAGAGACTTGTTTGGGATTATATTTAGGAGATAAGTGGCCATGGAGAGTGTATAATGACAGAATTGAGGGGGGATTGAGGCGTGAGCATGTAGGGCACAAATTAGGTTGTTTATGATTCGGATTTTCCGTTCGGATTTACCATTTTGAGAGGAGGTGTGAGGGCATGAAAAATGAAAGGTAAGATCATTTTTGAAGCAAAAATGTTTGAATTCGTCATTATCGAATTCTCTGTCATTGTCACATTGAAAACATTTAATACTCTTTTCAAATTGTGTTTTTACGAAAGCACTAAATGAGGAAAAAATGGGGTAGACCTGAGATTTATTGCCAATTGAAAAAGTCCATAGTTCCAAAAACAATGCATAATATCGATGGTCAGCCGTACTTAAAATAGGGGAAGTCCACAAATCGCTATGTATGATATCGAAAGGCATTAAAGTATAATTTGTGGATGCATAAAATGGTAATTTAACATGTTTTTCAATAACACAAGATTCACATATAGGAGTCTTATACGGTTGCAATTGATAAAATTATTGTTCCTAAGGGAGAGTAAAACAGAATCGCATGGATGTCCTAATCTAGAATACCATAAGGAAGACGAAAGAGCAGCAAATGTTGATGGAACTTAGGTTGGATTCTTGACGGCGTTTGAAATAGGGTAGAGATCTCCGGTGCTGTTGCACCTCATTATTCGTCTCCCTGTAGTAAAATCCTTCACAGAAAAACCAAAATGATCAAAGTCAAGGGAAACATTATTATCAGTTGTGAAATGTCACTCAGAGATTAGATTCTTAATGAGTTTAGGGGAATGTAGGATATTTTTTAAAATTAGTGGTGGATGTGGTTGGGATAAGGATGAATGACCAAAACCGCAAATAGGAATGTCTTGTCCACTACCAATAATAATATTTCAATTTAAATTACTCAAATTGGAATAAAATGAGAGAGTACCTTGTGATGCCGTCATGTGAGATTGGCGCATGTGTTCATATACCATTTTTCGTCTGGAGCAATGAGTAATATTGTGTTCATAGCTGCTTCAATGTCGGTCGGTGCATAATGTTCAATGGTTTAATATAAAGAATTACTTGTCAAATTTATTGTTGGTGGCTGAGTTTTCTTTTAGATTTGTTTAAATAAATTTCATGATTGCTTCAGAACATACAGTTACAGTAAAAAAAATGTTCATTCCTTCTTAAGATTTATCACTTGCAAAGACTGGACGCTCAAATATGCACTTGTTCATGAATATTGGCAAATTATATTGAAGCCTTTTCATTCTGCAATTATTTTCTTCCTCTTTATTTTTCCAAAATTTTTATAGTTCACTGTTTGGTCTTAAATACCCACGTTGTGAGATTTCACTGGGTATGTTGTTGTTGTTTGGTCTCAAATGTAATAACTTTCATGTTTTAAATGTTAGTTTGTAAGATTTTAGGAATCATGTATGTTTTTTTTTTCTTCACCGTTGTTTTGAATTAAAAAAAATTTGATCTTTTATGGTCACTTGTTGCAATGTTTAAAGTTCATGAATTTCCTTCATTATTGTTTAGTCAAGCATGAGTTCTTTTTTATTAGGTTTCAAAGTCGTTTATTTATTTACTGTACTTTTGTTGTTACAAGATATTTTTATGTGTTAATATTGTGTAAATAAACTTAACATTATTTGGTTGGGTCATTCTGTTGTGGATTGGGAATTACAAAAAAAAAAAAAAGTTAGTTATGTCCTGGTGTTGGTCTCACAAATTCCAAATTGAACGAGAATGATACGTTAATCAGTTATTTTGGTTTACTTTTTAAGATTCAATATTTAATTCAAATGCTTGAGTAATTTTTCTTGTTTATTTGGTTATGTGTTTGTGGTGATAGTGATGATTCAACGTGACCTCATGAATTGGGAATAACCGGTATTTTAAATGTATTTACGATCTAGGCTAAAGTTTCAGGCCTTGTTATTGATTAATTATACGTGACCTGAGCAAGATAGGTTACGAAGTTACTTCAAACCCGTTGTTAAGAGAGCTATTCGAAAGAGATTGAGCTTAGGTTTTTAACCCGAAAGAGGCTAGAAGTGTTAATTAATTTAAATGATACTTAACGATCAAGTCGAAAAGCACAACTACCGATAAATTGTTTAAATAAAATTCAACTACTATATTTAAGCCGCACGAATTGGGGTGGATAGACTTCAAATACTTTAGATGCTTGTTAGGCGAGGGAAAATAGGAAAAGATCCATAAATGTCTTAAAAGGCGCGAGATAGAAATCAAAATTCTTGGTAAGGCTGGAAAGCGCTGCTACCAGTACACCACACATTAATAAAAATAAGACAATTTTGAACAAGTTTAAAACAAATCAAAGAAGGTGGCAAATAAGTACTCTTAAGCTCATAAGCATAATGTATCCTGAAAATTTATTTAAGCCAATTATAAGTCGATAAAGCGACCGTGCTAGAAACACGGGATTCGAGGGTGCCTCACACCTTCCCCTCGGTCAACAGAATTCCTTATCCGGACTTTATTTCGCAGACCAAAAATAAAGAGTCATTTACTTTTTATTAGGGATTCTTAAGGTGACTTGGAACACTAGAATTCAATTCCAAGTTATTACTATGTAACAAATAAATAATCTCTTTTTAAAAGGTCACTTTAATTGAAAAAAATCCTTTTAACCATAAAATTAAGTAGTTTTTATTAGCGGAAAAAAAGGGGCGTGACAGGTGGAAGAGGGCAATAAAATTTTGAGCAGCAATAAGAAAATTAATTTATTCAAAGGATAAGGTCAATCCAAAATAAAACGTAGTGATTAATATTTTCTTTTATTACATTTTATTCAAATTGCACGCCCTTTAAGCAATTTTGTTCTTTTTTTAAATTAATTTTTTTCGCCGTATGGTTAAACAATTTTGTTCTGTAAAACATTCGGTTGAATAAAAAGTCTTTAAAACTAAATTTACATATTGTTAAATGTTACGAGTTTTAATTTACAGAGGGAAATACATAGTGTAAAATGTGTGTACATCTGTTTAGCTGATGGTCACATGTGGGTTTTGAGTAGGGCCAGGTCTTTTAAATTGAATTTTCATTTATTAGAATTAAGAAAAAAGAGTTATTCATCGAAAAGATAGGATTTTCCGGTGGTGTAATGTTGTGTGAGAATAAATAATTAAGTAATTTTTGTGATAAATTAAGTGATAATTACGTGATCATATATTAAATTTACCTTTATAAAAAAAAATGTTGGCCAGAAATATCAAATCTCAATTGATGTGTCCAGCTCCAGATTCAGGGTAGGGCATGCTGATTTTATTCACACCGTGCCTTGTGCAACACATGTATTCTAGTTTCTGATTATTATTGTTTTCCCATTGATGACAATTTCTTGTCTTTGTCAAAAGATATTCCACTATCTAAAGATTATTTTGGTGTACCCCCTCCGTCTCAAAATATTTATTATCCTTTCTAAAATTATTTATCTCAAAATATTTGTTATTTTATTTAATTAAAGATAAAATTAAATAATTTTTTCTTATTATACCCTTATATTAATTAACAACATTTAAGCGATTTTTATCATTGATGAACTAAACATTTATTGAGGAGAGAGTACATGATGAAATATGTTAAGGGTAAAATATTTAAGCGATTTTTATTATTGATGAACTAAACATTTATTGAGGAGAGAATACATGATGAAATATGTTAAGGGTAAAATAGTTAAAATACTATCCTTATATATTCTTTCTTAATAGGCGTGTAAATGAAAAATACGACAAATATTTTGATACTGAGTAAGTATATTAAGTTTTGCACACGAGGAATTAATTCTTAGCTGACAACGCAAAGTAGGTAGGAATATCAATTTTCGCGTTTAGTTTTTTAATTAATAGAATTCAGTCAGGATTACAATGCAAAATCAATATTCTTATCTTTAATGAGGCGGACCTGGCAAAACCAAATTCAAAATTCAGATGTTTTTTTATGAATGTCAACTACATTGTTTTGGGTTATTCAATGAATTGATAACTAAAATCTTTCAAATGATAACTATAAGTCAGACGACTTAATAGAATATGATCAATGAGAACGTTCAACAGTTCAAGGTTTTATATATATAGATAAAAAATAATTTTTAACCTATATATATGTATATTATATTAATAGCAGATGAAGGGCGTAATCAAATTCCAAAAGTTCAATTTAATTCGATAAGATATATATCGATTTTCCAAACATGAGAATTATTACTTATGTTAGTGCCCCAACAAGTTCTCTTTTCTGTAAAATGTCTTGGTAGTGAAACATAAAACTTGTAGAATTGTACGTATTTAGATGCATGATCTTCCTTTGTTTGTATATAGATGTATGTTTCAAATTGTGTTTCTAAAACTCATTCACAGTGTAAATAGAGTGGATTCTTATAATTACCACATTGTGTTTTAGTATTAAGTGCATATATATAGTGTTTAAGTCGCCTTCGATTTATTTTAATCTTGTAGACAAGATTTTGAGATTCAATTATCTTAATGTTGAGAATATAATTAAATACGTAAAAGGGTCAAAATTACCCTTGAACTATTCGAAATAGACCACATATACCTTTCATTTATTTTTGGTACCAAATATTCTCTCGCCATCAATCGAAGGGACCTCAAATGCTCATCTCTTTAACGGACCGGCTTGGATGCTGACGGTAAAGTGCCATGTGGAAAAAATTGTCCACATGACCATCCACCTAGGCAGTGTTGGATATGTAAAGCAGTACGAGAAATAAATAAATATTACAAGTGTTCAAAACTGCCGCAAGCTTGTTGAGTGTTGAATGTTGATAACCTGAAATCAAGAAACACGAAATCTGGATTGTTACAACTGTGGCTGAGTCGAGAGATGACTCTATATCTTTAAGACAAGATTGCCCCGTATATATGCTTTTACGTTAACGGGCAATAGTCTCCCAAGATAAAACAACAACTAATCAACACTACAAAGCAAATAGGTTGATTCTGACGAAGAAAACAAACACGAAACGACTTGCTGAAGAATGGAAAAGGAAGGAAGAGTTTTTTGTTTGTCCACACGTTTCTGCTGCTCACGTTTTTGGACAGAATTTCAGTTGTTCTCTCTTCTGTTTCTGTGTAGTATATTTCGTGTCTGCAATTGAGCCAAAAGGCTCCAATATATAGCATAAGGGGAGGGACCCCTCAAGTAATGGCAGTTTATGGCCATTAGTGAGGGAGTTAATCAGTCAAGTAATGGCTAATTTAATGTGCAACATAAAGGAGCTGTTAGGGAGGTTTAAGGTGCAGATTAATGGAGTTTTAACGCTCCAACGGCCGTCGTTCCTAATTTCAGCTTTCCAGAAACTCCAGGGACCAAACTGTAAATATTAAGCAATTTGGGGTCCATAGAGATAATATCAGAAGAAGCCCAAGCCCAAACCCCATGACCCGTGACCGGACGGGACGGGCGGGTGGTGCGCGTGTGGACTTAGCTTTGAACCCGAGCACATTTATGTCCTCCCTCCTTCAAACACATGGGTTACCCCTTGGGGTCCCAAACCCTTAGCCAATTTTGAGACTTATAAAGAGAACAATTCTTCATTTTCCCACCGATGTGGTAGATTTGTCTCACACCATATTTCAATGCCTCAAACACCTTACTTCGTGGACCAATATCTCTTTCATTTCTCAATGAAATTTGACGATTCTTGGCCCTACGGTCATCTACTCACTTAGTAGATTATGCACGTGTGATGAGACAAAGCCTCCAACATACGGAACCCTAGTGTTTAAGTCATTAAATACGGGTGGACGCACCTCCCCACCAAAGATAAATTTCGCAGATGACACTATGTAAACTTGACTTAGGCTTTATGAGCTCTTTACTTTTTCTCTATTTCGAAGTGAGAATCGCTTACGGTATCATGTATATCATTGTATCTCATCTTCATAAGCTTGTCAATCTAAAAGTTTATCATTCTGGTTAACCCGTCCTCATTAGCACGCTCTTTGTCAAAGGCGTCACATCTAAATTCTAAATTTGTCACCAATTAAGTTTGTTTTATTCCTTCGTTCCAAAGTCATGTAAAAAAAAAAAAACCATTCAACACTTGAAAACATTGATTAACAATTAAATGTACTGTGAGATTCAAGTCGCTTTAATGGAATAAAATCCCGAGAATGGATAAACGTGAAAGACATATTCCTCTTAAAGTCTGCATCATTATTTATTTTATTTCAATATAAATTCATGTGTTGATAAACATGAACATTGAAAATTATGAGAGAGCTTATAACGACTACTTCTAGTATTTCCAAAGTCAAAAGTTTTGATTTGAATTTGAAACTCTCCGTTCCTTCTTGATTTGCCTTCGAGCAAGTTAAAGTTGCTTTCGATGTCGTAGCAGTCGAGGGCGTCTAATAGCCTTTCTTTGATTATGATTACAATAACTATTTGCTCTTAATGGTTAAGAATAACTTTTTTCCTGTTCTGTAAACATTATAAAAATGTTATTACACCTTTATTATTATTTCACACATAGAACCAGAATATGATGGAGCTAACCAGGGGCGAATTCAGGTAGAAAAAATGGGTCAATATGAACTCATGGTCATCTGACTAAACTCAATATATTATGCGTATAATTCTTAAAATATATCTAATATTATATAAAGGAATCCATGATCAAACAACATTGAGTGGTGCACTAGTTAAGCACAACCTTTAATTCCTTTTCCTTAAGGATGAGGGATCGAATCCAATTTGCTGCATTTTTGTATCTTATTTTTTTAAAAAAAATCTAAAGCGGTCTTCAAAAAAATGGTGCACTCATCCTCTTAAAATTCTGTATTCGCTTTTGAAGCTAACTTGGAAATAATAAATGCAATTGCTAATATTTTCTTAAAATATTTCCTTTTCATTATATCCAGGAAGGGAGTGGAGAAATGGAAAGGAAGTGTTTCGCTACTGATGAAGTTTGAATATTCCATCTCAATTGTGGAAGACATTAAGCTTACCAGCACCAATTCTTTGTTGGTTACAAAGGATGCAGGAAACGAAAATTACAAGTAACTGCTAATGTAAGAATTGAAATTACAATTCAACAAGAAAACTGAAATTACAAAGAAGTTAAACAAGAAAACTGGAAACTGTTTTGTGTATGCTGAGTCGAGTGTGTCACTCTGTCTTTAAGACAATATTGGCCCATATGTATCATTTATACGTCCTGGACAATTGTCTCCCAAGATAAAACAGCAAATGAACACTTGAGCAAAGGAAACTCAAATGCTTCCGTGAAGAATTTTGTGTAATGAAATGATGCTTGGAAGTTGTAGGAAGAACTGATTCTGTTTGTGTATTTTCGTGTAGTGTAAAAGTGTGCTCAACAATGGTGAAAAGGGTTGTTTATATAGGTGAGGGAGGGGCTATTGAACTGCCTCCATAAGTGCCATTACTCGCCAAGTAATGGCCATTATGGAGGTAGTAATACCACCAAAATAAATGGTGAAAAGAGCAACGGATTTGGCCATTATAGGAGAAGTAATTCAGCCAAAATAAATGGCTGAATTGAGTGCTGTGGCGTTTATGATCTTCTCTGCCAATTCTGACTTTCTGGAAACTTCAGGGATCAAACTGTACATCTTGAAACTTCAGGGATCAAAAAGATAATATCAGAAGAATCACAGCCCACGACCCATGAACCCGGAACCGGACGGGACGGGCGGGCGGCGGCTGCGCGCGTGTGGGCTTTCCTCGAACCGAAGCACATCTAGGTCCTCCCTCCTTTAAACACATGGGATACCCCTTGGGGTCCCAAACCCCAAACCAATTTTGAGTCTTATAAACACAACAATTTTTTCTTCCTCTACCGATGAGGGAGAATTGATCCCAACCACACTTTTCCATGCTTCAAACACCTCACTTCGTGAACCAATATCTCTTTCATTTCTCAATGAAATTTGACGATTCTTGGCCCTACGGTTATCTACGTACTTAGTAGATCATGCACGTTTGAAGAACCGGATTCTCCAATATGCGTAACACTAGTGTTTAAGCCGTTAAAGTTGGTCGGTCGCAACTCCCGCCAAAGGCTAATTTCCAGCATTCTTAATATTCGAATTCGTGATACTATTGTACCTTATATAAGCGGTAAATAAATAGTTTTTAGAAGAATTAATTAAGAGTAAGTTTTTTGTTAAATATCCATAGGATATACACGTGTATATCCTATGTATATTGGGCCTCTGTTTTGGTATATATGACTGTGTATATGGTATAGATTTTGGGTAATGTTTTAGTGTAAATATTACATTAATTAGTATTGTACACTTATCATAATTATAGGATTTGTACTACTAAAATAGGGTTTTGGATTAGAATAGGAATAGGTTTTTTATTATGGAAAATTGTAAATTGTATATATACTCTTTCAATTAATGAGAATAGTAAAAGGATTAATTCTTTCATGGTATCAGAAGTCTAGGTTGAGAATTTTTCTCCGCCAGTTGCCGTCGGTTCCGAGCCTCTCTCACCTCGGTTTCCGTGCAAATTTTCTATCCCAAAATTCTCTCTTCTAAATCCCTCAATCACCTATTTTTCTTTCGTTATGTCTACCTCAAAGAACACGTTTCACTCTGCCCTTATAGTTTCTAACATCAAGAATCATATCCTTTTTCTTCTTGAAATAGAAAATGTCCAATATGCGATGTGGACCAAACTGTTCAAAATTTACGCACGTTCGCATCAAGTAGTCCATCACATACTCCCCGCGGCTCCTGATGATACAGAGGTGCCTAAACGTGAGGATGATCCTAAGTTGTGGACGACTCTTGATGCTACCGTCCTTCAGTGGATTTACTCCACTATCTCTACCGACCTGTTGCTGACGATTATTGAGCCAAATGCTACGGCGATGGCTGCTTGGGATAGGGTGCATGACATATTCCAAGATAATCAAAATTCTAGAGTTGTTACCCTTGAGCAGGAATTTTCCCACGTCAACATGGAAAATTTCCCGAACATTTCAGCTTATTGCAAAAGGTTGAAAGAATTGGCGGACCAACTCCTCAATGTTGGGGCACCCGTTAGTGAAGATAGTCTCATTCTACAGATGGTTGCTGGCCTATCCGAGGCCTATAGTGGCGTTAGAACTCTCCTCCGTCAAAGTAATCCCCTCCCAAAGTTCTATCCAGTTCGCTTCATGCTTACTTTGGAAGAAGCTGACTTGGCTAAGAAGGCGGCTACGAGTACTAGTCTTGTGGTCATGATGACGTCCTCCACTACTTCTCAGAATTTTGTTGACAATTCGGGCTAGAACCATTCTCCAGGGGGCGGCAACAATAGTCGGAAAAATAATGGCAAAAATCACAGTGGCAAACGCAGCTGTTCCGGCAATGGTAGCAATGGCAATGGGCCCCATCCCTAAAAAAATGGACCACCACCCCACTGGTCCCAGCCTTGGGCACCCTGGCAGTAGGCTTGGCCTAGTGGGAAGTGGCCCATTAACCCTTATTTTTTTGGAAATTCTTATCTCGGGCAGTGGTCTGGCTAACGTTTCAGGCCCAATTCGCAACATCCAAGTAGTTTGCGACGCAGTGATGGGTTGGGGCAGCAAGCCGGGGTGCTTGGGCCTCGGCCTCCATAGGCCCACCATGCAGCGAGCCCCATACAAATCGACATTGAAGCCGCAATGCACATACTTGGATTAAATCAGCCAGACCCGAATTGGTACATCATATGACATCCGATCAAGGTACTCTCTCATCTTATTCCAATTTGAGCAACAGTCGTGGCATAATTGTTAGTAATGGTAATTCAATTCCAATTTGTGGTTATGGTCATAAAACATTGTCTCCCCCCCCCAAATCTACCCCTTATCTTGAAAAATACTCTTCATGCCCCTAGATTAATTAAAAAATTGGTGTTTGTCCGTAAATTCACCACTGATAATTCCGTTTCTGTTGAATTTGATCAGTTTGGTTTTTCTGTGAAGGATTTCAAGACGGAGAGTGCTCTCATGAGGTGTAATAATATGGGAGATATTTATCCTATCACACCATGTTCCGGTCTCTCGAGTCAAGCCTTGCCTTCAACTTTTGCAGCCCTTACTCCTTCCTTGTGGCATGCTCGTCTAGGTCATCCGGGGACGTCGATTTTGTCTTCCTTAGATAAAAATAATTTTATTTCTTGTAAGGGTATGCGTAGTACTCCGAATTGTCAATCTTGTTATTTAGGAAAAATTGTTAGATTTTCATTTGTAGACTCTAATTCTCATACTTTAGTGTCATTTGATATTATTCATAGTGATTTATGGACATCTTCCGTTCTCAATTTTTTGGGTCATCGTTATTAAGTTCTGTTTCTGGATGATTATTCTAATTATTATGGGTGCTCCAGTTGATACTAAACCCAAATTGGGTGCTGCGGTTGGCTCCCCTTACGAGGATCCAACCCGCTATTGCAATCTTGCAGGGGCTCTTCAATATGAGATCAGACATTACGTATGCCGTACAATAGGTGTGTTTATTTATGCATGATCCCAGGGTTGAGCACATGAATGCGCTCAAACGTATTAATTGATACATCCAGGGGACACTTGACTTTGGCTTGCATTTATATCCCTCATCGACGTCTACACTTGTCTATTATACAAATGTTGATTGGGGTGGCTGTCCGGACACCAGACGCTCTACGTCTGACTATTGTATGTTTCTTGGTAATAACTTGGGGTCCTGGTCTGCAAAGCGTCAGTCGACGTTGTTCCGCTCTAGTGCAGAGTTTGAGTATCGAGGGGTAGCCAATGTGGTCTTGGAATCCTGTTGTTTACGTAATCTTCTTTTAGAGCTTCATTGTCCTATTCAGAAAGCTACCTTGGTTTATTGAGATAATGTTAGTGCCATCTACCTTTCTGGTAATCCAGTTCAGCACCAGCGCCCTAAACATATCGAGATGGACATTCACTTTGTTCGCGAAAAGGTAGTTTGTGGACAAGTACGCGACCCTCGGTTTTGTATATATGACCTTGTATATGGTCTAGATTTTAGATAATGTTTTAGTGTAAATATTACATTAATTAGTATTGTACACTTACCATAATTATAGGATTCTTGTACTACTAGAATAAGGTTTTGAGATTAGAATAGGAATAGGTTTTCTATTATGGAAAATTGTAAATTGTATATATACTCTTTCAATTAATGAGAATAATCAAGAGATTATTTCTTTCAATTTTGTGCAATCAGATCATTTTAAAGATAAATATGGTAACTTTCTTAAGTAGCTATATTTATCTTTTTCTTAAATGAAACTGTAAGTTATGAAAGATTAATTAACATTAAGGAAAGCATAATCCTATTTTTACTCTAACCAAAATTAGTTCCTAGTTTTATGTAGGGGTGGCCAGTAGGCCGGGGCGGGACGGAATCCGGCGGGATGAGGGACGGGTCGGGATCGGGTCTCCGGCGGGACAGGGGGTTGGGATTAGCGGGACAGGCAGATGTCCTGTCCCATCCCACATCCCTCCGGAAAGGGGACGGATGTTGGGGGGACGGGTCGGGATCGAAATTTTAGTTTTTTTAGACACTTAATTTTAAAAAAATAATATATATAAACACTTCAATAATTGAACAAGATAGTGTAATAAAAACATCCAAGGCTGTTTTTGTGCATCTTATATTATTTAATAGAAATATAATTTTTTTGTAATACAATTTCAAAATTGCAACTTTGTGGTGTTGTTCAAAAGTTGCAAATCACATAGGAAAATTGCAATTAAAAAAATTACATAGTTAACCATAATTTTTCTAATTTCCTCACAATGCCTTGAGGATATTCGGCTGGAATTGGAAGTTGTTGGTCAAATTGTTCGACTTCGCTTCTTGTTCCCTCGGATAAGATTTTGTTGTAGTTGTAGTCTTCTTCTTCGTTGATCTCCGGTTGACCGCACCTTCTACGCTCTGCTCGAATACTATCTCTGAATAGAACTGCAATCTCCAATGTGTCTCCCGCCAATGAATGTCTGTACTCTCCTATTTGAAATCTTCTCGCAGAAAAAATGCTTTCAGACTCTGTTGATGACGCTTAAATGTTCAACACATCTCGGACCATCTTTGATAGAGTCGGAAATGTCTTGTCATTCTCCCTCCAGTATTTCAGTAAGTTTTCATGTCCTTCATCATTGACAATTAATTCGTACGGTACAACATCCTGCAAAACATAAACATCAAATTCGCTAACTTGTGAAGAAGTTGAACCACTAAACATTTTATTTCTAAGGCCTTGAATACTAGCAGCAGCAGAAACCACATATTTTTTATAAGGTTGCAACGAAGTAGTAGAAGATGGTACAAAAGCCAGTTGATTATTTGCACTTTGTTGTTGGATTAACATATACACTTTTTTGCATTCAGTGTGTATGCTAGACGTACCTTCTTCTTTAGTTGGTTCGTGAGTTGGTTCTTCATTTGGACTTGGAGGTGGAAGTACTGCTATACAATCATAAATCGTTTCAACAAGTGTTTTACAACGGTCTACTTTAATAGTCGGATTTAATATAGCACCAATAATATAAATAGTGAAAATAGGAAAAAAAAGTATTTTTTTTATTTTTTTAATCATTTTTTCAATAGATGCCTTATAAGTTTGTTTTTCCATATATTCATTAAGTAACAAAAATATTAGAGCTATATAAAATAACATAATTGAAATAGTAGGATAATAAATACCAGAAAATTCTTTAATATCTTGAAAATTTTCTCTAAAAATCCAATAAGTTCTAAAAAAAATTCTCAATCATTATCTACAAGCATATCACTTGGATTTTTATTATGGACGTTAAATAATAAAGTTATTGGTCTTCTATAATCGTAAGTAACAAGTAGTTGTTCATATAGAGAATTCCACCTAATCGCTACTTCTTCAGAAATTTTTCTATAAGGTAATCCACAATCGTGATAAGTTTTTTTATACTCTTTGCGTCTTTGTATTTTTTTTACCTTTAAAAATAAAGTTTATAGCAAATTGTATTTTATCAAGAATGTTTTCAAAAAGTTTGAGACTCAGTCTGAGGTTGAGGTGCACTAGTGAGTGTGTCATCTATATTATTGTCAATATTAAAGTCTGGTTCAGATGCATAATATACTTCATCATCTAATAGTATATCATTAAAAAAAGCAGTTTCATCTATATGAGTGAAATCAATCAAATCATCGGGACTAGGAATAAGATTACTAAAAGAAGTATCATGACCCTTGTTACCCCTATTAGAAGAAGCACCCTTATCATTACCCTTAATCATGCGTCCAAGGCGTTTCATTATAATTATGCAAATAAATAATTAAAATAAATGAAATTAAGTGTGATAATTAAAATTAAGTAACAATAATAATTTAAAGAAGAAACGAATGTACCAAACTCCGACGTAACGTCGACGTGTAATCGAGGTTGAAAATTGAAACTTTGCTCGATAGATGATCCTCAAGCTAGTTGCCAACTTCACTCCCAATTTTTGAACTTTGATACAATTATACAAATGAGCAAATAAAATATAATATTTAGTAGGCAATGTAGACTTGTAGAAAGATAGATTGAGAGATGGTAGAAAGATTTGTGAGAAAATTGAAGAGAAAAATGAGGTATTTATAGTTGAGAAATAAGGTTAAAGTGTAAATATATTAACTTAGGGGTTAAAAATAAATATTAAGGGGGTAGGGGGAGTTTATAGGATAGGGGTGCCAAAAATGATCGTTATAGCCGTTGCACCAACATCCAAAATCGAAATTTGGTCGTTGTGGCAACAATTATTTTTGCAAAGGGGAGGGGGCTAGTGGGGCGGGACAAGGTCGGGTTGGAGCGGGTTAGATCGGGATCTGGACGAGCGGGACGAGCCCAGGTCCCGTCCGAGTTCAAACCCCGACACCGATTTTTTTTTTTTGGGGATCGGCCCCGACCCGATCCACTAGACATCCTTAGTTTTATGTAACCAAATTATTCATTCTACAAATTTGACGTCTTTTTTCTCTCAACATCATTGCCGAAATAGTTCTTTAACTCTTCAAAAGAAATAATTCTCTAAACACCTAACTTTGGGGAACTTCTTGTTGAACAATTAGTCCTTATTAATAAATTTTGGACTTTTTTTTTTCGTCTATAGCATCTGAAGGGTTCTTGTATCTTAAGGTTGCTGGAATGGAACTTTTAGAATCAAAGTTTTACTAACGTTGAATGTTTTAATACTGTAATAGAAAGCTTTAAATACGTATATCACTATTTAATGTGTTTGTAAAGTTTGTTACTTTCATTGTGAATCAACATTTATAACAAGGGAGGGTTTGAAGGAGAACAACAGCTTACGGTGGTAAAAACAGCAAAGAGAAAGAAACTCTAATCGGGAGAGATGAAGACAAAGGAGTTGAAGGGGAGAAAGAGACTGGGGATAAAGCAAAAAAAGAAAACCGAATTGAGGATGAAAGGAAGAGAAGATAAAGAATATAGAAAAAGACAGTGTAAATCTTTTTTTAAAAAAGAAAAAAAATTAGGAGAAGGTTGGTAACATGCTTTAGCATGTTAATGTTAACTGATGGTGTAAAAAATGATATACTGACGGTGCATTAAATTTAAACTCATTAATTAAAGAGTGATTTGCACAAACGGGATTTTCAAGTGCTACCATCTAAATTTAGGCATCGCTACAAAAAGTGAAACAATTTTTTTTATCATAATCTAGAGCAAAATCGTGGCGAGTCGCCATAATCTTTTATCTGATAACGGGTAAGATTTATTTTAATAATAAGTTATGATGATTGTCAGAATAAATAACCTTTTCACTATAATCGGGAGTGAATTCAGGCTAGTCATTAGGACTTTTTATTTGTTATTGAGCAAGATTTGTCTTAACAACAAGTTATGGTGATGATCAAAATTTAAACCCTGTCGAATTCCCAAGATCTTTTTGACATTTATGGCTAAAATCTTGGTGATTCGTCAGAATTTGTAGTTAAAATTCCAACGATCACCATCACTTGTTATGAAAAAATTCACCAATACATTTTTATTTGAAAATTAATTGAAATCAATTCTAAATTACTCCAAATTTGATATATAATCTTTTAATGTCAGTCAAAACATTTTTCAATCGTACATTAGATTAAACCTAAACCTTCAAAAACTAATAGACCCACTTTGTCTTCTTCAACAAGATTTTTTCAAGCTAAAAAATTCCACAATGTCGATCTTAAATTTTTTTCCCAACCAAACCAATTCAAACCAAACTGTTAAGAATATGTAATATAAATTTAGTAGAATATTACTGAAAGAAATAATCCCCTTTATTATTTTCATTGATTGAATAGATATATATACAAGTTACATATTTCCATAATAGGAAAATCCTTTTCCTATTCTACTTCTAAATCCTTATTCTACCATAATTCTAACTATACAATTATGGTAGGTGTATAACTCTAATTAAGGTATCCTATTCATAATATACTACAAATATACAATTTGACTTCTTGGCCGAGATAGACTGCTGGAATCTCATTGGATCACTTGCCAAATAAGCACTCTTTGGGTGCCAGCCCAAATTTAATCGCACTGCGAAAGAGCTTGTATACTGTGATATATACTTGTATATTCAGTATATCACAGTATATTACTCGCTTAACACCCCCCAAATATAGCGGGCGGTTGAACGCCGAGATCGCCCCTAAAATCTTCAAAGAGAACACTGTGGTAGACCCTTTGTAAAGATGTCTGCAATTTGATAACGAGACGGACATGGCATACACGAACCTGACCCTTTGCAACCTTTTTCACGGACAAAGTGAATGTCCATTTCGATATGCTTGGTGCGTTGGTGCGAATCGGATTACCCGATGGTGCAGATGGCACTAATATCGCAATATACCAAGGTTGCTCTTCTCACCGACAATGAAGCTCCAAAGCAAATTACGTAGCCAACATGATTCGGAGACCACATTTCGCTACCTCGATATCTCTCGCTTCTCAAAGACTTGAGCGGGATAGAGTTGCTTGACGCTTATGACCAGAGACCAAGTTGTTGCCAAGGAACATACAGAGCCAAGTCACCGTCTGGTGTCGGACAACCACCCCAATCAAGATCCGTGTAAAGAGACAAGTGTGGATGTAGATGAAGGATACAAGTGCAACCCATAGTCTAGTGTCCCCTGAATATACCGAATGATGCGCTTTGATTGCATTCATGTGCTCAACTCTAGAGATCATGTGCATGAATAAACACACTGGCCGAACCGCATATGTAATATCCGGCCTGGTAAATGTAAGATATTGGAGGGCCCCCTGCAAGATGCGATAGCGAGAGTCGTCCTCAGATGGTGCACTCGCGCACTCGACTTTGGGTTTGCATCAACCGGTGTGGAAGTGGACTTACAGGATGACATCCCTGCCCTCTCGATGATCTCAAGAAGATACTTCGTTGAGATGTAAAACAAGCCACATGAACGACGCTGACTAATCCCAAAAAGGTAACTCAACGCCCTAAGTCCTTCATAGCAAATTCAGAGCGAGCATGGCCATACGATAGACTAGCGCAAGGCATCGGAGGAGGCAAATAAGATGATATCATCCACATATAACGTAATATAGGCCAATGATGAACTACGGCGGTAGATGAACAAAGAATTGTCTGACTCGTGTGTGAACCCAATAGTCGAAAACAAAATCAAAGAAATCGTGTATACCGTGCACGTGGAGATTTAAGCCCATATAGTGATTTCTTCAACAAACGGACATGATGAGGCGGTTGGGATCCTCGAAAACCCAACGGCTGATGATATAGACTGTTTCTTTGAGATCACCATGTAGAAACGCATTTCGACATCCAACCGATGGATTGGCCAAGTTTTTGAAAGAGCCAGGCTAAGCACAGGCGAATGGTAGCCGGTTGACCACCGGACTAAACGCCTCACCACAATCAATTCCAACTCCTGAGTCTTACCATCACCAACAAGTCGCGCTTTATGTCGAGCAAATGACCCATCTCAATTCTCCTTATGAGCAAAAATCCACATAGACCTCGATAATATTAATACCATAGGGACGGCACCAACTCCCACGCCTTATTATCAATAAGAGCATTATATTCATCACCATAGCAATTTTCCAATTAGGGTCATTTAATGCGGACACAGGATTGCGGGGCAAAGGGGATCTAGAGACATCAGAATGTAAATTAAAATGTCTTTTAGGTGTGAAAATACCCCGCTGACTACGAGTGACCGGTCTATGACTCGAGGAAGAAGTGATGGAATTTTGGAATTTTTCTGGGCTCGGACGGACCGACCAGGCAGCGTGGCCCGCTGCCCAAAACGATAGCAGTGGACTCGATTCTGGAGCAGTTCCATAATTGGGCTGCAGCCCTGTCGAACTGCCCAGATGGAATGAGGGGGCGACAGTGGGACCAGGTAGTCTGGCCTTTGAGGATTTTGGGCACTGGAGGTGTTCGAAAAATTCGAATAATATACTAGGGATATTTGGTCATCCAAAAATTATCGACTTAGGCTCGGGAGTATGAACTTTAAGTAAAGGGAATTGGTTTTCATCAAAAATGACATGACGATTTATAATGATTTTCTTGGAGGATAAATCAAAACACTTATAACCACGATGATTCGAAACGGATAACCCAAAAAATACACACTTGAGGTAGACCGAGCTTGAAGTTTGTTAATTGTGGTGGATGGGAATAACTGATAACATAAGCACCCAAAATCCAAGATGAGAATAAGACGGATTTTTTATTATATAAGATTTTGAGAGGGGAAGAATATGTCGACCTTTAGATGGAATTATGTTAAGAAGGTAAGTGGCCATTTGTAGAGCATGATGCCAAAAATACGAGGTATGGAGGCATGGATTAGAGAGAGTTCTGGACAATGTTATTTATGGAACGAATTTTATGCTCTGGCTTTCCCATTTTGTGAAGATGTATGAGGACATGAAAACCGAAAATTTATCCCATGAGTAGCACAAAATTTAAACTCCTATTGTCATACTCTTCCCATTATCACATTGAATATTTTTATTTCTCTTTCGAATTGAGTACTGAATGAACGCTTCTAAATTTTATGAAGACTTAAAAACACTTGTGATTTATTCACTGAATTGGAAACGCTCCACAAAAATCTAGAATAATCATCTAAGAAGAGAACATAATAACGATGACCCATTGAACTAAACAGAGAGGTCCATAAGTCGCTATGAATAATGTCAAATGGCATAGAAGTATGAGAAGTGGAGTCTACAAATGGCAATTTAACAATTTTTCCTAATGAACAAGACTGACAAATTGGAGTACGACTGCACTTTACAAGAAATAAAGCTATTTTTATCTAAAATCGATAAAATAGAAGATCCCGATGACCCAAACGAGCATGCCACATGGAAGGAGAGATGGTCAAAAGTCGATGGCAAGGTCGGACTCGATGGATCGAAACCTGCATGATAGGATATAGATCCTCTCTACTATCACACTCATGAGATGACTCCCCGCCTTGAAATCGTACACAGACAAAACCAAAGGATCAAATTCAACAGAAACAGAATTGTCATTTGTGAATTTACGGACAGACACTAAATTTTTAATCAATTTAGGAGCATGTAAAGTATTTTTCAAGAGGAGTGGTGGATTGGGGGGAGACAACGCTCGACCATTACCTAGAATTGGAATAGAACCGCTTATTACCAATGATTATTCCTCGAGGGTGCTCAAATTGAATAAGATGAGAGAGTACCGAGGTCGGAAGTCATGAGTAGTGGCCCCTGTCCATGTACCAATTTTGGTCCGGCTGAGTTAATCCTAACGTGCATCGCGCGCCGACATCGGTGAGTAGGGCCGCCGCATGATGGGCTTGGCGGAGGTCCGGGCCCAAGAACTCCTGGCCGTGCCGGACCTCGGCCCAGAATCGCTACCATCGCCGTTGGGGCCATCCAGCTGGGCCGCCATCGCTGGGCATTGGGCGCCTGGCTGGATCGCCACCCCACCGCCGGAATTTCCCGCCGCTGGCCGGGCCGCCCACGTACATCCCACCGCCATCGCTCCATCGCCATGGGCCCCACTGCTGGGCCCATGGGGGTGGGCCACTGGTCATTGGAGGGGCCCCACCGAGGTTTTGCCGACCACCGAATCCTCCACCATTACCACCGCGTTGCCCTCGCGCTTTTGTTATTATTCTTACGATTATTCTTGCCGCCACCATTATTATGGTTTTGGCCCGAATTATTAACAAAAACTGACGGATTAGGAGAGGACGCCATCATGACTACTGGACTTGCTCCGGTAGCCGCCTTTTTAGCCAAACCGGCTTCTTCTAACGTAAGCATGGAGCGGGCTTGATGGAAGTCGGGAAGAGGGTTGCTTTGGCGAAGGAGAGTGCCAACACCATTATAGGCCTCCAAAGACCGGCAAGAACCAATCAGAACTAGACGATTATTTATTCTGTTAAGTGCGCCAACGTTCACGGAGTTGATCCGCCAATTCCTCTAGTTCCTTGCAATATGCAGAAGCGTTCGGAAACATGCCCATTCGAACGAGAGAGAATTTCGCCGAGTGTGACGATACGGAATGTTGGTTGCGAATATGTCACGCAATCTATTCCATGCAGCCATAGCCGTGGGTATCTGCCCATAATCGTCAGAAGGTCCATTTGAAATAGTGGCGATATCCACCGAAGGTGGCATCAAGTGTAATCCATACCTCATTATCCTCCGCAGAAGCGGTCTAGTGAGGAATTATGTGATGAAGAACTTGGTAAAGAGATAGCGTGAATTTTAAATAACTCCGCCCACAATGCATATTGAACGCTTTTCCATCTCAAGGACAATTGGGACACCGAGCTTGATATTGGAAACCGTGAGGCAGTGGTGAAAATTGTTCTTAGACATATTTGAAAGAACAATGAAGGAGGATAAATTTAAGAGAGGTTTTGAGAGAGCGGAAGACGAGATATTTGGAGAGAAAAACCCGAGGGAGGGGGGGGTTCTTGCCAGAGGAGACAAAAGTTTGAGAGAAGAAAACTTTTGTTTAGACCTAGTCTTTTGATACCATGAAAGAAATAATCCCCTTTATTATTTTCATTGATTGAATAGATATATATACAAGTTACATATTTCCATAATAGGAAAATCCTTTTCCTATTCTACTTCTAAATCCTTATTCTACCATAATTCTAACTATACAATTATGGTAGGTGTATAACTCTAATTAAGGTATCCTATTCATAATATACTACAAATATACAATTTGGACTTCTTGGCCGAGATGGCCTCTGAATTGGCTGGACGCTGCCACCGAAATGGGCTCTGGATCTGTACCAGCCCACAATGCTGATATTTCTTGTATACCTGTGATATATACTGCTGTATATTCAGTGTATATCACAGGTATATTACCTCTGTTTAACAATTACCTACACAATTACAATCACAAATAAGCAATGAAAATGAGGAAGAAGATGGAAAAAAGGAGGAAGAAAAAGCAATTTCCTGGGAAGATTCTAAATCTGTTAAACTTATATTAATAATGTTAAAAATTAAATGAATATCCTTAAGAAGTATAACTCCGGTAAATTTTTGGTTACTAAACAGAGATATGGACTGACCCATCTTCAAGATTCAACTTAAAGCCCAAGTGAAAGTTAAAGCGCACTATTTCAATTACCAAACTTAATGGGCATTAAAAAATCTAATCCGTAGTCTTAATTAATTTATCAAGGGTCCCTTTGGATATGCAATATGTTTGCTCTTTTTAATATTTTTCTCAAGTAACTATTTTGTTAATATATTATAATTAATTTTCACTCCAATTTGAAATCAAATTTTCAAGTTAATTTTAAGTATTTCTTAAAAAATATCATCAAGTTCATGTCTAAACGCCTACTAAGTATCTTTGTCTATATTTTTAACTTTTAAATTATTTATACACACCTTATTTAATAACATTAATCATTATAGTATTCATTTAAACTCTAAGCTCCTTATTTAATAGTTTTAATTATTCAAATAATTGTTCTAACTACTCCTTAATTTCTCTTAATTAGAGTATTTGTCACAAAAATAAAAACTTTGAGACCTAAGAGACCTATTAAAAATAGTGTAATTTTCTCCTTTCACAATCTTGGTTATGCATATCTAAAAATTAAAAATTCACCGCTAGTTTGTAACTTTTTTTTGTCAAACACAAGTGAACCAAGTTGGGGTTGAAAATTTTTTTGATCCAAGTTGAAAAAAAAAATGAAGAAAGAACTCAAGTTGAAGACAATCTCTTTAAACCTTTGTCATCCTCTTTCTCTTTCTCTTTCTCTTTCTCTCTCTATAATAATAATAATAATAAACCGACATTCTTTAAGCAGTTCGAAAGGTCGTAAGCAGATAGATATAGATGCATGTAACTTCACCATCATCACAAATCAACGGTGGGAACATAGTCGGCCCCTATTTCTTGTTTTTTTGGCAGGCATCAAATCTTTCTTTTATTTATTTTACTATATAAAGTAAATAAATAGGAACCAAAAATTAATTGTTTACAAAAGTGAGTATTTATGCATATCTTTTGAGATTGGAAGCAAGCTTGGTGCACTTCTATAAGCAGAAAATAGAGGAAGATTCAACTATTCCCTTGCACGGCTGTTCAAACTTTGACTGTTTTTGAATTATTTTTTTCCTCTTTATATAGCCGTTTTTATTTCCTGGAATTATATATCTTTAGTTTCCTACCGTGTGCATGTGCTAGAAATCGAGTCAAATACGATAAGGGATACAATCAATTCAGAAAGATACGATTTTACTTTGTCTTACCTTTGAGCTACCCATTGATTTTGTCTAGAGTTTTAAAGTCGGTGGCTTTAGATTCTGCAGAAATACTGTGTTTTTGGTGAAAGGGTATTTATAATTCACAAAAATAACATCTGGGTTGGTGTTTTCTTGACGTAATTTTGGTGTATTTTGAAGTGGTTACATCCGTACATGTGCTTGTTTAAGGTGGCGAACCCAAGAAAACCCAGTGAATATGTCAGATTTACAGATACAGGGGATGCTGCCACCACAACCACTGCCACCGCCACAGCCGCCGTCGCAGAAAGCGGTGCTCAGCCTTATGGGCAATCCCAATATTTCGATGAAATAATTCAACAGCAAATACAACAGGAGGAAGGTGATTATTTGCCGATGTTTAGAGGGTTCAGTCAGACGAGACATATGTCGGCGATGGGGACAGCAGTGACACATGTGGTGTCGGGTCAGGATTACAGACCGGATATGAGTGGTTCCGTTACGTCGTCGTTTGATGGTGGTGGTGGTTTTAGTGGGATTTATTATTCAGCAAATTCACCATCTTCAGCTTATTCTTCTTCTAGTTCAGGTTCTAGAGCTGGACAAAAGAGAAGCCGTGAACAAGAAGAAAGTGTTACGCAGATATTGGAACCACAAAGTCATCATGGTGTTTATGGAGGGTTTGGAGAATTTAGAGGTGGTTTGCCATCTTCCTCTGTTAAAGCTGGTTAGTAATAAATATTTTCAATTTTTTGTAGTTTTCAATTGCTTCAGAACTTCATTTCCTTTTTTGTTTCAAAGTTCTTTTTACTTCTTATCTTGGTTTATGGATTAGAAGTTTCACTTTGAATTTTTGTTGTTCTGACTTTAAAAATATAGGTGGATATCCTTATCAGATGGGTGCAATGATATTTTAGAAGAGTTCAAAAGGAACATCCAAAATGTCGATTTCACACTTTAATTAATTAGGCGATTTATTACCGGTGAATTTATTTAAAAAGTGAACTCGACATTTGAACTGCTCAAATCAAGTTGTTTCCTTTTTTTTAGTAGTTCAGTTTTCCCTTTTAATCATTTTTCTTTATTAAAATTAAAAGAATGGGCCCTTTTTGGGGGGGTTTCTTAGTTCTATTAAATGATATTATTGCATGTAGTTGGATGATATTGGATTTGATAAGTATTAATTTAGTTTTGCTCTTCATTCATTTTGCTTTGTCTCAATCTTGATCAAGCAATATAACTTATCAGAGGCGCGGAATCAAAATTTAATTTTTTTAATTCAATCTTTTAGATTTTTAATATTGAATCTATTATATTTTTATTTTTGAAGTTATGAGTAATATTTATTGAAATTTTTGTTTATCTTTATACATTTTTATGTTTCGCGTTGAGGTACTGAGTTTAGATGAAATCCGCCCTGATGACTTATTACCTTGTGGCAGAAGAAAATACAAGTATGGTGGCACCATCCAACACCACAATTTCCACCGTAACAACCCTTCCAGCGTTCACAACAACAACCACCACTACAACCACATCAGCAACAGCAACAGCAACCGGTTCGAATGAAGAAACGGGAGGAGAGAGGAGGAGGAATTACAGAGGAGTAAGGCAAAGGCCATGGGGAAAATGGGCAGCAGAAATAAGAGATCCACATAAAGCAGCAAGAGTTTGGTTAGGCACATTCGACACAGCAGAGGCAGCAGCAAGAGCATATGATGAAGCTGCCTTAAGATTCAGAGGTAACAGAGCAAAACTCAATTTCCCCGAAAACGCCCGATTATTACAACAACCACAAATTCAAGCTCCTTCTCAACCTACTACCACAAGACTATCCATCTCCAGCTCCTCATCCACTGCATCACCTCAATTGTCGCAATTTATGGCTCCGATATCTCAACCAACAACATTTTATCATCAACAACCGCCTATGCAGAGTTCAGATATGACAAGAGATTATTGGGAATATTCACAATTACTACAAAATCCGGGAGATTTTTGTGATCAACAGCCATCTAATTTGTTGGAGCAAATGTTTTTAGCTTCATCAATGGCTGTGTTGCATTCGAATACGTACCCTTCTTCTTCCTCTTCATCATTAGCTACTTCTACTTCATATCCCCTGCTATTTTCTAGTTATAATTACAGGCCACAAACTAATCAAATCCAAGGAACCAACAGTAGCAGCAGCTCTAATTTTTCTGCACCATTTTGGAGTAGCTCTAGCCAATATCCACCATCTTCTAGCTAATTTTCAAATTTCTATTTTATTTTTCTGCTACTCTTTACATTTTTTTTTAATCTATATGATTTTACAATATTTATGTATTTGAGAGATAGATAGTCGGCATATTTTTCCTTTTTATTTGGAATATTGGTTTGTAATTTTATTGTAATATGTACTTTACACTTAGGAAGAGAGATTAGAGGTAGGCAGGGGTATCATCTATTATTAGGACATTGTTATAGTTGTCATTATTTTTGAAAAGTAAAGAGGTTTATACTTTACCTTTGCCATACTCTTCCTCTAGTCGTTTTAGTTTATTCTAGGTGGCCAGCTGGGCCTCGGGTCCGCGGGTCCGTCCGCGGGTTGGGGTCGGGCGACGAAATGGGGTCGTGGGATCGGACTAGCGGGCCTAGCGGTCGGGTTCAAGGGACTGCTCCATCTGCCTCCGATCCCGATCCCGCTTCAGACGGCGGCGGCGGGCTCTGCTCGGTCGGGCGGGCTGGGTCGGGTTTTTCCTTTTTTTTTTTTAAATAATATATGTATAAAAACTCAATAAACAAAACAAGATACAGTAATAAAAACATCCCAAGGTCAAGTTTTGTGCTCTTATATTATTTAATAGACATATGATTTTTTTGTAATACAAATACAATTGTTCGTAATTTAAATTGCAACTTTATGGTGTTGTCCAAAAGTTGCAAATTACATAATAAAATTGCAATTAAAAAAATTACATTTTCAAAAAATCTGTTTCTAATTGCTTGATGATTTCATGTGGTTCTTCTGCTGGAATAGGTATTTGTTGATCAAATTGATCCACGCCGCCTCCACTACCTTCTTGCTAAGATTTCGCTTGTAGTTTTCATCATCTTCTTCGTTGATCTCCTGGTTGACCAGATCTTCTCGCCTCCGCCAGATTCAATCTCAATAATACCGCAATTTCAAAGTCAGCTCCCACAATGAGAGTGTCCTGCGGGTCTCCTATTTGATATCCGTCACAGAAAGCGCTTTCTCGACGCAGCTTGATGACGCTTGAATGTTCAAAACATCTCGAGCCATCAATGAAAGTGCTCTAAAGGTCTTCTATTCTCCAAAGATTTCAAAGAAGTCTTCTTGTCCATCTTCATTGATAACTTCTTGATACAGATGTAACCCCTCGCAGAAACAAAAAATATCCAACTCGCTAATTTGGTTAGTAGAGGTACGCACACATTCTATTTCCGAGGCTTTCAATACTAGCCGCAAATGAACAGATGTCTTTTGTGAGGTTGTGTCAAGATGAAGAAGATGGTATGGTAGCCAGACGCATTACTAGCATTTTCTTGTTGATAAAATCTATATATATTTTTGCATTGGTGTTCTACGCTATTCAACACTTCTTCTTAGTTTGTTCAATAGGTGGTGGGTGATTTAGATTTTTGGGACTTGAGGTAGTACTTCTATACATTAGTAATTAGTTTCACTTAGTGATTTAGTACCGCTTATTTTAATAGTAGGATTTAATACAGAACCAATAATATAAATAGATGGAATAGGAATAAAATATTTTTTTATTTTGACAAACATTTTTTTAATAACTGCCTTATAAACTGTTTTTCCATATATTCACTAAGTAATAAAATATTAGAGTTATATAAAAATAACATAGTTGAAATAGTAGGATAATATATACCGGAAAATTCTTTTGTTGCTTGAAAAATTTCTCTAAAAATACAATAAGTTCGGAAATTTTTACCCAATCACTATCTAAAATCATATCACCGGGTTTTTATTATGAGAGTTAAAAATAAAGTTATAGGTAATTTATAGTCATAAGCAACACGTAGTTGCTCGTATAAAGAATTCCACCTAGTCGATACTTCTTGTGGAATTCTTCTATAAGGTAGTCCACAATCGTGACAAGTTTTTATATTCTTTCTACGTTGTACTTTATTACTTTTAAAAATAAAGTTTATAGCAAATTGTATTTTACTAAGAATGTCTTCAAAAGTGATAGACCATCCTTTACAATTAAGTTATATATATGGCACGCCGTGATTTTATATGAAAATGGTCCTGGAAAAGATGGAGCTAAACTATTTTTTAACATTGTAATTAAGTGAATTGTTATTAGAAGCGTTATCTAATGTATTAGTCATAATTTTACTGTAATTCCGCACAATAATCGCATTACACTTGATAAATATTTTCTCGCAATAAAAGTACCGGGGCAGTTTATCATCTATATATCTATACGCTAAAATACGCTTTTTGCATAGACCATTTATAATCTATCCAATGACAAGTTACGCTTAAATAATCATGGTCATAGTACTACGACCTATATCGACGTGATAGATACTTTGCCATTAAATGATATAATGAAAACGAAATATTGTTGATATTCATGCTAAATTTAAATACATCTCTCTTAACAGCTTGACCTAGGAAACCGGGTTAAAAGCGTGGATTATATATATCTCTAATGTAATGAATAAAACCTGAGATGAAGGAAATGAAAAAGGCAACCCTCCCACAGCAACTATTTTTGATATTGCTTCTCTATCTCTATGTTTGTTGTATTTAGAGCCTACAATTCCCCCCGTCATAGGGTTAATTTGACCTGTACTTGGTCCCAGGACAGACGATGTGAACCTTGTCCCGATGGGAGCGGCGCTTATGCATTTGCCGCTTTGAAGCCTGGTATTGGGCATACCTAGTCGGATGAGCACTTACTACGGTTCTAATTAAACCCCCGTCCACCGTGACCTTTTCGCTTTTAAATTTTAAAACATTTTTACAAATTTTACATATGGCTACTTGATTCTCTACGTCCCTATCAAAAAATGTCCACGATCTCGATTTTAATGGTCGCTGGTCGGACCTCGCCTCATACTAGGGGAATAGTGAGGTATTTCAACAAGGTGCACTAGTGAGCGTGTTGTCATCAATATTAGTGGGTGTATCGCCTAGATCATCGCCTAAATTAAAGTCTTCTTGAAGTTCCGTAGAAAATAACTCTCGCCTAAATCTAATGGTATTGTAGGAAAATGTCGAAGTATCAACAAAATCATCCTGTAGGAATAAGATGACCAGAAGAAGTACCCTTGCCCTGGTTGCCTCTACTGTAAGAAGCACCCTTTACCCTTACCCTTAAACATACCTTTTAATCCTTCCATTTTAATTATGATAATAAATAATTAAAGACAATAAAATTAAGTGCGCTTAAATAAAATAAACGTATTAAATAATAATTTAATGAAGGAACGACACTAAACACGATTTAACGCCGACGCAGTAATCGAGAGGTTGAAAATTGAAACTTTTCTCGATGGAAGATCCTCGCTAGTTGCCAACTTCACTCCCAATTCCCCAAATGAATTAATAAAATTGAATATTTAGCAAACAATGTAGAGAGATATATTGAGAAATTAGAGAGATTGTAGGAAGATTTGTGAGAAAGATGAAGAGAAAATGAGTTATTTATAGTTGAAAATTGGGTTAAAGTGTAAATATAATAACTTATGGGTTAAAAATAAATATTAAGGGGTAGGGTTGGGAGCGGGGGCCTAAATGGCTCATTGTCAATCTGGCCATATCTAAAATGGCCGCTGGCAACCCGGCCATTTTTGCAAAGCGGGTTTAAGGGTCGGGAAGTCTGGCTGGCTCTGCTCGGATCTGCCTCATGCTCTGTCCACGGCGGCCTTCGGTCGCGGGACGAGACATCGTCTCCGCTCCGAGTTCGAGTCCCGCTAAATTTTTTTTTTTTAGAGTCGGATCGGGCGACCGGCCTGGCTGGGTCGGGCCGGTCGGGTCGGGAAATTGGTCGGGCCGGTCCACTGGCCAGCCTTAGTTTATTCCCAACAAAAAATGTAAATTTTATTTGTTTTTTATTTTTTTATTATTGATTTTGCTATTAATGACATGGTGGTACAATCATAAAATATCATATGTTTATGCTCATAATTAGCTTTAAGGATTCTTTTGTCACAATGAGAAGCTTTCTTCCTTATATGTTTGTGTTCAGTCATATATTTTTTAAATTTCGTATTCAATCAATATATAAATGAAATAAGAATATTATTCTGCATGGAAAACGTTCTTTTGTGATGTTTCATTCGGCATCTAATATGTGTGCATTGGTGTCTCAATTAATTCATTATATGTGTATTGAAGTTTCAATTAATTCGAATATGCAGTGTAAGATTTATTTTAAAATGCCACGTAATATCTTAGTTTCTTAAGCATAGTTTGGTACAAGGATTTTAAATTACACATCCACGACAAAGCAGAAAATCTGGTAGGTTTCTTAGGAAAAGTTTTGGATGTTTATGTCATTTAATTTGACGTTTTCCAGAGGAAATTTGTAGAAATTAAAGAAATATGTTACTTGATTTTATTGATGAATAATTTATAATATATATAAGGTTACAAAAATATTTAGTTTGATACAAATTTGATAACTAATTATTTTAATTATAAAAAGATTATAATTCTACCTAAAATATGAGATATATAATTAATACAATTAATAAAAAAGAATATTGAGAAATATTCTATTACACCCCCGCAGTCGAAGCGGGAGGTTCTTGAACATTGAAACTGACTCGAAAATCATCAAATTGTATGTGCGGAAGTCCTTTGTTGAAGATGTCGGCAATCTGATATCTGGAAGGTACATGAAGGACACGACCTTGACCACGAACCACTTTTTCGCGAACAAAATGAATGTCCATCTCAATGTGTTTAATGCACTGATGTTGGACGGGATTACTGTAAAGATATATCTCACTAATATTATCACCGTAGACTAATGTTGCCTTTTGAATCGGGAAGTGAAGCTCAAGTAGAAGGTTACTGATCCAACAAGACTCAGAGATGACGTTGGCAACACTTCTGTATTCTGCTTGTGCACTGGATCGGGATAGTGTAGGTTGCCTTTTGGAAGACCAAGACAATATGTTATCTCGAGGAAAACGAAATAACCAGATGTAGAGCGTTGGGTGTCAGGACATCCACCCCAGTCAGCATCAAAATAAGTAGTGAGACTAGTGAGCGAGAACCTGTATAGATGTAATCCGAAGTGAAGTGTACCTTGGATGTATCGTAATATACGTTTGAGGGCATGCATGTGTGCTTCCGTATGACTGTGCATGTGCAAGCATATTTATTTCATGACATAGGATATGTCCGGTCTCGTGAATGTGAGGTACTGCAGGACCTTAGCCAGGCTACGATAGTGAGTCGGGTCTGAATATGAAGGGCCAGAATCAGCACTGAGCTTGGAATTGGTGTCTATAGGCGTGTGGGATAGTTTGCAAGATGTCATGCCTGCACGATCAAGGATCTCTTTGGCGTACTTCTTCTGACATAGAAATAGGCCACCAGAATGTCGGGTGACAGAGATGTCCGAAAAATAAATCAGGGCCCCCAGATCTTTCATAGCAAACTTAGAGGAAATGAGATGCATAATGGATCGGCGGAGAGCATAAGATGATGTGGTGAGGATGATGTCATTAACATGTAATAATAGGTAAGCCATGTTTGTACCATTGTTGTAGATGAACATGGAATGATCGGATCTGCTGTGTGAAAAAATGATAGAGGAGACATAATCGGCGAACCGCTGGTACCATGGTCGAGAAGCTTATTTCAGTCCATAGAGCGATTTCCGTAACAAACACACACAATCCGGATAAATATGATTCCTAAAAATCATAGGCTGATGCATATATACCGTTTCATGAAGATCCCCATGTAAGAAGACATTCTTGACATCAAGCAGATGAATGGGCCAAGACTTGGATATAACAATGCTGAAGATGGTTGCGGGTTTTACGATCGGGATGAACGTTTCATTACAGTCAACTCCCACTTATTGAGACACATCATCACCTACAAGACGAGCCTTATACCTCTCAAAAGAACTATCAGATTTATTTTTTATGTCTAAAAATCCACATAGAATGAATTATATTATCATCAGGTGGACGTGGTACTAGGTCCCACGTCTTATTAAAAATAATAGCATTATATTCGTCAATCATTGCGGCTTTCCAATTAGGGTCGGACAAGGCATCATTCGGGTTACGAGGGTCAGGGAGGGACAACTGAAACGGAAAGGTTAAACAACCGTGTATGTTTATGAATTACGTGCATGGCACAGATGTCCATGGTCCAAGAGTGTGTGTCGGGATGAGGGATGGGAGAGGGGTTTGCCGCCGGACTACCGGGAATAGGAGGAAGGGCAGGGGTGACGGTACTGGCTGGCCGAACCTCGGTTTGCCGAGAGGTGGATATGGAATCACCCTAAGGCGGGCTGTTCTGGGTCATCATCGGCAGAACCGGGTGGGCAGCTAGTTCCGGACTGACCAAGGTGGTGGCGGGTGCCGAGGTCTGGGACGGCGGACTATGTAAATGGTGAATTAGAAGAGGGTTTAGGCCATCATCTAGGAAGTCATATGAATGTCGAGGTGGCAAGTGTAGAGAGGCAAAGGGGAATTGAGACTTATCAAATAGGACATGACGTGAAATAATAATTTTACGGCTCGACAAGGCATAGCACGAGTAATCACGATGATTGGCAGGGTAACCCAGAAACACACACGAGAAAGACCGGGTTGGAGTTTGTGAGTGGTCGGATGGACGGGGTAACAAAGATATCCAAAAATACGCAAGTGTTGGTAGGAGGGGTTCTTACGAAACAGAACTTGGGTGGACGACCGTTGAGCTAGAGACTTATTTGAGATTATGTTTGGGAGATATGTGGCCATGGAGAGTGTGTAATGTCATAATTAAGGCATGAACAAGTAGGGCACGAATGATGTTGTTTATGGTTCGGATTTTTCGTTCAGCTTTACCATTTTGGGAGGATGTGTGAAGGGCAGGAAAAATGAAAGGTAAGATCGTTTTTGGAGCAAAACTGTTTGAGTTGGTTATTATCGAATTCTCTGTCATTGTCACATTGAAAACATTTAATGCTCTTTTCAAATTGTATTTTTACGAAAGTACTAAATGAAGAAAAAATGGGGTAGACCTGAGATTTATTTCCAATTGGAAAAGTTCATAGAAAGTTGGAATAATCATCCAAAAATAACACATAATATCGATGGTCAGCCGTACTCAAAATAGGGGATGTCCATAAATCACTATGTATGATATCGAAAGGAATTAAAGTACAATTTGTGGATGCAGAAAATGGTAATTTCACATGTTTCCCAAAACGCAAGATTCATATATAGGAGTCCTAGAAATACGGTTGCAATTAACAAAATTATTTTTTCTAAGGGAGCGTAAAACAGAGTCTCCCGGATGTCCTAATCTAGAATGTCATAAGGAAGACGAAAGAGCAGTAAAGGTTGAGGGAATTGAGGCTGGATTGTTGACGGCGTTTGAAATAGGGCAGAGAACTCTGGTGTTGTCACATCTCATTATTCGTCTTCCTGTCGTAAAATCTTTTACAGTAAAATCAAAAGGATCAAAGTCAAGGGAAACCCAATTCTCAGTTGTGAAACGTCGCACGAAGATTAGATTCTTAATGAGTTTAAGGGCATGTAGGATATTTTTTGAGATTAGTGGTCAATGTGGTGGGGATAGGGAGAAATGACGATAACCACGGACGGGAATGCCTTGTTCACTACCAATAATAATATTTTGATTTAAATTACTCAAATTGGAATAAGATGAGAGAGTACATTGTGATGCCGTCATGTGAGATGTGGCGCCTATGTTCATATAACAATTTTCGTCTAGAGTGTTGAGTGACATTGTGCTCATAGCTGCCTCAATGTTAGTTGGTGCATATGTCGATGGATGAGGTTGTGTTATGTAGGCATGTTGTGTACGTGGGCCAAGTATGTTAGGTTAGGCCTGTCGGTTATGAGATGGAGTCCATAAGAATGCCGTATACGGGCAAGGAGTGAGGCCCATGACGGTGGGGACCACGTGACCCACGGTGGGTAAACAACCCACGGTGGAGGATGATGCTACTGTCGCGGTCGCTGCTGGCTGTTGTTGTCGAAGTTTCTTCCATCGTGGCCCTTTTCAGACTGTCTGCTCCGGCGGTTGTTACGGGAGGAAGAGGACTGTTGCGGGTTCTGGTTGCCAGACTGGGAGGCCCTGCCGTCGGCGGAGGGCCCGACGGTGGTGGTGAGGGTGGCGTCAGCAATGCTGGCCGAGTGGTGCTGCATTTCAATTTCCGGGTTTCCTCAAGGATGAGTTTCGAACGGGCCTCATAAAACGGTGGTAACGGCGTGCATTGCTGAAGGATGATGGCAACATCATCATAGGATTTATTCAAACCTGCAATAAATTGAATGACCAATCGCTGATTAGTGACTGGTGCGCCGACGTTGGAGAGTTGGTCGGCAAACATCTTGTGTTTTTGACAATAGGCAGACACATTTGGGAAATCATCATGATGAACGTCCTTGAGCTGATTTTCAAGGTATAATGCTCGTTGAGTTTTGTTGTCGTGGAAAATATTGTCCAAACGTTCCCACATTTGGCGGGCAGTGACATCGGTCTCAATGATGGTGTGCAACAGATCATTAGATATCGTGTCGTATATCCACTGGAGGACGGTTGCGTCCAAACGAGATCAGAGTGCATCATCAGAAGTCAAAGTGGATGGTACGTCTGTGGACTTCGGCGTGGGAGGGGTGATGTGGTGATAACTTCGTAAACACGAAAATGGATCTTAAAATGCTTCGCCCACGAGGAGTATTGACCATTTTTCATCTCAAGAGTCACATGTATGAAGTTTTTAATGTTGTTTACGGCAAGTGCTGGATGAAATTTGGTTTTGTCAGCCATGGAAGAGAAAATTTAGGAGGAAGAGGGAGGGAGGATGGCCGAAAAAACTAGGGTTCCATCGTGGGGAAAAGAGGGGGCGGGGCGGTCGAGAGAGGTCGGCGGCTAGGGTTCCGACGTGGGCTAGGTGCCGATGTGGGAAAAAAGTGGCGGCCGAGAAGGTGTATCGGCGGCTAGGGTAGAGTTTGTAGTTTTAGGCTACTGATACCATAAAAGAATATGTTCGTTGATTTTATTGATAAATGATTTACAATATATATAAGGTTACAAAAATATTTACTTTGATGCAAAATATGTAACTAATTATCCTAATTATAAAAGAATTATAACTCTATCTAAAATAGGAGATATACAATTAATATAATTAATGAAAAAAAATATTGGGTTAGAAACATGTCAACTAACAAGTTGTCTATTCCTTTTTTTTAATCTTCGCAAGTGACAATTCCATCTAATTAGTTTTGCTTTGTCCGTGGTTGTAGATTTTTTATATTTAAATCTTTTTATTTGGACCTATGCCTTGTCCTTTATAGTGAGTCTATCTTTTATGTCATCTCGGGTCCCTTTTGCTAAATATTTGTTTTGTTTAATTGTCCCATCCAAGGAAGCATGCAAATCCATCCATCTGTTTATGTCATCCATACGATACCAATTGAAATTGCTTTGTTAAATTTGTCCTTGCTCAGGAGCTTGCTTTGTTAAAACTAATACTATAAAACAAAGTTAATCCTCATCCAAAAATATTTTAAACAAGGGGATTATCTATGTATTAGTGGGGCTAGGATGGTTAAAGCCAGTATTAGCTTAGTGGGTGAGCTTTTTAGCATAAAGTACAAGTGATCTAAAAGTCTGATGGACTTTTGATGACTCGACAATCTTTTTTCACGGCGAAAATATTATTTTATTAAAAAATTCAAAATAAAGATAAACGTGATATCTGAGTGTAAAGCCTATGACTTATAGTGTATCCTAGTATTTTTGACATCCCTTGGCTACTACATCAGAAGTTTCCTTTTGTTCTCCTTTCTTGTTCAATATTTTCAATCCAAGACGAATAAAAAAAGTCGTAAGCAGCAGTAGGAGCGATTATTGGTTGAACGACAAACATGTTTGATATTCATTCCTTATTTAAATAGGAAGGTGACAAATTCAATCTAACTGTATGGTCCAGAACAAGTATGCTTATCCAACTTTCTGAATTTTATCCCTGCTACCACAAATATCACAGACCATACACCACTTGAGGGTACCTCCGCTTCCTAATTGAGCAAATAGAGCAAGAGGAGAAAGTCACTCTCAATCCAACTGAACAAGAAGTACTGTAATGTTAAGTGAGAGATGTCGCACCCGCTTTTGACCGCCCTGTCCGCGAAGGAGGGGATCCGACACGATCGCAACATATGGGCATTTCCTGAATTAATTAAGGGTTAAGGAGTCGTCACCTAATTATTCTACGGTGAATTAGGGCACCTAAATGTTAAAATAAAGGCTGCAAAATGAACTCCGGTTAATTGTCTGCTAAACTATGAAATTCTGGGTAAGGATTCCTTATTATCCTAAAGGGAAGGATTTAGGCATCCTTTAAGATCCGCTAACTTACGATTGTCCGGTCAAACTTAGGTTAATTATTATGCTAAGAAAAATACATATTTAAAAATATAAAGCTAAAAGGCTGTTGTAAGTGGTTAATTTAAAAGATGCATTTTGACAACGTAAATGGATTCTTGCAAAGGTGATTGTGATTCCAAGGAATAAATTCCCGATGTAAAATCCAAAAAGAGTATGTATGGCATCTTATAAATACATATAAGAAATTAATTTTTGGATAAAAGCATGCATTTGTATGACATTGTTTTTTAAAATACTTATTTTTGGCAATTGATAGAAACGAGAAAAGCAAATTGTTTATGATGCAAAGAAGTGATTTTTTTATGGAAGTCATTTTGAATTGCAAATCGAATGAAAAACGAAACCTTATTTGCATGATTAATAATGTGAGTAAAAGATGACCAAATTGTTTTGAAAGTTTTAAAACATGCATGACAAGCCTAAAATAAATAAACTTGTGGCGAATTTCCAATTTTAAATTACCCGAGCATAAAAAAAATAAACTAGCGGCGGGTTTCCAACTTTAAACTACCCTATTAATCTATCCATTCCAGGTTTTATTAGTCTACGTGTTCCGATGACCGCACAAAATTAAATAATTAAATTAAAGCAAAAAATAAAAATGGGCAGGATTAAAGAATTTAAAGCAGCGACTAGGGCGGATGACGATGGTCATGATGAGTCTCATAACGAAACTCTTCGTTGCTCCCGATGCATTTCATGTAAACGAAAGAAAGAAAATGATTAGGAGACGGAACATGACAATATATACAAAAGAAATGTAAATAAATAATTCATGAAAAATAATATGTTGTTGGGCCCTCAGACCCACCAACTCAAATAGTCGTGACAATAAGGTGCGAGTCCACAGGTCCACGAGACATGCACAAGGAAATGGGAAAACACATAGATCATGCACAAGGAAATGGGAAAACACATAGATCATGCACAAGGAAATGGGAAAACACATAGATCAGTAAGTAAAGCATCTAATTATATCAACTATAATTAAATACGAAATTAATATTTTTATCCTACATATTTAATTTGTTAAGGCTAGCAAAACAGTAAGCCCAAATATTTAGAAGTTCATGAGGAAAAAAAGCAAACAAGCCCAATACGCACGTTAAGGTTCCAAAGAGGAAAGAAAAACAGTCCCAATATGCATTGATCAAATTCCCTTAACATTCAACGAGTACACAGGCCCATACTAAGCGTGCTTAGGCACATAAGAGGTTGATATACACAAACTACTTCCAATGCACATTTTTTAACCTTTTGAGCAGACTACACACACTGTATGTGATCAAAACAAAGGATATACTCATGTTACTTCTACTCATTCTTATACCATATCAGATTTTCAAACATGCTTACACAAAAAGTGTTACAAACAGAGAGTATATAAATAAGGACTTAAAAATAGTATGATATGAATCAGCCCCAACAGACAGGGTGTAGTCCTAGGCATCCTTTAACAATTCAATTGCCAAGTCATGATATAGGAGGGACCAGGGAGTGTACAGATAAAAATCTTGCAAGGTCAACTAAACTGATTCTGAATATGCAAGGTTTCATTTATGCTATATTGTAGACATGAAAACACTTGAGCAAGAAAATCCATTATACAAGGAAGATGCTAGATATACAAATGAGGGACTGGCTAATCCGAAGCATACTTTTGCAAAATAGGACTGTTTAGGCTAAATTAAACATGCATACTTACTGTCAAGGGGATAAAAAACAGTCAAACTTACATAGTCTAATCTAAGCGACAAAGCAGGACAAACATATATTTTTTACATGAACTGAATAGCTAAGTTAGGTAACACATGTCCTAATAGAAATCTATATGCAGACATACATTCAGTTTATTTAGTCAGATACTCTCAGACCAATACAGTATTTCAGACATATCTATGCATATTTGCAAAAAATAAACTTGTGAACCATGTATAGTCAATCAAGGACCTAAGACTTATCATGACATGATCAATTAGCTCTTTTGAGACAACATCGTAGATGTGCAAGACTACAGATACCAGTTCGATTATCCCAAATTAGACATGGCAAAGATAAAATATGCTTCAAACAACCTAAAACAACTTCAGTCAGTCTTATTCAGAGATCGGGGACAAACACAAGGTATATGTTGGTTGTCTCATGGTTCACTAAAACAGAAGAGAGGCACATCAAGAATCCAAAAGGATTTTCACTAAACAAGAACTTATTATGGGCATATTATGAACGTAACATGATATCTAACATCGGAGTCAGCCTTAAATTACAACAAATACAGTAATAGGCATACACATCCCTCTGATGAACTATTGACAATATGCTACACACAGATAACTGATTAAATACTCGAACTTAATCACAACATACTTGATACAAATAAGACCTAATCACCAGTATTAAGCTCACATTGCACATAACAGACCATATTAAACTAATTAATACTAATCTAACATTCTAACTATCAAATATTGAATAAAGCATTATATGACCTCTCTTTGGTATTGAGGGAATAATTGTTTATCAACAGAATGAAAAAGAAGCTCTGAGAAATGCAGCGTAAATGTTGGTACTTCAGGGGTGGGTCAAGTGAGGAGAGAAAATTAAATAGCCTAAGTGATGAATGAATGAAAGGTCTGTTGGAAAATTAGGGAGGAGAAGCAAGACAGGTGAAGGAAAATATTCTTCCACCAACTTGACTTACATAAAATGTTGTAGTGCGTAGGTATTTATAGGAACTCATCCAACATGTCCCTAGACTAGTACATGTATCATAATTTATTTCTAAAAGTCTCCTATTCCCTAGTTCATGAATAAGAACATGCATGCATTCTTAGTATTAATTTCCTAATACATGAACTAGGCAAACTCATGTGCTTGGGATGAATCTAGTTTACTTTTTCAACAAGGTCTATGGCTTCTAGTCCCCTTTTCCCTTTTATTCGAGCAGAGAATTATGAGTGTGTGTTTCAACTGGTGATATTTAAAGTTAATCAGTTAGCGGAGTGAGAGTGTGTTTTAACCTGTTTTGGTCATGAAATATAGGGACAAAGTCATGGGTAAAATTTCAGAAGAATTGTGGAATACAATCAGAACTGGCGATGGCATTCAAACAGAGATAACCCAAACTGTTCAATCAGTTTATAATAAGTTATTGAACCCACAACTAAATGAAGCTGGCGAATCATCCTCTCATTCAGACTTGCAGCCAACTGAGAACGGAGTTGAAATTAATGGACATATTGCTGCTTCTTCTGTTGATGCGGAGCCAAGTGAACCTCCTGGTTTTGCCCGATTAGGAACAGCAAAAGTGACCATAAGGAAACGCCCAAAGAGGAATCGGGAATTCCTGTTCCTGCCCAGTCAGAGACCAATTGCTCACTTGACCCTTTGGTGCCCGACAGTGTGGATGTCGGTGCGCCACCTGGCTTTGCTATAGTCACGAAAGAGAAGAATCCAGATAATGTCGATGAAGAAGACCCTGAAATGCCTCCAGGATTTGGCTGATTGCTCATTAAGTCATTATACTTCTGTTTATATTTTTCGGAAAAGGTTAGCCATATTCGGTTGGTCATTGTCTTACCAAGTTCAAAAAGCAGGTGTTGACACTTGCAGAAAGTACTAGCAGATCATGACCTCTCTTTCTTCAATTTCCCGAGGTTAGATGCCTTAACTATGTCACTTGTGCATGATCTTGGATTACAGATTAGTACTATCAGAACTCTGAGCCTTTATGAACGTAACAAGATGTCTTGTTGTAAGATTAGTATTAATTAATACTAATAATCATTATATGGAGTTAACACATATTTAATATCAAAATATTGTATATGGACTGTTAAACAGAGCAATATACATGTGTTATACACTGAATATACAGCAGTGTATATCCCATATATATCACAGAATTAGTACTGCATGGGGTTGTCTCGGCAGACACACTGGGCCCCTCGGCCAGTGGGCCTCTCTCGGCCAGATTGTAGGTGTATATATGGTATATATATTTGTAGTATATTGTAATAAAAAGGATACCTTAATTAGTGTTATACACCTACCATAATTGTATAGTTAGAATTATGGTAGAATAAAGATTTAGAAGTAGAATAGGAAAAGGATTTGTAGTATTATGAAAGAAATAATCCCCTTGATTATTTTCATTGATTGAATAGGTATATATACAAGTTACATCTTTCCATAATACTACAAATCTTTTTCCTATTCTACTTCTAAATCCTTATTCTACCATAATTCTAACTATACAATTATGGTAGGTGTATAACACTAATTAAGGTATCATTTTTATTACAATATACTACAAATATATATACCATATATACACCTACAATCTGGCCGAGAGGTTGTCGGTGATACCTTAACTGCGAGGCCCAATTCTTTGATATATATGTGATATACACTGTTGTATATTCAGTGTATATTACATGTATATTGCTCTGTTTAACACACCCCCGCAATCATAGAGGGCGGTTTTCGAACGCTGACACTGTCCCTAAAATCTTCAAAGAGAACATTGGTAGACCCTTTGTAAAGATGTCCAGCAATTTGATAACGAGATGACATGGCATACGCGAACTTGACCCTTTGCAACCTTTTTTCCTGGACAAAGTGAATGTCCATTTCGATATGCTTGGTGCGTTGGTGTTGAACGGGTTACCCGGAGAGGTAGATGGCACTAATGTTATCGCAATATACCAAGGTTGCCTTGAATGGGACAATGAAGCTCCAAAAGCAAATTCACGTGAGCTAACAGGACTCGAGACCACATTCGCTACCCCTCGATATTCGCCCTGGTGACCGGAGCGTGATGCAGTTGCTTGACGTTTGCCGACCATGAGACCAAGTTGTTGCCAAGGAACATACATGCAGTAGCCGATCGTCCTGGTGTCGGACAACCACCCCAATCGATCCGCGTGTAAGAGACAAGTGTGGATGTAGATGGAAGGATACAAGTGCAACCCATAGTCCGTTGTCCCCGAAGATACCGAATGATGCGTTTGATTGCATTCGCATGTGCTCAACCCTGGGATCATGCATGAATAAACACACCGCTGAACCGCATATGTAATATCCGGTCCGGTAAAGGTAAGAATCGGAGGGCCCCGTAAGCACTGCGATAGCGGGTCGGTCTCGATGGTGCACCTCGCTATGCACTCAGCTTTGGGTTTGCATCAACCGGTGTGGAAGTGGACTTACAGGATGACATCCCAGCCCTCTCGATGATCTCAGCAGCATACTTCCGTTGAGACAGAAACAAGCCACCTGAATGACGCTTGACGGCAATCCCCAAAAAGTAACTCAACGGCCCCAAGTCCTTCATAGCAAACTCAGAACTGAGCATGGTCATGATAGATTGGCGCAAGGCATCTGAAGAGGCGGTCAAGATGATATCATCCACATACAACAGAATGTAGGCCAAAGAGAACCACAATGCGGTAGATGAACAAGAAATTATCTGACCACTGAAAGTGAACCCAATAGTCGAAGCAAAATCAGAAATCGTATACCAGGCCCGTGGAGATTGCTTAAGCCCATATAGTGATTTCTTCAACAAATGACATGATGAGGGCGGTTGGGATCTAAAACCCAACGACCGATGCATATAGACTGCTTCCTTGAGATCACCATGTAGCGAGCATTCTTGACATCCAAGCGATGAATTGGCCAAGTTTTTGAAAGAGCCAAGCTGCACGGTCACGAATGGTAGCGGTTTGACCGGACTAAGCGTCTCACCACAATCAATTCCAACCTTGCCGAGTCTTACCATCACCAACAAGTCGTGCCTTATGTTCAGCAAAAGACCCATCCGAATTCCTCTTATGAGTAAAAATCCACATAGACCGATAATATTAATACCATATGGGCGGGGCACCAACTCCCACGCCTTATTATCAATAAGAGCATTATATTCATCACCATAGCAATTTTCCAATTAGTCATTTAATGCGGATACGTGATTGCGGCGAGGGGATTTAGGGACATCGAATGTAAATTAAAATGTCTTTTAGGTGTAAAAATACCCGCTGACTCGAGTGACCGGTCTATGACTCGATGAAGAATTGAGGGAATTTTGGGAATTTTCTCGGCTCGGACGGGTAGCGGCTGACAGTAAAGTGGGCTCTTTGGCCGCCCAAATCGGTAAATCTTTGGGCTCGGTTTACGGACCAGTTCGCACTGGGCCGACATGCCCAATTGTTGGAACTGCTCCGCAGGCGTAAACTGGATATGGCGTTACTGTGGGGCGAGCGTGGGCCCTCTGGAGGATTTTGGGTAGGAGATGTCAGAAAAATTCCGAATAATATACGGGGATATTTGGTCATCCAAAAATTATATGACTTAGGTTCGGGAGTATGAACTTTCGTAAATGGAAATTGAGTTTCATCAAAAATGACATGGCGATTGATTATGATTTTCTTGGAGGATAAATCAAAACACTTATAACCCACGATGATTCGACGGATAACCCAAAAACACACGGGGTAGACCGAACTGAAGTTTGTTAATTGTGGTGGATGGAATAACGGATAACACAAGCACCCAAAAATCCGAAGGTGAGAATAAGAAGGGTTCTTATTATATAGGACTTTAAGGGAAGAGTATGTCGAGACCTTTAGACGCGGAATTATGTTCACAGTAAGTGGCCATTTGTAGAGCATGATGCCAAAAATATGGAGGTATGGAGGAATATATTAGGAGAGTTCGGACAATGTTATTTATGGAATGAATTTTGCGTTCGGCTTTCCCATTTTGTGAAGATGTATGAGGACATGAAAAACGAAAATTTATCCCATGAGTAGCACAAAAATCTCGAAACTCCCTATTGTCATACTCTTTCCCATTATCACATTGAATATTTTTTATTTCTCTTTCGAATTGAGTACGAATTGGAGTACGACTTGTACAAGACTGGCAACTTAACAATTTTTCCTAATGAACAAGACTGACAAATTGGAGTACGACTTGTACCCTTACAAGAAATAAAGCTATTTTTATCTAAAGTTGATAAAATAGAAGATCCCGGATGACCCAGACGAGCATGCCACATGGAAGGAGAGATGGCTGCAAAAGCTGATGGCACGACTGGACTCGATGGACTGAAACCGGGCATGATATGATACAAATCCTTTTCCTATTCTACTTCTAAATTCTTATTCTACCATAATTCTAACTATACAATTATGGAATGTGTATAACACTAATTAAGGTATCCTTTTTATTACAATATACTACAAATATATATACCATATATACACCTGCTAATCTGCCGAGAGAGAGGCCCATTGGTAGAGAGGCCCACTCTCGTCTCGCCGAGACAGCCGCTGCGAGGCCCAGTCGTGATATATATGTGATATACACTGCTGTATATTGGTGTATATCACATGTATATTGCTGCTTAACACACCCTTGATCATGGCGGGCGAGTTTCCGAACGAGATTGTTCTAAAATCTTCAAAGAGAACTGGTAGACCCTTTGTAAAGATGTCTACAATCCGGCCGAGAGAGGCCCAGTGGCCGCGAGAGGCCCACCTCAGTTCAAGCCGAGGCCCACTGCGAGGCCCACCTCATGATATATATGTGATATACACTGCTGTATATTCAGTGTATATCACATGTATATTGCTCTGTTTAACATGGCCATATTTTGGTAAGCATGAATTTGAACTTTTAAATTTTTAATAAATTTAAAATTGAATTAAATCTTACGTATATCTGGCGCAAAGCAAATCCACCTCTTTTGCCTTCAAGTCCATTTCTAAACTCACACCCTTTTAAGAGTTTTTTACAAGTCAAACAAAAGGATGATTCATTATAAAGTGAAAACAAATTCCTAACCAATGAGTGTGACTTCCTTTTGAGATACCCTTTCATTTTTCTAACAGGATACTTTCTTTTTGGCCCCTCCTTCTGTTAGAGAGCTCTAATCTACTTTAGTTGAGGAAACTCTTTGCATTATGCTGATATGGTTTTAACGGTTCTCATGTAGATGTTGAGTTATGTCCACGAATTTATAATATAGTATCAAAGTCAAACACATCCTAATTATTTTGTTCTATAAGAGCAACAATAAGAATGGAGCATTGAAGTAACTGGTAAAGTTGTTACCATGTTATCAGGAGATCATGAATTTAAGCCGTGTAAACAGCCTCTTGCAGAAATGCAAGGTAATAATGCATACAATAGACCCTTATGATCCGGTCATTTTCCGGATCCCGCGCATAGCGAGAGCCTAGTGCACCGGACTGCCCTTATTTTTTAAGTTCAACCATACCGTCCCACTTTGATTTAGGAACTAAGTTATAGAGTCTCTATATATAGTTGAAACAATTTTCATCTCTTAAGTTAACTTTTGCGATGAGTTGATTTAGCTCCAACATCTATTTTACTTAATTACTACTAATCTCCGTTCAAACTATTAGCATTAACTCTTTCCCACATTGCTTTTGTCCCACATTGGAAAAACACATTTGTATCTCATGTAATAGACCCTATATAAAAGGTTTTACTTGGTTTTTTTTTACTTACACTTTTAGCTGTCAAGAATAATATTATTTTATTATCTTGTTATTGATTTGTAAGAATTAATGTTATGAATAAAAGACTTTCATGAATTGTATCACAAACTTATACATAATATAAGTTATTAATTAAGGGTGAGCTTCAAGGAAAGAAACATGTTAAAGATATTATGAACGTCATAATGGCATCTCGTTCTTTGCTTAGACGTTGATTTAGCTAATACAACGACAAAATTTCAAATCAAAACCATAAAGTTCAATGAACTTTAAAAAAAATAGAGAGTCTAACTAAAATTTAGGTATGAGTTTCATTTCACTCAAAACGACCCACACCAAACTTTGACAATAGCATTAATATAGGAGATTAAAAAAAATGAAATATGCAAATTAGGTTTTGACCCTACACATCCAAGAGATAGTTAGTATATATGGTCGAAACTCCATAATAAGACTAAAGAATTCTACATTTTCTTTACACGTAATGTAGTTTACTAATTAAATTTATAATTTCTTTCATAGCTGGATTGGTTATGTTTTTAAAATCTACTTATTTTAAAAATATTTTTTCGGAAATGCTTTTCGCAAAAGTACTTAGAGAGAAACAATTCACGTTTGTCTGATCAATTTTAAAAATATTTTTGTCAATACTAGAGCTAAAATTTGTGTTTGACAAAAATTCTAAAAGTGTTACGGAAAAGACTACTTGTTTAAACTTCTTCTACTACTCAATAACACTTCCCTTAAATTTGGCCAAACAACTCAACTTTCTAAAATAAATATTTTTGACTTTCTTAAAACTTTGTCAGACAAGCTATTTCTTTTTTTGGTGAGAAAAATTGTTTTATTAATCTCCACGAACAACTTACAATATTTATCTCCCTCGCATCTACATGCTATCTATTCACTACCAAAATTGAATTACAAGTATAGCAACTAAGTATGATATCAATACAAGTTCTTTCCCTAACACTTTGTTTCTTAGCCAAGAAAGCATCCCGTCTGAGTCTGCATTCAAGTTTGAGCTGCTCCACTATAACAGTTGGTCTTGGTGTCTTGAATTCCCATAATGTTGTATTCCTTGCCTTACATATCCTGTATACCAGTGCTACTACTATGGCCATCACTAGCTCTCTACATACTCTCCCTTTTGTGCTTCTGGATAACCTCTTCCATAGGCCCCTCACCTCAGTGCCCTAACCACAAAAGTACCTCTTATAAGCAGCCACTGAAGAATGGGCATACAAAGAACAGGTGATCTACCGACTCAATCCCATCCCACATAACAGACATTTCCCAAAAATATTTTTTTTAAAAGTACTTTTGGTTAAAAACTATTTTTTAGCTTCTGAAGAACTGATTTTGTTACTTTCGACTTATTTTCTCCTAAAAGTTTGGTCAAAATCTTTTTTTTTTCTAATAAACACTTTTTTTAAAGAAATAAGCTTGGCCAGATAGGCTTAATTAAGCCTATTTTTCTTTTCATTTTTGTCCCTGTTTTTTAACATAACAAGACTGATTTTTTTTATTTTTTTTTTTTGCATTTAACTATATTGTCGACCTGTCGGTGAGAATTCTACTATTCGATGTGTAAACTCTTTTATAAATAAAGCTCTTTCGTATGTGAAGATATAGCTCTCAAGCTTGCGGAAAATGGCCAACTATAATTCTCTCCCATCACCAATAGCCAAAAGGTTTTCGTTTTTCTTTCTCAAAAATGCTCTTTAATTATATATATATATATATATATATATATATATGTGTGTGTGTGTGTGTTTAATAATAATACAATATTACTTCCCAGTTTTCAATTTATATGTCTTAATTTCATTTTTTTTGTTTGTTTGAAAATGAATGTCACTTTTTATATTTAGCAACTCTTTAATTTCAAGTTCCACCTGACATATTCAAAACATAAGATTAGAAGGATATTCGATACATTATGTGTATCTTTAATTTAAAACTATATGATTAAAAAATCTTTATTACTTTCTTAAATGTTATAGCTCAGTCAAATTATGAAACTTAAAATGAGATGGAGGGGGTAGTGATATTTAAATAAAAGGAAGAAATCTGATTTGAATAAGTGGCTTTTCTTAAAAGTTGTACTATTTGTTTCTTGTTGACAACTTCCTTATAAAACACAATCTTCATGTGAGATATATAAGGCAGTAGTCATTTCCTTGCTTTCTGTTAAAATTCATTCACTTTCATTTCATTGGGTTGAGTTCCGGTGGTTAAAGAAATCGAAGAGTACAACTTTAAATTTTAGAGTAGGCATTGTATCGTGGAGTTAAACTTTCATTTTAACCATTAACATAGAGTATATAGAGAAAATTACCATCCTAAATTAGTTTTCTGAAAGCGTCCTAACTACGTCTCCATTGGATTATTTTCGATATTTCTAGAATACCTTTCACACAAAAAAATTGAATTGATAGTCTAGTTGTAAGTTTCAATTCATATTTGACAGACTTGAAGGTAAAGTAGCACTAATAACTGGTGGAGCTAGCGGCATAGGAGCAGCCACAACTAGGCTCTTTGTTCAACATGGTGCAAAGGTTACAATTGCAGATATTCAGGACAACCTTGGAACTTCCTTAGTACAAGAAATTGGCACAGAAAACACAATCTTTGTCCATTGCAATGTCGCGATTGAATCGGACGTTCAGAATGCTGTAGATGCAACGGTTGCCAAATTTGGTAAGCTTGACATAATGTTCGGTAACGCTGGTATAGCGGATAAGCAAAATTCCAGCATCTTAGAAGTAGATTATGACATAATTAAGAACGTGTTCGATGTAAACGTTGCTGGCTCGTTCTTCTGCGCGAAACATGCTGCTAGAGTGATGATACCAGCCAAAATAAAAGGTTCCATTATTTTCACAGCAAGTGTCGCGACAGTGGTATATGGTCTTGTTCCGCACGCATATGCGGCATCAAAAAGTGCAGTTTTAGGGCTTTCCAAGATCATCGGAGTTGAATTACGAAAATACGGAATAAAAGTTAACTGTGTTTCTCCTCATTACATTAGCACACCACTTACATTGAGAACGCGCTTGGAATAGTTGACAGAGAAACAGGAAACGAATGGATTGTAGGAGCAAATTTGAAAGGAGCTTTACTAGATGAAGAAGAAGTAGCAAAATCAGTGATGTACTTAGCAAGTGATGATTCCAAATATGTGAGTGGTATAAATCTAGTTCTTGATGGTGGTTATAGCACTACAAATGTGGCTTTAGCTGAGGCCTACAAAAAATTATTTCCATCAGCTACTATTCATCAGAATCCCAACGAAGCAGTGTAGTAATATTTTACTTAAAAGTATCTATCTGCTAGGAACGTATGTGACAAAATGTCTCCACTTCTCAGAATTAATTGTTCTTTGGTAAAATTCAAGGAAAGTTAGATTTGGCTGAGGGCTTCAACACTGTTGGTCTTGTCCATTAATTGTTGATCAACAAGGATGCAATGCCGCCCTTTTATTCATAGTTAGTCTTGTGGAAACTTGTGTATTGATTTTATTTACATTCTATTCTGAATTACAGCATATCAAATTAAAGGTTTGAAAACTAAGATCCAGGATAGAAGTTGCAGACTATATGTCACCAATATTAGCAGTAACAAATTGCATGTGAAGTACGAACTGTTCAAGTCCACATTATACCAAATATAAAGCACAATTATACATCTCATCCATGGACGTCCACATTCTCTTTTTTGGTCCGGGGTAGGGATCAAAGGAGGAGCCGTATGAACTACTTAGAGGACTCACCATGATGACCCTGCCTTGCTGCAATAGTGTATCTTTGCCATTATTTGCCACAATAGAAGCAATTTCAATTCTCAGCTGCAAATAACAAAGCAGTCTCACCCTCTTGGTTTTGCTTACATAACAAATCTTTATTTATGCAATTTGTTATCAAACTTCTTAACTATTTCCCCAAATTCCCTGCTCTAGCTGCAATATGCAGTGGGGAATCAACTCGTTTACCATGTGAATCCTTACCACTTTTCATCTCACCACCAAAGCTCATTTGCCTGTCCATTGGTATCCGAAAACTTTTCTGTTTCTCCATTATTTCTCTAAAGCTCTTCGATTTGCTTCTCCATCGCTGCATTTGGAAAACTCTGTTGTTTTTCCATCGTTGCTCCCTGGAAACTAACCTGTTTATCCATGATCATAAAGAATTCAAGCCCCAAAATCTTAATAGATCTCTTGTATATCGGTTCTCCTTAGAATAAAAAATACCAACTTTTTCCACTTTCAAGAGCTACAAAGGTTGAAACTTTTCGTCATTATCAGTTCAATTTGGGAAGGTACTAAAAATAAAGCGCAGCCCGGTGCACTAAGCTCCCACTATGCGCGGGGTCCGGGGAAGGGCCGGACCACAAGGGTCCATTGTGCGCAGCTTTACCTCACATTTCTGCAAGAGGTTGTTTCCACGGCTTGAACCCATGACCTCCTGGTCACATGAAAAGGTACTAAAATACCTAAAAATATCATCGTTCCCACACTTTTAGCTAGTAATACAACAGAGACCAACTTATTTATGTTGTATTCAAATGATATCATTTGACTGAAAACTATACATGCATTATGCAAATTACGAGTCAAGCAAAGTTGGTGCAGGAGTCTTGTAGCTTGTTGATTTAGAGATTTGTATACCAACCGATATGTAATTAAGGCATAGTTTGTAATTAAGCCTACAAATTAACTATTCTATACAAATCGCTTGTGATCATCTCAAAAGAAATATATCATGCTACAACTACATCTAATAAGTTCAGTACAACTTTACCAGTATGCAAAAGCAGGTTGAGTATCAAAACATTGTTCTTAAGAGAAATTCAATGGGACTATGGCAGAACTTAACTTTGAAGTTCTTAATTATCTGGAATCTATCCTTCAAATTATTGTGAACTTTATAAATAAATAAGTGCATTCAATTTACGCTAGGATAAACTACATCACCAATCTAATAGAAAATAAATTTCCTCCTTCTCTGTAGGGGTCTTCATTGCCAGTTCTCCACTTCTGAGTTCCACCCGTCGAGCCTTACTTCATTCAATTGACTCTGTCAAGGTTTTCTTCCATGAGGAGAAGAATTCACTAGTAGAGCATAGGTTGAGTCTCCTAGGATGACAACTCCATAGCAAAGCATCCACAAAACTTGGCCACTCCTCAGATGACCTTTTATCTTCAGACGTAGATACATTTAAAACATCCACTTGAGGGGTAGTAATACTATGGTGCACATGCAAATCTTCCATGTTGATCTCATTGCATTTTTTAAAATAAAGAGAAACCTGGGACCAAGAAGTCAAGTTTGACAGGAATTTCCTAAACTCACAAAACCATGCGGCATTTAAATCGTTGGAGCAATAAAGATATGTCTTTGAGTTCTTCAATTGACCTGACTCTTTTGCAATTTTAAGCTCAGGAATTTCAGTTCCCATATACTCAAATGATACCAAATTTGAAGCATCAATCTCCCCTATGTCCCCACTACTACAAATCCCCAAGTTCTTTAGGGATTGACTCCCGCAAATGTTAAACTTTCCCAACTCTCCAGAAAAGCGAACTAATATCAAACTCTCAAGGAATTGGAACGTAGAAATAAGGTGCTGGAGAAATCCTTCAGATATCTTCATATGGGATAGCTTTAAAGATCTTAGATTCTGACATTCAATAATATCCAATACAGTGGACTCTCCCCAACCACAATAAGACAAGTGTTCTAGAGTTGGTGCTTGGATTTTAACACTCTCGATCTGATGACTATAACTGATTGAAATAGAAACTGACTTAATATTTTGAAGATTCCGCAGCTCAATCTTTGTCAATAAAGGACAACGCACAATGATGAAATCGACAATCAAGGGACAACAAGTAAGCATAGTCTGAAGCAAGTTATCATCTAAACGAACATTAGTTAGAGAAAGTTTTCTCAAAGAATGACATTTGGCGACTTGACTAGTAGATAATGAAAGATCACAACCCGTCAAATCCAATTCTCTTAATGATTTTGATGCCAAGAATGTGGAAACAGGGAAGGGGTATGAGGGAACAGAAACCTCAGATACCATATCTTTTACACCATTCTGAAGGGCAATGCCGAGCCACTTATCAATCCAAGGAATAACAAGAGGACGATGATAATTAGAAGCTGAAATTGAAAGAGCAAACTTTTCTATAGCGATTTTTTTGTCCCTATATCTCTCCATAACTTTATCCACTATTTTCCTATTATTATTACCTTTGCTATACTCAACTTTGAACTTCAAGTTGGGACAAGTGAACCATGCTTGTAGCCATGTTTTGGACAGCATGCTCGAGTTGGCTGCTTCTTCAAAACTAAGGTTAGATAATATTTTATGAATAAGGCATTCGGGCAATTCGTCTATCACCATGGTCGTGGCTTGGGAATTGTTATGATACAAATCCTGTAGAGGAATGAATTTATAGAATGCGTATTTTATAACAAGGAGAGAACTAGACTAAACCTTTTCCTAGGCTTAATCGGCCGCTCACCTCTAATAAGAAATATATATATACCCTAGTTGATATATTTTGTTACTCTCTTGCTTTTTCCCGGTCACTTATTAATAGTGTCTCTATGAAGAAAATTGTGGATTTTCAATTACTTTTTTGGTTTTATGTTTTCAGAATTTATATTTTGTATGCATTTACTATTAAGTACTTATTAGGAAAAAGAATTTTCAAATTAAATTAACCTAGTAAGTAAACTATATAAGAAGCTTAAAATTATCTCCTTTTTTCATCTAAAGCCACGCTCAATCGTGCTTCAATTTTAAAGCCTTACCAAACTAACCTTGGCAATTTTTTGTGTTTTTGGCTTTTGATTCCAAGACTCATACATATCTACAGGAAGCAAAATATGGAGGCAAAATATAATAGACTTGTAAAGCACATGCATGTAGGGCTGGCCAGTGGGCCGGGACAGCCCGACCCGACCCGAGCCCGTCCCGAGCCCGCCCCGGTCCCGCCCCGACCCCGCCAAAAAAAATAACGAGGCGGGACTGAACCTCAGGACGGGCGATGTCTCGTCCCCGAGAGACCCGAGCCCGCCCCAGGCCCGCGAGACCGAGCCCGCCTGCAGGCCAGCCTCTTTCCGCTGCAAAAAATGGTCGTTGCACCAACTAATTATTTTAGATTATGGTCGTAATAACCACCATTTTACACCCCCTCCCCAACCCCTACCCCTTAATATTTATTTTTAACCCATAAGTTATTATATTTACACTTTAACCCAATTTTTCAACTATAAATAACTCATTTTCTCTTCATCTTTCTCACAAATCTTCCTACAATCTCTCTAATTTCTCAATATATTTCTCTACAAGTCTACATTGTTTGCTAAATATTCAATTTTACTTATTCATTTGGGAATTGGTAGTGAAGTTGGCAACTAGCTTGAGGATCTTCCATTGAGCAAAGTTTCAATTTTCAACCTCTCGATTACACGTCGACGTTACGTTGGCGTTTGGTACATTCGTTCCTTCATTAAATTATTATTGTCTGTTTATTTAGTTTAGATCACTTAATTTTATTGTCTTTAATTATTTATTTATTTATTATCATAATTAAAATGGAAGGATTAAAAGGTATGTTTAAGGGTAAGGGTAAGGGTAAGGGTGCTTCTTCTAGTAGGGGCAACCAGGGCAATGGTACTTCTTCTAGTCATCTTATTCCTACACATGATGATTTTGTTGATACTCAACATTTTCCTACAATACCATTAGATTTAGACCAGGAGCTATTTCACGAAACTCAAGAAGACTTTAATTTAGACTGATGATCTAGATGATATACCCACTAATGTTGATTTACAACACACCCACTAGTGCACCTTTCAATCGAAATGCCTCATATTCCCCTAGTATGAGACGAGGTCCCGACAAACGACCATATTAAAATCAGATGCATGGACATTTTTATAGGGACGAGAGAATCAAGTAGCCATATGTAAAATTTGTAAAATGTTTTAAAATTTAAAAACTGGAAAAGGTCACTATGGGACGGGGGTTTAATTAGACACGTAGTAAGTGCTCATCCAGCTAGGTATGCCCAATATCGGGCTTCAAAACCAGGTGCAAACGCCAGCTCCATCGGGACAAGGTTCACATACTGACATCTGTCCCCTACTCAAGTCTGTGGTCAAATTAACCCTATGGCCAGGGAATTGTAGGCTCTAAATACAATAAACATAGAGATAGAAGCAATATCAAAATTAGTTGTTGTGGAGTTTGCCTTTTTCATTTCCTTCATCTCCCGGTTTTTATTCATTTACATTAGAGATATATATAATCCTCGCTTTTTAACGATTTTTCTAGATCAACTGCTAAGAGAGATGTATTTAAATTCGCGCATGAATATCAACAATATTTACGTTTTTCATTATATCATTTTAATGGCAAAGTATCCATCACGTCATATAGGTCGTAGTACTATGACCATGATTATTTAACTGTGAACTTGTCATTGGATAGATTATAAATGGTCTATGCAAAACGTATTTTAGCGTATGATATATAGATGATAGGCACACCGGTACTTTTTATTGCAGAAAATATTTATCAAGTGTGCGATTATTACGAATTAATTACCGATAAAATTATGACTATTACATTAGATAACGCTTCTAATAACAATTACGCATAATTACAATTTTAAAAATAGTTTAATTCCATCTTTCCAGGACCATTTTCATATAAAATGTCGTACCATATATATAACTTAATTGTAAAGGGTCTATCACTTTTTGAAGACATTCTTAGTAAAATACAACATTTGCTATAAACTTTATTTTTAAAAGTAATAAAGTACAACGAGAAAAGAATATAAAATTTGTCATGATAGTGGACTACCTTTTTAGAAAAATTCCACAAGAAGTATCCACTAGGTGGAATTTTTATACGAGCAACTACTTGTTGCTTATGACTATAAATTACCTATAACTTTATTTTTAACTCTCTCCTAATAAATAGCCACTGATATGATTTTAGATAGTGATTGGAAAAAATTTGAACTTATTGTATTTTTAGAGAAATTTTTTCAAGCAACAAAGAATTTTCCTAGGTATATATTATCCTACTATTTCAACTATGTTATTTTATATAACTCTAATATTTTTATTACTTAGTGAATATATGGAAAACCACTTATAAGGCAGCCTATTAAAAAAATGTTTCTCAAAATAAAAAATATTTTATTCCTATTCCTCTATTTATATTATTGGTTCTCAGATAAATCCTACTATTAAAATAGAATGGTACTAAATCACTAATTGAAACTATTTACGATTGTATAGAAGTACTACCACCTCCAAGTCTCAAAATCTAAATCACCCACCACCTATTGAACAAACTAAAGAAGAAGTATTGTCTAGCTTAGAACACCAATGCAAAAATATATATAGAGTTTATCAACAAGAAAATGCTAGTAACTTACCGACTTCCATACCATCTTCTTCATCTTCAATACAACCTCACAAAAGACATGTTGTTTATGCGGCTAGTATTGAAAGCCTCAGAAAATAGAATGTGCGTGATTCTACTACTAACCAAATTAGCGAGTTGGATATTTTTGTTTTGCAGGTTCTCAGATGTATCAAGAAGTTATCAATGAAGATGGACATGAAGACTTGTGAAATCTGAGTGGGGAATGGGAAGACCTTTCCGACACTTTCATTGATGGCTCGAGATGTTTTGAACATTCAAGCGTCGTCAGCTAACCGTCTGAAGCGCTTTTTCTGACGGCAGATATCAAATAGGAGACCACAGACATCATTAGCCGGACTTTGGAAATTACGGTATTATTCGAGAGATTGGATACGGAGGCGGAGAAGGTGCGGTCAACCGAGATAAACGAAGAAGATGATGAAACTACAATGAAATCTTAATCGAAGGTAGTGGAAGCGACGTGGATCAATTTGACCAACAAATACCAATTTCAACCGAAGAACCACATGAAATCATCAAGCAATTAGAACATGTTTTTTTGAGAATGTAATTTTTTTAATTGTAATTTTATTATGTAATTTGCAACTTTTGGACAACACCACAAAGTTGCAATTTAGATTTTAGACAATTGTATTTGTATTACAAAAAAATTATGTCTATTAAATAATATAAGAGGCACAAATTGACCTTGGGATGTTTTTCTTCCCCTATCTTGTTTTGTTTATTGCGTTTTTTTTATACATATGTTATTTTAAAAAAAAATGAAAACCCGCCGTATCCCGCCCCGAGCCCGACTCCTCGTACGAGCCCGCCTCTAACCCGAGTTCGGCGGGATCGGAGGATCTGGACTCGGACTTGCTCCGATCGCGCACCCGACCCGCTCTCTTCTCCGCCTTCCGCCCAGGCCCCGCAGGACCCAGCCCGCCCAGACCAGGCTGACCCGCCACTAGCCACTCTTACATGCATGTATGTCTACCTCCAGCTCTGTCACACTTTCTGATACTACTCTATCTTTTGCTTTGGATCGGCTTACTACTGATCGGTTAGGCACCGCCTATCTTAGACTCAGTGGTGGAACTAGAACTTTTACTAAGGACTGTCAAAATATGGAAAATTAAATATACGAAAAAATTATGGGGATTCAACACATAATATATGTGACACCCCTTGGATACTTGTGGCTCCGCCATTGCTTAGACATGTAGTGTCTAGTAGTAGTAATATCTCCACTAGTGGCTGATTCATAATGTGATATGTGAGTTTGTGGGATATAATTGTTGGAATCAAAGCAGTACGGAAAGTAAATAAATATTACAAGTGTTCGATAGGATAAAGAAACAACCAAGATTATAATTGCCGCAAGCTTATTGAGTCTTGAATCTTGATAATATCAAGAAACACTAAATCTGGATTATTACAACTGTGGCTGGGTCGAGAGATGGCTCTCAATCTTTAAGACAAGATTGTCTCGTATATATGTTTTTACATTAGTGGGCAATAGTCTCCCAAGATAAAACAACAACTAATCAACACTACAAAGCAAATAGGTTGATTCTGACGAAGAAAACAAACACAAAACGACTTGCTGAAGAATGGAAATTTTAGAGGAAAATGAAGGAAGAGTTTATGTTTTATGCTTTTTACAGTTTTTCTCCACTGTTTCTGCTCTCTTTTTAATCCTCTCTTTTTACCTCAAATCTGTTTCAGGCAATATATAGTGTTTAGGAGGAGGAGAAGAGGTGATTAAGAGGTGTATTCATGGCCCACGACCCGAGACCCTAGCCCGGACTAGACGGGACGGGCGGGCGGCGGTGGCGCGCATGTGGGGCTAGCCTCGAACCCAAGCACACCTAGGTCCTCCCTCCTTCAAACATATGGGTTACCCATTGGGGTCCCAAACCCTTATCCATTTTTTAGGCTTATAAAGAGAACAATTCTTCCTTTTCCCACCGATGTGGTAGATTTGTCCCACACCATATTTTCATACCTCAAACACCTTACTTCGTAGACCAATATCTCTTTCATTTCTTAACAAAATTTGACGATCCTTGGCCCTACGGTCATCTACTCACTTAGTAGATTATGCACGTGTGAAGAGACAAAGCCTCCAACATACGAAACACTAGTTTTTAATTCATTAAATATGGGTGGACGCAACCTCCCCACCAAAGGCAAATTTCCAACAATCCCCTCTTGAAAAAGATGTTGGTGCACACACAAGGTGCCTACTTCCAGCAATCTTTCAGCGAAAAGATATTGCATCAGGAGAGGTAGCTTCCGCTTTGAACCTTCCCTAGTTGAATACCACCGGACTTACTTACTGCGCGGTGAACGTGATCTCTTGAACCGTCAATGTTTAGTATAAGCCAAGACAATGATACCAACACAATAACTCTCCTTATTCGTTTTCTTCTTATTTTAAGATGATTATTCAAACTTCCTATAGACGTTTCTCATTGGTAATAAGTTTCAAGTCTATTCTTATTTTTCGTCATTCAACACTTTCATTAAGACACAATTTGAAAAGAATATTAAATGTTTCAATTTGACAATTGGAGGGAATTCGAAAATAATCAATTCAAACTTTTCTGCGCCAAACACGACCTTATTTTTCATTTTTCATGTCTCTACACCTCTCCACAAAATGGCAAAGCCGAAAGAAAAATTAGAACCATAAACAACTTAGTCTGTGCCCTCCTTGTTCACGCCTTTATCCCCCCTCCCCCCATTTTTGGCATTACTATTTATCAATAACAACCTATCTCTTGAACATTCTCCCAAACAAGTCTCTCAAACACAAGTCTCCCACTCAAGTTCTCTATCGTCGGGATCCTTCCTATAAGCATTTACGAACTTTCAGAAGTATGTGCTACCCCCTCCATCCCTCCACACAAATCAACAAGTTGCAACCTCGGTCATCCCCGTACGTCTTTCTTGGCTACCCCCCCCCCCCCAATCTTCGAGGCTACAATTGTTAAGACTTGTCAAGATGAAAAATAATCATTTCTCGGCATATCATATTCGATGAGTCCCAATTTCCCTTTTCCAAACTCAATTCTCCATCCCCAAATTCCTATGAATTCCTAAATGATGGCCTAAAGGTTTTAATTCATCACTTGCAAAATCAGTCGTTACTGACACCGGCAGCCGTCTCCACCACTGTCGTCCCAAGGCGGGCAGTCCACCCAGCCCCACAACGGGAACCTCAGAATATCCCATCACGGCCTTTCGTCTCTGCCAACCCCCTCTCCCCGACGCCATTGCCCCTCTCGGCCCCACCTCTACTCCCAGCAGTCCACTGAGTCCCACCTCCACTTCTCGGCCACCCCATCCTAATCTTGCCCAATCTCTCGCGGCACACCCACAGACAATGGAAACATGTGCTATGTACGACATTTCCAAACCCAAATGGCTATTTAACTTGTCCACTTCGATAGCCCATTCCCATGTTTCTCGTAACCTGAAAGATGTCTTATTCGATCCTAATTGGAAAAATGCAATGATTGACGAATATAATGCTCTTATTAAAAATAAGACGTGAGATATAGTACCTCGTCCTCCTGATGCTAATATTATTCGTTCTATGTGGATTTTTCGACATAAAAACAATCTGATGGTTCTTTTGAGAGGCACAAGGCCCGTCTTGTAGGTGATGGCAGGTCTCAACAAGTGAGTGGATTGTGATGAAACTTTCAGTCCGATGGTGAAACCAACGACTATCCGGACCATTCTCAGTATTGCTTTGTCCAAGTCTTGGACTATTCATCAACTTGACGTCAAAAATTCTTTCTTGCATGGAGACCTTAATGAAACCGTATATATGCATCAACCTATGAGATTCAGGGATCCGATTCATCCAGATTATGTGTGTCTTTTGAAGAAATCACTCTATGGACTAAAACAGACTCCTCGTGCATGGTACCAACGGTTTGCTGATTTTGTATCCTCTATCGGGTTTTCACATAGCAAATATGATAATTCACTATTCATCTATAGCAAGGGTAATGACATGGCATACATCCTACTATATGTTGATGATATCATCCTCACATCTCCTGATGCACTTCGCCGATCCATTATGTCAGTCCTTACCCCTGAGTTTGCTATGAAGGATTTGGGCTCCCTAAGTTATTTTTTTAGCATTGTTGTTACGAGACATGCATGTGGCTTATTTCTTTGTCAAAGGAAGTACACTTAAGAGATCTTTGATGGCATGACATCTTGCAAACTGGCCCACACACCAGTAGACACTAATTCCAAACTCAGTGCTTCTTCGAGTTCTCTGTATGCCGACCCGACTCACTATCGCATTTTAGCAGGAGCGTTGCAGTATCTCACTTTCACGAGACCAGATATATCCTATGTTGTGCAAAAATATGCTTACATATGCACAGCCCGACAGATGAACATATGAATGCCCTCAAACGTATTCTACGATATGTATAAGGTACTCTTCATTTCGGTTTACACATGTACAAGTCATCACTCTCTGCTCTCAAAGTTGTTCTTGCTAAAGCAGATGATGAATATGAGGGAATCTTATTTCCTTTTCGTGTTTCTTTGACTTTCTCAAGTTGTATGGTGGCGATGAAGTGTACTATTTTGAGTTAAAAGTGAGAAGAAAATACATGCCTTGTCTTGTTTACATTCACACTCCGATGTTTTGGTCTCTGAAGACCGAGGGAAAAGCAAATATAAAGGTAAAAAGATAGAGATAAAAGCAGAAGCAAGTCGTAATCCAAGTACAAGAATCTTTGTATGTAAAAATTGAGAGAAAGTGAGGTATTACACAAAAATTACAAATTTTCTATATTCATAAAAATAAAAGGAGTTGTAAGGTATAATGTACTCCATCTGTGACTCAAACAAATAAACTTGGAAAACCGAACAAAGAAGTTACAAGAAACAAATGGATTTTATAGCTTAAAATTACAAGATGAGAGAATCTATAAGCTCTCATGATGATACATATACAGCAGTGTCTCATTCCAGGTCTACTATCCCAAAATTCGAGAGAAGGATCTTAACTTGGTCGACAAAGTCAGAGCCGGTTGCATACTCTGTTAACATCCCGACAGCAAAGCCAAACATCGCCCATCTGCTCAACCGAAAGATTATGACAAGATAGAAATCACTATGTCAACGACAAAGAATCCAAGGGGAGGTTCAAAGCTATCTGGAACTAGTCAAATTCCAGATACAAGTTTTTTCAAAATGATGCAGAAATAATTCATCTACTTATGGCCTATTCATCCAAGAGTGACAAAGAAAAGTTGCTAACTGAAGTGCTTGACTGTCTAGGATTTCTTGCTTTTCCAAGGTTCATTTATCAAATGATGCAGATAGTTCCAGCAAAGGTTACTTAAGAAAGTAAACTAATAGGTATATGAATATGTCGCAAGCAAAATTTGAAACATCATCTTTGATCCTCATCAGTAAATAAGGAAGGGAGACGATGCACGGCAAGATTGAAATCTTTAGAATTGTTTCTACAGATCATGATCTTCAGAAAGTTTGGATAATATTTGAAGAAATTTTCAAAATATCTTGTGTATCTACTATCTTGTCATCTCCATTTTACAAATACAATCAAGAAAAATAGAATCCACTAACAAGAAAAGAAAACCTAAATAGTAGCAGTCCAGGCTCGCTCCTGGAAGCCTGTATATCAACATTTGAAGCACCATCACTATCATGAACATGGAACACCAACGAGGTCTACATAATCTAAGTGTGGAACCAACATCTTGTATCAGAATGAGTTATGTGCAAACGAAGTTACGGCTATGCGACATAATCTTAAGACAAAGCCAAGCCCTTTGAGATTATGATTATGCAGCATGTAACTGAACACGTCTGGCTTAAAAGCTTCTAATTTTGTAGACTGCTAAAAAATTATTAACCTCCGTCAGATCAAGTGCAAAGAATATGTATGTGCTAAGGGTACGAAGAATAGTTATAACTAAATATATCTACGGTAGATTAATTGGTGATCAGGCCTAAGTTCCTCCTATGTAGGAAACGAACCTACACTAATTTCTGCACTACTTATATACAGCTCCTGCCTCCTAGAGTCTACTCACTGTTCATCATTTACATACTGTTTAAGTTAACATTGTTATGTTATTCCAGTTATTACTTAAATGATTGCATTGAATCATGATCTAGCGGGAGTTCTATCATGCAGCCATGCTTGTTAGATGAAATGATATTAGTTTCTTAATTGATATCATTTATCTTGTACGCGATAAAGACAAATATGTATTCTAAAACCAGTGGATAGTCCATATATAATATAACACACAAAATCAAAAATATTTCTCATTCTGTTGAATCCGCTCCGCACACTTCAGATGCAACCAATTTTAGTTTATGGCCAAATAAACACTATTCATAGTTAGACATTGCAGGGCTTCAAGCAAACAGACATTTCCAATTTTTACTTTCAGCAGCATTTTATCGGGGAGGGGGCACAGTTTGATTCAATAAATAAGAACACCTATAACTGATCAAGAATTGCCAAAGTGCCATAAAAATGCTGAAACTCAGCTCAAATTCCACTTCCAAGGTTAATTTTTAGGCTTGCACATGCCAAGGGAGGTACTTAAACAGAGCCAGTGGCGTAGCCACATAGAGAGAAGGGTGGACGGTTGAACATCTCATCGAAAAATTATACTGATCGAAATTTACTTTTTATACAATACATAAACCTTAAACACCCTTAGGGAAATTTCTGACTTCACCACTGAATAGAGCTATGTGCCTATGTCATTCTTGTAAGTTAATACTAACCCAAGCTGGATTTTTGAAACCCACAGCGAGAATTATTTCAATATTATCTGAAGGAAAAATAATCTATTCAGAAACTCACAGATCTTCTACAATTCTCCACGACATGAAAATAGTTAATAGCACCTCTATATATATAATAGTACAAATCTACTTTGACATATTCCTATATGAATTTGACTACAATCATATTTAGACACGAACTAAATAAACTAACAAATACTAAATCCTATACAAATTTAATTTATTATTCTTCCAACATTATCAAATATCTTCCTCAACAAAAAACAATTTAGCATCATACAAAAATGACACATTAAATTAAGACTAAAACCTACAAGAAAACAAACCAAAAACCAAAGAATTGACACATTAATTCTTGAATTAATTTCTTTAATTACCTGCCATTGGAAATTTCATTCTTGGCAATAAAACCAAAGAAGGGTCCTTGATTAGCTTCTTCAAGCTTCTTCTGTTTGAAGTATCCTTGAAGTTCCTTAGCCTTTTGCCTCTGAAATTCAAGAGTAATTACATTTTTACCCTCAGAAGTTGCCACAGCCACAGGCTTAAGAGGAACACTAGTAGTAGTACTTGGTGGTGGGGGTGAGGATGGTGGAATATTAGGCTTAGGTGGTGATGGAGCAACAGGTCTTCTAAATGGACCATCAGCTTGAGAATTCCTTATGGTAAGTATGGTGGAGTTTGTTGTACATAATCTCAAAGTGTAACAAGAAGTACTAGAAGAAGAAGAAGATGTTTGGATTTTAATGCAGGGGAAGCTAGATGATGATGCTACTGACATTTTCTTGATTCTTTTCTGTGTCACACTATGGGAGGAGAAGAATCAATGGATAGTTTTGGTTTTTAAGTGTTTTTATTATCAGAAAGAGAGATTGTATGGAAATGGAAGTATTACTATTTTGTGGATAAAATGTGGCCAAGTCTCGCAAGTTATATAGTCAACTACTCTGTCTAGTCAGAAATCAGAATAGTCATAAACTCGAGAGAAATTCTTCAGTTTGTTTTTTTCTCACTAAGTAGGCGTTTGGATTGGAAGTAAAAAAATATGATATTTTCAAATAAATTAATGTTTAAAAATAAATTGAAAAAATATATTTAAAATTTGAACTTGTTTTTGGACATGCATTTTATTGAAAAAGAAAAAGTTTTTTCAGTGAAAAATAAATTTCACTTGAAAAACTTATCAAAATCACTTTTTAAAACTTGAAATTCATTATAAAAACAAAATAAGAAGATCAAATATATAATCCGACGATGTTTTGAAAAAATGGAAAATATTCATGTCTGAACGAGCAACAGGTAGAGGACTTAAAATAAAGAAACTCTTGGTATAAATGTATGTTTCTCACAAATATATAAATGTCTCTCGCAACTATATTTTATATATGAGAAAATATATAAATAAATAAATAAATAAACAAACTTTTGGTAGATATTTGTTTCACACAATTGAGCAATTAATTGCATTTTTTTTTGGTTAAAAAATTAATTGTCAAATAGTATATTAACGAACAAAAAGTATATATGCTTGAATCGAGACATGTTACTCTTTTAGTAACTCGATTACCTTACGTGTTACAACTAATTAGTATATTATGGTGAGATCCTACTAACTATATTGCATATTTCAAAATTGGAATTGTTTTAACTCACTCATGCAAGTTTATTTATATACTCTCACCCTTCTAGGGGGGTGGTTTGACTAGAATGCATATTGAGTATTCCAATATTCAGACTATATTTCTATATTACCATTTGAAAGATACAATATCCAAGCTTACTATGTCATAATATGCATTATGTTAGCTGTCAATACTGCATCCCTGATTACTTGCTCACTTTTAAAGATTTTTTCAAATTTTTTTATCAGTTTAGCTTGCCTCAGCAATAACAGGTATATGAGAATTAAGATATTCGATCATGCAACGGCAAAGAAGGTATCAATTTCTTAGTGGACCGACTGTTCTGGCTCATTCCCTGCTGGTTCTGGATTTTCTAAAAAAAAATTGTCCATGTGCTGGTTGCTACGGCCGCCGGAGGTTTGAAGCTAGTCAAATACTCTCTTTTTTCAATTTATGTGATATCATTTGATCGAATACGAAATTTAAAAAAAAATTATTATGTTTATCGAATTTCTGTTACTTTAGTGTCTATTTTTATTAATTTTTATTTATAATAAGTATATCGTCAAAATTAAGTGAGACCTAACAAGAGTAAAATAAGAATGATGCCATTAAATAGTTGTCAAATAAAAAAAATGATATTTTTTTTTTATAAATTAAAAAGAAAATTGTGTCACATAAATTAGGACAGATGAAGTAGATTTTACTAATAACATAAATATTTTCAATTTTCTAAAATCCATTCATTTAGACACCAAACAACTTGCTAGGTGAGTAATAATAGATGAAAGATATAAACGGTAGCAGTCATCCACGAAGCAACATGAAATCATCTCATGACTCATCACTCATTATTCGACCAACAATTATCGATAAATTTCTTTAATAGCATATACCAATATAACTTTTGTTGGAAATTAGTCTTTGATGGGAGTTGCGACCGACCAACTTTAACGGCTTAAACACTAGTGTTACGCATATTAGAGAATCTGGTTCTTCACACATGCATGATCTACTAAGTACGTAGATAACCGTAGGGCCAAGAATCGTCGAATTTCATTGAGAAATGAAAGAGATATTGGTTCACGAAGTAAGGTGTTTGAAGTATGAAAAAGTGTGGTGTGTGATCAATTCTCCCTCATCGGTAGAGGAAGAAAGAATACCCCAAGGGGTATCCCATGTGTTCCGGGTTTCGGGTTTCGGGTTCACGGGTCACGGGCTGTGGGCTGTGGGTTGTGGGTCTTCTGATATTATCTTTTTGGGCCAGAGAACTTTACCAGAAGTACAGTTTGATCCCAGAAGTTTCAGATGTACAGTTTGGACCAGAATTCTTTCAGATGTACAGTTTGGTCCCTGAAGTTTCAAGATGTACAGTTTGGTCCCTGAAGTTTCCAGAAAATCAAAATTTGGGCAGTCAGAACAGAAACGTCCAGCACTCAATTCAGCCATTTATTTTGGCTGAATTACTCCTCCTATAATGGTCAATTCGTTGATCTTTCTCACCATTTATGTTGGTGGCTTTACTACCTCCATAATGGTCATTATTTGGCCAATAATGGATGTTATGGAGGCAGTCCAACAGCCCTCCCTCACCTATATAAACACCCATTGCACCATTGTTATGGAACACTTGATATACACGAAAATACACAAGCAGAAAAACAGTTTCTTCCTACAACTTCCAAGCATTATTTCGTTACTCAATATTCTTCACGGTAGCTCTTGAGTTTCCTTTGCTCAATTGTTCCATTGCTGTTTTATCTTGGGAGACGAATTGTCCAGGACGTATAAAGGATACATACGGGGCAATATTGTCTTAAGGACAGAGTGCCACACTCGACTCAGCAAAAACAGTTTCCAGTTTTTCTTCTTCAACAAAATTGTAATTTCAGTTTTGTTGTTCTATTGTAATTTTCAGTTCTTGAATTACTTTGCAGTTACTTGTAATTTCCGTTTCCTACAATCCTTTGTAAACCCAACAACTTTTTCCATATTATAATTTGAGGTGTTCAGATATGGGAGCAATCTATAACGAACAAATTTTCTTGAGTTCTAATTGTTTCTAACATGCATGAACCAGTTATACGCAAAACATATTCAGTTGTCCCTAGATAACTCTTAACACCATTTGGCAAAGGACTTTTAGGTTCTTTTTCACACAAAAAATTAATTTCCCCCCTTTATTTTAAATTCGGTATCTTTCACTGTTTCAATCACTCATTTTAATTGGATACTTAAAATAATTGAGTAATGAAGCATGCAGAATAGCGTACTACAATTTTAGGAATTGAATGGATAAAGAAAATGATCAATAATGACTCACATAATTAATAACAAAAAAATAGTAAAATTTCTTGCAGAAAAAGGGAAAATGAAAACAGAAAAGGAACGCAATATATTAATTTTGTATCGTAGAAGTTGTTTATACTTATGTAATTCTGATAAAAGTAGCAAGATAATTCTGGAAAATTCAAGCACGCATGAAATTTTGCAAATGAAGTTTTCGACAGCCATTAGTTCCATAATTAATGGCTCTTTTATTTTGATTTGAAAGGGCATTTTTGAAATTTTTTGACAAGAATATCATTTAAACAAGTTTTTTTACAAGAAAATTAAAATAAGGTAGGTTGATATAATATTTCAAATCATAGGGAGGTCAGTTTGATATAAGCAAATATGGAGGGAGGTTTATGAAATTATCTTGTTTTCTTTTTTTTCTTTTTTGTATACCGTTGAATCGATTTCTTGAAAATGTATTTTTATTTTCAAATAAGAGTGACACCGATCAATTTCTTGTCTTGTGCTATATCAATGGAACCTTATGTTTTCTGATTTAAAATGCTTTTTTTGCTTTTTTATAGATATTGATTTCTATGAATTTGGTTTTGTTTTGCTCTCTGACCAAAATTTTGATCGTTCATTCGTTTGGTATTGCCACTGTTATTGGTCGAAGTTGTTAAACATGAACAAAACTAATAATAATTTTAATATAGCTTATTAAAATGTCAAAGATAGTAAATGAAAATGTTCAATCCAAAAACTGACAGTCCCTTACTGGAAAATCTGCAATTGACCTCTAAGAATTTAATTTCAAGCCATTATCTATTAAATTAATACACCTTAGCAGGAAAATGGAAAAGAATTTTATATATTTATTTTTAGTATCAATTTTAAAAGAAAAAAATAGAAAGAAAATATGCGGGGCAGGGCAGGGCGGGTTGAAAACATAATTTTTTGCTATGTGGGGTGGGTCGTATGTTGGGTTTAAATGATAAATTGAATGAGAAATGGAGGGAGTTCCCTCTTACTTTATAAAATAAGCATTTGTCCCTCATCGGTAGTGGCAAGAAAAGTTCTTCCCTCTTGCTTTATAAAAGAAGCATTTGCAACAATCTTAAGGAAATTATATTTTTAGATTAATCTGTATTCTGTTTTGGAGACTAAAACCTATGTGATTTTCTACTCCGTATGAAATTTCATATTCTGACTTGAAGACATAAAAACTTCGTTGGAATATTAAAGTTCATACTTGTACAACGATTTCAAGAACATAAAAACTTCATCGTTGATGTATTCTGGTTTGGACATTAAAACTCGTGTAGTTTTCTACTCCATATGAATATTAGTATTCTGACTCGAAGATATAAAAGCTTCGTTGGAATACTAAAGTTTCATAATTATACTGCGATTTGAAGAAATAAAATCTTCATCGTTTAAGTTTGTGATTGAATTGCTATTCTGGTTTTATTAACTAAAACAGTTTGTCGATTTGACAGTGACAAACGAATAATGACAATTGAGACTGGAACTACCTCTGCGAATACTGCACCAGCGGTTACTCTTACAACCCGTACCGTTGTGCCATCGGCTGAGAAACCTGCGAAGTTCACCGGTGCCAACTTTAAAGGATGGCAGCAAAGAATGTTCTTTTGGCTTACCACCCTTGGTATGCAAAAGTTCACTAGTGAGGACCCTCCCGTGCCTGCCGCCGACATGCCTGACAACCAACAGTTCATGGTTACTGAGGCTCGGAAACAGGCGGATTTTTTGTGCAAAGGCTACATTTTGAGTGCCTTAGAAGATGACTTGTACAACGTCTACAGTGCAGTAGAGACTTCCAAAGAACTATGGAGTGCACTTGAAAAGAAGTACAAAACCGAAGATGCTTGCTTGAAGAAGTTTGTGGTTGCCAAATTCCTAGACTACAAAATGGTGGATGGAAAAACCGTTGGAACCCAAGTTCAAGAGCTTCTACTTATCTACCATGACCTTATTGCTGAAGGTATGGTAGTGAATGAAGCATTCCAAGTGGCTGCAATGATTGAGAAGTTGCCGCCCTCATGGAAAGATTTCAAGAATTATCTTAAGCACAAGCGCAAGGAAATGAAGTTGGAAGATCTTGTGATTCGTCTCAAGATTGAGGAAGATAACAAAACAGCCGAGAACAAGTCGCGGGGGAATTCAACGATTATGGGAGCAAATATTGTTGAAGAGGCTGCCCCAAAAAGTAAGAAAAGAAAGAAGTTCACTGGACAAAAGAAGAAGCAAGCCAAGAAAGCTGGCCACAAAGCCCCAGATTGTCTTCTCCCGAAAAAGAACAAGGGAAAAGGACAAGCCAATATGGTGGAAAAGAATGATGATATGGATGATCTGTGTGCAATGCTATCGGAGTGCAATTTGGTTGGAAACCCGAATGAGTGGTGGCTTGATTTTGGTGTCACTCGACATGTTTGCTCTGTAAAAGAAGCATTTGCAACCTACGATCCAACTGGACCCGAATAGGTACTGTTTATGGGAAATACTGCAACAGCCAAGGTTGAAGGATATGGGAAGATACTTCTGAAAATGACTTCCGGCAAGGTGCTGACTCTCAACAATGTTCTGCACGTTCCCACAATCAGGAAGAATTTAGTTTCAGCTGGACTACTCGTCAAAAACGGGTTTAAGTGCGTGCTGGTTAGTGAGAAAATTGTAATAAGTAAGAATGATATGTTCATAGGAAAGGGCTACCTCACCGAGGGCCTTTTCAAACTCAATGTAATAGTTGTTGACAGTATTAATAAGAATTCAGCTTCGTCTTACTTATTGGAGTCAAATGATTTATGGCATGTTCGTTTAGGACATGTCAAGTACAAAATCTTGCGAAAATTGATTAATTTAGAAGTATTGCCTAAATTCGAGTGTAATAAATCTAAATGTGAAATCAGTGTTGAATCTAAGTTTGTTAAACATTCATATAATTCTATTGATAGGAATTCAAATCCTTTATACTTAATTCACACAGATATATGTGATATGAAGTCAATACCATCTCGCGGTGGGAAAAAGTATTTTATAACTTTTATGGACGATTGCACTCGATATTGTTATGTGTATTTGCTTAATAGTAAGGATGAAGCAATTGATGCATTTAAGCAATACAAGAACGAAGTGGAAAATCAATTGAATAAAAAGATAAAAATGATTAGAAGTGATAGGGGTGGAGAGTACGAATCTTCTTTTGCAGAGATATGTTTAGAATATGGAATTATTCATCAAACTACTGCCCCTTACACACCACAATCAAATGGAATTGCGAAAAGGAAAAACCGAACATTAAAGGAAATGATGAATGCCTTACTAATAAGTTCTGGTTTACCGTAGAGCTTGTGGGGGGAAGCTATCCTTACAGCTAACTGAATACTCAACAGGATGCCCCACAGCAAAATACAATCTATTCCATATGAACTATGGAAAGGAAGAAAACCCAACTTGAAATATTTCAAAGTGTGGGGGTGTTTAGCAAAGGTCCAAGTTCCTTTGCCCAGAAGGATAAAAATCGGACCAAAAACTGTGGATTGTGTTTTTATTGGCTATGCTACAAATAGCAAAGCTTGTCGGTTTTTGGTTCACAAATCGGACAATCCCGAAATTCATGTTAATATGATAATTGAATCAGATAATGCTGAATTCTTTAAAAATATTTATCCGTATAAAACTGAATGTGAGTCGTCAAGTGAAAGATCTAAACGACCGCGGGAAGAACCAAATGAAAGTACACCAAGTAAAGAGGATCTCAGGCGTAGCAAACGTCAAAGGACATCTACTTCCTTTGGACCAGATCTTTTGACATTCTTGCTTGAAAATGAGCCTCAAACATTTAAAGCAGCGATATCATCTTCTGATTCATCATTTTTAAAAGAGGCAGTCAATAGTGAGATTGAATCAATTTTGAACAACCATACATGGGAATTAGTTGATCTTCCTCCTGGAAATAAACCTTTAGGATCAAAATAAATTTTTAAAAGGAAAATGAAAGTTGATGGCACTGTTGACAAATATAAGGCAAGACTTGTGGTCAAAGGTTATAGACAAAAGGAAGGTCTTGATTACTTTGACACATACTCGCCGGTAACAAGGATAACATCTATTCGGTTGTTAGTGGCACTAGCAGCCGTACATGGTCTTGAAATCCATCAAATGGATGTTAAGACAGCTTTCTTAAATGGAGAATTGGAGGAAGAAATTTACATGGAACAACCTGAGGGATTTGTGATTTCTGGTAAAGAAGGGAAAGTGTGCAAACTTGTTAAGTCGCTTTATGGACTAAAACAAGCACCCAAACAATGGCATGCTAAATTTGACCAAACAATGTCGACAAGTGGATTTAAAATCAACGAGTGTGACAAATGTGTTTACATTAAAAATACTCCAAATCATGAAGTCATTATTTGTTTATATGTTGATGACATGTTGATAATGAGTAAAAATATTGCCGATATAAATGCTACTAAGCGCATGTTGGCTAGCAAATTTGATATGAAGGACTTAGGAGTTGCTAATTTAATCTTAGGCATCAGAATTCATAAAACTCCACAAGGTCTAGCATTATCGCAGTCTCATTATATTAAAAGAGTACTTGACAAATTTAAGTATTTAAATTTCAATATTGCCAAGACTCCAATTGACATGAGCTATACATTTCAGAAGAATAAAGGTGAAAGTGACTCACAATTGGATTATGCAAGAGTGTTGGAAAGTTTGATGTATATCATGAATTTTACGCGACCAGATATAGCATGTGCTATTAGTAAATTGAGTCGGTTTACAAGTAATCCCAATCAAACTCACTGGATGGCAATGAAACGAGTTTTGGGGTATCTGAAACATACCCAAGACTATGCTTTGCATTATAACAAATATCCCGCCGTGATCGAAGGATATAGTGATGCAAATTGGATCACCGGATCATCTGAAGTTAAATCCACGAGTGGTTATGTTTTCACAATTGGGGGTGGATCAGTGTCTTGGAAATCATCCAAACAGACGTGCATCGCTCGTTCTACGATGGAATCTGAGTTTATAGCTTTAGACAAGGCCGGTGAAGAAGCTGAATGGCTCCGAAATTTCTTGGAAGATATTCCATTTTGGCCCAAACCTTTGTCACCTAAATGTATACATTGTGATAGCCAAGCAGCAATAGGTAGGGCAGGGAGCGTTATGTATAACGGAAAATCGTGTCACATTCGACAGCGACACAATACCGTTAGACAGCTACTCTCTAGTGGTGTTATCACGATTGACTACGTAAAGTCAAGAGATAACATATCGGATCCGCTAACAAAAGGCCTATCTAGAGAGGCGGTTGAAAGATCATCTAAGGGAATAGGTTTAAGGCTAAGGACAAGTCATCATGGCGGTAACTCTACCTAGCAGACTGGAGATCCCAAGAGATAGGTTCAATGAGATCAAACAAAGTCGTGACTGACGGTTCGGCATTGTCAAATAACTAAATTCATTCTCATGATGAAGACAATGTTCAGAAATAAGGATAAAATGTTAAGGTTTTTTTTTTAACAAGTTAATAAAAAGCTTAAGTTTATTTTTTAATGATTTCTAAATTTGGCAGGTTTGACAAAATAGTGTGTCTACACGATAACACGTTTAGGAATCACCTATGTGAGTGTGAAGTGTAAGCCGCTTCAAAGAGAATGATTGTAAGAAACCCATTCTCTATACACTCATGAAACCAGAAGGTGTGCATGGCTGAAACGAACACAACCATAAGAACCATAGACGGTAAAGGATTGATTGTGTGACATATGGTTGTCTAGGTATACGCCAAAGCTCGACGGTTCAAAGATATCAAATCTACCGATTGACCAAGTATATCCGACATATGTTCACTACGGAAAGTTCAAAAGGAAACCTACTTATCCAGATGCAATTAATCCTTGATTGTAAATTACACACTTGTCCATACATTCCTTTATCTTATAGCCATTCCCCATTCATGTGGGGGATTGTTGGGTTTAAATGATAGATTGAATGGGAAATTGAGGGAGTTCCCTCTTGCTTTATAAAATAAGCATTTGTCCCTTATCGGTAATGGAAAGAAAAGTTCTTCTACTTATAAGTAGAAGTACTCCTTCTTGTTGCTAAAGGGTTAAGAAGAGGGTCTCCCCTCGCACCGTCGTCGTCGCTCGGCTCGGCTTGGCTCGGATTCGGATTCGGATTCGGATTTGGATTTGGATTTGGTCAAATGATCTGATTGATTGATAATCTTTTGGACCAAATTTTCTTTAATTTTTAATTATTTAATTAATTATTATTTAATTAAATTAATTAACATATCCAATCTTACCCGTTAGTGACCCGGATCCGTGTGTCTGACCCGCGACCCAATTTCTTTTCCATATTTAAATTTCTCACCAGTGTTTAGTGGTTGTTCAGAAGGGTTGCAAACCTTCAGAAACAATACTTCCATGGCTATAAATTCGTTTGATTCTTCAGAATTTAATTCACTAATTTTTTTTTCTGAACTTCTTCTTCTTCTGCACAAATAAATTCCATTGTTGTGATCTACTGCTGTTAAGTGGTTCGCTGACACCGTTGTTCTAGGTACCGATACACCGGTGAGTATGATCGTTCTATCCTGGGAGGATATATTCCATTAACCTCGGGTACTTGAGGGGAATAATTTCCTTAAGGACACACTGTGCATTCAGTGGGCTCGATTTTTTCATTCTTACTTATTTTCCAGAATCTGTTCTTATTTTCCAGAATCTGTCCAGATTTTTTGCTTTCTGATTTCAGAAATTAATTTTACTGCTTCATCGGTTTTGCAATACAGTATAGCAACATCGTAGTCTTCGCGAATTTACACGAATTTGCCTCGAAACCTCATCGCCCCATAATGTTTGTCATCCCTAGACATAAACAATGGAATTGATTGTATATGTTCCAAAAAAAGAGGGAAGCCGCGGTCAAACTCACATTCTGGAAATAAGTCGGTAGTGGTATTAGTCACGTTGAAACAAGAATAAGGAATAATAAGTTGCCCGTAAAGGTAAGGTATTAAAGTAACTTTTCCGGCACTTTTAGTTTTAGGTTGCAATATGTGTATTTCCTAAGAATCATAAGTTTTTTTTTCTCTTTCTTAATTCCATGTATAATAATCACATAAATTAACACGGAGTAGATTGCCAGTTTCTAAAGTATCAAGAATCACACACGTCGTTTGCTCAAGTATTTTAATAGCCCATAGTGTACGTTAAGAGGTAAGGTTGAAATCACTTTTCTTTTTTTTGAATTTATAAGGAAAAATGCCTAAAATACATCCTGAATTTTGCCCGGATTTATTGTAACACGCCTAACTTTTATGGGGTCCTATTACCCCCTTGGATATATTTTTAAGAAATTTCTTTAGCATTTATCGAGTGAGTTAGATAGCAATTCAAACACGTGCTGACACAAAACGCCATAAAACAAAGGAGTTCATTCATTTTCAGGTCATTTCACACTTCGAACAAAACAAAGAATTAGAATTATCTCCTACACTCTTAACTTTTTTCATGGAGAAAGCAAGTTGATTCTCTTGGAATTTGATCTTGTGAATCACTATATTTTTTCATAATCGAGTCTTGGCTTGTGTCTTATTAGATTTTGATTCAATTTTTCTAGATAAATGCCAAAGAAATACTTTTAAAATATATTCAGGGGGTAGTAGGACCACCGTAAAGGTTAGGTGTGTTACAGCAAATCTAGGCAATGGTTGGAGTGTATTTTAGGCATTTTTTGAATTTATAAAGGAATAATTACGTTGTATGTTAATTAGGGTAACAATACTACCAAAATTGACCCACCTTTTTAAATCTTACAAAAAATGGCCCACTCCCTCCTCTCCTCCGAACACCACTGGCTACTCCAACGGCGATTTGAAACCTCTTAACGTCGTCTTTAGGAAATCAAAGGAGAGTGACCATCGATGTAGTAGGTGGCGGAAATAGGAGAAAATCAATAAGGTACTGTCTCATGAAGAAGACAGCGACACTGTCGCCGACGATGCTATCGCCACCGATGTTGCGATGAGTTTCTCTCTCTCGCTCTCTCAAATCTAGTGTGGCTGGTGATTTCATCGGTTCCTCCTCCGCTATTTATCAGATCTGGTATGGCTGGTGGTCACCGGAGCTCCTCCGCTACTGCTGCTTCACCGGTTCCTCCTCCTCTCTCTTGCTCTCTCTCTCTCTCTCTCTCGGATCTGGTGTGGCTGGTGATCGCCGGAGCTCCTCCGTTGTTGCTGCTCCGTCGTTGGTTGTGTTGTTTTATATAATATTGTATAATAGTATATATGAGTGTATACACACCTCTTATACACTATTATAAATTTTATACACCCATATACATAATGTATTTGACTTATATAATTTTATATATAAGTGTATAACATCGTATAAAAATATTTTCGAGCTATATTTTGCAATGTAAGTGAGTGAAGTGCATGTTTCTAAAATTTCCCCATTTATAAATATACAATAAAGCAAATTTCCAGCAAAACCGGAAAAAAAGAAAAAGAAAATCATAAATAAAGGGATTAAAAATTGAGCACTTGATTGAAATCAAGCCCCTTTTTATTACATACGGGTGGGGATACTTACTCATAAATCATAAAAAATTAATATAAAATCCACAATTTAAAAAATTAATATAAAATCCACAATAAGTAATAAATCATAAAAATTAATATAAAATCCACAATTTTCTTCATGGAGATACTTAACTAATAAGTGACCGGAAAAAAAAGCAACATAGTATCAAAAGTATATATTTTTATGGGAAAATAACTCATATACACAGCCCACACATCTAGTTTACAGTCATGTAGTTTACAGTTAAGCCCAAAATGTTATTCAGATGCAAAGGATGCAAAAAAGATAACATGGACTTAGAAGAGACAATAGAACATTTTAAAAACTGTACAAAAAGAACAGACAACATAGGGTACAGAGAAGATCGCATAGCCAGAGAAAAAACAGAAATGTTTGCGGAAATCTGGAAAGACTTCTCGATAGACAGCGAATTAGATTTAGGGGAAGATATAAACCAAGAAGAATTAGAATATAATTCAGACCAAATAAGCCAAGACGAATTAAATAATTCAGAACTTAGCTATAAAGAATTAATGGAGACAAGCGCTTCTAGCTCAAGTCCTTTCCAGAGAACAACTGGAGAGAACATAACAGTAGATACAAGTACAGGGAATGTACCTAGAAGACGTGTGTTTAGAACAACTGAAGACCCAGTACAACAACAAGTTAGACCATCAGGAAAAAGACTACCCCTAGAAGAAAACATAACTCTCCAAGAAGGAGGAAACAGGGGAAAGATCTTAAACATAGCAGCACACGATCCCCAGAAATGGAATTCCGTAATAGACTTATGGAAAGGTATCGTGGTAGCAGACTATATACAGAGCTATGTAGAAACAGACTCAGAAATTATGTACAAATACTTGGAGACATTCTTAGGAGAATCCACTAAAGCTTTGTGGGAAGCATACAAAGTAAATTTCAAGAATTCCACTGGGCTGGTATCACTGAGCTAATCCCTATAACTTCACAAATAAGATTCATACTCTTGTATCGAGAAGATCCCAACAAAGTGGACTAGTGATATTACAAAAGAATGCCTTGATAAAATTAGAACAACTTAGCATCAATTGGATATATACATAAAGAAATTTCATGATTTCTTTTATCAGACGATCGGTAACTCGCTTTGATCAAGACTTAGGAAAAAAGCTCTTCAATAAATTACCCGGAGCTTTAGGACGAGAAATAGAAGACCGTTGGGGAAAGCGCGAAGGGATTTTACAAAACCCAAACGCTAAGTGGTCTATAGGACACAGAATCCAACATATAATGGAGATCTTACAAGAGAAGTGTACCAATCTGCAAATACAAAAGCAACTCAAACAAAACGAGTTGAGTTTTTGTAAAAGCGTGATATACACGACTCAGAGTTATGACAAAGACCCTAAAAAGAAGAAACCTTATAAGAAGAAAAAGTATGATTATCAGAAGTATGATAAGAAGAAGTATTACCTTAGAAGATCTACGGCTAAAAAACCATACTTAGACAAAAATAAACATTTGAGAAAATACAGAAACGACAGAACTTATAAAAATAGACTAGAATGCTTTACTTGTGGCAGTATAGAACACTTAGCTAATACTTGCCCTAAGAGAATAAATAATAATTCTAAAAATGCTCAACTAGTAGAAGACTTTCAGGAGACTTTAATTAGTGTAGACGAATACATGTCAGACACAGAAAGCATTTATTCTGTAGTAAGCATACAGGATGAAGAAAATAATCAAATAGACTCGTCAGACTCTGAAGCAGACAACTTGATAAACGAAATAGGATTAGAACCTTCTCATAATAAAGAAGATTTTAATTTAGTAAATACTTTAATAGACTGTGAACATATCTTTGAGAAAAACAAAGGTATAGACAGTATAGCATGTTGCATATGCAAATGGTTCCCTAGCAAAAGCAAGAGGGCCAAATGTAAAAAATGTTACATGGAAGGATGTATAACATGCCTTCAAAAAGAATTAAATATTATAATAGGACAAAAAGAAATAGCAGAAAAGATAGAAAGAGATAAGATAGATCCAACTATCACTGTCAGACTAATGACCTTAGAAACAAGAGTCAATACACTAGAAATAAGATTAGCAAAATTAGAAAAAGATAAGCAGATAGCTTTAAATGATTCCTCAGACGATGAAACTCTAGAAAGGCCAGAAGAATCAGCAGAACTTTTTAATGATACTCTAATCTGTAACGAGGATAAAAGGTTTAGCTCATTAAGACTCTTAACGAAAATAAAAATAAAAGACTATGAGATAACTACTTTAGCCTTAATAGACACAGGCTGTACAAGTAGTATTTTAAATAAAAAGATCGTACCTGTTAATTTAATAAAGACTCTAGAAAAACCGGCATCTGCAATGCAAATGGACGGAACCCATAACTTTTACAAGTATTACATACCAGAAGCTAATATAAGTTTTAAAAATACCTGTGACAAATTTTACAACCCTACTTATAAGATAGGAAAAATTCTAGTTAGAGATCTAAACATAAATACAGATTTTATAATAGGTTTAGACTTTTTGTTAAGAAATAACGGTAGTTGTACGATTACTAGAGACGGAGTCATCTTTCAGAAAGATAGTACATATTCTCCAGTTCAGACTCAAAAAATAGAAACACAGGTTAACCAAGTTAACCAACTAGACAAAAATAATGGTTGCTGCAACAGCTGTAGTCAAAACAGCAACAAATTAGAAGTAGAAGATTTAGATAACTATCCAGAATATAGTTTAGAAAAAGATTATAACCTAATAGATATAATAACAGATCAAGTCAACTTTAAAAAAGGAATAGATAAGATAGGGACAATTAAAAACCAAAAAGATTTAGATAATATAGTAAAAATATTAGACGAATTAGAGATAATAGGAGAAAAGCCGCTAAGGCACTGGAAAAATAATAAGATTCTATGCGAATTAGATATTATTAATCCAGAATACATAATAAAGACAGCTTCTATAGAATCCACTAACCAAGACTTAGAAGACTTTAAATCTACAATTAAAGAACTCCTAGACTTAGAAATTATAAGGAGATCAACTTCCAAACATCGCTCAGCAGCGTTTATAGTAAGAAACCATTCTGAACAAGTCCGAGGAAAGGCAAGAATGGTAATCAACTATAAAAGACTGAACGATAATACAAGAAGCAATGGCTATAAGTTGCCAGACAAAACAGAACTAATAAATAGAATCCAAGGTAAGACTATATTTAGTAAATTCGATTGTAAATCGTGCTATTAAGTGTGTCAAAATGCACCCAACAAAGATAGAACGGGACACTTCACGTGTCCAGAAGGGCATTTTGAATGGCTAGTAATGCCATTTGGCCTCAAGACAGCTCCACCTATATTCCAAAAGAAGATGGATAATATATTTGGAGAATACAAGACATTTACTATAGTATACATAGACGATATTTTAGTATTTAGTAGAAATATAATAGAACATTTAGGACACCTCCAGACGGTATTTAGGTTATTTGTCCAACACGGGTTAATAATTAGTAAAAAGAAAATGGTATTGTGTAAACAATACATAGACTTTTTAGGAGTAACCATTGGGGAAGGAAAAATAAAGCTTCAACCCCATATAGCCAAAAAGGCGTTAGAAATGCCTGATAGATTAGACAATACCAAAGATCTTCAAAAATTCTTAGGTATATTAAATTACGCTAGAACTTTTATTAAAGATCTAGGCAAAATAGCAGGACCTCTTTATTCTAAAGTAGGTTCAACAGGACAAAAGAAATTTAACGCCGAAGACATTAAAATAGTTAAACTACTAAAACAGAGGATCCAGAATATTCCGGACCTCAGTATGCCTCTAGAAAACGACTATCTGATCATAGAAACAGATGGGAGTTTCGAAGGATGGGGCGCGGTGTTAAAGGCTAAGACAAACAAATACTGCAATAAAACCACAGAACGCATATGTGCCTATCAGAGCGGCAAATATCGCGAAAAAGGTAATATGAGCAGTATAGACGTAGAAATATTAGCAGTTATCTACGCTTTAAATGCCTTTAGACTTCATATTTTAAATAAGCACGAAACATTAGTAAGAACAGACTGTGAAGCTATCGTAAAGTTTCACCAGAAAATAAATGACAAAAGTAGTAGTAGACGTAGATGGTTAAATTTCTTAGACACTATATCTATTTACAATTTAGTATTCGAACATATTAAAGGCAGAGATAATAACTTAGCAGACCAGTTAAGTAGATTAGCAATAACTAAAACTAGAGGAACAATAAAGCTCAGCACACTCTAACTCTATTTGTTCTTCTTAGCAGCATGAGCACGTCTCAACAGACACCAAAAGACAAAGGGAAAGGCCCAGCCAAACCCACAGATAAAGGGAAAGGCCCAGCCAAACCCTCAGACTCAGACACATATAGACAAGCCACATTGGGGAACCTGAATTTCAGGCCCATGGCCCAAATTGAGACACCTGTTCTAGAAAGACTTCATTTTGGAAAAAATAATTTAGTTTCATTTCCATTATCTAACATGACTTTTAAAGTTTTGCCAGACTTTTCTATAGACAAACAACAGAGATGTTTGATAGACAATTTGTGGATAGCACACAATAAAAAAGACAACAGCCATTTTGTGGCAACATTAAATAGTACATGCTTTTATTTTCATGAAAAGAACCGGGACAAAAAATTTAAATTTTACGTTGTTGTCCACGGAAAGACTAACGGTGTTTTTCAGACTTGGTTGGAAGTAGTTGATTCTATTAAAGATTTTAAGAGTCCATTGTTCAAAGGTTTTAATGACTTCACAGAAGCATTAGATTATGCCAGAGGAACACTGGGACCAAACTATTATCTTTCTCCAAATTTCTAAGACACCAAAGACAATCGGACTCTACAATACAAGATCCAGAAAGACACAGATAAAGTAATCTTTGCGACCAATCGCAAGATCATGACAGTAGGCCTCAAAAGGTTGAATCGAGAGAAGAACTCCAACTTCAAAATACTCATTTGTTGGAGAAGATAACTACTTTAGAATTAGTCCTCAGACAAACCAGACTACAAACCCAGACTACTATAACACAAATGGACAAGACACTACAAACAAGGAGTACTCCATCTCCCTCAAAAATGGATGAGACAGGTGTGCATTCCCTTCTGAATGTTAAGAAACCTATTGTATCAGGTATAGATACAACTAGTCCGGTACAAACGGTCGCCGGTAAAGACTCATCAAATCCGTTGATGGCTGTCACTTTGCCCAAAAGTGAAAATGAGGAAGCAACTTCCTCAAGACAGAGAAGAAGGCTCCCCAGAACAATAACAGGATCCTTATCTCAGAACAGAAAGACAAAGAAAAAACCAGACATTGAACAAATTATAAAAGACACACTTGAAAAGATATTTCAAGAACAATTAACTAGTCAGACAAAAGAACCTCAGAAAGACATACATGTAACATCTATAGAGTTAACAGAAACACCGGTCCAAGTACAAAATCCAGGACAAAGTTCAGGAGGAAATAATATTTTCCAGGTACCAGAGGATCATGTTTCAGACACAGAATCAGAAAATAATTTAGAACAAGATGCACAGGACCCAAACGATGCTTATGACTCTGGAATGAGTTTTGACTCGGTGGCCCTGCACAATCTAGACACGTAGAAAAATACGGACTGCACTATTGCTGAATGATGCGGTTGCAAGACATGACAAAGACATAAAGAAGGTATCAGCCGAAAGCTGAAAAAGACGAGACAACATTTCTTTACTTTGGCAAAGTTTTCAAACTTTACGGAAAGTAAAAAATGCCACCAGCGCAAGACGACGAAATCAAAAGAAGAAAATTTCAACAAAGCAGAAAGCGAAGATGGGGCCCCATGCGCACCCAGCCGAAAGCAAGTTTTGAAAGATTCTTTTTTGTAATTGAAATCCGAAGCTGGCGTCCGGTTATCTACTATAAATATCAGACTTCAAACTCTCTTACAATCGTGCTGTGATTAAGAGAGAGAGCAAAAAACAGAAAACTCTGAAAACTCCTCCGCAAATAAAACTCCTCCTAAACCATATATGTTTTCATCCCCCCTTGTATAAACCATAGTAGTATGTAAGATAGTTTGTTAGACTATCTCCCAAAGAGTGAGTGGACTTTGACTCAAAGGGAAATCTCATTGTACTTAGACATGTAAGTCTACTATTCAAGAGTTTATCTCAAGCATGTAAATTATGTTTGTTTGAATATTTATAAAAATCTTATGTGATTGCAGAAATTATGTTTATATCATGTTGTTTATTTTCATCATGAATCTTGAATTATCATAGTAATCGTTCTATGAATGTAGAATTACCGTTAAAATCACAACAATAGCATGCCTAGTCACGATAACTTCTTGACTTAGTATATAGTTCTCTAACGAGCTCAAGTATGCCGGCCCATGGATTAACTCAGAATTCCCGCGTGTCAACGGTGGGTTGATTATCGTCTGCTGATGTCCGCCAAGGACTTTGCTGTCGCTTGTGGGTGTGGTTAAAGACGATAGACATAGCAGGGGTAAAGCTTGGAGGAAGAGATGAACAGTTAAGAAGGAATGAATAGGGCCCTGTGCTAAAGATTGAACAGTAATGAAACATGAACGGCAGAGATGATAAATAGTAACTTAAGAGTAGTGACTGGACAGAGTCCAGAAAAAAAAAATTATTAATTTTTATTACTTGGAGATAGACTTTGAAAAAGACTTATATGCATATATATATATATATATATATATATATATATATATATATATATATATATTGTATTTGCTTTGTATAATAATTAATTTAACTGCCATGAAGATAATGATGAAATCAAAATTAATTTTTTCAAAAAATCAAAATCCATATATACAGAATTCAAAATAAATTAAATATTTCCTAAAATATTTTGAAAGTGCAAGAAATAAAATAAATTCATAGTAAAAAATATTGTGCTTTTCGAGACTTTATTTCCAGCCAAACAAATTTATAGATGATTTCTATGCATGTGGCATGTAGAGTTCTATATTGTTTTGCAAAATGATTTAAAAAAAAGGAGCTGGGAAAGAAATTGGCCCGTGGGAGAGAGAAACTCAGAAAAGTGAGAATGAGGTTCAAAGCTTTGTCCAAATGGATAGTGTGGTAATATAAATATAGTAACAATTGGGCTATAATTGATAAAGTAGAAAGGCGAAGTGTATAATTAATCCTATTTTTATTAGAGGGGAGCGGCCGACTCTGTCTAGGTAAAGGTTTTTGACTAGTTCTCTCTCCGTGTTGGATTGTGACTCGTTACAAATCATAATTCTATAAACGGAAACTTACATAAATAACTATAATTTAAAGATTTTAAATTTATCATAATTATAATTTTAATATTTACAGGGCATAGCTACTTTTTAATTCGTTGTATTTATAAAATGGCTCGTTATATTCATAAAACGATCTCATTGCGAGTAAAAATGTATTAAAAATTCTTTTCGTTGTATTCAAGTCAGATGTATTCAACTCAGTTGTATTTATTTAAAGCTACTTTTAAGTTGTATTCAATTTATTATATTTAAAAATTGGTTGTATTCAAACAACATAAATACAAAAAAAATTGTATTTAGCTTATTGTATTTTAAATTCGATTGTATCCAAATAACATAAATACAAAAAAAATAGTTTTAGATGTAATAGATACACTAAAATACAGAATACCAAAAAATAGATACACTAAAAATTTAACAAAAACACTCAAATACTGAATACAAAAAATAACAAATTGAATACAATCTAAAAATTTAACAAATAAACTCAAAAATTAAAGGTTTTGTTTCTTACTTACCCCAACAATAATTCTGGTATGGTTATACAACAATGGAACTTGTAACATAAAACATTTACTTACAAGTTGTAATAATCTGGAATCTTTGTCTACTATAAGGTACACACGCGGTTGGCCTTCCGATTGCAAGCTCCAAGCTTCAATGTACTTCTCTTTCGGAAAGCTAGAAAATCCGACAGAGGTTCGAGAGTATATGATTCTAAGTCTCTAAGGCTTAGAATGTTTTCAAAAAATGGTGTGATGAATAATGAGGTGAATGCCTCTATTTATAGTTGAAAATAGGTCAAAACTGGATTAGGGTTTGACCTTGGGCCTGGCCCAAAAATTGAGGCAGAGGTGTCGCGGCCCTAGGGTATGGGCGCCGCGGCGCTCGGCATGCACCGCGGTCCTAGGGTATGGGCGTCGCGGCGCTCAACTTTATTTTTCGTGCATTCTTAATTAAATCCAAAAATCTAATTTTGACTTAATTAAAATAATCATTAGTCAATTAAATGTCTCGATTCCAAATCGGACATTTCAATTACTCTCTCAATACATCCTTAGATCGAAACGGACAATCGACATAGTGTGACCCTATAAGCCTTCTCATATCGACATTAATCAAATTAAGGTCTACACGGAACTCCTAGACGGCGTCGGAAGACGAACTCAATATGTAAAGTACGCTTACACGAATTCAGTAAACTTAACCTTTATGTGGTAAGATAAAATCCTTTTATTCACAACACACCCGATCAAGCTTAGAATTTGTCAAGTGTCTATCCAAATAGCTTAATCATTGTATCTCATCTATATTAGTTGACAACTAGACCATATTCTAAATATGTCTATTGCGTTGGCCAACGACTTAGTCAACCTAATATCACTAAGAATCCGAGTGTTCTCTCGAATATACATTCGAGGAATGAATTCTAATCTTGGCTCAACTACCACCTTCAATCCACATCGTAATGTACCCAATACAAGTTGTATCTCAACCTATAAGGCATTTGAGCTTAGGACGGGATCAAAGTACATTACTTTGTAGACAAGGCGAGCATTGACCTCAAATCTAAGGACTTCTATCTCCCACACGCTGATCATACTTTAGACAAGTATAACAAACAGTATATCAGCAGGGTATATCAATATTTCCAAAGTATCCATGTGTCAATCACGAGTAACTATTACTCATAGCAGGTGAGACATACTACATCCTCTAAGGATGTGATGCAGACCACATGTCGACTTATCACATATCATCGATATCCCATTCTCGATGATCATTAGTCGAGGCTATTTTAAGAGTTACGCTCTATCATCAATAACTCACTTTATTAATGACAATGTAAGCTCACTGGATGCACATTAATGAATAATTACAAACGATCAAATAATAATTCAACAATTGCAAATGTCAAAATATTAATCTCCATTAATAATAATATGAATGTGTATAAAATACATTTGTCCTAATACAAATTGTCTCTAGGACATAAAAATATTTTCACATACCCCTTCCCTATTTCCACATTCTTGGCATCAAAATTTTTAAGAGAATTGGATTTGACGGGTTGTGATCTTTCATTATCTACTAGTCAAGTCGCGAAATGTCATTCTTTGAGAAAACTTTCTCTAACTAATGTTCGTTTAGACGACAAATTGCTTCAGACTCTGCTTAATTGTTGTCCCTTGATTGTCAATTTCATCATCGCACGCTGTCCTTTATTGACAAAGATTGAGCTGCGGAATCTTCAAAACATGAAGTCATTTTTTATTTCAGCAAGTTATAATCTTCATATCACCCAGAGTGTTAAAATCCAAACACCAACTCTGGAACACTTGTCTTATTCTGGGTGTGGGGAGTGCCCCCTGTATTGGATATTATTGAATGTCAGAATCTAAAATCTTTAGAGCTATACCATATGAAGATATCTGAAGGATTTCTCCAGCACCTTTTTTCTACATCTCAATACCTTGAGAGTTTGATATTAGACGGCGTTGGTAGTTTGGAGAACTTTAACCATTTGCGGGAGTCAATCCCTAAGGGATAGTTTGGTAGAGTGTATAAGAATAATGTTGAATAGTGTATTAGTAATGCTGGTATTAGTAATGCTGGTATTAGTAATGCTGACATTAGTTATGCAGATATTATTTTTTATCCACTGTTTGGTTTTGTGTATTAGAAATAACAACATTGCATATTTTCTAAAAATAATTGATTGTTTACAAAAGTATCCTCCATACTATACCATGTGAGAGACTTCATAGGCAATTGTGTCTTTAACCATACTTATGCATGCATTAAAATTAATTGCATTGATAATATCATGGTTTGCTATGTATTAATTATGCATAGGATACATTAGTTATACATAGAATGAAAAAGTGTATCAAACAAAGTATTAGTAATACACAAAATTAATGCATGCATTATTTTCTCTAATACACTTTACCAAACAACCCCTAAAGATTCAAAATTGTGAGGACATAGGGCAGATTGATGCTTCAAATTTGGCATCACTTGAATATGTTGGAAGTACAATTCCTGCGTTTAAAATTGCAAAAGAGTCAGGTAAATTGAAGAACCCACGAACAGATCTTCGTTGTTACAAGGATTTAATTAATGCTACATGGTTTCGTAAGTTGACGAAATTCCTATCAAATTGACCTCTTGGTCTCACCTTTTCCTTCATTTTAACAAATGGACTGAGATCAACATGGAATATTTACAACTGTACCATAGTGTTTCTACCCCTCAAGTGGACGTTTTAAATGTATATATGTCTAAAGATAAAAGATCATCTCAAGAGTGGCCACTATTGAAATGATTACATGCTTCATGAATCGTTTAATGTATGTGATGAATTCGAGTTATTCTACTTCTCATGGAAGACAGCCTTGGCATAGTCAATTAAACGAAGTAAGAGCCTACAAATTTGGCTCAGCTGTGGAACTCAGAAGTGAAGAACTGGCGACCCTTACGGAGATGGATGCAATTTATTTTTTATTAGACTGGTGATGTAGTTTAGTATAGTTTTAATTGAATGCACTTATTCATTTATAAAGTTTACTATAATTAAGAACTTTGAAGTTAAGTTCTCCCATAGTCCGATTGAATTTTTCTTAAGAATAGTGTTTTGATACTCAACTTGCTTTTGCATATTGGTAAAGTTGTACTGGAATTATTAGATGTAGTTGTAGCATGATATATTTGTTTTGAGATGATCACAAACGCTTCGTATGGAATTGTTAATTTATGGCTTAAGCCACTGTGCTTCATCATTCCCTTATTTTAAAGTTTTCCCAGATTGGCTGGGGATGTCATATACCTTGAGATAGTGTACAAGAGGAGCGATTGGCCATACCTCAGATTACAACACAAGGATAAAATCTTGGCAAAAAAGAATGTAATATCAGACTAACTGACAGAGAAATTTTCCTTATCATATTTGAGCCTAAGAGATGGCATTTGGCCTTTGTCTCGATAAAAAGGACCCTTTGCTCCAACTGGTAGCTGCTCTAAAGCCGTGTCTAGACTTGATATTGACCTGATTCATCAAGTTTAGTTTATAGTTGCTAGCGTTCTTGTTGGTAAGCATCTGACACTACAAGAAAAAAACTGGAATTAGCTACAAACTTTGTGCTAAATTGGTTGTAGCTAACATACTTTTTTGAAAATAAGTGGCTAATCCATTGCTAAATAAGATTAGTAATGGATTTTTCTGTTTAGCTAAACAACTTGTCCTCGCTAATTCCTGTTTTTTTTAGTAGTGTGAGTGATAGTTGAAGAGTCACTTTCCAGGATGAAGTCCCCGTAGTTCTTCTGTATGCACCAGCTAGTACCAAACTTCGCAGCTTGCGCCTCTGCTTGCTGCTACATTGCATTGGAGAGGAAAAATCCATAACAATGCTCCTGTTTTACGAGCCCGTTCTTCCAGAATTTCTGTACCAAACAAGTCTGCAGGGAAGGAAAAATTGATGAGGTACAGAAATTTTTCGAATGTTGCATCGTCTCTTGACAGTAGATGGCCGGTGAGAAGACTTGAGTTCACTGCAGATGTGATTGTTGACGTGTTGAGAGGAAAGAGAGCAGCAACAAACAAATTCGGGAGTTGTGGAATGAGTAGACAAGAGGCGCGGGATGCTGCTAGTCTCCACATTGGTGATACAGGGTTGGTTGATTATGTTCTGAAATCAATTAATGTAATTGTTGGAGGCGACGTAGTTCCTCGTGTTGGAAATTAGCCTTTGGCGGGAGTTGCGACCGACCAACTTTAACGGCTTAAACACTAGTGTTACGCATGTTGGAGAATTCGGTTCTTCACACGTGCATGATCTACTAAGTACGTAGATAACCGTAGGGCCAAGAATCGTCAAATTTCATTGAGAAATGAAAGAGATATTGGTTCACGAAGTGAAGTGTTTGAAGCATGAAAAAGTGTGGTTGGGATCAATTCTCCCTCATCGGTAGAGGAAGAAATAATTGTTGTGTATATAAGACTCAAAATTGGTTTGGGGTTTGGGACCCCAATGGGTATCCCATGTGTTTAAATGAGGGAGGACTTAGATGTGCTTCAGTTCGAGGAAAGCCCACACGCGCGTCGCCGCCGCCCGTCCGATCCGGTTCCGGGTTCACGGGCCTTCTGATATTATCTTTTTGGGCCAGAGAACTTTGTCAGATGTACAGTTTGATCCCAAAAGTTTCATATGTACAGTTTAGTCCCTAAAGTTTCCAGAAAGTCAGAATTGGCAGAGAAGATCAGAAACGCCACAGCACTCAATTCAGCCATTTATTTTGGCTGAATTACTCCTCCTATAATGGCCAATCCGTTGGTCTTTCTCACCATTTATTTTGGTGGTTTTACTACCTTCATAATGGTCATTACTTGGCCAATAATGGCAGTTATGGAGGCAGTTAAACAGCCCCTCCCTCACCTATATAAACAACCACTCGCACCATTGTTGAGGACACTTACAATACACGAAAATACACAAGCAGAAAACAGTTCTTCCTACAACTTTCAAGCATCATTTCATTACTCAATATTCTTCACGGAAGCATTTGAGTTTCCTTTGCTCAAGTGTTCATTTGCTGTTTTATCTTGGGAGACAGTTGTCCAGGACGTATAAAGGATACATACGGGGCAATATTGTCTTAAAGACAGAGTGTCACACTCGACTCAGCATACACCAAAAACAGAAAACAGTTCCAGTTTTTCTTGTTCAACATCTTTGTAATTTTCAGTTTTCTAGTTGAATTGTAATTTCAATTCTTACATTAGCAGTTACTTGTAATTTCCGTTTCCTGCATCCTTTGTAACCAACAAGTTTAAGACAATATTTGCTTACTGTAACTGCTGCAACATGATTGGAAATATGACCGATGTTGCTGCTACTGCTGCTGCCAATCAAGGCAACGTTGCTGCCTTTCCCGCCATCGCCGCATCGCCAAGGCAACAACTCGCCGCTTTCATCGCCGCCACCCTCATCGTTCAAGGTAACACCGCTGCCTTCCCGACTACTGCTGCTCCACCTTCTGGCTCACATCATGATCGCCCTGAAAAATTCATGGGATCATAATTTAAGAGATGGCAGCAAAAGATGATGTTCTACTTAACAGTTATGGGCATGGCCCGATTCCTAACGGAAGATCCTCCACAAGCTGGAGATGAAATGGACTATTCGCCTAATGAAACAGGTGAAGGGGGCCTTGGTATCCATGTCATTAATGGCATGAAGATGGTTCGTGAAGCATGGAATCATAGCGATTTCATGTGCAAGAATTACATACTGAAGTGCTTAGCAGACCCTCTCTACACGGTCTATTACACCGTTGGCACTGCCAAAGAGCTGTGGGAAAACTGCAAAAGAATTACAACGCACAAGATGCGGGTACTAAGAAGTTCATCATTGGAAAAATTTCTAAAATTCCAAATGGTGGACAGCAAGACAGTGATGTCCCAAGTCCAGGAATTCCAAATGATGATACATCACCTGGATTTGGAAGGATTGAAACCAAACGAGCAGTTTTGGTTGCATCGCTGATTGAAAAGTTACCTCTTTCATGGAATGAGTTTATGAGTTACTTAAAACTCAAGACAAAGGAGATGACCTTTGAAGAGCTTGTTATCAAACTCCAAATCCAGGAAGATAACAAGAAGGCCTTACCTAGGGGCAGACAACCTGCTGAGGCAAAGGCAAATCTGGCTGAGGCCAAAGGGAACCCAAGCAAGAAGCGGAAGTTCCAGAAAAATGGCAAGGCCCACGCAAGAGACGCTCGTGAGGTAATCACATCACTGTGGGAAACATGGTCATAGGATCAAGGAATGTCGTAAGCTCAAGACTGAGCAACAACAGAAAGCCAAGTCGAAAGGCAAGGCGCAAGCTAACGTCGTCAAGGACACGCTCCTGGATGACATGATTGAGGATTTCTCGGCAGTGGTGCTAGAAGCCAACTTGGTTGAGAATCCGATGCAGTGGTGGGTGGACACAGGTGCAACAAGACACATCTGTTCCAACAAAGATGCCTTCTCCACGTACACACCGGTCACCGACAAGAAGCTGTTCATGGGCAACAACGCTTCCTCGGACGTGCTGGGGGTTGGAAAGGTGGTCCTGAAGATGACTTCCGGTAAGGAGCTCACTCTGAAGGAAGTGATGCACGTCCCAGAGATTAGAAGAAATTTAATTTCTGGACCTTTATTGGTTAATGCTGGTTTTAGGCTAGTGTTTGAATCCAATAAGTTTGTACTCACTAAGAATGGCACATTTGTGGGGAGAGGCTTCGTCTGTGAAGGCCTCTTCAAAGTGAATGCCATGTCTGTATTGCGTCCAAGTAATAAAGTTGAACCTTCTTCTTATTTGCTTGAGTCTTCTAATTTATGGCATCATAGATTAGGACACGTTAACTACAAGTCTATTCAAAGGCTGGTAAAGATGGAGTTATTGTCGTCTGTCGACATAAACCCTCAACGTAAGTGTGAGGTGTGCGTAGAGGCAAAACTCACCAAGCTTCCTTTTCGATCCGTCGAAAGGAATACCGCTCCTCTAGAACTTATTCATACATATATATGTGATTTGAAGTTCGCACAAACTAGAGGGGGGAACAAGTACTTTGTGACTTTCATTGACGATAGCACAAGGTATTGTTACCTTTACTTGTTAAAAAGTAAGGATGAAGCCTTTGAAGCGTTCCGACGTTACAAAGCAGAAGTTGAGAACCAACTAAGCCTACGGATTAAATCCATTCGTAGCGATAGAGGGGGAGACTATGTAGCGCCTTTTGAGGAATATTGTGCCCAAGAAGGCATTGTTCATCAAACGACGGCTCCATACTCACCTCAGTCGAACGGTGTGGCGGAACATAAGAACCGCACATTGAAGGAAATGATGAATGTCTTGCATATCAATTCTGATCTTCCCCAAAACATGTGGGGAGAAGCCGTCCTTACCACTAATACGATTCTTAACAGAGTCTCACATGAGGGTAAGGACAAAACTTCATATGAATCATGGAAGGGAAAGAAACCCACCTACAAATATTTTAAGGTGTGGGGTTGTTTGGCAAAGGTTGAAGTACCCAAGCCAAAGCAAGTCAAGATTGGGCCTAAGACTGTAGATTGCATATTCATCGGATATGCAAATAACAGTAGTGCTTATCGCTTCTTAGTGCATAAGTGAGATATCCACCAGGGTACAATTATGGAATCAAGGAATGCTTTATTCTTTGAAGGTACCTTTCCTAGAAAGGAAAAAGACATAACCTCTCGCAAACGAAGTTATGCACAAAACTCTTAAAAATCGGGAGTCCTTGACTGCTCGAATCTAGATGGTTCGGATCTAGCGAATCTCGAGGTGGCTGAACATCCGGAATCTAGTGTTCCAGATTTTCAGAACTTGGAGACTCCAGAGATGGATCTAAGGCGAAGTAAAAGGGCCAGGAATGATAAATCCTTCGGTCCTGACTTTGTAGCTTATATGGTTAATGATGAACCAAGGATAATTGCTAAGGCGTTGTCAACTCTAGAAGCATCGCTCTGAAAAAAAGCTATTGAGAGTGAAATAGGCTCCATTCTGCATAACCATACTTGGGAGTTGGTTGATCTTCCTCCGGGAAATAAACCGTTGGGTTGTAAATGGATACTCAAACGGAAATACAAAGCAGATGGGTCTATAGACAAGTACAAGGCTAGGTTGGTAGTCAAGGGCTATCGGCAGACAGAAGGCTTTGACTACTTTGACACATACTCTCCGGTATTCCGGATGATATCCATACGGGTATTCATTGCGATTGCAGCTTTGCGTGACCTTGAGATACACCAGGTGGATGTTAAGATAGCCTTCCTAAACGGTGATTTGGAAGAAGAAATTTATATGGACCAACCCGAGGGGTATGTGGTTCAATGGCAAGAGAAGAAAGTCTGTCGGCATGTCAAATCTCTGTACGAGCTGAAACAAGCCCCGAAGCAATGGCACGAAAAATTTGATAGTACTCTACTATCGAAGGGGTTCGCCATTAATGAGTGTGATAAATGTGTTTACACGAAAGGTAACTCTGACTCATTTGTTATGATATGCATGTATGTAGACGACATGTTGATCACAAGAAGCAGTCCTAGGGTAATCCTAGAGACTAAGAACATGTTGAAACAATGCTTCGACATGAAGGATATGGGTATCGCAGATGTCATCCTAGGGATTAAAATATCTAAGACGTTTGATGGACTGGTCTTATCTCAGTCTCATTACATTGAGGATGTTTTGAGAAAGTTCGAGATGTTAGACAGTTCACCGATAAAGTCACCAATGGATACAAATCAAAAGCTTGATAAAAATCTTGGTGCACATGTATACCAGGAGCGATATGCACAGGTGATCGGTAGTTTGATGTTTATAACAAACTGCACCCGACCTGATATTTCTTACGCAGTCAATAAGTTGGCTAGGTTCACCCGTAATCCGAGTGATAATCACTGGAAGGCGTTGAATCGGGTATTACAATACCTGAAATACACGTTAAATTTCGGGTTACACTATTCGAGATATCCAGCTGTACTAGAGGGGTACAGTGATGCAAACTGGATATCTGATATATAGAACACCAAGTCCACCAGTGGGTATGTATTTACAATTGGTGGTGGGGTTGTGTCTTGGAAATCCTCTAAGCAAACTTGCATCGCCCGATCCACGATGGAATTGGAGTTTATCGCTTTAGACAAAGCAGGAGAAGAAGCTGAGTGGCTTCATGACTTCTTAGAGGATGTTCCGTGTTGGAACAAACCCGTACCTTCGGTAATGATCCATTGCGATAGTCAGTCGGCTCTAGGAAGGGCACGGAATGCTATGTACAACGGCAAGTCTCGTCATATTCGACGGAGTCATAAGACCGTTAGGCAACTGATCATCACGGGTATAATATCAATTGATTACATTAAGTCAAAGGATAATATAGCAGACCCATTGACAAAGGGCTTACCCAAAGATCAGATGGCTTGCCTGTCTATGGGAATGGGCTTAAAACCCAAAATATAAGGACCAATACAGTGGTAACCTAACCTTACTAACTGGAGATCCCAGTAATTTGGATCAATGGGAAAACTAAGTTGTAAAGGTTCAGTTGATCGCTTCAGTGGAAGCATGCGCACTTCGGATAGTGATTTCTGAAAAGAAACAAATCCAAAGTCGTTCCCACGATAGACGTTAAGTGTTATCTGCAGTATGGGTAAAGGTTAAGTTTTCAAAACCTGTAATGATCCTCAACAGTTGAGGTTAGGTTTTTGGAAAACTTTTAATGGTTCCTAACACTTGTGAAGTGGGGTATAGCAGGATACCTTGTAGGAAACCACCTATTTAAGTGCGAGGACGGACCGCCTCAAATGAACGCACTTAAAAATCCAAGAAGTTGTCCATGGCCAAAACGGACAAAACATTACGAAGAAGAGAGTAAGGGAATTTGTTGTGTTGATAATATTGACTTGGCTTACACTAAACACTGACGGTTCAAGACATCACGTTCACCGCGCAGTAAGTAAGTCAGATGGTACTTAACTATGGAAGGTTCAAAGCTGAAGCTACATCTCCTTATGCAACATCGGTCCGCTGAAATATTGCTGGAAATGAAAAGACACCATGTGAGTGCGCCAAAATCTCTTACAAGAGGGGATTGTTGGAAATTAGCCTTTGGCGGGAGTTGCGACCGACCAACTTTAACGGCTTAAACACTAGTGTTACGCATGTTGGAGAATCTGGTTCTTCACACGTGCATGATCTACTAAGTACGTAGATAACCGTAGGGCCAAGAATCGTCAAATTTCATTGAGAAATGAAAGAGATATTGGTTCACGAAGTGAGGTGTTTGAAGCATGGAAAAGTGTGGTTGGGATCAATTCTCCCTCATCGGTAGAGGAAGAAAGAATTGTTGTGTATATAAGACTCAAAATTGGTTTGGGGTTTGGGACCCCAATGGGTATCCCATGTGTTTAAAGGAGGGAGGACCTAGATGTGCTTCGGTTCGAGGAAAGCCCACACCCGCGCCGCCGCCGCCCGCCCGTCCCGTTCGGTCCGAGTCACGGGTCACGGGTCACGGGCCACGGGTTACGGGTCACGGGTCACGGGTCACGGGCGAGGGAGGACCTAGATGTGCTTCGGTTCGAGGAAAGCCCACACGCCCGCCCGTCCGGTCCGGTCCGGGTCACGGGTCACGGGTCACGGGTCTTCTGATATTATCTTTTTGGGCCAGAGAACTTTTGCCAGATGTACATTTTGATCCCAGAAGTTTCATATGTACAGTTTGGACCAGAATTCGTTCAGATGTACAGTTTGGTCCCTGAAGTTTCCAAAGTCAGAATTGGCAGAGAAGATCAGAAACGCCACAGCACTCAATTCAGCCATTTATTTTGGCTGAATTACTCCTCCTATAATGGCCAATCCGTTGGTCTTTCTCACCATTTATTTTGGTGGCTTTACTACCTCCATAATGGCCATTACTTGGCCAATAATGGCAGTTATGGAGGCAGTTAAACAGCCCCTCCCTCACCTATATAAACAACCCCTCCCTCACCTATATAAACAACCCCTTGCACCATTGTTGAGGACACCTACAATACACGAAAATACACAAGCAGAAAACAGTTCTTCCCACAACTTCCAAGCATCATTTCATTACTCAATATTCTTCACGGAAGCATTTGAGTTTCCTTTGCTCAAGTGTTCATTTGCTGTTTTATCTTGGGAGACAGTTGTCCAGGACGTATAAAGGATACATACGGGGCAATATTGTCTTAAAGACAGAGTTCCACACTCGACTCAGCATACACCAAAAACAGAAAACAGTTCCAATTTTTCTTGTTCAACATCTTTGTAATTTTCAGTTTTCTAGTTGAATTGTAATTTCAATTCTTACATTAGCAGTTACTTGTAATTTCCGTTTCCTGCATCCTTTGTAACCAACACCTCGTGCATTGAACCGAGCCACGAGGGTGTTGGAGTACACGATTTAGGATCAGCCTGAACAAGAAAAGCTCCCTAAGCCAGTTCAGGACTATAATGTTAATCCTAGAACAAATGTGTACACTGATGTTTTATGCTTGTATAATAATCTGCTTTTGAGCTTCGCGAAATCTGATGTGTTAAACCTGGCTGTGAGGACAGTATTATATAATTAATTAGTTTACTACAGTATGGTTTCTTAAAAAAGGTAAAACCTTGGTCGTCATACATGTGAGCTTGTCTTGATAACAGTAAAATGTCAAGACAGGAGAAAGGATTTACAGTAATATGTCAAGACATGAGAATGGATTTATGGTATAAACTTATCGCATTTGGGATTTACACTAAGTCGGTGTATGCAAGAAACGTTTTTCAAATTGAATTGTGCAAACACCGTTAGGATAACATTTCACTATCACGATCGAGTTCTTTTTAAACTGTTTTTTCATATTATATTACATGTTTTTTATAACGGCCTTTTGCTATTGCAGTCAAAATATATTCAAACAAACGTGTTATTGAGAAATTTTATTGTATTTACCATGCACCTATTGTCGCGACTGGTTTTGGAACTCTCTGTTGTGTCCGGATTTGCTTTTTTTTCTTTCTAGGAACATGTCATGGATATGTACATATTATATCACTAATAGAAATAGAATTTTTTTCCCACCGACATTCAATGATAAATTTGTGTTATAAAATATAATTTTTTTCACCTCATTCCCACCGAACTAGCTTACTGGGAATACGCATGGCGGGAAACAAGTTCCCATTGAAACGTTAGGAAATTTTCTCATTTTTCCGTGTGAAAACACCACTATTTAGATTTTTCTCACCAATATTCAGTGGGAAATAGCCACTGAACATTTTTCGATGGGAATCAGTTTTATGAGAAGTAGCAATTAGCATCTATTTAAAGAAAAAGTAATATCCATGCACTACAAATAGTCGAATAGGATAAACATGTATATATAAACATTTTACATAGTCGCTACTTATAATTGCTGTGTTGTTTTATTTCTTTTCTTTCTTCTAGACTACATATTAACTAAATCATGCATCAGATATATACATACATATAAATACTTAAGATGTAATATAGTATCTATTTATATATGTATAAGTATAATTATTAAATGCTTTGTTATTCTCATTTAGATTTAATAGAAAGGAAGAGACTTCAAACTTGGAGAGGATAAGTACTCTTAACAATGATACTTACTCAAACAATGAGAACTCAAATGCAGAAGAGCGGCATAAATTACAAGCTAATAAACCTGGTTCAGGTCCTAAAATAGTCTGGAATCTGGATTTATGCTCTATTCATTTTGATTGCAAAGGTTTTATCTTTCTTTACACTGGAATAACTTTAGAATCTTTGGCAAATTGCTCTAGTAAATATTCCATTCTGCTACTTCGGTACAAAGGCAGAAACACAAGGAAGGAACCAACACCACACCAATCACATAGTTCGGTAATTAATGAAAAAATTCACAAATATCACAAGATCCAAAAGAAAAAAACTAGCTGGTCCGAAAACAGGAGTGTATTCAAAAGAGGTAGGTGTGGTGCTAATCAAATAGCATTTTATCGATGAGGATGTGCACAGCGATATTGATGTCTGGACACTTCTCGTCTTATCATCAAGCAGCCAATTTCATAATCTACTTTTTTCACCTTTAAACACGACAGTATACATCAACTTACCTGAACTTGCAGTCTAACCACCCTGGCATGACATAAGGCAGCTTCCAAAACATTACTTCATCAGTAGGTAGAGTCATGACCTGGACTATCGGAATGCATATCCATGGATGCATCGGCAGAGTTATAACTATTAGAATCCCTATTTTGGTGTTGGCAGTTAGTTTCATTGTGTCTTGTACCATTGGGAGGTTGAGCATTGTTCGAAAAGTGACCCCCTTGAGCAATGTGATAATTTTGTAGGCTTCGGCGAACAGGGCTTGAAAGAGCATTCGAGAAAACATTGTTCTTTGGTTGCTGATCATGATCACATCGTAAGCCATGTCCTGCAGCTGCTGCTACGCCAATTGGGCCTGAAGAGACCTGGAAGCCTGAGTTTGCAAAATGCAACTGTTGGGCATGCTGATGCTGAGGTGGTGGCCTAGGTGACATCGACTGGTCCTCTCCATTATAATCCAATTCAGACTGACAAGATAAAAAAATGCATTTTTACACATCAAAATAGGGCTGTCAATATCAAACAAGGATGGAACAGTAGTATAACCAATCTTGTAAAAATTGACAACCAGCATGGTGAAATAGGCAACCATAAGAAACTAGTAACCCAACTTCCATAAGATCAGTGCACATCAGCAGAGTAGGTAAACAGAACATACTTGAATAAGATTGAAGAAAGCGAGACACGGGTTTTTATTAACAAATTACAAAATAAGAAGATCTCCACAAGCTTGATCCCCATGATTGCCAAAAGCTGAGCCAAGGCAGATTTAAGCATGTCAAGAGCACACTTCCATCATCACACTTCTGCTCCTTGTTACTTCTCTTTCCTCACTAATTTTCCCTCAACCAGTTACATGAGGTGAAATTTTTGTTAGTTGTGCAAAGTTTATTTTATGTAGAAAGCACTCGTACAATTTTAAGTAAAATTTATTTTTAAAAAAACTTCTGTGTCCAATCTACATAGTGATAGATACAGTCTTTTAGAGGAGAATATCCTTTTTCCAACAAATAAATGAATCAATCAAGTCTTAGAGGAAAGTATCTTAAATATGTGCAGGACAGGAAGATCAAGTATAGTTGAAAAGCCAATAATTTCCAATTTCTCTGATGATGCAACTCGTCATTATGAACACTAGGAATCGGAAACAATCAAATCAAATATATCAAAAATGATTCTTGCAATCTATAATCCAGTAAACATTTAATCTCAAATAAAGCACTATTTGAGAGATAACAGGATTAACACATACAAAAGTCAAAACAGCTACAAGATCCACTCGAGATTTATACAAAATCCTTGAAGATACAAGCCCCAAAGCCTAATGTGGAAGGAAACAATAAATTAATCATAAGGCTGAGCAATTTAATTGCCGTTCACATCTCTTTTGGTATTAAATTACTATGCCATGTAAAAATCAACATCAAATGCCAGAACATCATGCTTTTTAAACTGAAGACATCATCATGGAGAGATTTCAATGTTCTCCCTCCGTCCCAACTTATTTGGCACCCTTTCCTTGTTAGTCAGTCCCAAAAAGAATGACACATTTTTTATATTTAGTCCAATGTTGTAATTTTGATATACTACGTAAAGGTATGCTTGTTGTTTCCTTCCCCGCCTTCTGTAAAGGTTCCCTGTACCCCCTTGAAGCTTGGTTGAGATTTTTTCAGACCCATCTTAATGTTAACTTCATCAATCGTGATTTTGCTTGAGAAATGCCTAGTGCGTTCAGTAATAGAGAACCGTTTGGTGATAGAGAACCATCTAAAAGTGTTGTCACTGATATTTGTACTTTCAAAGGATTTGTCATCTAAGCACCATGAGGTCTCAGGTTCACATCCTAGCGAAACAAAACACTAGGTGATTTCTTCTCATATGTCCTAGCCTTGGTGGACGGAGTCACCTTGTAGCTGTTGCGTGTGGGAGGTGGCAGGTCCCAAAAAAAAAAAGATTCATCATCTAAAACGAAAAAAATCTGATCCCCCACATATTAAGACTACCAACGTTGGAAGGCCTCGCCAGAGAGTGATTACGAGAGAGAAATAGTTGAGGCACATTTCCCTAGTCATAGCAAAAAGTAGTCATTTTTCTCAAATACAAAAATTTTATCTGCTTAATATGTTTACGACGGAACTCCAAGATTGTTTATTGAGTCATGGACAAGTCATTATTCAACAAGGATGAGTAACTACACACAACCTTTCTGATAGAGCATGTCCAGATAAATCAAATAGCTTGGTCTATCCAACTGCAAGTTGGAAGTTCCTGAAACTCCCGCCTAATTCCAATGAATTTCATTCTCATTTTATCACCCTATTCAGATATATAATAAATTTCACCACGTATATGGTCGGTGATGTGATAAGGTCACTGTAGACTAACATTCTGCTGAAATCTATGACCTACGCACAGTAAAACATTGGATCAAAAGGCCAGCTAGATACATACTTATCCTAAAGGCATGTCATAATTAAAAATGACATGTTTCACCCAGTTATTTCGACTCTTGGAAAGATTAAATCATCAAGGTCTACATATACTAGAAAAATGGAAACGGAAATTTAAGCATAACAGATTTAATGAGATAAAGCTAAAATCAGTTTCTACTAGTTATCATCCACAGAGACTTCTTAAAAGCTTCCTGCAAGCAGCTAAAAAGAATATCCACTCAAACCAAACATCAATTCTCATCATCACTGAAAAAGTCCTGCATCTCAAAAGGAAGACGGAAGGTTCCCAGTAAATTACAGTTCTCTGAATAGCACCTATTTCAACCATTACAGAGAAGTAAAATGCCTGCCACGGCAAGAAAATAAATAGCAGGTCCTCAAATTATGTATGAGCAGGGATTTTTCTTTACGTTGATAGGTTAGCAAGACTAATTTGTCATTTTACTGCAGAAAAACTTAAAGCTCAAATAACAGATAAAGAGTAAATCCAAATAGAAGTCCCTTTTACGAATACATCTACTCTGTAATCTTGAGTTTGGAAGTTGGTGGAGACACTAGAGCCACCTACGAAAGAGAGTCACATTATCATTCATAGTGCCTTCGTTTTTATGATCGATTTAGTTGCTGAATGATGAGGCCAATTGTTTCAACAACATACTGCCCAGCATTCTTTGAAGCTCCAATAGTGTCTAACTCAAATGATTGCACACACAAAAACGACAGAGGATCCACTAGTTTCTCACTCTCCTTTTTTGAGATTGGAATTGGATTTTCTCACTCTCTCCTAGAAAAGATTAGGCATTTGCAACAAAAGTCAAAAAGTTCAACTGTATCTGTGGCTGCAGCACTAATTCTCGATGACCAGATACCGAGAATCTTTGGGTAGAAGGAATCTGGGTAATACCTAAAAACTCTCTTTAATAACATAATACCCGGTGAAATCCCACCAATGTGGGGTCTGGGGAGGGTAGAGTGTACGCAGACCTTACGTCTACTTTGGAAGGTAGAGCGGTTGTTTCCGAAAGACCCTCAGCTCAAGACATAGCATAGGCACAAGCAAAGCAAAAGACACGGTCAGACCCGGACAAGAAATTTTTAGTAGTATGAAAATTATGGTAACAAAAACGAATAAGCCATGATAGCGCATTCTGACAAAGAAGATGTAACTAACACAGGTAAATAAGATAAACAAAGTATACTAAAAAAATACATAGCAGCAGAAATCAAATGACAGAAGCTATAAAGCAATAATGCGCCTACTAGTATGATAGGCTAAGCCCCCTACAATAATAACACTACAACTACCAGTTTGTAAGCGTAAGTAGGACTCCGCCCAACTATCTCCTACACTTCCACCCTAATATGTGCCCTCCACAACCCCCTATCTAAGGTCATGTCCTCAATAAATTGCACATGCTTCATATCCCGTCTAATCACCTCTCCCCAATACTTCTTCGGCCTACCTCTACCCCTCATGAACCCGTCCCTAGACAATCTCTCACACCTCCGCACTGGGGCATTTGTGTCTCACCTCTGCACATGTCCGAACCATCTCAACCTCGCTTCCCGCATCTTATCCTCCACCGAGGCCACTCTCACTCTGTCCTGGATATCCCCATTTCTAATCATATCCCTTTTTGTATGCCCACACATCCATCTCAGCATCCTCATCTCCGCAACTTTCATCTTTTGGATGTGCGAAGTCTTGACTGCCAACACTCCGCCCCATACAACATAGTTGGTCTAACTACTACCCTATAGAACTTGCCTTTAAGTTTTGGTAGCACCTTTTTATCGCACAAGACTCCGGATGCGAGCCTCAATTTCATCCACCCTGCCCCCATCCGATGTGTGATATCGTCATCAATCTCTCCATTCCCTTGAATAATAGACCCGAGGTACTTGAAGCTTCATTTCTTTGAAATGACCCAAGTACCAAGCCTCACATCCACGCCTGTCTCATGGTCGCTCCCGTTATTGAACTTGCACTCCAAGTATTCTGTCTTGATCCTACTCAGCCTGAACCCTTTAGACTCCAGAGTCTATCTTCAAATCCCCAGCTTAGTGTTCACTCCGCTGCGAGTCTTATCAATCAGGACTATGTCGTTTGCGAATAACATACACCAAGGCACCTCCCATTGGATTTGTCGCGTCAGTCCATCTATCACCAAGGCAAATAAGAATGGGCTCAGAGCTGATCCCTGGTGCAGCCCCATCATCACTGGAAAGTGATCTGAGTCTCCTCCTACTGTCCGTACCATGATCTTGACTCCATCATACATATTCTTGATCGCCCTAGTGTACGCCACATGTACACCTCTAACATCCAAACATCTCCATATAACCTCGCTAGGGGTTGTAATATGTCTTCTCGAGGTCGATGAAAAACCATATGTAAGTCTATCTTCCTCTCTCTATACTGCTCCACCAACCTTCAAATACGATGAATGGCTTATGTAGTCAAACGCTCCAGCATGAATTCAAACTGGTTCTCAAAAATAGACACGTCTTTTCTCACCCTCATCTCCACAATCTTTTCCCAAACTTTCATAGTGTGGCTTAGCAGCTTGATACCCCTATAGTTGTTGCAACTTTAGATGTCACATTTGTTCTTGTACAACAGAATCATTGTACTCCACCTCCATTATTCAGGAATTTTCACCATCTTAAAAATGACATTAAACAACTCAATCAGTCACTCCAAACCTGTTATGCATACGCTCTTTCAAAATTTAACTGGAATCTCATCCGTTTCGGTTGCTCGTCCCCTACGCATCCTGCGAACAACCCCCTTAACCTCCTCAACGTTAATGCTTCTACAATACCCAAAATCCTGGTACCTTTCGGATTGCTCCAGATCTCCCAGCATAATGTATCTCCCCTTTTTCGTTCAAGAGTTTATGAAAGTAAGACTACTACCTCCGTCTAATGAGTGTGTCCTCCACCAGTACTTTGTCGTTCTCGTCCTTGATGCACCTCACGTGATCCAAGTCACGAGCCCTCCTCTCTCGCCTTGGCTAGTACTACTGTACAACTTCTTATCCCCACCTTTTTCCTCTAATTCCACATACAGACATTCAAAAGCTGTCATTTTCACCGCCGTAATCACTAGCTTTGCCTCCTTTCTCGCCATCTTATACAATTCCTTATTCGTCCACTTCTCTACCTCATCCTCACTTTCTACCAATTTCGCATACGCCGCTTTCTTTGCTTTCACCTTCTCTTGAACTTTACCATTCCACCACCAGTCCCCTCGATGCCCACTACGGCTACCCCACAAGACCCCTAGCACTTCTCTAGCTACCTCCCGGATGTAACTAACTGTCCTGTCCCGTATACTTGTCGCATCCCCACTACTCCCCCAAGCCCCCTTGGCCATCAACCTCTCCCACATCTCCTTTGCACTAGTCATGGTCAAACTCCCCCATTTGATTATTTCCCTGGCATCCACAACCCTCCTCTTCTTCTCCATCTTGATCTCCAAATCTATCACCAAAAGCTTATGTCGGGTTGTAAGATACTCCCTCGGAATAACTTTGCAATCTTTACAAAAACTGTTGTCAACCTTTCTAAGGAGCAAAAAGTCTATTTGAGTTTTAGCCACCGAACTACGGAAAGTCACCAAGTGATCATCCTTCTTCATGAACCTCGAATTGACTATCATCATCCCAAAAGTTTTGGCAAACTCCAAGAGTGAGACGCCTCCTCCGTTCCTGTCCCCGAGGCCAAAGCCTCCATGCACGTCGTCATAACCCCCGGAAGTAACCCGATATGTCCATTGAAATCCCCTCCTATAAATAACTTCTCAGTGGGCGGTATGCCTCCCACCACCTCATCCAAATCCTCCCAAAAGCGCCTCTTCTCCTCCTCGTCCAAGCCCGCATGCGTCGCGTAAGCACTAATAATGTTCATAGTGGACCCTTCAACTACCAACTTAATCGTCATCATCCTGTCATTGACCCTCCTAACCTCCACCACTTAATCACTTAGCTCGCTGTCTACCAAAATGCCTACCCCATTCCTATACCTCGACCTACCCGAGAACCATAGATTATACCCATCCACATCTTTGGCCTTAGGTCCTACCCATTTGGACTCCTGGACACATGCTATATTACTCTTTTTAAGAATCTTAACTAGCTCTATGGACTTCCTCGTTAAAGTCCTGATATTTCAAGACCCTATGCTCTTTAATACTTGTACTTATTTAATAATTTTGATTCCATTCGCCATTTCCGAATTGCCAGTCTTTAAAAGTGCCTCTTTACTCTTTCTAAGAAAATTTTAAAAAGTCGAATTTGGATATTCTCCTTTCTTGATCCCGTGAACTAAAATTGAGAACACGGCTCCTCAAACCAAACAAACACATTATTAATTATTATTTCCTGGATTTCAAGATGAAAATATTGATTGACCTACAAAAACAAACTTTGTTCTTTTTGTCAGGTAATCTACAATATCTCTACCCACAAAAGAGCAATTTGTGAGTTTGTGACAGTGCCAACATTCCGATTGGCCGAAATAAAAGATAAAGAATGAAACTCCCTGATTCTCCCCCCCCCCCCTCCTTTTTTTTTGGTGGGACAAGGGATCATCTGGTGATTCATAGACTAGAAAAGATCAATATCAAGCTTTCAGGAGTAAATTGAACATTTAAGGAGAACAAGAAACTTGACTATTCTTTGCTAAAAAGATGAAGCTCCATAGCATAAACATGAAAGGAAAATCAAACATTTCACCATGAAAAAGGTGGATACATAAGCGAGATAATAGAAAAGAAACCTGCAAGTAGTTCATTATGTCAACAGTTGTTACTCTGGATCCGCCCTCTTGTTGCCTCAAGATCCATTGATACAGTTTTTCCTATTGAAACAATGTGATATTAGTTGTGATGAAACACTGTCAAAAGGACAATATGCCAAGACTCATCAAAAACTAAATTATTGACAAACAAAAGTAGAATAATTTACATTAAAGATCACAGCACATGTCTTCCAAGAAAAACATCTAGAAGCCTTAGAAAAATATCTATGCTTAGAAACCAAAAGTACTTGTTGTCACGAGCTAGTGTAAAGCCGTAAGTCCATAACTACATATTAAGTATCATTAAGTATCAGGAAAACTTCACACTTGCACTCCAATCAAAATGCATAGACTTTTTGTTTTTTTACCAGCCTTTTCATTAATTACATACCAGCATCAAAAGTACTTTCAAAGAGTGTGAGTGGCTTGACCACAATTGTCAATAAAGTACACAACATCTAAACATGGGGAACGCACTCTATTATGCAATAATATCCTGTTCCTCTAAATTCCAATTGCCGATAAATAAACGATGGCATTCTTCTTCCGAGAACCTTATTATCCATGTTCCATCCTCTATAATCTCCAACTAGTGATGGTCCTTCTCTGCTTGGCATTATTGATATAATACTAAACCCAAAAAAAAAAAGCGCGAGATTCCAAAGCTATGCAGTGACTCCGAATGCATCAGATTACGGTAGGTGTTCTCTCCTATTCTATACACAAGCAATATTAACTCACCACAATCCTCTTTTCCTTGAACTATATGTTGTTAATACTCCATCTTGCACCACAAACCAATTAAAAGAAAGTTCTTCCTTAAGTGCCTTGGTATCCCATAATTCTTCCCTGCCTCTTTTCTATCCCCATCACAGCATAGTTCCTGCTTATATGTAGGGTATATGACTTCATCCCACCCACCTACCCCCCACCCCCAAACCAAAAATAAAAAAAGAACCATCATATCATCTGTTGCACCTGATATAGGCCACTCATACACCAGTGAAGAAATTTCTCAATCTCCTCCAATGATCAGTAGTCCTGGATAAGGCTATCTCGTCATAGCATCCTGCCACTTCAAGTTCTGCGGGAATGCTTCCTCTAGAATTGTTCGGCCACACCTCTCTCCGAAACTTAATTCCTATGTCATATCCCAATGTGATTCTTATATACCATAAAGCGTATTTTATCCTTTCATCATCTCCTTACGCAAGCTAACTGCATAAGAATTCCTTACTGCTTACGTTAGTTTGAACCTTAGCATAGAGGGATCCTACTTCTTTCCTTCTCTCTTTTATGATGGTGGTGTTCAACTGAGCACACATTAACAGTTTTGAATGATTTTACCTAGCCACACGTTGATAGTTTAAGAATTATTTTATGATGGCGGTGTTCGACTGAGCACACATTAACAGTTTTGAATGATTTTACCTAGCCGCACGTTGATAGTTTAAGAATCTTGAGTGCACGTTAATACTCAATTATTGACTTGTTAATAACATAATCAGCTAAAATCATTCTTATATTAATTACTAATTAGCTAAACCCCGTCCTTCACCATGTAGGATGGATAATGCACAATGAGGTTGGCGGTTCGAGTCACCAAGGAAACAAACTGGAAAATCACTATTTGGTTCCTCATAGGAGATTTTGGGATGGGGTTTACAAACAATCAAAAGAAAAAGCACGCAAAGATCAAGTTCCATACCATAATGAATTAACTATGACTCAATTCTTGGAGAGAAAAAATATCTATGCCTGAATCCGAACTAGTTCGTATTGACTATAATCCTCATAGTTGAGACTTATTTTTTATAGTACCACAACTCTCCTCCTTTACCTTGGACCTACTATACTTCACAAAGCTCACACGGAAAGAGTTCATATTCCAAAACTACACAAAGGAAAAAAAACTATCCTTCGCAGTGAATCAACTATTACCCAATCCTCAAAAATGAAAAAATAAAAATAAAAAGCTATGCCTCAGTCAGAGGAAGATGCAGCCTTCTAATATCGGGTTCATCTGAACCCAGTAATTTCACAACGAAGCACAAATTTATGTAGAAAAATTTCATTAAAACTGTAACAAATAGTATGTATGAACCCATAATTTTAAAAATACAACGCGTTCAAAACTAAAAACTTTGAAGATTAAACCTACATAGTTTAATCCTAGATTCGCCTACGGCCTCAATCCAAACTAGTTGGTATTGACCATAAAAAACCTCATAATAAGACCTATTTTTTCCACTATTTTTCTACTTGCTTTCATCCTACAGCGACCCTCCTCCTTTATCCAGACCAGCTATACTCCCAAAGCTCAGTCCAAATTCGAAAACTACAGAAACAAGAAAAACAGACTTTTCCTAGATACCAAAAATTAAACATAAAACTATACAGCCAACAACTAATATTTGTAACATATCTAGAAAGAGTTCATATTTCAAAAAAAAAAAACACAAAGGGAAAAAAAGAAAAAGACTATCCTTGATGTCATGTGACCAGGAGGTCATGGGTTCAAGTCGTGGAAACAGCCTCTTGCAGAAACGCATGGTAAGGTTGCGTACAATAGACCCTTGTAGTCCGGCTCTTCCCCGGACCCCGCGCATAGCGGAAGCTTAGTGAACCGGGCTGCCATTTTTACTACCCTTGGAAGTGAATCAACTATGACCCAATCCTCGAAAACTAAAATAAAAATAAAAAACTACCCCTTAATCCAAACTAGTTGGTATTTGACCATAGGAATTCTCATAATAAGACCTATTTTTCTACAGGCTTTCATCCTACAGCAACCCTCATCCTTTATCCTGACTAGCTATACTTTCCAAAGCTCAGTTCAAATTCCAAAACTACAACAACATACTTAGTGTAATCTCACAAAGTGGGATCTGGGGAGGGTAGAGTGTATGCAAACCTTACCCTATCTTGGCAGGTAAATAGACTATTTCCGATAGACCCTTGGCTACAAATTCCAAAACTACACAAAAAAAACTATTCCTAGATACCAAAAATTAAACAAAAAACTATTCACACAACAATAACAACATACCTAATGAAATCCCACAACTCAGATTTGGGGAGGGTAGAGTGTAAGCAGACCTTAACTCTATCTTGGAAGGTAGAGAGTTTGTTTCCGATAGACTCTCGGCACACGCAATCCAAAGCAATATAAAAAGTCATGACAAAAATATTATAAAAAGCAGGGTAAAGCAGTTTGGAAAAAATAATGAATATGATAATCAAAGTACAAGAAACAACATATAAAAAGGGCAGCCCGGTGCACTAAGCTCCCGCTATGCGCGGGGTTCGGGGAACGACCAGAAGGGTCTATTGTACGAAGCCTTATCAAGTAGAATAGAGAGACAAGAAACTACACCAGTAATACTAAGACTACTAGTACAAATTGATAAGTAGGACGGCGCACAACTATCCACTAGCCTTCTGCCCTAATCCGTATCCAAAGAACAAATAATTAAACATCTAAGACAGAAAAAAAATTACCATTCCGTGGCGTTCACCGGAGAGGAAGGAGAGTTTCTGTTGGTTCATAGCCTGAGTATAAAGCTGAGAAAGCGAATTCGCCGCACTACAAAAGGTGGAATACATGGTTCGATCGACCTCATCAAGGCTCGATGCTAGAGACTTCCTTTTCTTCCCCATCGATACGATATTATCTCTTCAATTTTTCAGTCGTTTCGATTACCCCAAAATAAATAAAATCTCAGGCGATTATCGAGTAGATTTCGACGAGTTTCGCGGCGGAGGTTGTTGGTCTGAAATATTCTACTTATTTATATAAGCAAATGTTTGGGTGTGAAAACAGTAATTGGTGTTGGCATTGGATTATGGTATATTTGCACATTTTTCCTTTCAAATTTAATTTTGAGTCTAAGAGTGTTTATGGTTGGGTTTGAATCAATTTTTTTTAGTTGATTATTCAAATTTTTTGAACTGAATCAAATTAATTAATTCTATTTTTTTTATTGATTCAATTTTAGTCGATTTTATCAGTTCTTTTTAAATATGTAACATGTAATGTAAAGCACATGTTCCAGCAACTATATTTTAGTATAACATTATCATCAATTACTCTTTTTATTAAAAAAAATATATATGTAATCATGTTTTATATGTAGCTTCACATATATTATGCATTATCTAAGAATTTAATCATTTCAAAAGAGTTTAATAAAACTCCTTATAATGATTTTTTTTGTTTGTGCAAAAGAAAGTTGGAGAGTTAGTATTTGTCGAAAAATCTTGATGATTATTAAATTAAACAATGAAGAATGACTTATTCCAGACTAAAAGACAAGTTATTTTTAATATAAAGTATTTTTTCTAGTTCTGCACTTTTATGGTTTTGATTATTAAATTAATCTATTATAAGTATGAAATGAGGGAGTGAATTTGGTTTATGCCTAATAATTCAAAATAATGGACTTGGAGACAAATAGTTAAACTCTTTAATTGTGCGAAGATAGGTGAGAGACGGTTATAAATTGAATTGAGCTCGTTAATATAATAATATTGATTGTGTTGAAAATAATTGGAGTTAACATTAACTATTAGGACACTCAAAGAATGTTAAGATATACTTTTTCATATAAAAAAAATTATCAAGCTCGTGCAAGCATGTTTAACCTATATTTTTCAGAAATTTGCATCTAATACTTAGATAATTTATCAAATATGTTAATTTATATTTTCTTATTTAATCTCTAATCTTAGGAGAGTTTGTCTCAACTTACCTCAAAATTGCAATTTCAAGTCCTCCTTCAACAATATGTGTACACAATTCTTTAAATTTTGCAATTAAGTAGTTTAGACCGTTGACTCAACCTTTGTCATCCAACTTTATCTTGAACCACAAATTCTGAGTTTTTGGTTCTTAAAGAGTTTTAAAATTCTTGGTAAAATCCTAAACTTTAGGAATTAATAATATAGCTAGAGTTAATTTAGCGAAATTTACACAACTCCATGGTAGAAATTTTGCCTTCGGATTAGGTATTGAACTTTGATCCCTTTTTCCCTTCAAAATGCTTTCAAGGAAGTATACATATGATATATTCTCCCTTCAAAACGCTTTCAAGAAAGTATATCGATGATATATTTTCACCCCTAATTACTTTTATGTTTAGTAAAAATTTGAACCCAGGAATGTCTTGCTTGTCGTATAGGCATCGCACCAGACAAACCTGGAAATTTGTCAAGATAATGTGTACGCACAGCCTTAGTGATAGGCTAACTTGAAATTTTCTCCAGGTGTTGTATGGCGTATTGCTATAGCTTCGCAATTATAAGATCCCCTAAATCTTCTAGATTTATTTGGATTAATTACTGTCCCAATGATTTGTGGTTAATGCATGACCAAGGTGTTTGTTGAAAATTTACTAATGTGGAATTTAATTTATCCCGTCTTTAATGACTTAAACACGTGGACCCCGCATGTCGGAAATATCATTTCTTCGCACATGCCTAATCTACTAAGTGAGTAGATAATGTTAGTGCCAAGTATCGTCAAATTTCGTTAAGAAATGAAATAGATATTGGTACACAAAGTAATGTGTTTGAGACATGAAAAGATGGAGTGTCTTTGGCCAAAAATGACAAATCTCCCTCATTGGTAGAAGATGGAGAGTTTATATATAACCCATGTGTTTAGAAGGGAGAGGACCTAGGTAAGTTTGGGTTCGAGGCTAAGCCCCACACGCGCCGCCCGTCCAGGCTCGGGTCACGGGTCGCGGGCTGTTGGGCTATTGCTTTCTTCCGAAACTTTATTTTTGGTCCCTGAAATATTAACTATTTACATTTTGATCTCTGAAGTTTTCAGAACGTTACAACGGTTCTTGAAGACACCAACAGACATGACTGTTCAACAGAACAGAGTGTTGAAGACACCAACAGACATGACTTTTTGCCTCTCTTTCTACTCTTATAAATTGAACGTTTCTGTTCAATTCGGAAAAAAAACACAACACGTAACGCAAAATCTTCTTTTCTGTTTCAGAACATACAGAAAACAGAGAATCAGAAACTCAAACAAGCAATATGTTCTTATTCATTTTCTTCGCTAGAATCAACTGTATTTGCTTTGTACAGTTGATTAGTTGTAGTTTTATCTTGGGAGACTATTGCCCCATACCGTAAAAGCATTTATACGGGGCAATTTTGTCTTAAAGATAAAGAGACATCTCTCTAGAGATGGCAGTGGATCCTGGATTCGGTCCGAATCCGATGGATCTAGATCCGTTTTATAGCATATGGATCTTCAAAATTTGGACCCAACAGATCCGGATCGGACCCGGATCCATTTCTGACGGATCAGATTTGGATCTGGATCTTGTATTTGAGATTCGTATCCGGTCCAGATCCGACCCGTGGATCCATTTTTTATTAAATATATCCATAACCTAGTATGTAATTTTATAAGTATTTTCTTAAAAAATTTCATAATTTTTTATATGTAAATGATATGTTTAATCATAAATATTTATTGAGATGAACATTTATTGAGATGAATTTTTTTAGTTATCTCTTTTTAAAAAGTAATATTTTTTCATATTTGAGAGGTGCTGAAAGGGATCAAAAGATGTCCCTAACAAATAACAATTGAGTCGTAGAACTGTAAAGGATGTGATTACTAGCTTTTGTCACATATATATGTCTAGAAGTTGGTTTGCAGAAATTAAAAATTACCTCGTACCATGCGAGTAAAAAGGCTTCCTTCTCTTTTAACTTGTGGCATTTTAGTGTTTAATTAAAAATTGATCCTTACTAAAAAATTAGTAGCACATTAAATAAATTAGCATGCTAGATAGCATACAATTGGTAAGCAAAGATGTCTTCATATATAATCAAGTAAGAAAAATAAAATTCTAAAGACTTAAAGAAAATAAAAAAAAAATAACAAAATCCAGTAGAGAGTTGTAACTACTCTCTTGTTTTAGCTCTTTTCTCCCAACAAACCCCTATCCTCCAAAGTTGTTTCCCTATCATACCATCTCTTGGTTTATTCATGCACTTGTAATTTTTGCTGTCATTGAATTTTAAGCTATTGCAATATATAGGCTATTTCACAAAACAATTAAGAAAAATAAGTCACATGTGATCAATGAGGCTATTATTTTGTTTAACATGGTTGTAGAGTCTGAAGTGGCCTAGAGGTGCTAATTGACTACTATTACTTCATGTTTTGATGTAATTTATTTGGGTATTGACCTTTCTCAAAAGTAAAAGCAAAATATCAAATCTATCTCAGGCAAACAGAGAATTAGACATGTCTTGGAATGACCAAAGATAAACTTCCATGTCTTAGAATTAGACATGTTAAAGGACAATATACTTTTTGCTTAGATCTGTCTATGAATTTTGTAAACTTTAATTTATTTTCTTCTGTTTTTTCTAGCATAGGTTGATTGAATGAACTCAATCATTTTTTTCAATCAGATTGACTTTTATTTTGTCAAAAAAGTTTCAACATGTGGGAATATTATTCAAGACAAATTTTTATACATGTGGATCCAGATCCGATCCGTGGATCCGATGAATCCGGATTTGAATCTTATTTTTATAGACCCGATGGATCTGGATTCGGATCTGGATCGAGGTATGAAAAATGGATCTGGATATGGATCTAGTAGGATCTGATCCAGATCCGATCTGTTGACATCCCTACATCTCTCGACTCGGCGTTTCTTTTGTATAACCTTTCGGATACACTTTACCCCAACTTTTACCTATAATTTTAAGACAAAATCTTATAATTGTTCGAAATATGTCTGTCAACAGTTGTGTTTCCAGTTCTGGTTCTAATTCTGGGCTTGGCTCTGTTTCTGTCAACTGTTCTGTTGATAATCCGGTTAACAATTACGTTGGTGGTTCTGGTTCTACTCATGTCAACAGTTATATTTCCAGTTCTGTTGTTGTTGTTCAATCAAATGTTGTTGTCTCTGGCGCTACTCAAGGAAATGTTGTTGTCCCTGCTCCTGACAGTTTCCAAAGCAAACGACCAGGTAAGGTTCTGGATAACAATTACAACAAGAGAAGAAAACTAAAGATGTTGTTTTATCTTACTGCGTTGAGTCTGTCACGATCAAAGACAAAAGATCCTCCTTATGGTGAGAATGCAATGGACACTCAGTCTAACACAACGACTGAAGTGGGCCAAAATATCTAGGTCACAAATGATCTGATGGCCAAGAACAAACGCAAGGCAGAGGCTAACGTTGTACAAGACGAGGGTAATCCTCCAAATCTACAGTGGTGCTGGAGGCGAATCTGGTGGAGAACCCAAGGCAATGGTGGATAGACACGGGTGCAACCCATCACATCTGCTCAAATAAGAGTCCATTCTCCTCCTACGCCCCAATCTCGGGCAAAAAGATGCTCACGGGCAACGACGCTACCTCTGAAGTGCAAGGGGTTGGAAATGTTGTTCTCAAAATGACTTCAGGCAAAGAGCTTACTATGAAGGAAGTGATGCACGTCCCTGACATCCGTAAGAACTTGGTTTCAGGGCCACTGTTGGTCCAGCCTGGTTTTAGACTAGTTTTTGAGTCCAACAAATTTGTAATAACTACGAATGGTATATTTGCAGGAAGAGGCTTCGCGTGTGACGGCCTCTTCAAAATGAATGTTATGTCTATAATCCAATGAAACAAAGCCTTCTACCTGCTTGCTTGAGTCTTCTAATCTATGACATCATAGATTAGGACACGTTAACTACAAATTCATTCAAAAGTTAGTAAATTTGAAATTATTGTCTTCTTTCGACATAAATGTGAGGTGTGCATATAGGTAAAATTAATCAAATCATCTTTCCATTTTGTCGAAAGAAACACCGCTACTCTAGAACTTATTCACACCGATATATGTTATTTAAAGTTTGTGCAAACTAGAGGGGGGGACAAGTACTTTGTGACTTTCATTGATAACAGTACAAGGTATTGTTATGTTTACTTGTTGAAAAGTAAAGATGAAGCGTTTGAAGCATTTAAACATTATAAAGCAGAAGTTGAAAATCAACTAAACCTACGGATTAAGGCAGTTCATAGTGATAGAGGGGGAGAATATGTAGTACCGTTTGAAGAATACTGTGCTCAATTCGGCATTGTTCATCAAACGACCGCTCCTTACTTGTCTCAGTCTAACGATTTTGCCGAATGCAAAAACCGTACATTAAAAGAAATGATGAATGTTTTACTTATCAATTCTGGTTTAGCCCAAAACATGTGGGGCGAAGCGATTCTTACCACTAATACAATTCTCAATAGAGTTTCGCATAAGAGTAAGGATAAAGCTCCATATGAATAATGAAAATGAAAGAAACCCACTTACAAATATTTGAAAGTGTGGGTCTGTTTGGCAAAGGTCGAAGTACCTAAACCAAAACATGTCAAAATTGGACCTAAGACTGTAGATTACAAATTCATCGGATATGCAAATAACAGTAGTGTTTATAACCTCTTAGTGTATAAGTCGGAGATACCTAATATCCACGAGGGTACGATCATGGAATCAAGAAATGCTTAATTCTTTGAACAAATCTTTCCTAGAAAGGAAAAAGAAATAATTTCGCGCAAACGAAGTTATGAACAAAATGCTCAAAACAAACATGACCCAGGAGTCTTTGATTATCCAGAACTAGACGTTCCAAATCTACAGGACTCAGAAGTTACTGACTATCCGAAACTTAATGTTCTAGACCTACAGAACTTGGGGGTTCCAGAGGTTGAACCAAGACGGAGCAAAAGGGCCAAAAAAGACAACCTTTGGTCCTGACTTTCTAACCTAAATGGTTGAAAATGAATCGAGGACAATTAAAGAAGCATTGTCAACTCCAGAAGCACCGCTTTGGAAAGAAGCTATAGAAAGTGAAATAGATTCCAACATGCAAAATCATACTTGGGAAATAGTTTATCTTTCTCTGGAAAGCAAACCTTTGGGTTGTAAGTGGATACTCAAAAGAAAGTACAAAGATGATGGAACTATTGACAAGTATAAGGCCAGATTAGTAGTCAAAGGCTACAGACAAAAGGAAGACCTCGATTACTTTGACACATACTCCCTTGTGTCTAGATTAATATCCATAAGGGTATTCATAGCCATTGTAGCTTTGCGTGACCTTGAGATACATCAAATGGATGTTAAGATAGCCTTCCTACACGGAGAGTTGGAAGAGGAATACATGGAACAACCCGAGGGGTATGTGATTCTATCAAGAAAAGAAAGTATGTTGACTTGTTAAGTCTCTGTACGGACTCAAACAAGCCCCAAAACAATGACATGAAAAGTTTGATAATACTTTATTATCAAAAGGTTTCTCCATAAATGAATGTGAGAAATGTATCTATATCAAAAGGAACTCTAACTCATTTGTCATGAAATGTCTTTACGTAGATGACATGCTCATTACCGGAAGTAGTCTTAACTTGATCCTGAAAACCAATAATATGTTGAAATAATATTTTGACATGAAATATATGGGTATTGCAGATGTAATCTTCGGAATTAAGATTTCTAAGACACCTGACGGGCTGGTCTCATCTCAATCTCATTACATTGAAGATGTTTTGAGGGAATTTGATGTATTTGACAGTCCCCCTATGAAGTCAACAATGGATATGAATCATAGAATTGATAAAAATCATGGTGCACTCGTATCCCAGGAGCGATATGTGCAGGTCATTGGCAGTTTAATGTACATTACAAACTGCACTCGACCCGACATCACTTATCTAGTCAATAAGTTGGCTAGGTTCACTCGTAATCCTGGAAATGATCAGTGGAAGGTGTTACATCGGATACTACGATATCTGATATATTCACTGACTTACGAATTACACTATTCAAGATATCCAGCCGTACTGGAATGATACAGTGATGCAAACTAGATATCGGACATAAAGAACACCAAATCCACCAGTGGGTATGTTTTTACAATTAGTGGTAGGGCTGTGTCTTGGAAATCCTCTAAACAAACATGCATCGCCCGATCCACGATGGAATCGGAGTTTATCAGTTTGGACAAAGTAGGAGAAGAAGCAGAATAGTTTCACGACTTCTTAGAGGATATCCCTTATTGGGATAAACCCGTACATTCGGTGATGATTCACTGTGACAACCAATCGACTTTATGAAGGGCACATAGTAATATGTACAACGGCAAGTCTAGACACATTTGTCGGAGGCATAAGACCGTAAGACAGTTAATCACTACGGGTGTCATTTCCATTGATTACGTCAAATCAAATGATAACTTAGCAGATCAATTAACTAAAGGCCTACCCAAAGATCAAATATTATGTATGTCTAGAGGAATGGGCTTAAAACCCAAACAATAAGAATCTTTATGGTGGTAACCCAACCTTACTGACTGGAGATCCTAGGAATTTGGTTCAATGGGAAAATTAAACTATAGAGGTTTAGTTTAGCGCTTCACTTGAAATAAGAGCACTTCGGATTATCATTCTTTAACTCCAAAGTCGTTCCCGCGATAGATATTAAGTGTTACCTGCATAATGGGTAAATGATAAGTTTTTGAAACTTTTAATGATTCCTAACACTTGCGAGTGGGGTAGAGCAATATACCTTATAGGAGATCACCTATTTAAGTGCGAAGACAGACCGCTTCAAATCTACGCACTTAAGAATCCAAGTGTTGTACATGGCCATAACGGACAAAATAATAAGAAGAAATGAATAAGGGGAGTTATTGTGTTGATATCACTGTCTTGGTTTACACTAAAACACTAACGGTTCAAGACATCACTTTCACCGCGCAGTAAGTAAATCCGATGGTAATCGACTAAGGAAGGTCCAAAGCCGAAAGCTACCTTTCTTGATGCAATATCTTTCTGCTGAAAGATTGTTGAACGTTGGCACCCTGTGTGCACCAATTCTCTTTCAAGAGGGGATTGTTAGAAATTTACTAATGTGGATTGAGTTTATCCCGTCTTTAATGACTTAAACACATAGGGCCCGCATGTCAGAAATATTATTTCTTCGCATATGCCTAATTTATTAAGTGAGTAGATAATGTTAGTGCCAAGTATCGTCAAATTTCGTTAAGAAATGAAAGAGATATTGGTACACAAAGTAAGGTGTTTGAGACATGAAAAGATATAGTGTATTTGGCCAAAAATGACAAATCTCCCTTATTAGTAGAAGATGGAGAGTGTATGATATATATAAACTCTAAATTTGAGTAAGGGTTTGTGACCCTAAGGGGTAACCCATGCATTTAGAAAGGAGAGGACCTAGGTTAGCTTGGGTTCGGGGCTAAACCCCACATGCTCAGGCTCGGGCTTGGGTTCGGGTTCGGGTCACGGGTTGTGGGTTGTGGGCTGTTGCTTTCTTCCGAAACTTTATTTTTGGTCCCTGAAATATTAACCATTTATATTTTGGTCCCTGAAGTTTTCGGAACGTTAGAACGGTTCTTGAAGACACCAACAGGCATGATTGTTCAACAGAACATAGCGTTGAAGATATCAACAGACATGACTGTTTGCCTCCCTTTCTACTCTTATAGATTGAACGTTTCTATTCAATTCGAAAAACAAAAAATAAAACACAACGCAAAATATTCTCTTCTGTTTCAGAACATACAGAAAATAGAGAATCAGAAACTCAAACAAGCAATCTGTTCTTATTCATTTTTTTCGCTAGAATCAACTGTATTTGCTTTGTACAGTTGATTAGTTGTTGTTTTATCTTGAAAGACTATTGCCCAATACCATAAAAGCATTTATATGGGACAATTTTATCTTAAAGACAGAGAGTCATCTCTCGACTCATCATTTCTTTTGTTTAACCTTTCGGATACACTTTACCACAACTTTTACCTACCGTGTTCGAAGTTCATTTGAGGATAATGATGCCTTTAAAATGTGCTAACAAAGGTATGAGATGTATGAAATTTGGAAAGAATGTTAGGACGGTTTGAAAGTGAGAAAAATGAAGAAAATTAACGTTTTCATACTCAAAAGGGTTGTGCATTGCACAACCATAGTACCATAAAAACAGATTCTCCACAATGTTTCCTGAACTAGTTGTGCATCACGCAGAATTTGGGGGAAATCTAAGGTATGCTTAGCACGCTCCGCCAAATAGAAGTTGGAGATGATTAATGTAATTTTCTAATAGGATTACCCCTCACCTACAATAAACATGCCTCGGTTATGCCTGATTATAGACATACTTATAAAGTCAGTTGACTTATGCAAGCAATCGTGAGAGAAGCGGAGCACAAAGCTACCGTTTTTCTTGACCGACTAAATTACAACAATTTGCGGTTTCGGTGAAGATGATAGACACTGCTCAGCTATAAATTAAGAAAGTTTTGCGGCTGCATGGTTTCACTATTTTGATCCTCTCTCTAATAGAGGAGCGTAGTTCCTCAACATGATTTTGGCAGACTTTTCAGAAGAGATTGAGCACGAAGGTCAATTTGAGTATCGTATTCTATTGCTTTGTTAGCTTTCGCATGACATTTGATAATTTCGGTCCCAACAAAAACATCTCCCCTACCATTTTGTTTCAATAATTTTCACTTAACCCTTCAATCATTAATAGTTAGGAAAAATAATATAGTATCTTCATCATTAAATGTGATCGATAATCCGCTTGAAAATATTTCTCGGTGAGCCTTAAAATTTTACTACAAAAGAAAAATTATTGTTTTTTTGCGTTGGTTAATACAAGAACACAACCTACTCAAATTTAGTTTTCTTCATGTGAATTGTGCTTATATATCACGATACATATTTATAAATCTGAAAAAGAGCCTGAAACATGATTGTAGAGGTATGAAAAATATATGTAGCTCTCATTTCATTGCTATTTGTAGTTAAATTAGGTCCATATTTGAGGCAAATTTATAAATTAGGACTATAGCAAGGTCCCTTCTCCCAATAATTTTAAGTACTATTTCACCTTGTTGGCTTAAAGTCCAAGGATGCCCACCTCCTAAGTTTAGCAAAAGGACTTCTTTACTTCTTGTGCAAGATTATTTTATTTTTTCATAAAGTAAATGTTCTGTTTTGGTATGATATTCATACATGTATATTTAATGCAGTAATCTATAGAATCGGGTAAACATAATAGAACATGGAGAGATACTAAATTGAAATTAGGATTGTAAGGTCGCAAATATCTCTTTCGATTGACATTCAAATATAGTAAGTTCACTAACTTTTGTTACGATAAAAATTTACCCACATCAGATGTTTACATCAAATTATAGTATTGATTTATCATAATTAAGTGGTAAATTAAGATGAGAATATAAGTTAATTAATTATGATATAGTGATAATCATATTTGTGAAGACGTGTATCACATATTCATCGATATAAACTCTTCGTGCGAGTAAGTATTTATCCTTTGTTACGATATGATTTTAGGATAACTAGTTAACTTCATATGCTTTGTTTATCGAACCTTTAATAAAAGACAAAAAAGACAATAATATCTAAAGTTCTAAAGCTTACCGAAAAATATCATTTCAAGGGATTAGTGATCTCATTCAAAGATAAAGAAGTATTATTTCAAACTATTAAAAAGATTAAAGAAATTAAGGGAAATTGACTATTTTTGTTTTGCAAGGACAATAAATACAGTACATGTCAAATAGCCCCACTATTAGATTGTATTTTTCACAGGTTTTTTTAAAATGAAAACTATAGCATTTTAAAAAGAGATACCAATGTTGATAAAAAAAAAGTTTTAATATGATAGAGCAAGTAAATAGCAGAAGGGACTTGCACCAAGAAATCATTAAAACAAAAATTTATGTGAGGGATATGATTGATTTACGTGTTGATTCCTCTAAAAGTAAAACTCAAGCAAATTTTCTTACCAGTAATATCTAACTAATTTCCTTTAACTTAATTATTCATATTTGATTTTATATAATATCCACTCATTTCGAACTCATAATAACATCATCAAAGTAGTAACAATGTGAGTGATATTCTAATTTCAAATACCTAGTGGTAACTTTACTGCATGCTTCAGTTTCTAATTTATAACTTAAACAAAAAACATTAAATATACATAATATCAACAAAGGGTATTGCTTTTATAGAACAAACCTTATAATAATCAAATAGGGTATATGTACGTTACAATATCAATGATTAATAGATGTAAAATTAATTAACGTTATCAATAAAGTTTTTAACACAATAGACATGTATTCAATTCCTATTGTTTCCTTCCTCCTTCCCCTTCTTTGCCTGCATTATACTAGAAAATTTGGAAAAATAGATGGAAAAAGTCATTTATTCAATCTTATTATTTGAGGAACATTGTGTGTTAAGTGAAGTATTGGACAAAGTTATTGGAAACAACATTTATCTCGAACAATAATAAGAACCTAACGGTATTGATAGAGTTTCTCATATAATTGGTGTGAGTTTGATTCCAACTAAATTCCACTTTCCTTCCCAAGAACTTACTTGCATTAGATGTTACACCAAAGTAATGAATGCAATACATGTCTTTCATCCATGCATTTGTTATTTGTTCGTAATACACAATATTTATTTTATCAAGGAGTTGTGTGCATAATTTGCTACAAATTCATTCAAAACTTATTTTCTTTGATATCTTCATATTAAATACATAAACTTAATTACGGTAAGAGTAAGATAGTAAGAAAAGCTATGGTACTTCTCAGATTGTTGGACACCTTATTATTATCACACTGTCATGAGATCTCCAATTAGTAAAGTTTGGTGGTGAATTCAGTCTCATCCCTTTCCTTCTCTGAATTCTACTAACGCGGGATGCTTTGTGCATCAGACTGCCCTTTTTTTATTATCTATTTAGTTAAAAATATATATTATTTTGATAAATTTATATATTAACTATTGCTATCAGTAGCTCTATAATATATAATATGAAGTAGGATATCTTTTGAATTAGACAAAAGTCAAGTCAAGTCGAGGTACGAGTGTTAATAATAATTATTGTATTTTAAATATTTAATATCTTTATTGATCACGCTATTTTATTTATACATGATAAGAAAATTATATACGGTATGAACATTATTCTGCATCTAATGTAAAAATATTGAACATAGCAAATCAATCATGACAAACACGTAGAAAAAAAAGATAAAGCTAACAAAAATATTTGTTATCCATAATGTTATAAGAATTGTTAATGTTCAAATATTACTTTGTTGCATTGAGGCGTAAAAGTATTGATCAGTGTCCTATAATCTGACATTGCATGGCTATGAATAGTATCTATGATTTATATTAAAAAAAGACTGATATTATGATTGTTTAAATAATATGAATACATAATCTCAATCTCTTAACTTTCTTGATACTCGAAGTAATTTATCTACCAGTTATGATCATATCTTAAAACTCACTTTGTATGAAAAGAAAGAAAAATAAGATAAATATATCACAAACGATCAGCTAAAATAAACAAATATATGTCAAAATATAATCTGCATGAATTATTTTCTCAAAGTTTCAAAAATTAACCAAATTACATTGTGGAGTTGCTCGTATTTCAATGATTTTGAGAACTCTTGGGATACATATTGTGATATTTAAGAATTATAATAGTCAAATAAGGTCATATCCAAGTCTATGTGTAGACAATATTATATAAGAAGCCATTTCCTAATGAATTGATCAAGTAAATAATGTTATTCAAAATAGTAAATAAAATTGAAATTAATTTAAAATGTTAGTGATGAAAAGATTTCATCAAATGGTGTCACGGAAATTCTTTGAGATAAAGAAAAGAGTAGATGTAATCTTCCAAAATCGATAGTGGCATTGCAATTAGATTCACTAATTGTATAGATTTTAGTGACAATGTACATGCTATTGCAAATGTTTACATGGAATGACAAGATTAGATTCTTGGTGTAAAATTTATGTGACGAAGGATAAGTATTTATAGAGATTTATGTGAAGAAGGACAAGTATTTATAGAGATTCAACAAACAATAAGTATATCTTTTAAATAATAGATGTATCCTTCAATATTGAAAACACCTTTTAAGACTGATAACACATTTTCATAAAAAATATGTAAATATAAAAGATTTAGTTTATTTAGAAGGGTATTTTGGTAATTTAAAAAATTAGGAGTTCATGTTTTTAATATAATATAGATACAGATAGATATATATAATTTATTTGGGGTGTTTGGACAAGCTTTTAGAAAACAATAAATATTTTGAGTAATAATAGAGATTGTTTTTCAGAAGCTGAAAAAATTAGTTTCCCTTGCACTAAGGAAATTGACCAAACACATATTGATGCTTTAATATTGGCAAAAGTACTTTTCAAATTGATTAGTCAAACATAAAATGTTAATCTCTAAAAATACTTTTTTTTTTCAAAAAACACTTTTGAAATTTATACTTGTCAAAATAAAAAAACACTTTTGAAATTTATACTTGTCAAAATAAATAGATATATTTTAAAAACTTGACCAAATAACCTATCAATCATGATTAAGTGATATGTACTTTAATTTTTATCTACTAAAACTAAATTGTTTGATTTGGTATAAACTCGAGTAAATATTTATCGGTATAAACTCACGCGCAACAGATGTTTATACCAAATCAATGAATGCATGACATGTCTATGAATATACGTAACTATCACTTAACTATGATTAATAATATGTACTTTTACTCCATTAATTCAGTTAACCTAGCTCCCATTTGGCTATAGATTTTGAAGTTCAAACTTGGAACTTGAAAATTTGAATTTTAGAAGTTGTATTAGGACATGCATTTTTAAAACCCTTCGCGGATTGGTAAGAAATCAGTCTTCATGTAGGTTCGGATCATTTATAATACATGGAACAATAGGTTAAAGATAACCCCTTTAAAGTACCCTGTGTGGATCCGGTGACTGCTTTTACGCTGGCTTTGCTATCTTGCATGACGGGCTGTAAGACAAAGTGAAAGGAGCCAATGCTTCCCTCAAATCAGTGCCCCCTCGGTCGTCCCTTTATTCAATATCTGACTTCTAAAGATTGTTTGCGCTCCTTGTTCCTGCTTTAGTCTGTGAAGTATTGCTCTTGTATGTCTTTTTAGTTTCAGTAAAGTATTTATAGGGCTTAACTTCCGATTCGTCTTTCATCTCAGTGCCTTATCCATATTGAATGTATATTATCCCCCGTCGGACTAAGGGTTTTGATCAAATATTCCTATCTCTATCTAAATTCAATCAGTAAGAAAAGAAATATGGAATAAAGAGTGAAATTTCGTAAAACATGTTTCAAAAAAATTAATTTTTTGTGAGTGGAAATGAAATTTCTCCCAACTTGAAAATAGTTTGAAGATATATTTTCAAAATCTGATCAAATTTCCTGACCAAACAAATATATAAAGATAATTTTCAAAATATAATCCAATTTTTATGACCAAACGCTAACTTATAACTTAAAATTAATTTGATGTATACATCCGTACATATAATTATTTATTATATTTATCCAAATTTGAACCTCTAAACTCGTGATCACGTGACATCATTTACGGTTACTCCAATACGCCCCCGATGTAAAAAAAGAACACAATGAAACACATGTGACAACTAGGAAAATAGTATATATTCCACAACTCCCCCACTATCACCCCTACCCCATCCCTCTCATCATCTTTGTACATGTAATGTAACACAACATGTCATGCACTTCAAACAGTTGTGTTTCTTGAACTTCTTTCACTTCTTATTTGTCAATTCTAAAAAGCTCTGACAAATCAAGAAAAACAACTTCAACTCTCTCTTCCTTGTTCCCAATTTGTTTTTCTGACATCCTACATTCACACAAATACAATTCAAATTACTTCAATTCGCTTATTATACATAAAAAAAAAGGATACAAATAGTAAGACCCATCTCGTACGTTAAGATCTGAATTCAATTCATCTAGCGGGTCACTTTCATTTCTCGTTTACTACTCAACTGGTAGGTCAATCATTCACTGTTTTTTTTCTTTGACTATTGGGTGTGTTATTACTGCAAATGTATATGTAAAATTGGTTGTTTCTTGTAGATCTGTTGAATTATTTGTGAGAATCTTATTAATTGAATTCAATTGTGTGGTTTTTATTTAGATCTAAGAATAAAATAGCGCAACTCTTCTTTCATTTGAAGCAAAGTTCATTGAAAAGTATGTGGATCTGCATCTGATTGATGTGATTCTAGTGATTATTTTATTTTTATTTAATTTTTTACTGTGTGATTGGAATTATTCGGGTCGAAATGGAGTGCTATAGATAATGAGGATTGGTATAGTTAAATCCAACTAGTTTGGGATTGAGGTTTTGCTGTTGTATGGAGTTAATTAGACTCATTTTTCTACCGTTATTTCTGTTTTCATACTGCTTTGTGTTGTTTGTCCCTGTGGCAAGGGTCTACTGGAAACAGCCTCACAGCCTCTTTGCCTCCCAAATAGGGGTAAGGTCTGCGTACACTCTACCCTCCCCAAACCCCACTTTGTGGGTTTTCACTGGGTATGTTGTTGTTGTGTTCTGCAATTTGTGATTTTTACTGGCTTACACTGCTTTTCAACTAAAAAAAAATTTAAAAAATGAAAAAAAGAGTTTTGATTAAGGAAAGTAAGTGCTGGTGGAGTTTCACTAAAAGCTTATTTTAGTCTATGTTGCTCGGACTCTCCAAAAATGCACTACTTCACACACGTTGACATTTCTGTAAGAATCCGAGCAACATAGATTTTAGTATAATTGGATCATATGATGAATTGTTTCTTTCTTTGCTTGTTATATTGCTTTTATACTTGTTTTGTTTTTAGATTCAATTATGGAAATGGTTTTATTAACTTCATTTTCTTACTTATGTGATCTGGTTATAGAAGGGAAGTGTTCTGTTTGCTTGATCTGTTATGGATCATAATGTGTTCTTCTACGTGTTTTAGGCTGGAAGAACGAATAAAAGATTTGGAAATTTTGATGTAGAAGTGTGAATGCTTCTATTTGCTGCTTGGAGGGTAAAACTTGTTTCTCGCAGCAAAAAATAAAGAACAAATGGCTCCTTCAAGCAAGGCTGATAAGAAGGCTGCAGGCGATGTAGCTGCATGGATGTTCAATGTGGTTACTTCAGTTGGAATCATTATTGTCAACAAGGCCTTAATGGCTAACTATGGCTTTTTCTTTGGTAAATTTCTCTGCGATATTAGTCACTTTCTCAGAACAGCATTCCCTTTGTATTAAGATTCAAGCTACATTGGTTATATCTGATAATTTTAATTAGAAGAAATCAGGATATAATATCATGAAATATAATATTCTGAACTCTAAGATCTACAGTGTTAAAGATATACACGTTATTTTTAAAAAAGAAAGGCAATAAGAAAATAACAGTCTGATAGGACATTTAGCGATAGGGGCAGATCTAGAAGCCTGATTACGGGTTCACGTGAACCCAATCATTTTTGTCCAAATTTTGTATATATATTAAGAATTCTACTAAAAATCTATAAATATTTTACTATGTACCCAGTTATTATTATATTATTAACTTGAGGTCACTGTATGAACCCATAAACTTTAAATCCTGCATCCGCCTCTTTATTAGCGAGAGAGAAACGACAAGTGAAACACATGCTTCTTCGAACAGCTCACAATTTACAGTAAATACAAAAATTTCTTAACAGATACATATTTAATACTTCTATTGAAAAGAGACTTTCAGACAAACTTGAACCTAAGAGGGTTTGCAACACAAGCACTTTCATGTGAAGGCTGATAAATGTTTTTTTTCGCTTGGTGGACAATGAAGATTTGATATTACTATACATTCTTTCAGTCGTTTGTTATAGGGTTGTTCTAAGCTTTTGATTACAACAATCTTTGCAGCAACAACGTTAACGGGGATGCATTTTGTCACAACAACCTTGATGACAATTGTTCTTAGGTGGCTCGGGTACATCCAAGCTTCTCATTTACCCCTTGCAGATCTTCTAAAATTTGTACTGTTTGCAAACTTCTCTATTGTCGGGATGAACATCAGTTTGATGTGGAACTCGGTGGGATTCTACCAGGTAATTCTATGCGCACCACATTCATCCTACTCTTCTGATTCTATTGAGGACTTCAAATACTAATCTCCATTATCACTCTCAGATTGCAAAGTTGAGTATGATCCCTGTCTCCTGCTTACTTGAAGTTGCCTTTGACAAGATCCGTTATTCAAGGGACACAAAGCTGAGCATTGTTGTGGTACTCCTAGGTGTTGCTGTTTGCACAGTTACAGACGTGAGTGTTAATACCAAAGGCTTCGTTGCTGCTTTTGTAGCTGTATGGAGCACTGCTCTGCAACAGTATGTAAGTTGTCTCGGCAATTTAATATCTTATGCCATCTTGATCAGATCATTTAAACAATACGCCAATACACTAAGGGAAAGATGCACTATCAATAAGGTGCCATTTGATTACCGGACTAGTAATCCAGGTATTATAGCACAAAGGAAACTATATTTGTGGTTGTAGCAGACGGCTTAGTGGATTAGTTGACTTGCATGCAAGTTGAGTTGGATACATCCGTTGTAAAAAGATAGTTATTCAGGGATTATTATATAGGAATTGTATGCAACAATAATCATACGTACCGAATTCAAGATTAGCTTTATTAAATAGTATACTTATAAAGATTTATAGTCTAAAAAAACTAAAAAAAATTGTAAGAATTCTTACAATTAGTATTATTATTGTATTGATTCAACGTTTACTTAAACATAAGTCCCCCACATTAAAGGAATTTTTGTGTTTAGGTGCTCTAATTCAGGTATTGCTTCTGCACACATTTTATTCTACATAAAAAAGGGATAGCACATAAGTAGGCCCCTGCTGTCCTGCATAAGATATGCAGGTATTGCTTATGATTAGTTTTCTATAGGAAGCCAAAGGTTGTATTAGCAATGCAGAGTTGTATTAGCAATATAGAGTTTTATATGGGAAATCACACTATATTAGTCAATCTTTTTTTTGGATAAGTAAAATCAGACGTTTTGTTGATAATGCAAAGTTTGTCGGGGAATCAACCAAGACCTAAGACTCGTTTATTTATAAGAGAAATTGAAAACTTGTTTTCTGGGAAATTGTTACAACTTGTCACTTCTGTACTTGACTTAGATTTGAAAATGATATTCTCTATTTACATTTTTTTAAGTGTATAGGTGAACCTCTTTCACATTCAAGCTACGACAAACACCGTTTGAGGAGATATCATTTTTTTGGGTGGGACTAATTGAGGATATGTTCCTGCTTACACCTTGTGCTACTTGGGAGCTTTGTCCTTTGCCTCCAATAATTCTACTGTTGGTTGTCAATGAGTCTCTTTGAATGTAATTGCACTTGGTTAAAGACTGAAATTTGCACTTGGTTTTGTATCTGCAGTACGTTCATTACCTTCAAAGGAAATACTCCCTTAGTTCTTTCAATCTGCTGGGACATACTGCACCAGTTCAGGCTGGAAGTCTGCTGATATTAGGCCCCCTTGTGGATTATTGGTTGACCAACAAGAGGATTGATCACTTTGCCTTCACTTTTCCATCTCTGGTTAGTACTTTGCTCTTGGATTGCTGTTTATTTGTTAGTTCTTTAGGAAAATTGGTAGTGAAAAATGATTCTTACGTTGGTGGGAGTACAACCTGAAATGCTTCTTACTTATAAGTCGAAAGCTTGAGCAGTCTTAGGGATATGTTTTTCTTGTCTGATACTTTGATGTAATTTATAAACCTGCAATATTGATGAACTACAACTTTAGGATGCATCCGTCCGATGGTAATTGTTGTATGAGCTGTCTTATTTCAACCCGGAAAAAAATGTTGTACGAACAGGTTCCAGAATTTTGCTACTGCTGAATAAAGCTGATGTGGAACATTCAGAACAATGTTCATATCATGTCTAACTTGCTTTACTGTTTTGATTTTCTTTTCAAGAGATTAGGATTTAGTGCTCACCAATGTATGTAACGTCCGTTTAATGCGATCATAGCACTATAGTTAATTTTTGCCATCAATTCGAACATCTTATTTCCCCACTCTATCATGCATCTCTTTATTTACACTCTATTAACTCTCTTTTCTGCAGGTGTTCATAATTCTTTCATGCACTATTGCTGTAGGCACCAATCTCAGCCAGTTCATATGCATTGGCAGATTCACTGCTGTTTCATTCCAAGTTATCGGTCATATGAAAACGATCCTCGTTTTGATACTGGGATTTTTGTTTTTCGGGAAAGAAGGTCTCAACATACAAGTGGTAGTTGGCATGATTATAGCAGTTTTTGGAATGATCTGGTATGGAAATGCCTCGTCTAAACCTGGTGGTAAAGAGCGTCGTAGCCATTCAATTAAGCATGGATCAGATTCGTCACAACTTGATGATAAGGTGTAAGATTTTCTAGAATTGGAGCTGAAACAGAAGAGCTAGCGAAAAACCAGGAACTTTTATAGTCAGCTGACTCTACATACACACCTGCTCGTTCGAATTAGGTTTTTCTTAATCTTATAAGTCTTCCTTCTTGATCATATAACATCAGTCAGAAGAGATTGAGACTTCAGTATAGAGCTTGGTTTCTCTCATTCTCCTATCCTATTTGATCAAATAATTTATAGTGATTAGTTTTTTGCATGCATTTTTCTCTCTGAAGCAGTCTTCAGTTACTTATTTTGGACGACTAATATCTACATTTACTTCAGTATACATTGAACAACTTCTCCTCAATTTTTTTTTTTGAAAAAAGAAAGTCTTATTTTTTTGTTGTTTTAGTTTGTCATGCGATGATTAAAACAGAGTAATTATCGAGAAACTTTTTAGGTGCAGACGCATAACAAATCTCTAATTCCCCTGGCTCCAGCTAATGTTGTTATGATTTACTACTTGTCCAGTTTACTGTTTATGCACAAACGTAAAATTATTCAAATCCTTTTAAGATGGTCCAAATTGAAATGTCCAATCCAATATAATCATGCTAGACCGAAGTGAAGTGGTAAGTTGATGCTGATCGAAGGGGAGCTTTGGCGTAACTGGTAAAGTTGTCATGTGATCAGGAAACAACCTCTTGTAGAAATGTAGGTAAGACTGTGTACCATAGATCTTTGTGATCCGACCTTCCCTGAATCCTGCGCATAGCAGGATCTTAGTGCACCGAACTGTCCTTTTAGACTGAAGTGAAGGTAATTTTTCAGACATTCCTAACCACAGTTGCTCTTGTAAAATAATGACACTAGTCTAATTCCTCCTTCCAAAAGTGCCATAGCTCATCCAAGTAATGGTAATTGTTGCCAGAACCAACGGATTTCTTTGTGAAAACCTCTATCAACAAGGCAACAACCTAACATGCCTAATCCCAGTTTCGACGTTCCAACAACACCACTTGATGCGACTCCATTTGCTTCAGCTTTTGGTGGGCTGACTGATAGCTCAGCAAAATCTGTGCCCCAAACACCATTGATATGTAAAAAGGAGGGGCAAGTGCATGGATAGTGGATTTGAAAACCGCTATTTAAGCCATAGCCGAAGTATATAAATTTACTAAGTTTAACTGCTTCATAATCAACTTTAAACCTACGGGACTGAAAATAATATGCCTCGTGTGTCAAGCTTAACTTCGGATATGAAGAATTTGATTGATCGATTTAGGAAAGATGAAAAAAAAATGCCCCCTCTTTCTCCAGAATTTGGACTCAATCCAAATCCCTTGCTTATGCCTTCTACCGAAACTCAATTCAATAAGGTTTCTCCGTCCAATAGGTGTTGTATATAGTGTGGATTTACGCAATAATCGGCATTCTCGAAGCAACTTCTTTATTCTACTAGTTATCTATTTTGAGTCTATTAATCCACAATAATCGATAAGTTTATTATTTGTGCAAGTAAATTTCAGACTAAAATTGTCGAATTAACAACTTTTACACGAATTTTCAAGTGGATGAAATCGGCCGAGTGGTCTCAGAAGACAAACTTCGCGATGAAAGCAAGAAAAGAAAGAATTTACGACTTTACCAACTACTTCGGCCTAATCATCCCACTTCTTTCCTCAATCATTTATCCATTTCATTTCACCCATGATACTTAATTCATGGTACTTCAATTTAATTTATTCCTTTTTATCCTGAAATCAATTTATTCATCCATTTCATTTCACCAATGTTGCTTCATTTCATTTTACTCATGGTACCTCATGTGTGAGAGGTTGGCTATGAACGGGTTCAGGAGGAGTAGAGGTAGGCTGAAGAAGTATTGGGGAGAGGTGATTAGACAGGATATGGCGCAGGTGCAACTTACCAAGGACATGACCTTAGAGAGGGGGTTGTGAAGGACACGGATTAGGATAGAAGGGTAGTAGGTAGTCGAGTGTAGTCCTACTTACGCTTGCAAACTGGTAGTTGTAGTGTTTTTAGTGTAGGCCCGCTTAGCCTATCATACTAATAGGCGCATTATTGTTGTATAGTCTCCTTTAGTTTGATTTATGTTGCTATGTGTTCTTTAGTGTACTTTGTCTATCTTATTTACATGCGTTAGTTATTGTATAATGGCTTATTCGCTTTTGATAGCATTTTCATACTGCTTTAAATTTTTTGTCCGGACCTGACCGTTTCTCTTGCTTTGCTTGTGCTTATGCTTTGTCTTGAGCCGAGGGTCTCTCGAAAACGGCCGTTCTACCTACCAAGGTAGAAATAAGATTTGCGTACACTCTACCCTCCCCAAACTCTACGCAGTGAGATTCCACTGGGTAGGTTGTTGCACCTCCGTTTAATTTATTCCTTTTCAACCAAAAGTTAGTCTAGATTAAATAAAATCTACAAGGATTTACAATACAATGACGGAAGGCAGGATACACCGATAGCCCCCTTTAACTTGCAAGTAAAATTTATTTAATCAATTGAACTACCGCCTATTCCGATTGAACACTTGAAAACATGATAATGTGTCTCTTTTAGACACTTCCCGCTCAAAATTTTGGAAAGTATTTGCACATATTCTCAAGCGCCCATTACGTAAGTATGTCACCTCTAATTATACACATTAGCTCCAATAAGCCAGCCGTCATCTGTTCAAGTACTTAATTGAAATGGAATGTAATTTAAGTTCCCAAGTGAAATGTACTAACAAGTTTAAGGGGCTGCACAACTAAAACACAGCCGAAAGAGCATTACATATGTGTTGGTATCTCACATAGCAATCAATGCCATGAAATTTTTGTTAACCTGCCCTAGCAAAGTTTTTAAAGAACAAGAATAAGATGAAGAAAAGAAGCGGAGGAGCAGACTTTGCATGCCAAATAGACTACCACCATAAGTTGGCACAAAAGTTGATCCCATTACGTTACCATGACCAGATTGCAAGGCATTCACATAGCCGTAAGTTATCTAAATCAGGAACCAGATCAAAAAGGAAATGAAAGGAAAGCAAAAATACAAAAATGCATAGATGATTAATCTGATGAATCTACAATACAACAAAGTAAGACATGGTTATTACATGGAGGCGGCTCGAGGAAAAATTCTAAAGCAGCCAGCCTTTTGTTGGTCACTCGAATATTTCTGTATTAGGACGTACAGCAAACATAATCTGGACGAAATCAAAATAAAACAAAAAGGACTATCTACATGCCATTGTACAACAATCATGGATGAGCGGAAGGGCTCTCAACATCATTTTCTAAATAAATATCATACTCATTTATATATTACTACCCTTTCCTCATCCTCGAGCCTATTAAAAGTGACTTTTACAAGATAGGTCCAGAGACCTAATATATGCATGCCCCAGAAATGTGAGATTTCAGATTGATATAGTACAGCCTAATTCCCTAGCAGCAGTATCAAGAAATTGAGCAGACATTCCATTTTCAAGCCGGCTATTAGCTTCCTCCATCAAACATTTCCCAATATCTGTTTTCCAGTCAATGATGCTTATGCTTAGGTACTGATAAGCAGGATTGTGAATACCAATTACATCTGCTTGTTTAGCACATGGTTTTACTGAACCAGCAGACATAATGTCACGAAGAACCGATGTGCTGAGAGCACGGACGTGCGCACTTGGATGAGAAACACAGCGAACTGTGGCAGGTAAGCGACACTGTAATGTATTAACCCAAAGGAACCTAGTTAGTATTGTAACCTAAGACAACATCAAGTGCTAAAGTAAAATTCAAGAACATAAGATCACATTTTTTCACTCTTATTGTTCCCTAATTTGAACAAAGTCTAACAAAGAGTATCACCTTCAATAGGTTTGTGAGGCCATCAGCAACTGACTGTCCAGATTCTCCCCAGTCAAGCACTGGTTGAATTGCTCTAGCCGTCACTTCCAAAAGCTGCTCGGTGTTTTTTAAAGAGCAAGGATGTAAATATATCAGAAAATGCAGAAGATATTGGATATGATGAATCAATTATCCTCAACATATTCAAGCACACTCGCAAAAATATAAGTCTTAGCTTTCTGAATCATTAGATTCATCATGGTGAGAAATGAGAAGTATAAAAGATGTTACCAGAAATTTAAAAATGCCATTACCTCCAACTGTGGTAAGGTGCATGCTTCTCCATCAACAAGCATTCCATCTGTGGCCCGTAAAAGGAGGTCTGGGTTACTAGCCAGAATTACCAGAGATTCTGCTATATCATGATTCCTTATCAGTTCTGCGATCAATTTTACTATACGTTGGTTAATTCTCCACATTTTCTGACCAAGATCGTCATCTTTAGCAATCCATGGTTGCAATTCCCTCTCAGCCTGACAAGTAAAGTTTGGCAAGAAAGTGACCAAACAAATATGGAGATGAAGACCTACTTAACCTAAAAGCAAAGTTATGATAACTTTAATGCATGCAAGTCTAAGAAGCTCCGGAGCCAGATAAGTATATTGTACTCATTAACATAAAAAGATGTATTTGTCATGTGATGGGGCCAAAAATATGATAGGAAAAAGGAAAAACATCCAAAATTTGCCCCGATACTATTCAGAATTGCTCAACTTTGTCCTCAATTACACTTTTGGTCTATTAATACCCTTGCCATTAGCAAATAGTCTTAATATTTGCTCTTCCATTAACGGAGCTCCAACGTGAAATATGTGGACTCCACGTGTCCAAATTCTATGAGAGAAAAGGTCCAAACTCACCATTTGTCTTTTGACTATAGTTTAAAATTACCCTCAAGTTGGAGCTTCGTTAGGAGTCAAAGAAAAAAATGAAACTTTTTTCCTAATCGCGGGGGTATTATTAGGCCAAAAGTTTAACGGAGGGCAAACTGCGTCAATTTCGGATAGTACAAGGACAAACTTGTTCCTTTCCCTAGAAAACATGTGAGTTTTTGAAATAGCAGGTGAATCTGTTAAGCCTTTTGGATCCAAATAAATAGAAACTTTGCATACTAGCAGCAGCCTAACAAAAAAGGTTCATGATCTATTTTGAGCAAATACAGTTAAAGCGAAATTTGGACCTGAAGAACAATGGCTGTTGCAGCTTTTCCAGGTGACGCTGATACAACATTGCATAGTGCATCAACCACCTGTAGTTACAGAAGATTGTTAGCACCATGAAAAAAAGCTACCAAGTATCTCGTGTATTCGAATATATAATGCAAAAGCAACATGTGCTCTAACTTGATAATGTTGTTCTAGGGGGTGCTTGTTCTGCATGAAAAATGGTTTTCACATCTTTGACGCCAAAACTAAGGACCAACCACCTTTTGAAACTTCAAGTGAAGTTCCAAGCGAGAATACTTACGGAAAAATCAACTACAAACTATCAATCTGGGATACCTAGCTATGGCATTGCACATAGCATATGCTATCAGGTATGTTGCATCTTATTTGAGGATGATATCTTATTTCTTGTTAGATAATTGCCACAGGAATTACTAATCCATTAACAGCGATTAACATGAAGAAGAAACAAGGTAGATACCTGTCTCCATCCTTGTTGGGCAGAAGTGCTTTCTGCACTGGGTTGTGTTTCAGGTGATGCAATCAACTTGTGCCAGAGCAATGAGACAACAGAAAAACATAATTCCTGTTTCTCCGCAAGAACTGATTTTAAAAGATCTTGTGCATTGCAATTAAATCCTATATACCTGTCCTTTGTCAGAAAATTGGCCAAATCTGAAGCATCCAAGGAGAAATTTGCAAACACTTTGCTGATGGTGCACCCAGCAACCTCACTTGAGTGTGAACTTGAGTCTGAAGTTCTCTCACACACAAGTGTAGCTTTACAATCATACGAGTCTTTACACTGAGTCCCTGATGGCTGTTCTGATGTTAAGCAGTTACGACTGGTGTATTTACAATGTTTTTTCCCATTTAAGCATCTGGGCCGCTCCTTTAGAACTGGTGCGTGTATTAGATAAGCTTCCAATGGTTCAGCCTTGTTGACAATTGATGCGACAGTTTTGCTATGAATATCAATTAGGTTATAAAGTGACGATGCCCTGGAATAAATTTCATTATCCCACTTACACCGTATCAAGATAGAAAGAGCCTGCATGCAGGCCTTGGAGCGTCTAAACAGATCAGAAATATGAGCAGCTACCATAGCTGCAGCAACTATTTCATTTGAGCTGTAGCTCCATGAGGTTCCAACAGACGACGGTTTCAGAGAAAAAAGGGCCTCTAAAATTGCCAATATCCTCCGAGTATGACAGACGGCAGAATGAATCCCGTTTCGTAGCTCAGTAGATGAATTATTTGCAGGCTTTGCTTCATCCATGATGATTTTTGGATCTGAATGATTAGTCCCTCTTGAAATCAAAGTGAAGAGATGAAGTTCGCAAGAAAGAGCAACAACAGCAGCAAGAACGTAAGAATCAAATGCTGCAATAGGTCCTTGTTTTTTCACTTTCTTACTTCCTATCCGTCTCTGTGTTCCGATGGTTGCCACCACATCCACCTCTATTTCACTAGGTGGGTGAGAATCTTCACCTTTAGCCCTTTTATTCCCATTGGGTTTTGCTTCATGACTAACACATACTGTTAAGATAACAAAAAGAAGTCGAGAAGCAAGCTCAACAGAGGCACATGACTCCAAGAACAATGAATGAACCATGGTTCGCAGTTCTGTTACAGCAAGATTTTTGAAGGCAGAGCCAAAAACATATCTGGTTTTTCTGATTTCTTCTCTAGATGAATCAGGTGGAAACGTTCTCTGAAGAATTGCTTCAACAGTTGCAACAAATATTTTCATGAGACACGTTTCAGATGGACTCCCACGAGGAAGATACTCTAGAACCTTAAGAAGGGGTATATACAGGTTCCATGACAAAATGGGTGGTTGTAGAGGGGTCGCAACTACAATCTCAGGGAGATCAACTGCAGATGAACTTAAAGGAATCAGGCCATAGGCAGCTTCCCAGATGGTACATATTCTCCATTCAACTTCCGGACCATGTGCACAAAGCATTGATGCAATCCCTTGGGCAGTGGCTTCTACTGTGGCTTCTGCAGCAGGCACTTCTCTCTAAAGTATAAGAACAATGGTAACCACATATGTCAAACACATATATATATATAAATCCAAATAAAAAGAAGAAATTGACAGAAAGGAAGAACTAGAACATTGATAAACTCAACAAATCATAACTGGTGCCGGATACCTGTTTTTTATTACATGAAATGTCCTCAACCAAAGGTTCCTGTTGAACTTCAACTCCTTCAACTTGCCTTGAGGGAGGAAAAAGCAAAGCAGGTTGAGAAAGTACTCGGAAAAGCAAAGCAGCTGCAGAATCTGCAGCTATTCCTGCTCTCATGGACATGGCAATTCCAATTGCACGCAAGAAATGCAAATGCATCCAATTCCTAGGAAGCTTTGGCAATACATAAAATGTTAGAAATTCTATAGGAGATCCTCAGAAAAGGTGCAATAAAAAAAATTCCACTAATGTATGATAGAAAGGTGTACTCAAGCAACAGATCAATCAAGTTCCTTAATAATGAAATATGTTTTTGTGGGGAACATCCCAGAGATCATAGTTTATGCAAAGGATTACAAGGATAGCTGAGAGCAACGAGACATAAGTTTAATACTACAACAACAAGAACAATTATGCTTCAATTCCAAACTAGTCGGGGTTGATAATATGGATCCTCGGTATCCATTTTGGTACATTTGGGCCCGTTTTCTAATAATAGATTCTCTAAAACCAGAAGTCTTCTCTATGCTCTACTGACATAACAAATCTATTAAGGAAACTGTGTGTATGAATTCTGAGAGATTATAGGTCCTATGATGGGTGGGAAGATCTAGCAGAATTCAAAGTATTGTGATATTTGACAGAATCTTTTCAAAACTTACACGCAATCCAGATGCATAATCTTCAGCTGCTCGCAGAAGTTCCACTAGTTGTACAGCAGCATCAAGTGCATCCGGAGCCCAAGATGGTGGAGCTTCTAAAAGTCCAACAAGAAGCCTCTGGGTGGCACTTGGACTAGCAATTGCATAATATCTAATCCAGAAACAGAAGTTAAAATGAGTTCCTTATTTCAAAGCTCTATAAGTCAAGTCAAATCATGCTCTTAGTCTTACCGATGAAATAAACGTGCATATGGCTCAAGTGCTGGTAGTCCTGCAACGAGATGCTCATCCATAGGCGTCGTCGGAGGTGGAAGCAGAAGTGCAGGAACAGCGGCTGCAGTCAAGGTAGCAGTCTCGTAGCGAGCAACTTCCTCATCACAAACACTTAAAATAACTCCGGCACCATTAGCAACAGCCCACCTTGGAGTTGAAGGCAGTAGCTGCGGATGCTTCCCAGACCCACGAGAAGCAGCTAAAATAAAATGTCAAGTCAATATTGTTGCAATTCTAACATATGAAAACACTTCAAAATTAATATCTCAGCCTTCTATAAGAAAGTTGGGTAACTCAACGTCTTATAGGAGGGACAAGTGGAAGAAAATGAAGAGAAACAAAGCAAATGTATGTTACATGTTGAGCTATTTTAGTTTTCATACACAGATTGTGTGAGAGCTTCCAAATAAATTTATAATGGTTTAGCTATTCCACCCACAACCTTCAGATTTTGAGTTTGAGTTGGATCCTCAGATTCACAAAGTATCAAATACATCCTTTGGTAAGCCAATTCTCCCACTAGTGAATCCGCGCTACAGTTAATGTATGAATCTTACATGTACAAAAAGGTATTGACTATTCAGTTATATAGTTGCCCCAAATTGGTTGTACAAGGGCTTCCAAAGTGTTATAAAGATCTCAAGTATTCCACCCAGTGCCTTAAGGTTTTAGGGGTGAATGCTTAGATTTTTTCACATTATCACAATTCATCTTACAATAAGTGGAAAATTGCAGTGGCGGTCAGGACCAACTCTTCCTAGTTCTTATTCTTTTCAAGAAACATAATCTAGAAAAAGAAAAGGAACTAATGTTAATGTGAGGAAGATTATAGTTCTTTTGCAAGACTTGGTAAGAAACATGAACTCGGAGCATTATTTTCACTAGCTAGGTGATGAGTGATGACTATACATACGGCAAGTAAAACGAATTCAATAATATTTTCCCATTTTTACCTAGCATGGTAAGAAAAGACTTCTTGCACTGATTTTCAAACATGTTATCAGCGTCAATAGGAATTGCACAACTAGGTGTTAAAAATAGAAGTTGAAAGTGCAGGTCTAGAGCCATAACAGGAGCAAATATATCATGAGACGAAAGTCTACATACCACTTGATGGGGGCTTGAGGTCTCCAGCAGCATACTTTCCCATAACACCGCCACACCTGCATAAGCATGGAAGTTTCACAGCATTTAGCAGGATAGTATAGTTTTTGGTTATCCTCGTTCATCAGTCTCAAACTCTATAAGTTAGCAAGTTAGAGAATTTCAATGAAAAATATTCCAGGTCTATAAAATGATGGTGTCACAAAAATTAATTAATTTGAAGAGCACCAAAACGAAGATAAATGTTGACTAGCATTGGAGCAAGTTCTGAAGGAATCAAATGGACTCAGATGCAGTGTTACCAAATGAAAAAAGTGAAAAAAGAAGAAGCTTTCTGAAGTCTATTTGGGGCTTTAAATGCAAAGCACTAATAAAGCGCAGACTTTAACAAAGAAAGGCGCAATTGAAGGGAAATAATACATGCACACACTCGCACCAAGAACAACCCAAACCACAATTATTTTGACAAAAGAATTGAAAAAGATACAATTAGGTGAAGTTTTTTATTGTTTAGAATTGCTCTCGTCAAGACAGAACCCATGGGTGATGAGGCGCATGCCTTGGCTCTTTGGTGCTTGCAACAGAACACTGATTTAGCGAGGCACAGCGCACAACCTATTTTGCACCTAGTTTTAGAGCTTAAGCTCTCTGTAACAAGCCCAAATGAAAATTTTCCTGCATCCTTGATGAATTTTAAAGTGTAATGGAACATCTAACCCGTAAGCAACTTCAACAGATGCTTACCAACGGAAGTAATCGCTTCTAATCCCTAGTGGTGCAGCAAGCAATATATCAGTGATCCATGGAGACAATGGTCTCAGGGGTTTTCTCTCATGCTGTATAGAAGGCACACCAGGTTCACTATTGGCAGATTTACTTGTTGAAGTGTGGCTTCCACTGGTGCTTCTATCTGCTCCAATGTCCTGACGATCAACTTTGAAAATCGGGCGGTTGTAGTGTGTTAGGATTCGTAAAATCTCTCCACATGCAAGAGCCCATTGTTCAGAATATCCCTTCTGTGTTTAAGGGTTAACAATTAGCAGGGAGACTCGGATTATGATATTCAGAATAGGCTTTAAACAAATCATAGAGTAAGAAAGCATGATGGAATTAAGTTAATTGTTAAAGAATCTGAATACCTCACTGCTTGGGGAAACCAATGATATAAAAGAAGCAAAAGGTGGACTACTTTTATCATACTCCAGTGTACCATCAATGATGCATGAAATAATTGGATGGACTACAGCATGCCCATGCTCTGGGTGATGAAGAACAAAAGTTGCTGGCAATTGAAACAAACAACAAAAATAGAAACAACTCAATCAAGCTTCACAAGTAGGTGGAAGCAATATTGTAAATGCCAAATAATAGGTGAGAATTAATAAAAATACCTAAAACATCATCAAAAAGTCGGTTCTCCTTCGATGGATACCGGTTCCGTATGAGCTACCAATTATAACGTTATAACATATGTAGTTAGTTTACAGGGAAGAATGAATAAAATTTAATTCAGATATTGAAAATTATAAACAGAGATAGTTACAGAATTTACGGAATACCTCAGCTATATCTTCAGGAAATTGTTCTGATGTGAACTGACCAAAGTATTTAACATACGCAGTAATTTGAGCCTATGAAGAGAATATAAAAGGAGTTTTGTCATGAGTGAAAATACAAAATGTAGTCTATAGAAAAAAAAGAACTAGAAGTCTTTAGGGCATCAAAGAGTTTAAGATGATAATGCAATGGGACTAATTCAACCCAATTCAAGTCAAGATCAATAGCATTGGATGGTCGGATCCTGTGTGAAAGATCTTTATGTAGTGCATATTTCTCAGAGATCTTTCTGGAAATTTAGTAGGAGTTCTCATGCTCAAGCAATTGCTACCTTCCCGATAAAAGACCTTTCAGGTTATGTCCCTTTTCCTACGCACCATTTTCTTCTGTTGTAAGAAGAACATTTTTCGTCTTTCCTCTCAACCTTACTGGAGAACCATTATACAATATGTAGAGTTGTTTGTTCCTTGGTTAACATTTTTCCTTGTTGAATATTATGCAGCATAGACGCCCCTCAAAAGCAACCTCTTGTTCATCTGTTTGAAGTATGTCTCTGACAGCACCAAGTACAAGATAAGGGATCTAGTTTCACACGCTTTGACGTGCTAATAGTCATATTACCCACTTGCCAGACTATAAACTGTGATCAAATTGAGACTGATAAACAAGCCTTCACAATGGAACATGCAGCACATAGAATGATAGAAATCACTTCTTAAGTAGGAAGAAGGTTGGGGAAACTAATTGAAGAACCTAAGTTATCCGCAGGGTGACCAGAGCAAGTATGGTCTCTACAGGTACAAATATCACATGTGAAAGTCCATGAGTTTGTTTTTATTTTTTAAGTGTCAAGGCCAGTTTCTACACATCTCAACTAGTTCAACTGTAGCCTGTCCAATCCACAAGGCACGAGCACAGGTTGCAAATATAATCATGTCCCCCAAGGTTGGAGCAGATGAGCTTCATACTAAGTATTTTAAATAGGATTTCCAGAATGTTACTCCCGAGCCTCAACCACTAGACCATCCTCTTGGGGAATTGTAAGTTAAGAAGTGTATCTCACATCTATATCCTTCATTCGTCCTCTTGTTTGAGAAAGAATAAACCATAATGCAATAACTTGCTTTTTGTAAGACTATTTGATTAGAGATGCTCCTTACTATCTTATAAAACCAAGACTAGATTTTTACGTTTATTATATTCCCACTTCATCATTTAACCATCAGAAAAGTAACTCTTTCTCTTGGATTCCATTTCTTTATGGGCTTAAATGATAAAAAAAAAAGTAAATGTTACCCCAAGCACTTAGATTATATGACGTCATTGTTTCCAACTCCAGAAAAAAGTTCCACGTGCAAATCCTTCTCATTGTCATAGACATATCGACATTCTTAATGGTTGGAATCCTATTAGCAAATTCTGTCACCGCCTTTGAAAAGAATCCTTTTAGCTAAAGTTTCCACCGAGTACCAGGCATTTACTTCGTGTTCGAGCAAGAGAGGTTTAATGTTTATAACAAAATACAACTAAGAAGGCGTCAAATGATAAATCCAGATAGTTGCATTATGTGCAAGTTGTTGTTTTTGCAAGAGAGTTGTGGCAAAGATTATTTGTGTTGTTTGAGAGTCTCTTGTTACATCATCTCTACCTCATTAATTTGTGATTGTTAAATATTGGGGCTCTCGTCATGTACAGAGTGACGAGGGTCTATCGAGAACAACTTCTCTACCTCGTAGAGGTAGGGGTCAGGTCTGCTTACACTCTACCCTCCCCAGACCCCGCCGGTTGGGATTACAATGGGTATGTTGGTGTTGTTGTTTGTAGTCATGTACAGAGTGGTATTCTTCGGCTGCATGGTTCGTTAGTTGTGGTGTGGCCTATGGATAGAGCATAACCTCAACATTTCGAGACCCATTTGTTTTAAAAAAACATGTTTGGGGAAAATAGTCTGTCTATCTTCTATAATGGAGCAAAGCAATAGGCGTTTTACATGATATTCCCTCAACCTATCTTTAATTAGATTGGAGGGCCTTTTTTGTCACATGCACCAGTATGTCAGGTTCGAGGACATTGCCTTCCTCCTTTGTATACCCTTCTACCTACATTTTCTTTAATTATCACAACATACAAGTAAATACAACAGTTAGGCAACTTAATATTAGCCGAGATGATATTTGTTTTTTCAAATTTCCCCAAAAAGAACCGTTACTTGATACTTCGTTATCCATATTATATCTATGTCCCTAAGAAGGTGCATTTCTCTACGCAATACTGATCATAGCTACACATTTACCGGCAAAAAGAAAGTTGAAAGGTCACCATAGCTAGTTTAAAATGTCTCTTTACAAAGATATTGTAGTGAAGCAAATGAGCACACCTTTCGCTGCTGTGCATCTTGTGGAGGAGGCCAAAATAATGAGGAGAAATGAAGACCATCAATCCACCTTTCGCTTGCAGAAGCAGCCATATAACTGTTTGACAATCCAAGAATTTTTAGTGATATGAGAAAATGCTGACCGGTAAACGGTAAAGCCATCACCCGCCACAACAGCCCATCAAAATATTGTAATTCAACATATTTGGATCCCAATCCGAGGATGGTCCAGGTCTCTTTATCAAGAAAAAATCACCTTAGAGATTCAAGCTTTTCCCTTTAATGTTATAACCAGCTTATGACAGTTGTAAACTTCACTATTTTAACAGTAAGAAGACAATAATACACCTTTGATCCTGCAAAACCATAAAAAAACATTCCTCAAACAGTTACACAAATGCACAATGAATTAGCACCTTTTGAAAGCATAAAAAGAAGATATTAGTACATCATAATAAACCTTTTTCTCCTAAAATAAATTATTTATTTTCATTTTTTCTCATTAACAGAAAAAGTGCTTGCAGTTCATTTTACTTGATTAAATTATCACATGCACAATTTTTCCAAAAAAAAAAAAAATAGTTCAAGCCATATAACTGTTACACAAATGCACAACGAAATTTGTACCTTTTGAAAGCATAAAATTTGAACAAAAATCCTTATTTTTTTCATTTGTTCTCATTTAACAGAAAAAAGTGTTTGCAGTTCATTTTACTAGACAGAAAATCATCAATTGCACAAATTGTCAAAAAAAAAAATCAACAAAATTAGTACCTTTTGAAAGCTCAAAAATGAACCTTTTCTCCTAAAAAAAAAGGGAACAATTTATATTTACTTTTTTCATTTTTTTCTCAATAACAGAAAAAAGTGTTTGCAGTTCATTTTACTTAGAAAATTATCACCTGCACAAATTGTCAAAAAAAAAAAACAGTTCAAGCCCAACAAATGTGTATATTTTTTGTTCGAAAGATAAGTATATATCCCTCCATACAAATCAATTCAGAAAAAAAAAAAGTGTCTATTATTCCTACAAAAACTTTTAAATTAGTAAAATAAAACTGATTATCTTTTTTTAAAAAAACTTAAATTAAACTAAAAAGAAATACAGCTGAACATCTATAAACATAACATGTTAAGCACGAAGAAAAACAGAAAAATTGATGTACGTTGTTCTAAAATTACAGATTGCTACAGAAAATTTATTAGAACAAAGTTTTTATTTTTTTAAAATTAGGAAATTACCGGAGATGGAAATTCTGAAAATTGTTGTGTGTAAATCTGGTACTATTTTGTGTGTGAGATTAATTGAAGGATTTTAGGAATTATTTTTTAGATTTGAGGGTTGGAGAGAAAATATAGAGAAGAAAAATAGGAGGAGTAGAGATCTTTAACGCTGTTTTGGGGATTGCATACGTGGCGATGATATTTTCCTCACATCTTAAGAGGCCATGTGGCAATCAAGTGGACTCTTCCTATCATCCCATCAACCATGTGCTTCATTCATCACATATACAACTTCATACATACATCTCACTTTTCTTTTTTTCTTTTTTTATGTGAATAATTACTCCCTTAAATACTACTCTTGCGGAGATGAGGATGTTAATATATATGTGTAGGCATACAAGGAGGGATAGAATTAGAAATGATGATATCAGAGACAGAGTGGGAGTGGCATCGGTGGAGGATAAAAGGCGAGAAACTAGGTTGAGATGGTTCAGACACGTGCAGAGGAGAGACATAAATGACCTAGAGCGGAGGTATGAAAGGTTGGATATGGATAGGTACATGAGGGGTAGAGGTAGGCCGATGAAGTATTGGGGAGAGGTGATTAGACGGGATATGGCACAGGTGCAACTCACTGAGGACATGACCTTAGATAAGGGGTTACGGAGGACACGTATTAGGGTAGAAGGATAGTAGCTAATCCAGCGTAGTTCTATCTGCGCTTACAAACTGGTAGTTGTAGTGTTATTATTGTAGGCTTGCGTAGCCTATCATATTGTCTTATAGTCCCTTGTCGTTTGATTTATGTTGCTATGTGTATTTTATTTGTCTTATTTACTTGCATTAGCTATTGTTTCTTTTTTCTTCTTTCTTTTCAGAATGCGGTGTCATAACTTACGCACTTTGTGTGTCTTACTTTGTTTGGGCTTGTGCTTTGTCTTGAGCCGAGGGTCTCTCGAAAATAGTCGTTCTACCTATCAAATCAAGGTAGATGTAAGATATATGTACACTCTACCATCCCAGACTTTACATTGTGGGATTTCACTGGGTATGTTATTGTTGTTGTTGTTGTTATCCAACTAATTACTCCTTCCATTGACAAGTGAGCATCACGGTTCGAGTCATACGAGAGGGAAAGTGTGAAAACACTAGATCATTCAAAATAGGTGGTAAAAAAAAACTATTCCTATCTTTTCAATTACTACTATTCTTTTCTTTTTAATCCATTTTTAATAAAAGATACTCCTTATGTTCCAATTTATGTGATACACTTTTATTTTTAGACTGTCTAAAAAAAGACATTTCATATTTAGAAATAATTTAACTTAAAACTTTCCATTTTACCCATAGTGAATTGATTTACAGTCACATAAATATTTATGACTTGTTTTGAATCACAAATTTTAAAAATCTTATTTTCTTTATTAAACTCCGTCTAATTAAACTAAATCACATAAATTGAGATGAAGGGAGTACCTTTTCATATTTAATATTCTCTCTCAATTTATGTGATGTAGTTTGATTGAGTACAACGTTTAAAAATAAAGGAAGACTTTGCATCTTGTGGTCTAAAACAAGTCAAAGATTTTTTTTGTGGTTATAAATCATCTTGTTAAACGTAAAAAATAAAATTTAAAGTTAAATTCTTGTCAAATAAAAAAAATATGTCATTCTTTTTTAGATTGTCTAAATCGAAAATGTGTCATGTAAATCGGGATATAGGGAGTAACAATTTAACTTTAAACTTCTCATTTTACTATTAATGAGAAGATTTATATATAACTACACAAATATACTTGTTTTAGACCATAAATTTCAAAAAAAAATCTTGCATTCTTAGATTGTGTCCAGTCAAACACTATCACATAAATTGAAATGAAGGAAGTATTATATCTTCACAAAAAAATTTGAGAGAGGCGATGATGCTTGGTGCGCGAATAAAATTTCACATTAGTAGTTGAAAAAGGAAAGTAAGCTTAAAGGTGTGAGACATCTTGGTAAAAAATGTGCGGATTTGATCAAAGCGGATAATATCACTACATGTTAAGAAGTATTCTTGGGTCATTTTAGCTTAACAATTGATATCAAAGTTAATGATTCGATGAGACGAGTATGTAGATGACGAAGTGATGGTATAGAGCGTGGCTCGGTGTCTTTGCCCGTCTACAGATCAGCTTACTAAATTTGTCTATAGCTTTGAAGACGCATACAAAAAAAAGAAGATATATAATGAGTTTTGGAAGTCATAAATACTCTAGTAATATGGGTGACACACATTTAATCTCCAGATAAGCTCATAAGGTGATGAGTCATGCAGAAATTAGTTCGTGATAGGCCACATGTAACTTAGTTGAAGATGGAGAAAGTTGGGAGTACAAATAAAGTCCAATATGAGTAACTGAAAAAGAAAAATAAGCTACATATAAAATATAAAAATATAAAAATATATACTATGTTAAGAATATTTTTAAATTGTTATACTCAACTATTCTTTTTGGTTGGAGTTTCTACCCCGACCAACATGTGTTCCCTATGAACTCGGGAAGGAATCGTAATGGAGGGAGCATTCACCCTCTTGGACTCACTAAAAGAGTAGAGTTAGTCAGTTATTTAGTATTTGATCTGGCGAGAAACAAATAATTTAGTTGATAAAAAATCTTAAATTTAGAGAAAAATTTTGATCACATATTTCACGAAAAAGGAACAAACTCAATTGCCCTACTTATAATTGTAGTATTCATAACCTTGATTTCCTCAATTGTTTAAGAATTTAAATTGTTTTCAAGAATATACGATTTTTTTTAAAAAAATCTTATTTTCTACAAAAGAATAGAAGAAGAAAATAAGTTTTTTTCCTCTATGTGAATCTCCAAGGCAAATGAACTGTCTCTTCCTTACAAACAAGTGACAGCTCAAATTAATTAAGAAAAATAAAGAGAAAGAAAAGAGGAATGGTACTCTATAGGAGAAATTAGTTGGACAAAAAGCTGAAGAGAAGTGCAATTAAAAATTCTTTAATTAGGTTAATGATTGAATAGAGTACTTATTATATATTAGTGGGAGAGGACTTGTCCAAGATATTTTGGGCCGTCAAGAAGCTGTCAACCTTAGGTTAAACAGAATGATTAAGGAGCCTTGTGTTTCTTGTTTTGAGTGTAAGCCTCCTTAAGAATGCTTTAGTTTAATTAAATAAATAAATGTGCCAATAATTTAATGAAACAACAAGAATATTGAATATTGCGTGTAAACGTGTAAATATAGGAAATAATATATTTTCTATCCATAATTAAAATATTTCTATATATTATGTAAATATAATTATGGTAAGACTAGGATTCCTCTTTTGTATAGGCTTAGAATTCCTATTGTACAAGGGATGAATATTGTACTCTATATTTACCTTGATATTAATGAAAGACTTCCCAAGGGAGATTAATATCATCTAACATGGTATCAAGAGCCAAATAAACAAAACCCTAAAAACCTTTCTCTTCCACAGCCGCCGGCTGCCTCTCCTACGCCGCGGCCCTCCCGGATTTTCTTCTTGTTTTTCGGATTTTGTTCTTCCTTTCTTCTCTTCTCTAAATGGCTATCCCTGATTCTTCCACACTTTCTGACGCCTCTACCTCCACAAATCCCACCACAAAGTCATCACCCCCGTTTCATCCCGCCCTTACTGTTTCCAACATCAAGAACCATATTCCCATTATTCTTGATCAAGAAAACAACCAGTATTCTCCCTGGGTTGAACTTTTTCGCAATCATGCATGTCTCTATAACGTGCTTGACCATATTGATGACACTATTCCGCGCCCTACGGAGGTTGATGATTCTATCTGGCATCGTCTCGACGCCGGCGTCAAACAATGGATATATGGTAGTATCTCTCAGGATTTGCTCCTTACTATCATGAAATCTGACTCCACAGCCCTTGACTTGTGGAATCATTTGGAGGAAATTTTTCAGGACAACAAGCACACTCGTGCCGTGTATTTGGAATAACGATTCAATAAAACACGCCTTGAAAACTTCTCCAATGTCTCTGAGCATCGCAAGCGCCTTAAACTTCTAGCGGATCAACTCTCCAACATCGGCAGACGCTGTCACTGACGATAAAATGGTGCTACAAATGATTTCTGGCCTTACTAAGGGCGAATATGATACTTTGGCCACCATTATTCAACAGGCAGATCCGCTACCGAGTTTTAACAAAGCTCGCTCACAATTGTTGCTCGAAGAAACCCGTCGTGCTAAGAAGGATGAGCACGCCCAGCAGGTGTTAGCTGTCGACACGCAACCCCAAGATCACACGCCACCAGACAACTCCCAACAGCGGCAGGGCCGCGGCGGCAAGGGTGGAAAAGGCCGCGGCGGTAGAGGAGGCCGTGGTCGTGGCAAGGGTCGCGGTCAACAGAACCAACAAAGAAGAATAAAGAACAGAGATCGCAGAACAACCGGGCGCGACTCCCAGCTTTGTCTACACACGCGGCTTCCTCGCCAGCTGTTTCTGCCATGGGCGCCCCAGTACAAAGCCACGGTGCCCCAGTTCAGAGCCACGGCGCCCCAGTTCAGAGCCGCGACGCCAAGTCCATTCCAGTACCAGCAGCCATACAATCCGTATTCTTACCGCTGTTTGTTAGGCCCCGCTCCAGCCCCACAGCAGGCCCGCTTCATGCAAGGTCAAATCCCGCAGCCCTCCTCCGGCATGACACCCACTGAGTTGGGTAAGTCGTTCAGCACCCTCTCTATGTAACAGCCTGACAATACTTGGTACATGGACTCAGGCGCCACATCTCACGTCACCCTGTCTGCAGGTACTATTCCTAAACTGTTTCGGTTAAAGCATCCTCAATATGTTACAGTTGGTAGTGGACAACGCATTCCAGTTAAGGGTTATGGTACCTCATACACACAACCTCCTCATCCACCATTCTCCCTTAAAAACATCCTATATGCCCCACACATGATTAAGAACCTCATATCTGTCCGCCAATTTACTCGTAATAATTCTGTCTCCGTGGATTTTGACCATTTTGGTTTTACTGTGAAGGATCTTCATACGGGGACACCTCTTACGAGATGCAATAGCACGGGGGGCTATATCCATTCACTTCCACCTCTGCTGCCAGATCTTGCTCTCCCGTCACTCTAGCGGCTGTTTCTTCTTCAACTTGGCATAATAGGCTTGGTCATCTAGGAGCCCCAGTTTTTAATTTTCTTAGAGGCAACAATTTCATTGCTTGTAATGGAAAACTTGCCCAAAATTGTGTTTCTTGCTCTTTAGGCAAACATGTTCGTCTTCCGTTTAAATCATCTACTTGTGTTACATTTGCTCATTTTGATATCATACATGCCAATTTATGGACATCTCCTATCTCTAGTTCTCTCGGTCATAAATACTATCTTGTGTTGCTTGATGATTTTTCACACTACGTTTGGTTATACCCTTTTAAATTTAAATCGGAAGTGTTTGTCAAATTTCTTGAGTTTCGCAAGTTCATTCAAACACAATTTGAAAAAGGCATAAAATCATTTCAGTGCGATAATGGTCGTGAATTCAATAACTCTATGTTTCACCGCTTTTGTACCAATAATGGCATGGTCTTTCGCTTCTCCTGCCCTCACACCTCACCACAAAATGGTAAAGCTGAAAGAATCATCTGCACCATTAACAATATGATTCGCACCCTATTGATTCATGCCTCCCTCCCTCCACCCTTCTGGGTCTATGCTGCTAAAATGTCAGAATACACTCTAAATATTCTCCCTACTAGCACTCTTCACAATATGACCCCTACCGAAATCCTCTACCATAGAATCCCCTCTTATGATCATCTACGGATTTTTGGTTGTCTGTGCTATCCCACCTTTAACTCCACCGCCCCTCACAAGCTCGCTCTTAGGTCCACTCCATGTGTCTTTCTAGGATTCCCGCCGAACCATAGGGGCTATCTATGATATGACTTGTCGACTCATCATATCCACATATCTCATCACGTCACATTAGACGAGACCACATTTCCATTTTCGACTCTTCCAAAATTCCAAAAATAGGACTACTCATTTCTTGACGAGTCTGCCATCTCTCCCCTCATAATCGAACAACTCACATCCTTCGCTCCGCCGCCGAGCCGCGGCCTCGAGGGAGGCGCCGCGACGCCCGATTTCCAGAGAGCAATCTTTGAAACACCGCCGACAAATGGGCCGCGACCAGGCCGAGCCATGGCGCCCAAACTTCATAGAAGCCTGTCAACCTTCTAGCGCCGTGACTCTCGATCCAGGAGCCGCGGCGCCTCCGACGGCTTCGCCCCCACCTTCTCCTTATCCGACTTTACCCCCATCTCAGACACCACTCCGCCACCCACTCTCCCTACCCATCCAATGAAAACTCGTTCAAAGCATGGAATCTTCAAACCCAAAGTCCATTTCAACTTGTCTGCCCAAACCATCTCTCCACTTCCAAAGAACCCAAAATTGGCCAAACAAGACCCTAATTGGAATGTGGTTATGTATGAGGAATTCAATGCTTTAACTAAACAGCACACGTGGGATCTAGTACCTAGACCTGAGGGGGTGAATGTCATTCGTTGTATGTGGCTATTTTGTCACAAGTTCAGAGACAATGGGGATCTTGAGAGGTATAAGGCCCGTCCTGTGGCTAATGGCACAAATCAGCAGGAGGGCATTGATTGTGGTGAGACCTTCAGCCCGGTTGTCAAACCGACTACCATCCGCACAGTTTTGAGCATAACCATGGGCAAACACTGGCCGATCCATCAGCTTGACGTGAAGAATGCATTCTTACATGGGGATCTACGAGAGACAGTCTACATGCATCAGCCACCAAGGTTCACCCATCCAGCAGTTCCTCACTATGTGTGCCATCTCCGTAAGTCACTATATGGCCTGAAGTAGGCCCCCCGTGCGTGGTATGATCGCTTTGCCAGGTATATCTTGCAGATTGGGTTTGTATGCAGCAAGAGTGATACGTCACTTTTCATTTTTCATCGAGGTAGTAGCACTGCTTACTTATTACTTTACGTGGATGATATTGTTCTTACTGCCTCCTCCGACGGATTGAAAAATGAGATTATTGTCTTGCTCAAGTCCGAATTTGCAATGACTAATTTGGGAAAGCTGAGTTACTTTTTGGGGATATCAGTGACCAGGTCTACCAATCATATGTTCTTGTGTCAGCGTAAGTATATAGAAGAGATTGTGTACAGGGCTAAGATGGCGAACTGCAAAGAGGTGCCTACTCCAGTTGATTCCAAATCTAAGCTCAGTGATATGGATGGTGCTCCAGTCTCTGATCCTACTCTGTATAGGAGCCTTGCAGGTGCGCGTCAGTATCTCACATTCACCAGGCTAGACATAGCTTATGTTATTCAGCATGCGTGCTTATTCATGCATGCCCCTAGGGAGTCTCATTTCACTGCTCTTAAGCGTATCATTCGATACATTAAGGGCACTCTTGATTATGGTTTGCACCTATACCCCTCTGCACCAGACAAGTTGCTTTCATATACGGATGCAGATTGGGCAGGGTGTCCGGACAGGCGACTCTCCACCTCCGGCTTTTGTGTTTTCTTAGGGGATAATCTGATTTCTTGGTCTGCCAAACGACAGGCTACCCTATCTCGCCCAAAGGTTTAGGTCGAGTACAGAGGCGTTGCAAATGTAGTAGCCGAGATTTGTTGGCTCGTAAATTTCTTGTTAGAACTTCAGTGTCCTTTGCGTCAGGCATCTATTGTGTATTGTGATAACATCTCTGTCATCTATCTTTCTCATAATCCGGTTCAACATCAGCGAACCAAGCATATTGAGATAGACCTACACTTCGTTCGTGAGAAAGTTGCTTTAGGCCATGTCAGAGTGTTACATGTTCCATCATCCTATCAGTATGCATACATATTTACCAAAGGACTTTCCAGACAGTTATTTCTTGACTTCAGATCAAGTCTCAGCGTCCGACCTCCTCCCGCTCCGACTGAGGGGGTGTGTAAACGTGTAAATATAGGAAACAATATATTCCCTACCCATAATTAGAATATTTTCATATATTGTGTAAATATAATTATGGTAAGACTATGATTCCTCTTTTGTATAGGCTTAGAATTCCTATTGTATAAGGAATGAATAATGTACTCTATATATACCTTGATATTAATGAAAGACTCCCCTAGGGAGATTAATATCATCTAACATTGCGAAAGTAAATGACAACATCCTTATTTTCTTTTCTGAGTTTGTAATTTCCTATATCATAACAGTGGTGTGCTTAAGAAATGAAAAGAAAAGGAAATATATAAAAAGTTTGTCTATTTTGTGAACTTACCTAATCCCATTATATAAAAATGAAGTTTCAAAAAAGAAAAGAAAGTAATGCACTTTGAGAACCAAAATACAAAATATCTACTAAATGATTGCATATAAGTGTACATATGTAAACTAAGAAAAATCTTATATTGTACTTGTACATCTCAAATAATCTGTAGCATTTCTATTTTACACAACACTTAAAGAAATATTAATTAAAAGAGATTTTGATTATTTTATTCTCATTTATGTCTTAAAATATAATCCTTCTCATTAAATATTTGCTCAAAAAATAATTACTACTAAGGATAAAATGGGAAAAATAATTAATTTTGTCTTGAAATTTTAAAATTATAAATAATTTGAGCTAATTATTTTTTAAAAATTACGATAAATAATTTGAGATGGAGGGACTACAACTTAGACAATTAGTGGACAACTTTTATATGTGAGCATATTTACATAAATTTTCCCATATCAAAGAACCAAATATGCTAATTAACTTGTATATAAACAAAGAAAAAAATCTCTTTATGCATTTTCTTCAAATGGAAACTTTATAAGAAGAATAATTTTTTTCAATAGCCAACAGCAATTTTGTAAAAGATACATTACAGTGAAGAAGTTCCGTAGTGATCGAGCCTAATCATACTTGAAGTTTATTGGAAGGCTAAAGTTGTAAAAATAAATAAATAGTTGACTCATTAAAAAGGAGGTGAATGCATCTTTAAATAATAATATTTTAGTAAAACCACTCAACTATAGACACAAGATTGAAGAGTTTAACATATTGGTAGTGCTTGTACACTTCATCATGGGAAAAAGATTGCTAAACTAATCTGATTGGAGATCAAAATTGAGAGGGGTGAAAACACGTCATAAATTGATGTGAGAATGTGACCGTACTTTGATTCTTTTCATTTTTATTTTATCACACACACAGAAGTGACAAGGTGATGGGAAAGGCCAGATGACAAATAACGGCGAGCAAGATAGGATTGAGAGAAGTTTTGTTCCTTAGCTTCATCAACTTGAATCTCATTCTTTTGCAATTGATGTTACAGATTAGTCTTTTAGGCTAAAAGATATCGTTGGAGATAAAAATGGGCATAGGAGAGACTTTTTTGAGGTTGAGAGGATAAAATCTTAATTGATTTTTTCAGTTTTCAATTTTTTAAAATTCAATCCAATCTAGTTATTTTTCGTAATAGATTTTGTTCGGTTCGATCTTAAGATAGCGTTTTCAATTTTGGGCATCTAATTGAATAAAAATTGACCATTTACACATGAACGAGTTTTTTTCAACTATTATTATAATAACACAGTAGCACGAAACAAGTTTCAAACCCTATATCAAGTTTCTAACAATCTAAAGATAGTATTTTTTTTCAACTATTATTATAATAACACAGTAGCACGAAACAAGTTTCAAACCCTATATCAAGTTTCTAACAATCTAAAGATAGTATTTGACTTGTTTTATATAATGGACAGTGGAAATGTAACATCTATTCGCTCTATATATATTACTCCTAAGCATTTCCCACGGCCTTAGTGGCATCATTTGCAAATTGACTATACCATAATTAATTCGTGGTTTTGACAGGTAAGAAAGCAAAGAAGTAGAAAATTGAATCAAGGAAAACAAAAAGAAACAAGGGAAACTGATTTTCTTCTTTCCTGTTTGATAAATGAGTAGAACAAGGGTAGCTTACTAGACGCAATCCAATTAACGGAGACTCTTGAAATAGTTAGAGTAAAAAATCTCCAAGTTGTCGTGGTTTTTATTTATACAGGCCCTTAAAGAAAACATTAATAAGGGTAACATTTTGACTATTTTATCCTCTTATACTATTTCAGCCGTTCCTATACTTTTAAGGGCCTGGTGCGAGAAATAATTTTTTTTTTATTCACATGAAAAATTAACTTGGTTGAGGCTCTTTTTAAACAACTTGCAACAAAAACAAAATGTTTTGTCAAGTGCCAAATCTGATTTTATGTTTAAAAAAAAGTCTTTAGTTGCTCATTGGATTCGAACATGCAACTTCTCACTAGAGAAAGACTTTTGAAGGGAACCTTTTTTTTTATACATATCTTAATATTTGAAACTAATAAAAGAAAAAGAAAAATTCTGGGGCGAAGGCCCCGCCGGCCGGGGGCCCTGTGCGGCGGCGACGCCTCGACCGCCCCAGGAACGGCTCTGTATTTCACCATGTTATCTCTATTTAATAAATATTTATTACTTATCTATACCAACTCTATTAGTGATGTACTCTCTCTTAATTATTATAATTAATACAAAAGGTAAAATGAAAAAAGAACTACTTAATTTTTTAATTTTTTTTTAAAATAACAGATATTTTAAAGAAGAACAATAAATATTTTGAGACGATGGCTTAAACTTGTATGATTAATCTAATATAAAATCGAATGTGCGTAAACTTTAATCCCGAACCTTCAACTTGAGAGTTTCAACTTTCAAATAGAGAGGCAACGGACAGAAGAGTTGCCCGAAGCGAATCAAATAGAGGAAGATGCGAATACGCACGAGGATCCAGTGGCTAATAACCAACGGTCAGGGAATCGAACGGGCAGGACAGAAATATCTGGTAGATATTTAGACAAGAGGACTAAAAGTGAGTTGTATCCATCCAATTACTTAACAACAAGCAACTTGATTTTTAAGTTCCAAAATATAATACTATTAACTACGCCCCAAAAAATTATCTTACTTTTTTTATTAATTTATCCCAAAAAGATTGACATATACATTTCAATATTACCTTGAGAGCTAATGAGAAGGGATTGGAGGTGTGAATTGAGATATATTTGGAGGGAAGGCAATGTGAAGATGTGTTAGCTAAGCAAAGTATCGGTCCTGCTCCGCCGTTCACTTTTACTTGTCAAAATTCGCTTTTTTGAGAGTCAAATTTATATGAACTTTGATCAATATTTTAAGATGTATTTTTTCATTATATTAATATGAGAAGAATTGCAACTTATAGTATTTTTGTATAGTTTTCGAACATCTAAATTTTAATTTTTAAATATTAAATTAATCTAATTCAATTTAAGTCTGAAAATTAGTCAAATTGACCCTTGAGAAGTAAAACGTGACAAGTAAAAGTGAACATATAAGGTAATTCTATATTTAGAAAAAAATTAACTTTATATGGTGATTTATAGTCATACAAATTTCTAAGACTTATTTTGAAAGCACATTTTAAAATTTTTTATTTATTTTTTAAAAATCGTGTCAAGTCAAACTAAGATAATATTCGGGACAAAGAGAGTAATAAATAGTAATATGTGACCTAACTTGAGTACACACGTGGATCAACCATCTTCCAGATTTAAATCTTCTAAATTTTTTTCTGTCCTATGATTAAATCCATCACATTTTGTGGGGCTACTTATGGAGTTTTTCATGAGAACATGCATGTCATAGTGTGTACATAGTACATACACGTTTCGAATTTTCATTTGTTGAGAGGACTAGTTGTTCGAATTAATGATTGTTGTGTTTTTCGGGTAGAAGTAAAAGGAACCTGATGTCTTTTTATCAGAGTTATTAAACTCCATTATTAACATAAAAAGCTAAAGTAAAGGAATATGTTCGGATGATTTTTGATCAAGTTTGAGGAGGATTAATACTCCCTCCATTCAGTTTAATTTGTCCACTATATTAAAAATAGTTATTCAATTTTACTTATTTACTTTAGAAAATTAAAAGATAATTTACCTTTTTCCCTATTTTACTCTTAATAATTAATAAGTCAAATTTTCCAATTCCTTTTCCAACACTACTTTTTTATGAGAAATATGTGAATTGTTGGAACACATTACTTAATTAGTTGGTTGTACATTCTTTTTGATAAGCTTTAATTAATTTCAATTATTAGTTAATTAGCAATAATTAAGAGTAATATGATAAACTTTTTGTTCTATTTTTGGCTTCTTAATAGGCGTGTAAATTCAATACGTTGACAAGTAAAACTGGACGGAGAGAGTATAAATAACATACACCAGTCATTTTCGTAAATATTTATAGAAAATAGTTACAGTTTTAGGGTATTTTTGTTATAAAGGAAATACTTTCCATGAAAAATATTTTTCAAAAAAAAATTAATTTCTTACTTAATTTCTTGTGTTCGGTAAGTAAGCAATCTTAAAAATATTTGTATATAATCTAAACAAATATTATGAAAGGTGTGGGGTGGTGAGAATGGGGGATACGGGGATTGGGGTGAAGATGTGGTGTATTGGAGGATAGGAAGGACACAATTAAAAAAATATCACTTGTGAAATTTGTTTTCCTTACTTCTATTACGAAAATAATTTTTCTCATTTTAAAGAAAATATTTTTTTTCAAAATTTTGACCTATCGAACATGAAAAAATTAACTCAATGCCAAACACACTCTTAAATGTCTTAAATTTTACAAGTGAATTTTTGTATTATTATTATTATTTTAGTATTTCAAAATTTTAAAATAATAATATTTTATGTTTATATAAGCTAAAACTGATTATTTGCGATCTTTTCCGAAGAATTATTATATTGTAAATCATACAACTTATAATGTACGTGAGGGTCTTTGTCTTTTGGCACGTGAGCGTTAGTTGTGACTATATTGAATATTGAATCAATTAAAAAAGGAAGAAAAACTTAAACAAAATATATATGCACAACTAACAACTATATATAGAGAGTTATAACTACCGCTACTATAACAATAATAACATATTCATTATGATCCACTAAATGGAGTCTGAAGAGGGTAGAGTGTACGCACACCTAATCTTTATCTTGTAGAGATAGAGAAGTTGTTACCAATTAATAGACACTCAACTTATGAAAAGTGTTTTCAAAACGGGCTTGAAAAATACAAGAGAGAAATAAGTTCTGATGAAAACACTAAGAAAGAGAAATATTGACAACAAAAAATATAATAAGATAACCAAAGCAAAAGAAAAATCAGTACTAGTAAGGAAAATGAGGAATAAGAATAAGATAATGATAAAATAATAAAAATATTTAATAATACTTCAAAGGATAAGAGGAAGCAAATCTAGTGCTCCTAGCTAGAACCATGTTCTCTCACGGGGAAGAGAGAAAATATTCAACTACCTATTAACCTTTTATCCTAACATCGATCTCCATGCTCTCCTATCTAGGATCATATAGTCATTGAGCTAAAGATATGACATGTCATGTTTAAAGTCTAAACACACAACTGCTTAGTATAAGCTTTAACACTTCTATCCAAATGTAAAAGTGCGTATTTATAGAACAATTCCAATACCTAAAAGTTCTTTTCAATACATATGATTATGTACGGCTTTTAATCAACGGGATAAGTACGCAAATAGCTAATTTTGGTGTCGTTGTTTAAGACATGCTCGAATTTATAAAATCTTACAAGTTTACTCACTTTAATTTCAAATATACGAAATTGAAGTTGCCAAAATATGTATTTGTAGTTAATTACGAATTTTGTTTGAAGTTGGAAGGTCGTATATATGGCTGAAGTACATACATTTTTTCATGTAATATGATTAAAGTATATTCTAAACATATCTCTGCAAAAGGAGATTCGTACTCTCCTCCCCTATCACTTCTAATCATTTTTATCTTTTTATTCAATCGATTTTCCACTTCATTTTTGTATTGCTTAAATGCATCAATTGCTTCATCCTTACTATTAAGCAAATACACATAACAATATCGAGTGCAATCGTCAATAAAAGTTATAAAATACTTTTTCCCACCGCGAGATGGTATTGACTTCATATCACATATATCTGTGTGAATTAAGTCTAAAGGATTTGAATTCCTATCAATAGACTTATATGGATGTTTAACAAACTTAGATTCGACATAGATTTCACATTTAGATTTATTACACTCGAATTTAGGCAATACTTCTAAATTAATCAATTTTCGCAAGGTTTTGTAGTTGACATGTCCTAAACGAACATGCCATAAATTATTTGACTCCAATAAGTAAGACGAAGCTGAATTCTTATTAATACTGTCAACATCCATTACATTGAGTTTGAAAAGGCCCTCGGTGAGGTAGCTCTTTCCTATGAACAAATCATTCTTACTTATTACAATTTTCTCACTAACCAATACACATTTAAACCCGTTTTTGACGAGTAGTCCGGTTGAAACTAAATTCTTCCGAATTGTTGGAACGTGCATAACATTGTTGAGAGTCAGGACCTTGCCGGAAGTCATCTTCAGAAGTATCTTCCCATATCCTTCAACCTTGGTCAAGGTAAAGATTTCCCATAAACATTACCTCTTCGGGTCCAGCGGGAGCATAGGTTGCAAATGCTTCTTTTGTAGCGCAAATATGTCGAGTGGCACCAGAATCAAGCCACCACTCCTTTAGGTTTCCAACCAAATTGCACTCTGATATCATTGCACACAGATCATCCATATCATCATTCTTTTCCACCATATTGGCTTGTCCTTTTCCCTTGTTATTTTTCGGGAGACGACAATCTGGGGCTTTGTGGCCAGCTTTCCCACAATTAAAGCAGTTGCCCTTGAACTTTTTCTTGTTGGAATCCTTCTCCTTTCCAGAAGGCCTCTTCCTTTTCTTGTTCTTTTTCAGAGCAGCATCTTCAACGATGTTTGCCCCTTCAATTGGTGAAGTCTTACGGTACCTCTTCTCAACGGTTTTGTTATCTTCCTCGATCTTGAGACGAATCACAAGATCTTCCAACTTCATTTCCTTTCTTTTGTGCTTAAGATAATTCTTGAAATCTTTCCATGAGGGCGGCAACTTCTCAATCATTGCAGCCACTTGGAACGCTTCATTTACTACCATACCTTCAGCAATAAGGTCATGGAAGATAAGTTGGAGCTCTTGAACTTGGGTTCCAACGGTTTTTCCATCCATCATTTTGTAGTCTAGGAATTTGGCAACCACAAACTTCTTCAAGCAAGCATCTTCAGTTTTGTACTTCTTTTCAAGTGCACTCCATAGTTCTTTGGAAGTCTCTTTACCGTAGACGTTGTACAAGTCATCTTCTAAGGCACTCAAAATGTAGCCTTTGCACAAAAAGTCAGCATGTTTCCAAGCCTCAGTAACCATGAACTTTTGGTTGTCAGGCATGTCGGCGGCAGGCACGGGAGGGTCCTCATTGGTGAACTTTTGCATACCAAGGGTGGTAAGCCAAAAGAACATTCTTTGCTGCCATCCTTTAAAGTTGGCACCGGTGAACTTCGCAGGTTTCTCATCCGGTGGCACAAATTGCCTGGTCGTAGGAGTAACCGATGGTGCAGTAATTGCAGAGGTAGTTCCAGTCTCAATTGTCATTATTCGTTTGTCACTGTCAAATCGACAAACTGTTTTAGTTAATAAAACCAGAATAGCAATTCAATCATAGACTTAAACGATGAAGATTTTATTTCTTCAAATTGCAATATAATTATGAAACTTTAGTATTCCAACGAAGTTTTTATATCTTCGAGTCAGAATACTAATATTCATATGGAGTAGAAAACTGCACAAGTTTTAATCTCCAAACCAGAATACAACAATGATGAAGTTTTTATGTTCTTCAAATCGTTGTACAAGTATGAACTTTAATATTCCAACGAAGTTTGTATGTCTTCAAGTCAGAATATGAAATTTCACACGGAGTAGAAAACCACACAGGTTTTAGTCTCCAAAACAAAATACAGATTAATCTAAAAACATAATTTCCTTAAGATTGTTAGTAATCTGTACTCCAAAAAAACCAGTAAACAATAAACACTGAAAGTAAACAAAATCAGTGTTGAAAAATAAGAATAATTTTTCAGAATATAATCGAGCCCACTTAGTTCAAAGTGTGTCCTTAAGGAAATTATTCCCCTCACAGTACTCGAGGTTGATGGAATATCCCCTCCCAGGATAGAACGATTATCTTACCAGAATAGTAGTACTCCAAACTCTGGTAGCGGCGAACCACTCAACAGTAATATATCACACAGAATTGATTCGTGCAGAAGAAGAAGAAGATTTTGTAGTTCAGAAAATTAGTAAGTAAAATTCTGAAGAATCAAATGAATTTATAGCCATGGAAGTACTGTTTCTGAAGGTTTGCAACCCTTCTGAACAATCACTAAAACTGGTGGGAAATTTAAATGTGGGAAAGAAACCGGGTCGCGGGTCAGAAGCGGATCCGGCCGGGTCGCGGGTCAGGGTCACTAACGGGTAGGATTGGATAAGTTAATTAATTTAATTAAATAATAATTAATTAAATAATTAAAAATTAAAGAAAATTTGGTCCAAAAAGATTATCAATCAAATCATTTGACCGAATCCGAATCCGAAGCCGAGCCGAGCGAGCGACGACGACGGCGCGAGGGGTCCTTGCCCCCTCAACCCTTTTACTGACAAGAAGGAGTAATTCTACTTATAAGTAGAAGAACTTTTCTTTCCACTACCGATGTGGGACAACTCCCACTTTTCTTTCCACTACCGATGTGGGACAACTCCCACTTTTCTTTCCACTACCGATGTGGGACAAATGATTATTTTATAGAGCAAGAGGGAACTCCCTCCATTTCCCATTCAATCTATCATTTAATCCCAACAATTAGGACCCCAAAATTAAACTTCCAAAAATATTTTAAGGTTATAAGTTACCACCTGGTATAGTTTAGGCTATAACATTGTAATTAGTGTAAGTAATATACACAATGTACGTAAGTGTAAAAATTCTCTTACATTATTAACGTAGACACCACTTTCAAAAAAAATTATGTGTAAAATCAAACTCCCCTCCTCAACTTCGAACAAGACATTCTCCCATCTTATAGTAATTGATAAGAGGGGGAAAATGTCTATTATTCAAGTTGAAGGAGGGTATGATTCTTATAGCAAAATTGGACCGTTGGAGGATGTAAATGATTTTTACCCATCATGATCTTCTAAATATATACATATACACACACATAAATAGATTTATTCATACAATAGGCCGACACATATTGAAGATTAAGAAGATGTGTAAATATCAGATAATTGAGAAAGTAAAGCCTTAAAATCACTACAAATAACAACCCTAGACCAAACACATGACTTACAAGCAGAATTGTGACAATATATATGTAGATACCACTTGCACAAAATTATCCTGCCTACTCACTGTGTGCTTGTGTCTGTTTTAGTAAATAAGGGTGCTAGTAATTAAGGTGCCTTACCGTTATGTACAATTCAACCAAACTTGTAAATAAGGGTGCTAGTAATTAAGGTGCCTTACCGTTATGTACAATTCAACCAAACTTGTAAATAAGGGTGCTAGTAATTAAGGTGCCTTACCGTTATGTACAATTCAACCAAACTTGTAAATAAGGGTGCTAGTAATTAAGGTGCCTTACCGTTATGTACAATTCAACCAAACTTGTTTATCAATATGACCGAAAATATACAAAATCTATACACTGTTTATGCATATTATATGTATAGATATGCATATTATATGTATAAATATATAAAGCCTATACATTTGGTCATATTTTGTAAACGAAATCATCCAAAAGAATTAGACTGTAATTTTTCCAATAATTCATTGTGGCATTGATGACAGCTTATGCATGGTGAAGTGTAAGAGGAAAGAAGATAAAAACTGCACAAAAATCTTCAGAGTTGCAAAAATCATAGGTCGTCCAGGTAGCAAATTCTTTGCAGGAGATCGTTATGTTCGACTCAGCCTGCTCAAGAGCCAGCATGATTTTGACATGTTAATTCGGCGAATGAAACAATTGGTTTCCCAAGAACATGAAGCCAGTGCACAAGCCATGCCAGGTTTTTATTAGATGATTACGCATATGAAATTTCATCATGTAACATATAATAAAATGTCGTGTAAACTATTACGTCGCTATCTAAAAATTGTGTTAAGTTTGTGATGTTACTCAATAATGAGGGTAGTATAGTTTTAAATATGATTCAAATGTTATAAATATTTGAAATATGACATTAAAATCCTTTTTTTTGCCTAGTATAAGCGCACATATGCACATGGTATGTTTTAACTTGTTTTCTTTACTAGATAATTAGTGAAGGAGGTAAATAATACGAAAAAAAGTTCAACGGAAAGGACCTTCCATAGTTTAGGCGTGTAATTGATAATTTCATTATAGTTTAGGTGTGTTTTATGACTTATTCTATATATAAAAGGATCAAAACACATTAAAATTTATTATAATTGAGAAATCAAAGTATTATCATCCCTACCTAGTTAAATACTAGTACTTGAAAAGAAACTGCAATAGTTATTCTCAAACGGCAAGATCCATAATTCTTTGAAATGACCCTCTAATGAAAGATTTTTTACAATTCTTTATCATATTTTTAGTTTTTTCAGCTTAACAATGATAACTACTTCAAAGTACATACAAAGAATACAACAAAAACAATAATACCCAGTGAAATTTCACAATGTGGGTCTGGAGAAGGTAGAGTGTACGCAACCTTACCTCTACCTTGAAAGGTAGAGAGACTGTTCATGAAAGACCCTCGACTCAAGAAAAAACACAAAAAAAGTCAAATAAAAAATATAGACAAAGTCTTTTAATAAATTATATCATATTTCTTAATCCATTCAACCAAAGCCCAAAGTCACGTTCCATTGCACGTTCCATTGAAGAAAAATAAAATTGGATCCGCCTGACAAAGTCATTGCACGTTCCACTACTTATTCATCGTTTCTTACTCGTTTTTTTCCTCTTTAAATATCCATTTTACCAAAAAAATCATATTCTTTTTGGTTTTAAAATCCAAAGAAAATATTTAACATTGATTTTAAGTCAAGTCAATTAAAAAATTATAGATCACAACAACATACACTTAATATAAAGTCAACTGCATAATCCATGAACTTAATTCTCAAATAGAGAGATAATGGCAAAGATCCAGAGGTTTAGTTATGTTTTATGTCACTTGGTTTTATTACTTGTGAATATATTCATTTTTAGAAAAACGTATTATGAGAAGGAGAAGTTAAGTTGGAGCCAAAGAGCAGCAGAAGAAGCAGAAAAAGTGGCTTCAATTTCATGTTCAGGCAATGGAAGAGCATATGTTGATGGCTTTGTTGTTGATGGAAAGCCTATTTGTGAATGCTATTCTTGTTATACTGGCACTGATTGCTCTTTATTTTCCCCTAATTGTCCTGCTGATGTTGACAGGTAAATATTCTCCTTGCTGCATAACTAATTTAGATTCGTATCACATAGAACTTAAATTTACCTCAAGAAAGCTCAAATTTGAAATATAAATTCCATATATCATAAAGAGCAAACCTCAATAATAATTTTTGTCAAAAAAACAACAAATTTAACAAATTCATTTTACCATTTTTTCAAGCTTTTTCAACAACACCTTTTCTCTTCAAGTTTTTCAACGATAATATACTTAGTATAATCTCATAAGTGAAGTTTGGGGAGAGTAGTATTTATGCAGAACTTAACTCTATCTTTATGAGGTAGAAAAATTGTTCCCCATAGACTCTCGACTCAAAAAAGGTGTAATCAAAGCAGGAAAAGAAAATAATGACAATAAAATAGCAAGATAAACAATGCAAATAAAGTATAAGGGTTGTAAAAATTTGAAGAATAAAATACTATGTGTACTAGATAACAACTTCTTTAGTCTAACTCTACCTCTCTCAAAACTTGCTATAGTCACCTCTTACACCTCCTTACTGGTGCCTTCACTGCAAAAGACATCATTTAATACTAAAGAAAAAAAAAAGGAAAGATCCAAAGGTTTAGTTATGTTTTATGTCACTTGGTTTTAGTACTTGTAAATATATTAATTTTTAGAAAGATGTATTATGAGAAGGAGAAGTTGAGTTGGAGCCAAAGAGCAGCAGAAAAAGTGGCTTCAATTTCATATTCTGGCCATGGAAGAGCATATATTAATGCTTTGTTGTTAATGGAAAGCCTATTTGTGAATGTTATTCTTGTTATGCTGGCTCTGATTGCTCCTTATTTTCCCCCAATTGTCCTGTTGATGTTAATAGATAACATTCTCCTTCCTGCATTTCTTTTTTTTTTTAATCTCAATCATCCATCTCTATAGCTCGTTTGTTCCACGCTCCATTTGGTCGTATCCCAATTTGAGAACCTTCTCTCATAGATTCCCTTCATCAAGTCATCGCCAACAACAATCAACTCTTATCCCTTAGTGTCAAAGGGCGAATTCCTTTCTTGCCTCTAAAACAATGTTGAATACTTCAAGAGTTCAGGTGATTTAGCTTGTTCTTGATACATCTGATTGTGTCCCATATACTCAATCCTGCAATTCAATTAAACTCATCCAACTTGATCGAACTCGACATACGAACTTTACTGGTTTAACTAATTCAAATTCGTACATAGTCCATTTAAAGGAGAAGCTCTCCATACTCCATACTCAAGGTTCGAATCAGAGATATCTGGCTTTATATATATATATATTTCATATATTTGTCGATTTAATGTACTTTCATCATTTTATTGAAAAAGAAGAAGTTACTAATGTGTAATTGCTTGTTTAATTAATATGCAGTGGGGATCCCCTATTCTTGGAACCTTTTTGGATGCAAAATGCAGCTAGCAGTGCAGTAGTGACATCAGGTTGGCATAGAATGAGTTATATCTTTCCTAACCAGTCCTTCATATCCGTAGAGCTTGAGAAAAACATAAGAAAAATACATGCAATTTCCAAGAATGCTATTACAGATGGAAGATACTGTTGTTGTGCCTGTGTTCAAAAATCAGGAAAAACAGAAACCAAACGGAAAGACAAAAACCAGGAAAAACAGAAACTGGAAAAATAATACAGAAGTAAGAAAATATCCGAGACCACGAATTCACCGCGTGTCCTTGGCGAATTTAATCCCCTCACTTTGTACCGAGGTTATGGATTACTTCCTCCCAGGATAAACGGATATACCGCCGCAGAGTAGCGACGTCAAACGCCACTTCGACGAACTCAAAGTTGGCAACGAAACACAAGAAGACTCGATAGTTTTATTTGTGAAAAAGAATCACGAGAATTTTAGATCGAGAAATTTTTTGGTTTTTGGTATCTTTAAAATGAGGCATTGCCTTAGTTTATATAGCCTTGAAGGTGCGCTCTTCGAATAGGTTGGTATTGTTCAAAAGGTTGCCTTCCATTTCTCATTCACACCAACTTGGCTAGTTTTATTCATTAACTAGCTTTTTAACAATCCCCACATGAATGGGGAATGGTTATATGATGAAAAACATGCATGACAAAAAGCGTGTGATTAAGTAAAGCAGGATTAATCGCATCCGGATAAGTAGATTTCTCTTTGAACTTTCCGTGAGTGAACATATGTCGGATATACTCTACAATCGGTAGATGTGATATCCTTGAACCGCCGAGCTTTGGTGTATACCTAGACAACCACATGTCACACAATTAACCCTTTAACCGTCTTTGGTTCTCATTGTTTTGTTCGTTTTGTATGAACCTTTGGTTCATAAGTGCGTGAGAGAATTGGCCTTACATAATTCTCCGCTTGAAGCCGCTTACACTTCACACTTACATAGGTGATTCCTAAATGTGTCATCCCGGTAGATACACTATTTGATATACCGTACCAAACTTAGGAACCATTAAAAAGTCGCAATGCTTTATCACAGGTATCGAACATTGTCTCATCATAGAATGGACCAAAGAGTTATTGTGACAATGTTGAACCGCCATTAATGACTTTGTTTGATCTCTTTGAACCTAGATCTTGGGGATCTCCAGCCTTCTAGGTAGAGTTACACGATGACATCTGTCCCGGCCATAGTCCCATTCCCTTGATGATCTTTCAACTACCTCTCTAGTTAGGCCTTTAGTTAGTGGATCCGAGCCACATTATCTCTTGACTTAACATAGGTCAATTGTGATAATTCCACTAGAGAGTAGTTGTCTAACGTATATGTCTTCGTCGTGATGTGACGAGACTTTTCCAGATTGTACATAAGGCTCTCGACTCTTCCTATTGCCGCCAGCTGTCGCAATGTATGCATATAGGAGCCAGCGGTTGTCAGCTAAAATGGAATATCTTCTAAGAAATTCCTGAGCCATTCAAATTTTCTTCACCGCTTTGTCTAAAGCTGAACTCGATTCCATTGTAGGCGGGCGATACATGTCATGCTTGGATGACTTCGAAGACACGCTTCCTCCACCTATGGTAAAAACATATCCACTTGTGGATTTAGTTTCGATTGAACCGGGTGATCGATTTGCATCAGATCTCTTCAATAACCGCAGGATACCGTTATAATGCAAAGCAAAGTTTTGAGTATGTTTTAAATACCCCAAAACTTCGTTTCATTGCCGACCAATGTTTTTGGCTCGGGATTACTAGGTGTAGCGACTTTAGTTTACTTATAGCACATGCAATATCGTGTCGCGTCACGATTCATGATATACATCAAACTTCCCAACACTGCATAATCCAATTGAGAATGACTTTCACCTTTATTCTTTGAAGAGCAAGGTTCATATCAATTGGCGTCTTTGCAACTTTAAAGTCCAAATACTTGAACTTTTCAAGCACCGTTTCAATATAATGAGATTGAGACAATGCTGAACCTTGAGGAGTCTTATGATTTTAATTCCCGAATTAAATCGGCAACTCCTAAGTCTTTCATATCAAACTTACTAGCAAGCACGCGCTAGTAGCATTTATGTTAGCAATGTCGATTTTCATTATCGAATATATCATCCACGCATAAACAAACAATGACTACGTGGTTTGGAGTGTTCTTAATGTAGACACATTTATCACACTCATTTATCTTGAATCCATTTGACAAAGATTGTATGGTCAAATTTTGCATGCCTTGTTTGGGTGCTTGTTTTGGTCAGTAAAGAGACTTAACAAGTCGACACACCTTTCTTCTCTTTCCTCGGAACTACAAACCTCAGGGTTGTTCCATGTAAATTTCTTCCCTCTAACTCTCCATTTAAGAAGACTGCTTTTCACATCCGTTTGATGGATTTCAAGACGTGCACATGCGCTAACGCCTTTACTAACACCCGAATAGATGTAATCCCTGTTCACGGCGAGTATGTATCAAAGTAATCAAGACCTTCTCGTTGTCTAAACCGCTTTAACAACTAGTCTTGCCTTATATTTATCAATAGTACCATCGACTTTCATTTTCCGCTTGAAAATCCATTTGGAACCTAAAGGTTTATTTCTGGAGGAAGCGTCAACCAATTCCCAGTATGGTTGTTTAAGATGGATTCTATCTCACTATTGATTGCGCTCTTTCCAAAATTGAGCCCGATGAAGACATAGCCGTTGAAGGTTCGAGGCTCATTCTCCAACAAAATGTTAGAAATTACGGTCCAAATGAAGTAGACGCGTCCTTTGACGTTCTTTGCGTCTGGATTTTCCTCGTGGAATATTTTCCTTTGTTTCTTCCCTGTCGTTTAGATTCTTTGCTGACGACTCACATTCCTTTTATACCGATATATGGTTTCAAAGAAGTCGGCATTATCGATTGATACCAATGATTTAATCAATGCCTCGGGATTTTCTCTCGATTGTGAACAGTCGATATGCCTTACTATTTGTGGCATATCCTATGAAAACACAATCAATGGTTTTAGGTCCTATTTTTACCCTTTTGGGTTTAGGAATTTGCACCTTGGCCAAACACCCCCACACTTTGAAGTATCCCAAAGTGGGCTTCCTTCCTTTCCACTTTTAAGTATGGAATAGATTTTGTTTTGCTAGCACTCGATTGAGTTCGCTGCAGTTAGAATAGGCTTCCCCCTCACAAGTTACGGGGTAAACCGTAACTTATTAATGGCATTCATCATTTCTTTCAGAGGTTCTATTTTTCCTTTCCGCACTCCGCTTTGATTGTGGCGAGTAAGAAGCGATTGTTTGATGAATAATGCCATATTCCAAACATATTTGTTCAAAAGGAGATTCATATTCGCCTATCACTTCTTATCATTTTAATCTTTTTGTTAAGTTGAGTCTCAACTTGATTTTGTATTACTGAATGCTTCAATTGCTTTCAAATCTTTACTATTAAGTAAATAAACGTAGTAATACCGCGTACTATCGTCGATAAAAGTTATGAAATACTTCTTTCTCTACCGCGAGATGGGATTGACTTCATGTCACAAATATCACGTATGGATTAAGTCTAAAGGACTTGAATTCACTTTCAAGCTGACTTATATGATGTTTAACATACTTAGACTCAACACAGATTTGACATTTTGATTGATTGCATTCAAACTTAGGCAATACTTCCAAACTAATCATTTTTCGCAAGGTTACGTAATTGACATGTCCTAAACGTGAATGCCATAAATTATTTGACTCAAGTAAGTAAAACGAAGCGTAAACTTTATTATTATTGGCAACTGACCATTTACATTCGATTTGAAAAGTGCCTACGCGAGGTAACGCTTTTCCTATGTACATCTCGTTCTTACTTATTACAACCTTGTCGAAAACAAAACACACTTAAAACCGTTCTTACTAGAAGTCCCAGAGATACTAGATTTTTCCTAATTTCGGGAACATACGACAGGCGTTGTTAAGAGTCACCACCTTGCGGATATCCATCTTGGCAGTATCTTCCATAACCTTCCAATTTTGGCCGTGCACTTCCCATATATATGGTATCGATCGGGCGTGAGCATATGAAGCAAAGGCTTCTCTAACAAAGACAAATGTGGCGAGTGGCGCCAGAGTCAATCCACCACTCTTTCTGATTTCCCACTAAGTTGCACTCGGACAACATAGCGCATGTCATCAACTTCCTCGCTTTGTTTCAACCATATTAGCTGAGCCTTCTTTCTTTACCTTTTGAACACGACCGCAACTTTGTGTCCGATTTTTCCACAATATGTGGCGCTTTCCGCTTGAATTTCTTCTTGTTGGGATAGCTCGTAGTCCCGATGCATTTTTCCTCTTTTCCAGTTAGTTGGGCGAACTTCAACAATATGTGCTCCACTATGGTTGATCTTTACATTTGCCTTCTTCTCGCACGCTTGTTATCTTCCTCGATTCTCAAGCGGGCGTAATGAGATCCTCCAGGTCATCTCCTTTCGCTTGTGTTTCAAGTAATTTTGAAGTCCTTCAATGGCGAAGCGACTTTCATTATCGCCAAGAACTTGAAACGCCCACTAATCACCAAACCTTCAAATGAGAGTAGATCGTGGATGATAACGCAACTCTTGAACTTGAGTAACAACGGACTTTGCCAATCTACCATTTTGTAGTCGAAAACTTGGCGGCGATAAATTTCTTTAATCCAAAGATCTTCTGTTTTATATTTCTTTTCCAACGCATCCCATAGATCTTTGATGTTTCCACATTACTATAGACGCTTGTAAAGATCATCCTCCATCGCTAAGAATATAATTCTTGCACAAAAAATCTGAGTGCTTCCATGCCTCGATTAACAAAAACGCTCATTCTCGGTGTTGATTCCTAAGAAATCGAACGACCTTTAATAAACTTTTGGAGGTTTAAAGTAGTTAAATAGAAGAACATCTTTGTTGCCATCGTTTGAAATCAATTAGGGTGAATTTTCCAAAGCTTCCCTGAGTTCTTTGGTCAAAGAAGATTTGGAGGACGGCATTGCTCGTAGAGAACCAACCATGGGGCTAGTGTGGCAAAGAGTGAGCATTCAAATTTGGAGTCATGTCTCCCATTTATGCATAAGCGAAGCAAATGTAAAAGTTTAATAAGCGGTGAAGACTTCAAACCGAATCAGTTTGACATTGGCAGGATGTAATACACAATGGTGAAGATTTTATTTCTTCAAACCTAATCAAGGTTACACAACGATTTAAAATCCTTGAAACGAAATGCAGTAAATTGTATGTTGTATACTTGATAAAGTTTTTATATCTTCAAATCAAGTACCCAAATGAGTAGAAAATTATGAAAACTTTAATCTCAACCGGAGTAAAAAATTCGAAGATTTTAGTCTCCAAACAACATATTAGTTCGTTACACCGAAACAACAAACACCTTTTTTTTTTCCCAGTAAATTGTATGTTGTATACTTGATGAAGTTTTTATATCTTCAAATCAAGTACCCAACTGAGAAAGTTATGGAAACTTTAATCTCAACCTGAGTAGAAAATCCAAAGATTTTAGTCTCCAAACAACATACAAGTTCGTTACATCGAAACAACAAACATACACTTTTTTTCCAAGAATTGTATGTTGTATACTTGATGAAGTTTTTATATCTTCAAATCAAGTACCCAAAGGAGTAGAAAGTTATGGAAACTTTAATCTCAACTGAGTAGAAAATCCGAAGATTTTAGTCTCCAAACAACATACACTTTTTTTTCCGACAACGTTCTTGTTAAACAAGAACAAATGAACAGAAATAATGATTAAATTCCTTAAGCTTGTTGTTGTGCTGTGTTCAAAAATCAGAAAAGCAATCAGCGGAAAGACAAAAACGGAAAAAGGCGGAAAAAATAATACGTAAGTAAGAAAATATCTCAGACCACGAATTCATCGTGTGTCCTTAGAATTTAATCCCTCACTGCAGAGGTTATGGATTACTTCCTCCCGGAGATAAAACGGATATACCTGTCGCAGGAGTAGCGGTACGTCAAACGCCTTCGACTTCGACGAACTCAAAGTTGGCAACGAAACACAGTAAGACTCGATAGTTTTATTTGTGAAAAAGAATGCAGAATTTTAGATGCAGAAATTTTTTTGGTTTTTGGTATCTTTAAAATGAGGCATTGCCTTAGTTTATATAGCCTTGAAGGTGCCTCTTCGGAATAGGTTGGTGACTGTTCGGAAAGGTTGCCTTCCATTTCTCATTCACACCAACTTGGCTAGTTTTATTCATTAACTAGCTTTAACAGATACATTATTTTTGGAGTTGGCTCTACTCAGCTCCTAAATGCTGCAGTTTATGCTCTTTCTATGGACAGTTATCCTGCAGCAAAAGTGGTTGCAAGAATCCCTTATTATTCGGTAATTCGATCTTTTCTATTTATTGCATCTAATCAATCTCATTGTATTAGTAGTAATATCGAGTTATACACACATATATATATATATACCGATAACATAAATTATTTTTAGATTATCGACATATATAGTTTAATAACTATTTGTATTAGGTTAGTATTTTAAATATGCTCACCATTGTATAGTAACTAGGTGTAACATGTTTACTTACATTACTAACTGAAGAGCAGAGACGAATTCAGGATTTGAAGACAATGAGTGCACATGCATTGCTTCACTCATTACAATTTTCAGACTATGATACTACATAAGAATTTAAGTAAAGGTACAAAAATTCTATGAACCTTACTGAGTCAGTGATAGCTTTTAAATATAGAAGGAAGCAGCAACCTTTGTAAGCGAACTCCTCTGATGGACAGAAGTACATAAACTTTGCTAAGCTGTTCTCGGGTTTACTGTAGCAAGGACCGCGGTTGGGCTGATTTTTGTATATAAGGTGTATAAGTCTTGTACCTTAATTAGTCTTGTACACTTACCATATTTGTATAGTTAGTCTCCAAATAGAATAAGGTTTTAGGAGTAGAATAAGAATATGATTTTCCTATTATGGAAATATGTAAATTGTATATATTCTCTTTCAATTAATAAAAATAATCAAGGGATTATTTCTTTCATGGTATCAGAAGTCTAAGTTAATATTTTCTCCCAAATTTCCGTCCAAAGCAACCCGGTTCCGAGCTCCCTTCCTCGGTTTCCGTGCCCGGAAATAATTTTCTCTTCCAAATTATTTCCTCCAAATCCATACATCACGTCTTGCGTGCTATTATGTCTAAGAACATGTTTCACCCTGCCCTTGTTGTTTCTAATATCAAGAATCACATCCCTATCATTCTTAAAATAGAAAACGTCCAATATGCGACGTGGGCCGAACTGTTCAAAGTTCATGCACGCTCAATCAACTGCACATGAATAGGCTCTTCCTTAGGTCCCCCTACCAACTCGCTCCCGGTGACATTAGGCACTACCTCGTTGTGCTTTCGATCTGCTTACTTTGAATAAAGAGAAAAAAAAAATAGATAGGCGGAAAGGCTTTACACAAGACTGTATCTATTATCCCCGCGGCTCATACGGATACGGAGGTGCCCAAACTCGAGGATCATCCTAAGCTATGGACGACACTTGATGCTACTGTTTTTCAGTGGATTTACTCCATTATTTCTACCGACCTCTTGCAAACGATTATCGAACCCGACACTACGGCGATGGCGGCATGGAATAGAGTATGTGATATATTCCAAGATAATCAGAATTCTCATGTTGTTACCCTTGAGCAGGAATTTTCCCATGTCACTCCGAACGTTTCAGCATATTGCAAAAGGTTGAAAGAATTGGCGGACCAACTCCGCAACGTTGGTGCGCCCGTTAGTGAAGATCGTCTTGTTCTACAGATGGTTGCTGGCCTCTCCGAGGCATATAGTGGCGTTGGGACCCTACTTCGTCAAAGTAACCCTCTCCCAAAGTTCTATCAAGCCCGCTCCATGCTTACTTTGGAAGAAGCCAGATTGGCTAAGAAGGCAGCTATCAGGGCAAGTCCCGTGGTCATGATGACGTCCTCCACAAATTCTACAGGTTTTGTTGATAATTCAGGCCAAAACCGTATTCACTGTGGTGGCAAGAATGCTCAGAAAAATAATGGAAGAAATCGCAGCGGCAAACGAGGTGGTAACATCGGCAATACCGGCGACAGTGGTCCCCGCCCCATCAACAGTCCGCCACAGCCCAATTGGTCCCAGTCTTGGGCCCCCTGGCCAGTGGGCAGTGGCCCAACAGTCTCGGCTTTCCAGCGCCCCCATCCCACGGTAATTGGGCCCAATTTTAACATTCCTTTCGGCCCAGCTACTCCAGCCCAGTCTCGGTCCAGCAATCCAGTGGGGTACCGGGTCAGCAGGGAGGCAGGCCTGGCCCCACCAGGCCCATCATGCAGCGGGCCCCACTCCTACCTACATTGAGCCCGCGATGCACACATTTGGAATAAATCCCTCAGACCTGAATTTGTACATGGACACCGGTGCCACTACTCAAATGACATCCGATCAAGGTATTCTCTCGTCTTATTCCAATTTGAGCAACCCTAGTGGCATAATTATTGGTAATGATAATTCTATTCCGATTCGTGGTTATGGTCATAAAACTTTGTCTCCCCCTATCCACTCCTTATCTTGAAAAATACCTTCATGCCCCTAAATTGATTAAAAAATTAGTGTCTATCCGAAAGTTCGCCACTGATAATTCTGTTTCTATTGAATTTGATCCCTTTGGATTTTCTGTGAAGGATTTCAAGACGGGGAGTCCTCTCATGAGGTGTGATAGTAGGGGAGATCTTTATTCTATCACGCCATGTTCCGATCTCTCGAGTCCAACCTTGCCGTCAACTTTTGCAACCCTTGCTCCTTCCTTGTGGCATGCACGCGTAGGTCATCTGGGGTCGTCTGTTTTGTCTACCTTAGATAAAAAACAATTTTATTTCTTGTAAGGGTACGCGTAGTACTCCGAATTGTCAATCTTGGTCTTTAGGAAAAATTGTTAAGTTGTCATTTGTAGATTCTAATTCTCACACTTTAATGCCATTCGATATTATTCATTGCGATTTATGGACGTCTCCGGTTCTTAGTTCTTTGGGTCATCGGTATTATGTTCTCTTTTTGGATGATTATTCTATGTTTTTATTTTCTTTTCCGATAGAGAAAAAATCTCAAGTTTTTTCCATCTTCTTAAAATTTAGAGCATTCATTAGAACCCAATTCGAACGAAAATAAAAAAATATTCAATGTGATAATGACAAAGAATATGATAATGGGGTGTTTAAGAAATTTTGTGCTAATAATGAGATCAATTTTTTTTTCTTGTCCTCATACGTCTTCACAAAATGGGAAAGCCGAACGCAAAATTCGTACCATTAATAACGTTGTCTGAACTTTATTGATTCATGCTTTCGTACCCCCTTCTTTTTGGCATCATGTTCTACAAATGGCTACATATATTCTTAACATTCTTCCTTCCAAAGGTTTGACATATTCGTCCCCTCTTCGAATTTTATATAATAAGACTCCTTCGTATTTACATCTTAAGGTCTTTGGGTGCTTGTGTTATCCACTCTTTTCGTCCACCACAATTAACAAACTTCAGGTCCGGTCTACCCCTTGTGTGTTTTTGGATTATCTGTCAAATCACCGTGGTTACAAATGTTTTGATTTATCATCCAATAAAATCATCATTAGTCGCCATGTACTTTTTTATGAATAGTGTTCTCGGGTTTACTGTAGCAGGATCCACGGTTGAGCTGATTTTTGTATATAAGGTGTATAACTCTTGTACCTTATTTAGTCTTGTACACTTACCATATTTGTATAGTTAGTTTCCAAATAGAATAAGGTTTTAGAAGTAGAAAATATGAATATGATTTTCCTATTATGAAAATATGTAAATTGTATATATTCTCTTTCAATTAATGAAAATAATCAATAGATTATTTCTTTCATAAACTAGTACAATTTTTTTTTTTGAATAATAAGCATGTCACTACAACATAATGCTTATATAGCTATAGAATACTTAGTAGCTAAATATGAAAATTTCCGTGGTATAACACTTTAGCCATAATTTGTTTTCATTCGTAGCAAGATGTAGCGTAACTAAAAGTTAGCTATAGACTTTACATAGTCTGTGGCTAAGGGTTAATACTTAAATTTTTGTGTTGTAGTTGTGATGGTAAGAAGCTCTTGCCACGAAAAATACACTTATAGCAAGTGATGTTATTGTTTTGCCATGACGAACAATATTAGTAGCTATCGTCATATTGTAGCCACAAGGTGTTATATAGTAGCAAAAAAATTATTTATTTGCCACAAAAACTCAAATTTTATAGCTAATTCTATAGCTTAGTCTCGCGGCAATAGCACTCGTATTTAATCTCATGGCAATAGTACCTGTACACTAATATCGGTGCGATCTCGGGAATGGAGTCTTCTTTTGGTTCTGATGGTAGGGTTTTTAAGATGCGAATTTGAGTTAAACCGGCCAGTAAATTCCAGATGCCGGATGATTAAATCAAAAAGTAAAGTATATAAGGCTACTTACCTTATTTTGTTTAAGTTAATAATCTTCGCCTCTACTTCAGACTTGCAGTTACCTATTAAGTGATCTGAACGTATGTTTGTTTTTTGCACTATTAGTGTACTGAATCTTGAAATCTTAGTAATCAAAATAATATATGCTTCTTTACCATCTTGTATCTGATTTGATTGAACTTTAATTTATCAGTTTTATAAGTTTCAAACGGAGTTTCTTCAAACACAACATTATGAATTTGAAGGAGATTCATCTCTGTTGAAGAACAAATCAGATATTATTGGAGATGTGGTTGAGTTTGTGACTTCACCAAACAATCCAGATGGGAATTTGAGAAGCCCAGTACTGAAAGGCCCAAATGTGAAGCTCATTTATGATCGTGCTTATTATTGGCCTCATTACACAGCAATTCCAGCTCCTGCTGATGAAGATCTCATGATTTTCACCATTTCTAAGCTCACTGGTCATGCTGGAAGCAGATTTGGGTAATAAACAACTCTCCATATTTAATATAAATTACTTTTTGAATAACTGTTTTTGGATTTCTTACCCGGTGTTCGATATCCGCATTGGAACTTGATTATATCCGGATTCGTGCCGGGTAAGGCCCATTTCTGGGGAAAGCGCTCCCTACCAAAGATTTTTCTATTCCCGGAGCCTCATCCACTGCATAAAATTAGTACAATAGTGATAATTAACAAGAACATTTTTTTTATATAAACAATTCTCATGCATTTTTGTCAACATTTTATTCAATGTGTTAAATCACTCATACACATTAAAATAAGGGAAGCAGGAAAAAAAGAAAATAAAAATAGATGTTTTTTAGCCTCTTCATGGAAAATTATTTTACGAGTATCAGTAATGTTTTCTCTTCTATCCGCCAATTTCTCCATGTTGAGTTACAAAGGTTAATTATTTCGGCCGAACACATTTTTAGTGTAGATTTATGTAAGTCTATAAATTTATACTCTGTATTTAATCTTTAAAGAAGTTAAAAACCCTTTTATAATAGTACTATACATCTAGCATCTTCTTCACATCAACCTTTAAGGAAGAAAAAAGATCTAGTGCTAACCTTGAGCTCAAAGATCACAATTAATTAGTTACACAAGAAATTCAAAAGACAAAATAATTTTTTTAAAAAAAGCAAATTCAATATCGTGATGGTTTTCTTATTTAATTACAAAAATAATGTACACTAGCCACTTGTGGACCCTATTTTTGTATAACAATAATTGTTTTGGAGTTTTAAATTCTACAAGTGAAACTCCATCACATTATCCTGGGTTTCTTTTGAGAAATTTAAAACTCGAGATAAATAGCTATTTTTCAATTACAGAATCTGAAAAGCGGCTATTTTTATTGTACCCCTTTTAATCTCTTTTGAGGATTATTTTTTATCTCATTGCTATTCATTAATGTAGGTGGGCTATTGTGAAGGATGTGAAAGTGTATGAAAAAATGATGGAATATATTGGTTTGGCTGACATGGGGATCTCGAAGGATGCCCAATTGAGAGCTTTAACTCTTTTGAAAGTTGTTGGTGAAGGAGATGGCAAGCAACTCTTCAATTTTGCACATCAAATTTTGAGGGATCGTTGGAAAAAATTGAGTCAAATCTTCTCTCTTTCTAAACGTTTTAGCCTCCAAAGAGTTCCAACTCAGTATTGCACATTTTTTGAAAGAGCCAGAGAGCCATCTCCAGGTGACCTTTTTTAACTCTTAAGAAAACTTTTAAGTAAATAGTTTTTTCTTGAAAAAAATATATGCATTATACAATAGGCCAATACTTAGTGAAAAATAATACAAAATAAATATCAACATGAGACAAGAAGTAATACCTTAAGACCACTACAGCCTTATACCAAATCATTTTACATGCAGAATTGTGACATATAGGCCGATACCACTTGCACAAAATTATCCTGCCTATGCACTGTGTGCTTGTGTTCTGTTACAGAATTTATACAATCATGTATATGAATAGTGTAGCTAATTTCTAGGGATTTGATGATCTAGTTATCATAGTTAACTTAATCTCATTATGTATTTATATCCTTGTACTCTTTGAATAATATAAAGATCATTATCTATATCTTCTGATTACATGGTATCAGCTATGGTAACTAGATCATCAAATTCCTAGAAATAAGCTACACTATCCATATACATAACTGTACAGATTCTGTAACACTCCCCTCAAGTTGGAGCATAGATATTGATCATGCCTAGCTTGTCACAAAGATAGTCAACTCGAGTTCCACTAAACGGTTTTGTGAACAAATCACCTAGTTGGGAAGGACCGCCTCTGTCATTAACCAGATTCCGGTGGCCGGAGGAGACGCTCGTGTGTCTCACGCGCCGGCCAACTGAACTCCGACAGCCCACAATGTACAGCGCGTGAAAGCACGTACTTGGACCATTCTCAATCCGGCTTCAAGCTCCGAGGTCGCCTTGGTATTTTCGGCTAATTTCTAGTGGTTCTTAGATCATATAACCACGTTTTGACGAAGAACAAACTCAGACCAGATCTGTCGCCACTTAGTTTGGTTCTTCTTGTAGTTGATGTTTACATTTGGTTTTCATCATATGGGGTGTAAGTTTATTAGCATCTGATAATCTCACTGGCTTCAAGAAAAATTCTTCTGCCCCTTCTTCTAAGCATCTATTGATTTTTTAAGGGAAATTTTCAGATGTCATAATCACCACATGTATGTTTCTCAGAGATGAAGATTCCTTAATTTTCTTGAGCAAATCATAGTAAGTCATCCCAGGAATACAATAATCTGTGATAAAAGATCGATTTGCGATTTGTTTGGGTGTTCTTCATCTGTTAGTTGAGATTGTTGTTGAGATCAATTTGTGATGTATTTGGGTGTTCTTCCTCTGTTACAATTTGAGACTTGCTATTTGCTGGGTCTTGGTTATTCTCTTAGTTTGGTTGGTTGGAATCAGATTTTACTTGGTTCTTTGATCTATTTGAGTGATTTACTAGTGTCTAGCATAGACATCATTTGGAAAATTTTAACTTTGGAGTTTGGAAGATTCTCTCAATTTATTTTGATATTGTGAGTTTGGGATGTTGACACCCAATTTTGTCCCATCTTTTATGATCTTATTTGTAATTTTTAATATTTTTTATACTTTTAAAATATAGGCATATATGTGTGTATCTTCGTATTATTATTATTATTCGCATATTTTTATATCATTTTGCATTTTATAATAATCACAAGTTATCCAAAAATTCTATATTATTTTATTCTCGCAAAATGGCATTGCATTTCCCTTTTTATTAAGCATTAAGCATTTCGCAAATATATATTTTATTATTATCACGTCGTTATGTTATTTTAAATAATTCACATCTTTTACAAAATATATATATATATAATATATTTTAATATTAAACCCCTCTTCTATATTTTTTAATCCATAACATTTTTTTATTTCCTAACCCAAAACAATCCCTACCCAACCCAAACTAAAACCCATTTTCGTCCAAGACCACTCCCTAAATTAAATTCCCACAAGCCCAACCCCAAAATTCGGCCAACCCATTCCCTTACCCTTCCAAGCCCAACCGGCTGGCCCAACATCTTTTAATTCAAAACCCACACAATCCCAAAACCCCTCAGCCCAACTCCCTTTCTTTTATTTCCCCGTCGCCCGGCCCAACACCCACTCGCCCGGCCCAACACCCACTCACCCGAAAACCCCTAAACCGACCCACCAACCCTGGCCGCCCCTCTTTATACCCAAAATCTTCCCCAAAAAAAAACAAAACCAAAAATTCAAACCCTACCCTCCTTCAACCTCAAGCCGCCACGCTCCCATACCCCATGCCCGACGGCCACCTCGCCGCCACCACCCACTCCTGCCACCAACCCCGACACCCCACACCCCTCCCATCACTTCGCCCAACCCATACCCCTAAAATCCGCTTCCAAATTCAGATTTTTTGCCTTTAATTCAAAATTCAAACTCGATTTTTGGGGGGGAATCCACCTATAAATACCCCATGATTGTTCTTCATTTAAGGGAGGATTTTCGGAGAAGAAAAAAAAGAGATTTTGGAAGGATTTTCGGAATATACATAAAATATTTTGTTGTGTTCTTGAGTTAAAGCATTTTGGCTTCTTTGTTGTTCAAGAATCAAGTCCGAAAAGGTTTGTCATCCCCTTTGATTCTCTGATTTTTCGATTTGGTCAGTCGACTTGATTCGTAACATTTTCTAATTCTTGCATTTTATATTTATGTATGTTGGTTATCCGAATTTGGTGTTAAGATTTGATTTGGATCACCGATTTGTTAGATTCTTGCCCGTCGACCGATTTGAATTTCCAAATTTCTTGCATTGTTCTTTGTTGTTATCATTGGTTATCCAAATTGTTGAATTTATTTGATTAGGGTTGAAACATCGATCCGGGTCAGTCATCGATCCGGTCGGTCGAATCTTGGGTAACATTTTAAATTCTTGCATTACATATTCTTGTTATTGGTTATCCGAATTTGGTGTTAAAATTTGATTCGAGTTTGGATTCCGATCCGGTCGGTCAGATCCTTGACGGTCGAATTCGACCTTCGTAATATTTTAATTCTTGCATTACATATTCTTGTTATTGGTTATCCGAATTTGGTGTTAAAATCGATTTGGCTCGATTATTTGATTTCGGATTCGGATCACCGATTCGGTCGGATCATCGACCGGATCGGGTCGATCCGATTGGATATTTTCGAATTCTTGCATTTCATATTTTTGTATGTTGGTTATCCGGAATTGATAGAATTATTTGATGACGGTTGAATCTCCTATTCGAAAGATCGATTCTTGCCGGTCGAATCGGCTTTGAATTTCCAAATCTCTTGCATTATTCTTTGTGGTTATTATTAGTTATCCGAAAATTTGAAAAAGTCCGATTCGGTCGACATCGATTCGGTCGACTGATTTTTGGCGTATTTCCAGATTATGGCATTTTTCATACTGTTTGCTAGTTATCTAAAAATCAATTCGACTTTTCATTCGTCATTGTTCATGATCCGGTCGGATTTTTCCATAAATATCTCTTAATCCCGGTTCGCCCAACATTTCGTAATTTGGTCTGGATAATTTAATTGCTCAACGCTCGTTCCTTTGGCCTTGTTTTATTGTTTTATTAATATCGCATCTAGGCCGATGAAATTGAAATCGAGGCCGCACTTTTTCGATTGCTTTCAAAGATCATTTCTCTGTTTGATTTGCCCTGTTGATTTCGCTTGTTTTTCTGATTTCTTGATTTACATTTCCGTATTATTTCTTGTTTCTAAATACCGCATTTAGGTGATGAAATTGAATTCAAGGTCAGCGCTTTCGCTTCTGTTTTGATTCTGTTTTAAACATCTGTGCGACGGATATCTTTCGCTTTTCTCGCTTTGATCGCTTTTCTTGCTTTGAATAAATACCGCTGTTTCGCCGCTTCGCTTCGCCATCGCTTTGATTCGGATTGATTATTGTTTTTATCGCTTTTACGTTTTCTTGTTTTAAAATAAACACCGTACCTTTCAGATATTGCTTTCTGTTTGATCCATTGTTTCAAAGATTAAAACATCCGATTTATCGCTTGTTTCTTTTTTCGCTTTTAAATTAAACACCGCGTCTTTTTCGGAAATTGTTTTTTCTCACATTGTTTTTACATCTTTATCGCCATCACTGCTGTTTACATTCGATTTAAAATTTTACCGATTTGAACACGATACTACATCGGCCGATGAAAAATATCCGTCGATTTTGAGGCCTACACAGTTGCAAAGACGGAAATATAACTTCCGGGCAAGGATGAAGACTTAAACCTTTATCCGAGATCAACATGTTTGGTAGGCGAGGTGACTAAAATAACCAACAAGTTATATATATTCTGACCATGACGTGATTATAGTGATCTTTTCTATTTCACCCGAGAGACCAACACGTTTAGTAGGCGAGGCAATCAAAAATAAACCACATTAGTCATATGTTTGCAGCCACGACGTGATTGGAATGTTCTTTTCAAAATTTAAGTTCGAGCCCTCCGCAATCAAAACATTCACTGCTTTGAATACGGATATGAAGTTATTTGTATTTAATTGTCTCTAACCGTTTGTTCTTGGCGACTTGCGGGGACTAAAGTAAAAATAAAGGCAATTATTCCTGGAGTTTATTTATTTTATTTCTTTCTTTAAATTCGCTTTTATCTCGCTTTGTATTGTAATATTATTTATCGCACTTATGTAATTATTAAAATGCTTAGAATAGGCAAACTTAGGATTTATTCATAGGTTAGTTAAAGATTTGAAACCCGTCGCTAGCTTATTTATTTGTAGGCTCGCAAACTTAGAAATCCTTCGCTAGTTTATTTATTTTAGGCTCGCCACGCTTATTCAAGATTTTAAAACAACTCTTGTCATCTTTATTTGCTTCAATTAAATTGTACAAAATAAGCTTATCTTTTTATTATTATTTTTTGCAACTTGTTGATTTTGAAAGATTCGCTTCTTTGGCATTATAAAGAATTTATTGTCACAAATGCATGTTTTTCTAAAAACTTTACATGTATCTTTCTTTTATGTCATCCGAATACGTATTTGTATAAAATGCATCATATTTACTTATATAAAATGCATCATATTTGCAAACATCTTTTTATTTATTATACTTGTAAAACATGTATTTTTCTAGCAATAATTAAATCTGAAGTTTTACTGGATAACTGCAAGTTAGCGGATCTTAAAGGATGCCTAACCCTTCCCTTTAGGATAATAAAGAACCCTTACCTAGAATCTCACTAGTTTCAGACCTTAAAATTGGAGTTTACACTCAAAGACTTAGTTTAAATATTTAGGTGTCCTAATTCACCGTAAAAATAATTAGGTGGCGACTCCTCAACCCTTTACCCAGGAATCACCCCATACGTCCGTGCTCGCTTTTGACCCGAGGTCAAAATAGGGCGCGACAAAGATGGCGACTCACTGGGAGCATCGAGTTCTTAAACCACAAAGAAGTTCGGATTAATTATTGCTTTACTTTTTTATTTGATTTAGTGCTTTGATGTGTTTTATTTATGAGATTTTGCATAAACCGCTTTAATTGCTATATTGTCTTCTTGCTTTCCTTAAATTGGCATTTCGTTCATATTTCTTCCACTCGGAAAATTGACACTATCACACACTACACGCGAGGTGTGTTTTACGCACCCGCAAATTTCTTTCAATCTACCAAAATTTAGGAGAGTTGGCGTATGCGCGGAGTGACCGGGACCATCTGGTGGCGCGTAGCCTTCTCTCACTCGAGTAGTCCGCTTCGGGAACCTTGTGTCTAGTCACCAAATCTTAGAAAATTTAAGATAGAGCTATACCACCCTTTATTTTAAGTCATGCATGCATACATCTTAGGTGGGTTGATCCTTGACATCAACTTCACAAATAAGAAAACCACCAAATTGTCGACCGGTCTCACAACCCAACGACCAATCAGCATATTATGTGTAGCAGGATATTGATGGGCGGATCCAAGCCTAAACAGTATGCCAAAAATCGGAAAATGTATATTTATTTTTATTTTTATTTTGTTATAGATGGAGTCTGCGCCGCAAGTCAGGATGGTGAGGGGGATTCTGAACAAAGTGAAAGTATGGTGGACAAACTTTGACCTTGCCAGCCAAATGGCAATTAGGACAAGATTAGGTTGCCTCGCTTAGTTGTTCGACATCTTCCCGATCAACATTTGGTCGTGAGCACCGATCCATTTTGGGATCGGATCGGGTTGTCTTCGATTCGGAGATTTTGAGATGACTCCTACTTTGGAAGAAATCAACTATTTCACCAATTTGATCTACCAGGGTAGAGGACAAATTATCCCGCATCACAATCCGAAAAGAAATTTCTCCGCTACTTAGGGCTAAAGAACACTAAGAAACTCCTATGCTTTGAAAACAACCGGGTCTCAATGGATTATCTGTATGAGAGGTACGGTTGTCGAGACGGTTACAAGACATTCAAAAATGAATTTTCTTGCACCCCGATCATTAGCGGACCAAACGACCCATTGCATTCATCGTCGCTTTTCTAGGGTCTCCGATATTCCCACTTGAGTATGGAAAGATCAAGTACTGCATATGTTCCGTGAGCACGGGCACTTTTTCGAAGGAGCAAACGGAGCACAACTCACTTTGGCCCCTATGATCTTGGCGTAAATATTTCGGCTTTAGGGAAATGTAAAAGAGGTGAAGCGAGTTTCTTGAAGGTCGCAACCTTATTTTGCGGATGTGGGCAATGGAACACTTCTATCGGCGCCGAATATGGTCGACATATGCTTGGCCGAGTCGAACAAAATCGTCGCTTTACGGCGAACGGCGATTCATATCGCTGTCGGCATGAATGATTGGTATGGGTTTTGGCGCCCCGCACTTTGTGAGCAGATCCAATGGAAATACCCTCCGCTCCCGAATGCCAAAAAGCCTACATAAGATGCAAAGGCTTTATTATATTGAGCTTATCGGGTTGAAAGGCCTCCAACCTTACGCTCCACTCCGCGTACTCACGGTTGGGACAAGAGCAGATAATTCCCCTCAGGGCAAATATGAGGATTTACGAAATTCCATTCGGGCCGAATTTCATTGTCCCCGAGCTAGGCAAGTCTTCGATGAATGGAACAATGTTGACACAATAGACATTGGAGGTAGTCGCAGAGGTACCCCCGAATATCAAGCGTGGCTACGAGAGGATTGCGATGAGTGCGGACCATAGTCTGATGGCGAGCAAGGTTTTGAAGATATCGGCACGACAATTTGGATAAGGAATTTCCGGCTCAGAGACACATCGTTACCCGAGGATGTGGCAAAGCAAATGCAAAATATAGTGCAATATCTAGAGGACGGGAGTCGGACCCGGCAATGTTAGGGTCCCATCTTCATCTCGGTGATCAAAAGCAAGATTTAGAACCCGAGCATAAATATCTTATGTTATCGCCTTTATTATTGCACGCATTATTATTTCAGTAAAGTCAACCTTTATTTCCGACAAAAGGCATCACAATCTTTGGCTTGGATCAATTTATCAAGATCTTGCATATTTTTGCGTTTAAGCTCACCTCCCAGCATAAAGGAGGCCCCAAGCACATTAGCAGCGCATTTAATTTTCATATAATCTGTCTGCTACTTGTTTACTGTTTTCCACTCTATACATGTTATTCAAAGCAATAATTATTCGTCTCATACTAACTTGGTTTGTTTCATCTTTTAGAGAAGGTTTATTTTGCCTACTTTATTTTCCAAAAGTTGATTCGCGTTGATTGAAACTGGCGGAACACCATTACTTCACGAGATCCAAGGCACAATCATCCGACGAAATGACTGATTCAGGGCAAATAACAAACCGGTTTGGGACTTGTCGCTCTTCCCGGAGGTGAACCGTAGACATCGGAAAGGAGAAATACTTCCGTCCGGATAAATACCTCGCCCAACCATCGCAAAGAAATGGCAACTATGCAACCGAGATCGAAACGGCTCTAATCTTACCAATCTTTCCATCAAAGATCAACACTCCTTTGCTCAACAAGAGACGAGCGCAATCGCTCCACACACCTTTCCATCTCACGAACCATCATTCCCCATAACCTTCCCGAAATCCCTTATCAAGCGTAACCAATCCTCAACTCGCCCCCACAACGTACCAATCCGCATCCTATCAACCCGCAGCCACCCACAACAAAGCCCGCTACAAAATGACCCAACATCCTTCACACTCCATATATACATCCACTCCACTTACCCAAACTACCCCACTTGTCCAAAATATCCCTCCCACACTAAATTACCAGCAACCCAACAAATACCAATGGCACACATCACTAACAAGCGATAAAGCACCCAGATATGCAACGGAAGCCCAACCTTCCACTTCTACCATACCAAACATACATCATCAGGAGATAGACCAATATGAAGCGAAGGAAAGGCAAGCAAAGATTAGAAACGATGAAAGTATGGCAAGGGAAATTCATAGCCTAAAAGAAGCATTTAAAAACATTCAAACCAGCAAGGGGCATGAAGGACTCGAGTATGAAGATCTCTGCATGCATCCCGACGCTCGCTTGCCTATCGGGTATAAGGTGGCAAAATTTGATTTATTCGATGGAAAGGGAAATCCTCGCGCTCATTTGAGATCATATTGTGACAAGTTGGTTGGAGTGGGTAAGGACCAGGCCATAATAATGAAGTTGTTCATAAGAAGTTTAACAGGAGAAGCGCTCGGCGGTACACAAGCCAGGACCCGCGAAAATGGCATAAGCGGGGCACAATGGCACAGGATTTTGTGGACAGTTCAGTTTAACACCGACACAGATCTTGGATAGATTTTATTTAATGAAATTGGAGAAAAAATCTACAGAGACTTTCAGAGAATATGCCATGAGATGGAGGGCGGCAAGAAAAGTTCACCCCAATGGCGGAAAGTGAGATGACCACGCTCTTTGTGCAATCTATGAAGGATGCAACTTATTACGAAAAATGATAAGCGTCATTGGGCGGAATTTCTCTCAAGTGGTCGAATGGGAGATTTCATAGAAGAAGGTATCAAAACAGGGAGAATCACGAACTTAGCAAAGATTGCAAAGCGACGAGTAAGGCCATTCATCAGACTCATTCGGAGCAATTAAGAAGAGGAGGATGGAGCGTCCTGTCATGGCGGTCCAGAACATAGGTCCAACCAAATGCCAACCTACCAAAGCCCGTCATCCCAACCTCCCTACTATAATCAAAGCACCCAAAATCATCGCCTCCTACTATAGCCAAAGCACACAAAGCCCTCAAATTTTATTATCAACACTCGCCTACTCCTACCCCCTGCCTATCATACCCAACCAATATATAGCCCACCACGAGCACCTACCTATAGAAATTCCCCATGATCAACCCACACATCCGCCTCACCAAAAACCATCCACCAAATACTCCTGCACCGGGCAAATTACGAAAGAAGGCGGTCAAGACATATACACCTTTAGCCGAACCTCTAGCCCAACTATACGAAAGATTGAGGACCGCAGAATACTCCAACCCATCCCAGGGCATATCCCCAATCCTATTCCCGTGTCGTATGATGAAACTAAGCATTGTGCGTACCACTCGGGGATCACCGGGACATGACATCGAGTTTGTTTCGCCTAAAAGACAAGATCGAGGCTTTGATCAAAGAGAGAATTATCCGTGAAAGGACCTTCCCTAATGTAAATAATAACCCTCGCCAAATCATGACAATGCCAACATAAACATGATTACCGTTGATGAAGAAAACAGTTTGGAAGGGACCATTGTCTTTGATCCGAATGAAGAAGGGGTCAATCATCGGCTTTGATCACCCCTATAATTACGCTCGGTAAGAGCACCGTTTGAAGTGGAAGTACTTCCTCGAAATCGCGGATAGTGACGTCGTATGTCGATACCAAACCGCCTTGGAGCTATTCGATTGGGGAAATGGCAGGGAAAGGAGAAACAAATTGTAGAAATTGTCGTCGCTGGGTATGACAAGATCCGGACGATGTTATGCTCTGCAGACAACCCAAAAAAGGTTGTAACAGATCAAGTAGAAGAGTTACGGAGGAAGATGCCAACCAAGCGAGTATTCCGTTGTAGAGCAATCAAGAAAACACCGCTCGATTTCTTTGCTATCATTGTTGATGAATTCTCCTGACCATGGACGCGCTTTATTGGAAGTACTCAAAGAAGCTTATGTATCGAGAGAGACCACAAAGTAGAAACTCTCGGCCTTGGTCCGGACAGATTTTAGAGGCCCATAAAGTCTCTTTTCATGACAAAGAATTGCCACCGAGGGTTTGTGCCACAACAAAGCTTTGAACATAACAAGAAATGCATGAACAAGTTCATTTCTAAGGTATTGATTGATGGAGGCTCGGCCAATATTTGTCATGGCGACTCTCCGAGCCTTGGGAATTAGCATTGGAAAGATTCGCGAAAGTCATCTGAGAGTTAAAGGTTTTGATGGAGCCCAAAGGAGCGTTATGGGAGAAATGGATTTGACATTACAAGTGGGGCCCGTGGAGTTCGTCGTGGAATTCCAAGTGTTAGACATATCTACCGGCTATAACCTACTAATGGGAAGACCTTGGATCCACGTGTCGGTGCAGTTCCTTCTACCCTACATCGAGTTTGAAGTTTGTTTGGGATCATCACGAGGTCGTGGGTACACGGAGAAGGGAGCAATTCAATATGTCCCGGCGACGATCCTCGCCGTTGAAAGCGTAGATACACTGGATGGGTCTGTCTTCCATATCGGAAGAAATTACATGTGCCTCCAAAGCCGAAATATTGAAGTTACCCCGGGTCCTCAATGGTGGCCCAGGAAATGTTGAAGAATGGCTTTAAGCGGCCGAGGCCTCGGATTGAATTTAGAAGGTATGGTGGAGCACATTCACTTGCTCAAGAAGAAGGATACTTTCGGTCTCGGATACAAACCCACTTCTAAAGAAGTCTTATCACCAACCTCCGAAAGAAAAGAGACACTCCCTTGCCAAAGCCTTGTTCCACCCTTGAATCAGCCATTTGTCAAAGCATATGCCGCTCAGAGTCGAATGAAGATGATGCAGACGACCTCATGAAGGACTCAAAAGCCTTTTTATTGCGAGAAGAAGAAATGGAATGCCATGTAATTCGGATGATTTTGATGAAGGCCCAACTATTTGGGATGCGAGAATACGGAGATATTTTGAAAAATTGGACCTGCGCTTTACTGCTTTCTCAGGAAGCTTGGTAGAAATTACCTTAGTACTTTTTGAAACAATGCGATTCTAATTGAGGCTTGAATCGCATCTATGCATTAATGTGTTTTGCCTCCATCTTTTGAAAGCTTAAATGACAAATCCACATTTCTTTTGCTATTTAAAAATTTGTTTTGTTTACTAATTTTCTTTTCTCTTTCAGCATGCAAACTAATAAATCTGTCGATAATGTGAATGTGACATGTAATGAAACAAACAAACAAAATCCAAACGATGAACAGGACTTCGAAGAGTATGAGGAAGACTCATGACCGTAAGAATTGACAGAGGAATTGGAACATTTTGAGAATAAACCAAAGCCAAATTTAGAAGAAACCGAGGCAATAAATTTGGGGATGCAGAAAATGTGAAAGAAACAAGAATCGGCGTCCATCCGAACGCCCCACAAAGGAAAGAACTCGACGGATCTTTTGAGGCAATATATCGACGTATTTGCTTGGTCTTATGACGAGATGCCAGGATTGAGCACGGATATTGTTTCGCATAGATTGCCTATCGATCCATCTTACCCTCCGGTGAAACAAAAACCAAGGAAAATCAAGCCTGATTTGAGTTTAAGGGTCAAGGAAGAGGTGTCCAAGCAATTCGACGCAAAGGTCATTCGGTCACAAGATACCCGACTTGGTTGGCCAACATTGTACTGTGCAAAGAAAGATGGAAAGATACGAGTGTGCGTGGATTATCGGGATCTCAACAAGGCCGGCCAGAAGGATGACTTCCTCTTCCAAATATTCCCATCCTCATTGACAAGTGTGCAAAGCATGAGTTACAATCATTTGTTGATTGCTTTCGGGTTACCACCAAATCTTGATGGATGAGGAAGATGCAGAGAAGACAAAGATTCACTACACCTTGGGGGTATAATTGTTATCGAGTAATGCCGATTCGGACTCAAGAATGCAGTGCCACCTACATGAGGGCCATGACTACCATTTTTCATGATATGATCCACAAAGAAATAGAGGTCTCACGTAGATGACGTTATTATCAAGTCGCGAAGGACTTGAGATCACTGATTTAGAGAAGTTTTTTGACCGAGGCGGTATAACCTGAAGTTAAATCCCGCATAAGTGCGATTTGGTGTCCTATTTGGGAAGCTGTTGGGTTTCATTGTAAGTAGAAGGGGTATTGAATTGGACCCTCAAGGTAAAAGCTATTCAAGACTTGCCTCCTCCAAAAAGTCGAAAAGACGTAATGAGTTTCCTTGGTCGCCTCAACTACATCAAGAGTTCATAGCACAATCAGCAGTGATATGTGAGCCAATATTCAAGCCATCGAAAAGACGCTACCAAGTGGACATCGGATTGCCAAGCTTTCGATAGAATCAAAGAATACTTGTCTAACCCACTTGCTTTGGTGCCTCCAGAACCCGGAAGGTCGTTCTTATATCCGTCTGTGTTAGAAAATGCATTTGGGTGCGTCTTTGGGACAACATGACGAAACAGAAAGAAGGAGCAGTGCCATATACTACTTAAGCAAGAAGTTCACACCGTATGAGGCTCGGTGATACTTTGTCGAACGCACTTGTTGTGCCTTAACGTGGATTGCACAAAAGTTTAGACATTATCTGTCTGCATATACCACTTATCTCATCTCAAGGATGGACGGCTCAAATACATCTTTCGAAGCCCATGCCCACCGGAAAGCTAGCAAAGTGGCAAATCTTGCTAAGTGAGTTCGATATCATATATGTCACCCAAAAGGCTATCAAAGGACAAGCACTAGCCGACCATCTTGCTGAAAATCCTGTGGATGAAGAATACATGCCTCTCCTGACTTATTTTCCTGGACCAGAGGTACTGCTTGTTGGAGAAGACATCTCGTAAGAGTACGGGTTGGAGAATGTTCTTCACCTGAGCCGCAAACTTCAAAGGGTTGGTATTGGAGCAGTTTGATTTCGTAATCAGTCAACACTACCCAATTTCAAAAACTCCGATTTCCATGCACCAACAATATGGCGGAATATGAAGCTTGTGTACTCGGACTTAGAATGGCCGCTGATATGAACATTCAAGAACTGTTGGTTATAGGTGATTCTGACTTATTGATTCATCGTGCAAGGCGAATGGGCGACCAAGAACGGGAAGATACTTCCTTACCGCATTGCGTGAAAGAATTATGCAAAAAATTCAGCAAGATAGAATTCAAGCATATCCCACGAACTCAAACGAGTTCGCCGATGCTAGCAACACCGTCTCCATGATTCAACATCCAGATAAGAACTACATTGATCCCATCAAGGTGAGCTTATCTGGATCACCGCAAGATATTGTTTCAACATAGATGGAGAGTTGGATGGAAAGCCTCGTACCACGACATTAAGAGATATCTCAAGATAGGTGAATATCCGTAAGGCATAACCAAAGATACAAAAGAGGACACTTAGGAGGTTAGCAAACCATTTCTTCCTAAACGGAGAAATCCTTTATCTGAGGACTCAGATCTCGGTTTGTTAAGATGTGTTGATGCTCGAGAGGCAAGCGCTTTAGTTGAAGAGATACACGGAGGCACGTAACGGGCCTCATATGAATGGCTTCACTTTGGCAAAGAAGATTCTAAGAGCAGGATACTTTTGGATGACCATGGAAACAGATTGCATCCACTTCGTGCAAAGATGCCATCGATGTCGATTCATGGTGATCTAATCAAGGTACCCCTAACGAACTCAATGTGACGAGCTCTCCTGGCCATTCGCAAATTGGGGCATGGATGTCATTGGCCCTATTGAACTGGGCCGCATCAAATGGACACAGATTTATTCTAGTGGCAATTGACTATTTCACAAAGTGGGTAGAAGCATCGCCCCACAAGTCAAGAATAAAGAAAGTGGTAGTTGATTTTGTCCGCAATAACATCATTTGTCGATTTGGAATCCCCGAGTCGATTATAACAGACAATGGGGCTAATCTCAACAAGAATCGATGAATGAGATATGCGAGAAGTTTAAGATCACTCACCGCAAATTCCACTGCATCCGACCTCGGATGAGCGGAGCGGTCGAGCGACCAACAAAAACATCAAAAGAATACTACGAAAGATGATTGCTAATTACAAGCACCGTACGAGCATCCGCTTTTGCACTTTTGGGGTATCGCACCAGGACTTCTACCGGGCAACGCCGTATCTATTGGTCTATGGAATGAAGGCGTCGTGTTACCGCAGTGGAAATACCATCTTTGAGAATTATCCAAGAAGCCGAAAGTGAACGAAGTGAAATGGATACAGAATCGGTACGAACAATTGATGCTGATTGATGAAAAGCGATTGAACGCAGTCTGCCACGGATAACTTTATCAAAACAGAATGGCCAAAGCTTTCAACAGGAAAGTAAAACCAAGGACTTTCGAACCGGGCAATTGGTGCTAAAACGAATATTCCCGCACCAAAAATGAAGCTAAAGGAAAATTCGCACCTAATCGGCAAGTGGCCTTATATGGTTCACCGGGTGTTGATCGGAGGACCGTTAATCCTAGCTGAAATGGACGGTGAAGTATGGCCAAAAGCTATCAACGCGGATGCGTGAAAGATACTACATTTTGGATTTTTTGTGTAATGCATTTCTTGTGTTGTAAAAATTGCGCTCCCAAAGGGATACGCAAAGAACCCATGTCGGGTTCCGCTTCCTAGATGGCAAATTTCCTAAACACATTTCTTTGTAATATGAACTACGTTATGACTGATTCCCTCGGCGGGATACGAGGGCGCCACATCGGCCGGTCCCATTTTAGAAAATCCTTACGATCCTCTTTTGCTTGTAATGAACTACGTCATGACTGATTCCTCACGGGATACATAGGCGCCTAAATCGGCCGGTCCCACCATTAGGAAATATTTTCTCCTTCATCTCACAAAAGACAAAATGCACCCATCCGATCACCCCGATAGGCGGGCAAGAAATCTACACAAGACTCGGTTGTCCATTCAAAAGATCGTCATTCTCATATATCGACATCGGGCATTTTAAGGGATCACCGCCAGAGACGCCGATAAACATGGAAAACCATCGGCAAACTAAGTCTTCACCGGAAGAATTTTGGATAAGACGTTTGCTTTGTTTCACCGCATGTCACCGCCGACAGATATATATATATGCAGTAATTTTTATAAGCAAATTATTTTCAACAAACATTTTCATCAAAATTCGATATAATTTTTATGTTTCTATTTTTAAGATGCATTTCTACAAATTATTTTCGAATGTTTTCATTAATCTTGGCCAAGACCGAAGCGAGAGAGGCTACGGTCCGAAAGTTAGCGAGGACATGCAAATACCAAGACCGAAGCTACAAAATCAACGCGAATCAACTCCCTCCTAAAACTCATAAATTTATTTGAGTACGTTCTTCAGTCGAAAAACAGCAGAGAAGTCGCAACATTTATGAGAAGATTCGCAAGTGGCCTCCGTGATCGCAACCCACTACAAGAATCACTTTCCTGCTTGGAGATTGTACAAAGACGTCATGCTAAACTACATGTTCCCAACCGTGTTGTGTCCACGGAAAGAACCAGATTTCGACTTACTGTGGTCGCATTCTCATCTACTCGCCTTTGGCCGCTTATGTCCACACATTAACTATCATGGCATGGCAATAGGGCCCCACTTTACATTACGTCAACACGACGACACAAATCAGCGCCCACCTTCTAATGCGCGGTATGTTTTAAATCAGCGCCCACCTTCTAACGCGGGTATGTTTTAAATCAGCGCCCACCTTCTAACGCGGTATGTTTTAAATCAGCGCCCACCTTCTAACGCGGTATGTTTTAAATCAGCGCCACCTTCTAACGCGGGTATGTTTTAAATCAGCGCCCACCTTCTAACGCGGGTATGTTTTAAATCAGCGCCCACCTTCTAACGGGTATGTTTTAAATCAGCGCCCACCTTCTAACGCGGGTATGTTTTAAATCAGCGCCCACCTTCTAACGCGGGTATGTTTTAAATCAGCGCCCACCTTCTAACGCGGGTATGTTTTAAATCAGCGCCCACCTTCTAACGCGGGTATGTTTTAAATCAGCGCCCACCTTCTAACGCGGGTATGTTTTAAATCAGCGCCCACCTTCTAACGCGGGTATGTTTTAAATCAGCGCCCACCTTCTAACGCGGGTATGTTTTCAGCCAGCGCCCACCTCCTAACGCGGTATTTAAATTTGATCAAGCGCCCACCTCCTAATGCGGGTATTTAAATTTGACCAGCGCCCACCTCCTAACGCGTATTTAAATTTCATCAGCGCCCACCTCATAACGCTGGGTATTTTATTTTAAACCGTGCGCCCACCTCCTAACGCGGTATTTTATTTTAAAACAGCGCCACCTTCTAATCTGGTACTTTATTTTAAAGTGTAAACAAAGCGCTCGAACGCCATCATCTCTGCACAACATTAAGCAACGACATCATTCCAACTTACAAAGTCATATTCTCACATACATATCTTATGCAACTGTTATACACTAACTTTTATCTTAGCTCGGTCCACGTGAATTGAATCCGACGGAGCTTTGGTAACATGGAACTATATCTCACTACGAACCAAGACAAATTGGTCAAACGACCTACTTGAACGCCGATCCGCTCTTTCCCATTAATTTCGTGTCTGCGACCCGGTGTCATCCTAAGTCGACAACGGGGCATCGTTTTTGAATGTGCACCATCTTTGCAACTTCTCCCCTAATTCTATGCGATCCAGATGATCGGGACAAAATTAGCTACTCGATAACTTCTTTGGCCGAAAACTCTTTCATCGTCTCCGTCCAAAGAGGGGCATCTGTTGACACCCAATTTTGTCCCATCTTTTATGATCTTATTTGTAATTTTTAATATTTTTACACTTTTAAAATAATTTTTAAAATATAGGCATATATGTGTGTATCTTCGTATTATTATTATTATTCGCATATTTTTATATCATTTTGCATTTTATAATAATCACAAGTTATCCAAAAATTCTATATTATTTTATTCTCGCAAAATGGCATTGCATTTCCCTTTTTATTAAGCATTAAGCATTTCGCAAATATATATTTTATTATTATCACGTCGTTATGTTATTTTAAATAATTCACATCTTTTACAAAATATATATATATATATAATATATTTTAATATTAAACCCCTCTTCTATATTTTTTAATCCATAACATTTTTTTATTTCCTAACCCAAAACAATCCCTACCCAACCCAAACTAAAACCCATTTTCGTCCAAGCCCAATCCCCAAATTAAATTCCCACAAGCCCAACCCCAAAATTCGGCCAACCCATTCCCTTACCCTTCCAAGCCCAACCGGTGCCCAACATCTTTTAATTCAAAACCCACACAATCCCAAAACCCCTCAGCCCAACTCCCTTTCTTTTATTTCCCCGTCGCCCGGCCCAACACCCACTCGCCCGGCCCAACACCCACTCACCCGAAAACCCCTAAACCGACCCACCAACCCGGTCGCCCCCCTTTATACCCAAAATCTCCCCCAAAAAAAAACAAAAACCAAAAAATTCAAACCCTACCCTCCTTCAACCTCAAGCCGCCGCTGCCCCCATACCCCCATGCCCGACCGGTCACCTCGCCCCCTGCCACCACCCACTCCCTGCCACCAACCCTGACACCCCCACACCCCTCCCATCACTTCGTCCAACCCATACCCCTAAAATCCGCTACCAAATTCAGATTTTTTGCCTTTAATTCAAAATTCAAACTCGATTTTTGGGGGGGAATCCACCTATAAATACCCCATGATTGTTCTTCATTTAAGGGAGGATTTTCGGAGAAGAAAAAAAGAGATTTTGGAAGGATTTTCGGAATATACATAAAATATTTTGTTGTGTTCTTGAGTTAAAGCATTTTGGCTTCTTTGTTGTTCAAGAATCAAGTCCGAAAAGGTTTGTCATCCCCTTTGATTCTCTGATTTTTTTCTTGATTTGGGTCGGTCGACTGACTGGTCGAATCTGGTCGTAACATTTTCGAATTCTTGCATTTTATATTTATGTATGTTGGTTATCCGAATTTGGTGTTAAGATTTGATTTGGATCAACGATTTGGTCGTTATCGATTCTTGACGGTCGACCCGATTTGAATTTCCAAATTTCTTGCATTATTCTTTGTTGTTATCATTGGTTATCCGAAATTGTTGAATTTATTTGATTAGGTTGAAACACCGATCCGGGTCAACATCGATCCGGTCGGGTCGACTTATTGGGTAACATTTTCGAATTCTTGCATTACATATTCTTGTTATCGTTATCCGAATTTGGTGTTAAAATTTGATTCGAGTTTGGATTCTTGATCCGTCGTCATCGACCCGATTCGGTCGATCTTGTCGGTAATATTTTCAGAATTCCTGCATTACATATTCTTGTTATTGGTTATCTGAATTTGGTGTTAAAATCTGATTTGGGTTTGGATTATTTGATTTCGGATTCGGATCACTGATTCGGGTCGATCCGATTTGGATATTTTCAGAATTCTTGCATTTCATATTTTTGTATGTTGGTTATCTGGAAGTGATAGAATTATTTGATGACGCGTTGAATCTCCTATTCGGTCAGATTGACTGCCCGGTCAGTCGACGGTTTGAATTTCCAAATCTCTTGCATTGTTCTTTGTGGTTATTATTAGTTATCCAAAATTTGAAAAAGTCCGATTCTGCCAGATCGATTCGGTCGACCCGATTTTTGGCGTATTTCCAGATTATGGCATTTTTCATACTGCTTGCTAGTTATCTAAAAATCAATTTCGACTTTTCATTCGTCATTGCTCATGATCCGGTCGGATTTTTCCATAAATATCTCTTAATCTGTTCAGGTTCCAACATTTAATTTGGTTCGGATAATTTAATTGCTCACCGCTCGTTCCTTTGGCACTCGCTTTATTGTTTTATTAATATCGCATCTAGGCCGATGAAATTGAAATCGAGGCCGCACTTTTTCGATTCTGCTTTCAAAGATCATTTCTGTTTCGCTTTGCCCTGCTTTCGCTTTTTGCTTTACGCCATCGATTGCTCAGATATTATTATCGCTTTCTAAATACCGATTTAGGTGATGAAATTGAATTCAAGGGCGCTTTCGCTTCGCTTTCGCCATCGCTTTAAACATCCGCGGCGACGGATATCTTTCGCTTTTCTGCTTTACTGCTTTTTTCTTGTTTCGAATAAATACCGTCTGTTCGGGCGCCGCTTGCTTCGCCATCGCTTGCTCGGATTGATTATTGTTTTTATCGCTTTTACGCTTTTTCGCTTTAAAATAAACACCGTACCTTTCAGATATTGCTTTCTGCTTTACCCATTGTTTCAAAGATTAAAACATCCGATTTATCGCTTTCTGCTTTTTCGCTTTTAAATTAAACACCGTCTTTTTCGGAAATTGTTTTTTCTCGCTCGTTTTTACTACGCTCATATCGCTATCGCTTCAAGCTTGTTCGATTTAAAATTTTACTGATTTGAACACGATACTACACTTGGCCGATGAAAAATATCCGTCGATTTTGAGGCCTACACAGCTTGCAAAGACGGAAATATAACTTCCGGGCAAGGATGAAGACTTAAACCTTTATCCGAGATCAACATGTTTGGTAGGCGAGGTGACTAAAATAACCAACAAGTTATATATATTCGCAGCCACGACGTGATTATAGTGATCTTTTCTATTTCACCTCGAGAGACCAACACGCTTTAGTAGGCGAGGCAATCAAAAATAAACCACATTAGTCATATGTTTGCAGCCACGACGTGATTGGAATGTTCTTTTCAAAATTTAAGTTCGAGCCTCCGCAATCAAAACATTCAACGCTTTTGAATACGGATATGAAGTTATTTGTATTTAATTGTCTCTAACCGTTTGTTCTTGACTTGCGAGGACTAAAGTAAAAATAAAGGCAATTATTCCTCGGAGTTTATTTATTTTATTTCTTTCTTTAAATTCACTTTTATCTCGCTTTGTATTGTAATATTATTTATCGCACTTATGTAATTATTAAAATGCTTAGAATAGGCAAACTTAGGATTTATTCATAGGTTAGTTAAAGATTTGAAACCCGTCGCTAGCTTATTTATTTGTAGGCTCGCAAACTTAGAAATCCTTCGCTAGTTTATTTATTTTAGGCTCGTCACGCTTATTCAAGATTTTAAAACAACTCTTGTCATCTTTATTTGCTTCAATTAAATTGTACAAAATAAGCTTATCTTTTTATTATTATTTTTGCAACTTGTTGATTTTCGAAAGATTCGCTTCTTTGGCATTATAAAGAATTTATTGTCACAAATGCATGTTTTTCTAAAAAACTTTACATGTATCTTTCTTTTATGTCATCCGAATACGTATTTGTATAAAATGCATCATATTTACTTATATAAAATGCATCATATTTGCAAACATCTTTTTATTTATTATACTTGTAAAACATGTATTTTTCTAGCAATAATTAAATCTGAGTTTTACCGGATAACCGCAAGTTAGCGGATCTTAAAGGATGCCTAACCCCTTCCCTTTAGGATAATAAAGAACCCTTACCTAGAATCTCACTAGTTTCGCAGACCTTAAAATTGGAGTTTACACTGCAGCACTTAGTTTAAATATTTAGGTGTCCTAATTCACCGTAAAAAATAATTAGGTGGCGACTTCTCAACCCTTTTTACCCAGGAATCACCCCATACGTCCGTGCTCCGCTTTGACCCGAGCCAGGTCAAAATAGGGCGCGACATGGGAAAGTGATGGTTTCTAGTCCATTATCTGATAAAATAGTTTGGTTTCGGCGGAGGAATTTGCTAAATTTCTTCAATATAAAAAATCATTGAAGGAATCCACTTTAGTTAATGCTTTTACGGAGTCAGATAAAACATGTCTTATAACCTCTTCAAATAAATGGGTGATTGATTCAGGTGCCACAAATCACATGACAGGTAATCCTAATATTTTTTCTAGCTTTCAATCACACAAAGCACCCTTTTCAGTTACTGTAGCTGATGTATCAACTTGTAACAATGTTGGATTTGGGACTGTTAAGCCAACATCCACTATTACCCTGTCATCTGTATTAAGTCTACCAAAATTGGCCTTTAATTTGATTTATGTTAGCAAAGTTACTAAAGACCTTAATTGTTATATCTCATTTTTCCCGATCATTGTTTGTTTCGTGATCTTACGACGAATCAGGTTATTGGTAAAGGACATGTATCAGATGATCTTTACATCCTTGATGAATGGGAGCCTCAGTTTCTTGCCTGCTCTAGTGTCATGTCTCCCTTTGAAGCACATTGTCAATTGGGACATCCTTCTCTACCTTTGTTAAAGAAGTTCTGTCCTCAGCTCTAGAATATTTCTTTATTGGAATATGAGTCATGTCGATTTGCAAAACATCATCGCATCCCATTAAGTCCAATGGTTAATAAGCGGGCTGAGTCGGCTTTTGAGTTAGTTCATTCTTATGTTTGGGGACCATGTCTTGTCATTTCCAAAACTGGGCATAAGTATTTTATCACTTTTGTGGATGATTTCTCTCGGATGAGTTGGATTTATTTTATGAAGAGTCGCCATGAAGTATTTATTCACTTTTGTGCCTTTTCTTCTGAAGTTAAAACTCAATTTAATGCTTCAGTACGCACTCTAAGAAGTGACAATGCTAAAGAATTTATGTCATAATCGTTTCAGTCGTACATGAGATAATATGGTATTCTCTATCAGTCTTCATGTGTTGATACACCCTCTCAAAATGGAGTCGTTGAGAGGAAGAATAAACATCTACTTGAAACAACTCGGGCACTTTTGTTCCAAATGAAGGTTCCTAAACAATTTTGGGTAGATACGATCTCTACAGTTTGTTTTCTGATTAATCGAATGCCATCGACTGTGCTTACAGGTAATATGTCTTACAATGTTCTTTTTTCAAGCAAGTCACTATTTTCGGTGGAACCGAAGGTGTTTGGAAGCACATGTTATGTTCGAGATATTCAATTATCTGTTACCAAGTTAGATCTTAAGGCATTGAAGTGTGTTTTTCTAGGCTATTCTTTCCTTCAGAAGGGGTATCAGTGTTATTCTACTGAACTTGGGAAATATCTGGTGTCAACCGATGTGGTATTTTCAAAAACTATCCCATTTTTCTATGCACCTCCCATTTTTACGAGTCAGGGGAAGAAGATGATTGGTTAGTCTATCAGATTACTCGTGCTTCGACAGAACAATCAGCTGATGTTGTTCCTCCGTCTCCCAGTTCTTCTGTTGAGCATCAATCGGTTATTGTGCCCTCAGCTCCTACTTCATCTACGCTAGGAAGACCTCCAATTGTTCAAGTTTATTCGAGAAGGCAAGAGATCAATTATACATGTCTTGCACCAGTTTCTTCGTCATCAGATCTTCCTTCGACTGATCCTCCAGAAAATCTTAACCTCTATTGCTCTTCGTGAAGGTACACGAACTTCCAAACCAACATATTCCATTGCTAATTTTATCTCCTATGACCGCTTATCCTCTACGTCAAGATCTTTGGTTGTTTCTCTGCACCTAAAACAGTGAAGAAGGCTTTGGGTCATTTTGGATGGTATGCTGCAATGCTTGAGGAAATACACGCCTTAGAGGAAAACCACACATGGAATTTGGTGGATTTACCCAAGGGAAAGAAACCAATGGGATGTAAGTGGGTGTTCACAGTTAAAGTTAATCCAGATGGTTCTGTGGCTACATTTAAGGCTAGACTTGTGGCCAAAGGGTATGCTCAGACTTATGGGGTGGATTATTCAGACACATTATCCCCGATTGCCAAACTCACTTCTGTCCGGCTGTTCATTTCTCTAGCTGCTTTTGAGAGTTGGCCTTTACATCAGTTGGATATCAAGAATGCGTTCCTTCACGGAGACCTTCAAAAGAAAGTATATATGGAGCAACCACCCGATTTTGTTGCTTAGGGGGAGTATGGGAAAGTCTGTCACTTGAAGAAGTCCTTGAACGGCTTGAAACAGAGTCCGCGAGCTTGGTTTGGAAAGTTCAGTGAGGTAGTTCAAGAGTTAGGACTGAAAATGAGCAAATATGACCACTTAGTCTTCTATAGGCAAATCTGCAACTGGCATTATTCTCCTTGTTGTATATGTTGATGACATTGTCATCACAGGAAGTGATTTTGTGGGGATCTCCTCCAAGTCTTTCCTGCATACTAGATTTCATACGAAGGACTTGGGCCAGTTAAAGTACTTTTGGGAGTAGACTGTCTCAGAGAAAGTATATTCTTGACTTGCTTGCAGAAACTGGAAAGTGCCAAACCCCGCAGTAGTCCAATGACTCCTAATGTGCATCTTATGAAAGATGATGACGATCCTTTTGATGATCCGGAAAGATACAGGAGGTTAGTTGGAAAGTTAAATTATCTCATTATGACTCGTCCAGATATTGCTTTTGCAGTAAGTGTTGTTAGCCAGTTCATGTCTGCACCTACGGTCAAACATTAGGAAGCATTGAAGCAGATTATATGTTACTTGAAAGGAGCTCCTGGACTTGGCATATTGTATAGCAATCACGGCCACACTCGTGTTGAATGTTTTGCAGATGCTGACTATGCTGGATCTAAAATCGATAAAAGATCTACCATAGGCTATTGTGTCTTTGTTGGAGGGAACCTAGTATCACAGAGGAATAAGATGCAAAGCGTTGTATCTCGATCTAGTGCAGAATTCGAGTATAGAGCTATGCCACGAAGTGAGATTATGTGGATATATCATCTTTTAACTGAAATTGGGTTGAAGCATAATACACCAGCAAAACTCTGGTGTGATAATCAAGCGGCTCTTCATGTTGCCTCAAATCCAGTGTATCATGAAAGAACTAAACATATTGAGGTTGACTGTCATTTCATTCGTGAGAAGATTCAGGAAAATGTGATTTCCACTGGCTACGTGAAGACAAGAGAGCAAGTAGTTGATTTGTTCACAAAACCGTTGAGTGAAACTCGAGTTGACGACCTTTGTGACAAGTTGGGCATGATCAATATCTATGCTCCAGGTTGAGGGAGAGTGTTCCAGAATCTGTTCAATTATGTATATGGATAGTGTAGTTGATTTCTAGGGATTTGATGATCTAGTTACCATAGTTAACTTAGTCTCATTCATTATGTATTTATATCCTTGTACTCTTTGAGTAATATAAAGATTATTCTCTATATCTTCTGATTACATGTTCTAAAAGAGAAATCGTCCTGGCATTATTGGCAGCTTATGCGTGGGTGAAGTGTAAGAGGAAAGAAAAAAACTGCACAGAAGTCTTCAAAGTTGCAAAAATCATAGGTCGTCCAGGTAGCAGATTCTTTGTAGGAGAACGTTATGTTCGACTCAGCCTGTTGAAGGGCCAGCATGATTTTGACATGTTGATCCTTCGACTGAAAGAATTGGTCTCCCAAGAATATGAAGCCAGTGCACAAGCTATGTCAAGTTCTTATTAGATGATTATGATTTATGCATATCTTCCCTGAGAATTCATCATGTACTATTTACCTTCTATATGATTTAAAATGTCGTGTAAACCTTCCAAGACTTTCAAACTTTGTTTACTGAAAGTGTAATAATCTGAGAATAATAGTGCAGAAAAGAAAAGTTGAGGCAAACTGCAAAATATATCCAATTCTTCCTGCATTGCACTAATCTTAGTAATGCCACACCCCTTTATGCCAACAGGATTAAGCCAATAATAATTCACAGATAAATGAAGAAATGTTCAAGAGAACTGTCTAGTCGCGTAGCTACAATGTACCTGACACAAATTGATAGTCCAATTGCGAAAGATTCAAATTCTAATCAACAGGGTGTTTAGCAGCAACTAATTTCTTTGTCCTTTCAAGAACACCAAAAAATATGGATCCTCCAATGCCTATCCAAAGTACTCTTGGTCCCATTCCCTGGAATACAACGATAAAGAATTAACTTTGCTTGCTTCATCATCAATCATAGTTATATTATATTAATTGTCAATATTATATATAGTCATCACTTCCCACAGGAATTTCTTGCTGAACTCTGTTGCAACACTAAAAATCCTAGTGCTTTTTATATGAAATTGTTGAAGAGATTAACTGTTCGAAGAAACTGATGTTACTTTGGATCTGCGTTCTCACCAACAGATGAAAGATGACAGACGACATGTCAAATTTCAAGACAAAGTTTTGGAAATAAAATACGAGAAAAGGAGAGAATGATCGAGGATGATGTTCCTATCATATATTATGGCTGACAAACTAACAAGCTATTATGAAAATTTGTAACTCAATCAGCGTAAGGAAGTTTATGCCACGGACATCTGCACTCTTCTTTTTGGAGGGAAAAGATAAAAAGTGGCATTGAAATCACTATGTTTGTAATCAAGCATATGCACGTAAGTCATAGGATACGAAGTCACTACCTTAAAAAGAGTAGAGGCTCCTTCTTCTCTTACAATAGTGTTAACACAATGCATAATGCCTTCATACTGCTTTGCTGAACCCTGCAAGCGTAAAATAAATAAACATAAGCAGTCAGGTTTTCAATAATGAACAAGAGAGAGATGTGAGGGCACCAAACCTGAACCATCAATCTAGTTTTAATCACATCAAGAGGAGTAGTTATAGCTCCTGTTATTGCACCTGCAATTAATGTGAGATTCAAATGTAACAGATCTTGGAAGAATAGAAATTATTGCCGTGATATTAAATGTATAATGGGCTTAACGTCAGAAGAATTTAGATACAAGCTATGCATATTGTTTCTTTGCACCCATTTCCAATTGATTTCTAATAGGAGAAGCTCAACTCACTTGTATCCAAACCTTGCCACCTATAACCTCTAATTCTTCAGCATCTTATGATGCTGTCACATCAGAGCTTCTCAGAGCAGGAGGAACAAAATAATGGAAGTCTTTACCGTCCAAGACACTACATAGGATGAAGGACGACTGTCAAGTGATAATGTTTCTCTCTAAAGTTTTTCTTCTTCTTGTTTTTTTTTTGAGAAGCATGTCCTAACATAGATTAGCTTGAAATTGATCCTCAATCCATAGATTATTCCATAGACTGTAAGCAAAAGGCTCTTGTTGATTCATAAATATGTGCCGTGTTCATGTGTGTAAAGGATACAGACTATTCCACTCTTTGAAAAAGTACATTGCTAATGTATGATTGTTTCTTAAGTGATGGATTTCTGCAAATATCAGTGTACCAGTCGAGAAGCTAAATGACACAGATGGTATCAGAGAAATTGGAAATAGTCCAAGACATGTGATTACCTGCAAAGGCACCAATCATTGCATTCTCGGGATCTTTAAGGTCCCTTTTTGCCTGCATAAGAACAAACGTATGTCTCTTTTCCAAGAATAAGAATATAAGAACAAGTTTTTGTATATTTACCGGCAGAAAGAAGAGTTTATATACAATCAGTCGGCTTACAATTTATGTAAATTCTCTTGAAGTGAAAAGCAGAATGAAATTAAGCAGTTCCACCTCAATGCATAAAGAAAAATATAATAAATGGTTGAAATCTTACTCGTATACTGGTGCTTCAATTTTATTTTACTTAATTGCACAAAAGGAATAAAGGCTGAAAACTTCCGTTGTAATTGTCAACTCTTGTAATCTTTATGTTTGAAGACAGAAGGTGAATTTTGTAACTAGACATTTAACGACGCAACTATGCTTTGAATTTGTCATGTGTGACAGAACCGGTAATATTGATGCAATTGATTACACAGCCAACTTACAGCTAACTTATACCCCATCCGCATCTGCTCGTATATACAGAACTGGATAGCATCAAATGGTAAGTCTCGCAGAAGAAAAGAACCATAACCCTGCACCCAAGAAAGAAAACAATGGGTTTTCAAAAGGTTGGGCAAAAAAACCATCATTCAACATAGATATAAGCTATGTTGCTCGGACTCTTCACTTTCGGTGCCGCACCCGTGTCGACACGGGTGTTGGTGTGGGATCCGTACCTGATTTGGTCAACCGATTTTGGATACTTTGACCAAAATCAATGGAGGAATTTCGGACAGATTCAATGATTTCTTTAATCCAAACAAAAGCTAAGGTGAAATTGAAGAAAATGGAATACCTTGTATATAGAAATTTATGTGTCACTCATTTTCCTTTTATCTCCTTCCGGGATTCTCCTTTTGATCAAAATTTCTCCTCAAGTTTTTCACATAATATCTCATAATTGAGGTTTTATAACTCTATTTTTAGATAATTGAATTATATTTAGCCGAATCCACATACCCGTATCCATACCTGGACCCGTATCCCTGAATCTTAAAATTTAGATCTTGAAGGATCCGACCTCTAGATCCACACCCGTATCGGACACCTGCACCCGAGTCCGAGCAACTTAGGATATAAGTTTGTGATAAATTCCCGAAACAAACACCTACTTACAGCATAAAGGCCTCTAAACCCTTCCTTAGCAACAATGAGTCGGACCGCATCAGGGGCAGAAGCGAATTGGCCAGTCTGCATCCTTTGCTTAACTACCTGTAAGTTATTCACAGCTTAAACCCGTGAAGCAACACCAAAACGTAGGATGGGAAAGGTTTCATTACCTCAGTGGGTACACGAACAATAGAAGAAGCAGCTCCACCAACAGCACCTGCAGTCTAAATTAAAGTGTAAATAAGCTTTTATACTCTATATATTTGAAATGTGGGACGTTTATTGCTGGCCCTTTTCTTAATTTATTCATCATAAATATGGGGTGTCTGACATTTTATCAGTTGTAATACTTACCAAATGAGCTATGGCACTAAGGTTTTCAGGTACGCTGTCCAGCAATTTTCTCTTTGCAAGTTCATATACACCAACAAATATTGCCGATGCTCTGCGAAGAACAATGTGGAGTCACAAATCTGCTTTGATGAGCAAAAGTAATGTATTCGGAGGAAAGCATTCCCAGAATCCCAAAAGACTAAATATTTGAAGGCTGCAACTTGGTTATAGAATTCAATAATGTGTAGAAGATGAATTCCACAAATAAAGATCTAGTGACCATATTGTTGAATGGTACAAGTGCAACAGTGATTTTGTAGGTGCTATACAACAACAACAACAACATACCCAGTATAATCCCACCAAGTGGGGTCTGGGGAGGGTAGAGTGTAACAACATACCCTTTGACAGATATGGTGGTTGTTTCCGATAGACCCTCGGATCAAGTAGAAGTGAAGAGAAATGGCAATAATAAGCAGTAATAGTAGCAAGAAAATGAGATAACGAAGTGAAAAAAAACGCGCAAGTAGTAATAGAAAACTAAGAATAGGAAATATGAGAATACTAAAATAATATGACGGAAATAAGATTGATCCTACACTAAAGGGAAAAATACTAATCCTAATATTAGCCCTCTACCCTAATCCTCGATCTCCACACCCTCCTATCTAAGGTCATGTCCTCGGTAAGCTGAAACTCGCCATATCCTGCCTGATTACCTCTCCCCAATACTTCGGCCTGCCTCTACCTCTCCTCTAGCCTTCCATCGCCAACCTCTCACACCTCCTCACCGGAGCGTCTGGACATGTCCAAACCATCTCAGCCTCGCCTCCCGCATCTTGTCTGCCACGGAGGCCACTCCCACCTTGCTTCGAATTTCTTCATTTCTGACCATATCTCTTCTAGGGAAATATTTCTCATCATCACCCTGATGGTTAACACACAATTCTCTTCATTCATTGTTGTTATATTACCGAACACAAGTCAAACAATTACAAATAACATCAGTCCTTTCACATTTGATCCGCTTAATTGTAAGTAACACTCATGTCAGGTGGGTTAAACAACAGATTTTAAATAAAGGTGGCTTTTTTTAGATAATATAGTGGGAAAATATTAATAAGGGAAGCTATTGGTAAAAGAAATTTAGTGTTAATCTTGTCATGCATGCAGAAACCTATACAATTTTCAGAAAGGAATATAAAAAATTTAGATGGTACTCCCTCCGGATCAAAAAGAGTGTCCACTTAGCCTTTATTTTGTGGATAAAAAAGAGTGTCCACTTATCAAATCAAGAAATTCCAGATTTTCCCTTATTAAGTGTTAAGCGACCAAATCCCAATACCTATTTAATTAGGGTAGTTTAGTCAAATTACATATTTTTGCCTAAGAGTTAGTATTTTCCCAAGGGGTGTGCAAATGGCTAAGTGGACACTCTTTTTGATCCGGAGGGAGTACAACAGAGAGAAGCCCAATCACAAGCCTAAATTTTCTTGCCTACAATAATTGATGCTTGCATCTTTCTCTCTCTCTCTATTTTCCTTACTGTTTAAGGGGGAGAATATAACTAGTTTGGCTTCATTTCAGGTTACTATAAACTCAATTAGGCAGACAAGTATCATACAGAACTATAAAACGTTAACACCTCACATCAAAGATGAAAGTGATAGTGTCCAGAGTCCTTTATCGAACTTCCTGTCATGTGCATGTTCCTATTTTTTGTTATCAACAAAGTAGTCATTATCCAAATTACTATTTCAAGCAACTGCATATGATTTAGTGATGATGAAGCCAAATATATAAACTGTCAGCAAAAGAAGTTCACACAGTTTGATGTCTTGTTCAGTTCAATTAAGTCTTCGGACTGGACAAGCCTTTTGTACACATAATGTATTGAGAAAGGACCTGAGTGAAATCTTTATAATGCACAATATGCATCGAATAAGGAGTTCATCCATGGATTCAGATTCACATATTCAAAATACGAACTACTTACGGTAGGACACCAACAAGATTTCCAGCCAATCCTGAATAAAGACCTTTCAAAATGATTTGTCCCCCACCACGAACTGCCTAACATTAAAACATGAAAAACTGGTCAAATCAACTAGTATAGTATAAGCGTTGACAAGATTCACTTATCTGAAGTCCTTGTATAAATTAAATCAAACTTAAAGAAATTGATACTCCATTTAGCAACTAGATAGATGAGAAATAAAAGGTTTAGAATTAGTTAGAAATTGTCAAAAGCTAATCTCATGGTCTTAACTACTCAGAGTCAGAATATCAAGTGAAAAACTTTCAGAGTTAGTATGTGCTAAAAGATAAGTAGTAGGAAGAAGGAAGAACAATCATAGAAGATACACCATGAAATGTTTCACAGAAAAAACCTGCTTGAAGTCGAGTTTTAATTGTATCAATTGGATACAAAGCAGCTTCTACAACAACTCCAGCAGCAGCTCCAGCTACAGCTCCCTCTAAAGAAGTCCAGTGTAAGATATTATAATAAAAAAGTAGAGGTAAATGGTAAAAGTCATTGTCTTGAATCTGTCACAAGAAATGTACACAATACCAAAAGCAACACAAATAGAAGGCTTTAACTCTAAAGCTGCGGAGATATAACTATCAACTGCTCTTCCTAGAGGGATATAATGTCAACCGAGTTCATCTACAATCCAAAAGAGCACTTAAAGGAGTCATTCAGCAATACCACCTCAATTTTGCAAAATCATCGGATGAGATGCATAAATTAATACCATTTTCCCCAACTATGTGCCGCAATAAAATGATAAAGAACACACAAAGATACCAGATCTAAAATCTTCTGACTCCTGAGATGATTTCAATCACACTTAAATAGGCTTCTTTACCGACCTTTAAATCCCCCAGTCTTTTCAAAAGCCACTCAAACATAATGTACATCTAATTTATTAATAGAATGGGCTTCTAGTCAATAAGTAAATGAATAAACTTAGCTTTACGAATTCCCAAGCACTCCATCCTCTGCATATGTTTCTATGCGGACTTCATGCACAGTGGTGACCTAGTGCAGACACGACAGAGCACAAGCAATGGTCCCCTTATAACACTATTAAGTATGCCAAATTTTGTTTCACTTGAAAATTCATAATTCTGTATTATAGTCTTGCTAATTATTGCGGTTATCCTGGAAGCCGTCTGAAATTTGTATAAATAAGTGAACTGAAAGTTTTTAAAACACAATTTGTTTCAAAGGCGACGTAAAATTTACCAGAAGAAGCAAAATTCTTTCCTTAAATCTTCTATTTTCATCTTTACTTTTTCAGGTTCATATTAAAAGGTTCAATCACTCTCTAGTAAAGCTAAAAGTCTTGATCTAATCAGTAAAACTCTAGAAAATATTGTGGTAACTTCCAGAGCAATAAGACAACTTACCACATAGTATGCGTAAGAGATCAAATGGACTCTGTTGTTTGCTGATTGATGCAATAGCTTTCTTTGACTCGTGGTGGCAGTTAAGTGCGTCGAAGTTCAGTCTATCTTCTGCAGAAGAATTTCGTATCATCAAAAGCACCAAAAGGAAACATCAATCATCTGATTTATCTAACCTTTTCTAAAGGTCTTACGAATCATTTCGAAACTTGTGAAAGGTATAAAGAACAATGATTTTGCAAATGAAAGTAGCCTGGTGAAAAGGAAAAGCACGCACGTCAACTTAATAGTTCAGCTGACTGCAACCAATCTAGCTAGTACATATGATAATTTACCTTTGAATTATTATAAACACCACATGAAACAGAAAAAAAAGTTTGCTTATCCAGAATATTAATAAAAGATTGAGATTCACAAATATCATAGGGTTAAAATAAAATCATCATTTTACTCTGAACTGAACTTAAACCACGTCAATTAAGCTTTCGAGTAGGTGATGCAACATTTCCTAAAGTATATGTTTAATCATAGCACATACAGTAAAACTTTCAATTTAACTATAATTACAAACTTCATTTTTAAAAACGATTTACAAATATATCCGAATCTGTGTCCAAACTGAGCAACTAGATCGTACCCCAAACCTGGTCACTCTTTTTTGGTAAAAACTTACTCACACGCGGTGTATACACCAAACTCATGAATGTGAGACGAGTGTAATCATCACGCTGAATTGAACTGAAACCACGCCAATTAAGCTTTCGAGCAGGTGATGCAAAATTTCCTAAAAGTACATGTTTAATCATTGCACATACAGTAAAACTGTCAATTTAACTCTAGTTACAAACTTCATTTTAAAAAAATGATTTACAATGACACCCGAATTGGGATCCAAATTGAGCAATTAAACTCTTTTAGAGCCAATGGGCTTTTAAATTTCAAATTTCCACACTTGAAACGGAATGAATGCAGCCCAATAAACAATGTAGATGCTTCAATTAAGAAAATAACCGGTGGTTATTCTTCAAACAAGGCAGCTAAAGGACATGTAGAGATAATTACTCGGCAATTCCGTCTTGGAGTTGATAGCCATTGCGTATCGCTGAAAAATAATCAGTAAAAATGAAACTACAATTAAGAATTATGAACACCTGTGCTTGTAAACAATAGCAAATTGCCCCCTGAATTAATCTAATAAAGAAAAATAGTGCTCAGTAAAGGTGCGGTGTAGAGATGGGAATGGATGCGGATCCGGTCCGGATTCGGTGGATCTAGATTCGTTTTATAGGATATGGATCTTCAAAATTTGGACCCGATGGATTCGGATCGGATCCGGATTCATTTTTGACGGATCAGATCTGGATCTGGATCTTGTATTTGAGATCCGTATCCGGTCGAGATCCGACCCGTGAATCCACTTTTTATTAAATATATTCATAACCTAGAACGTAATTTTATATGTATTTTCTCTTAATTTTCAAAACAAATTTAATTTATCCCCGCATTAACTCAAAAACTAAAAAATAAAGAGGTAACTTTGATAATAAAATAAATGTTATATTAGTGAATGACTAACATCTCCATAGACAAGTAGTTAAAATTATATTCACTTTATTTGTGAAGATTTTAAGCACATGCAAGTTCTGCATTGTGAAAATACTAGTCAGCATTTTCCACAACTATTTTCATTGTCCAACATTTTCAATTAATAACTCACAATCAAAACGAAACAACGAACAAAATATCTCATATGAACATTTCAAAATTGAAACACAATAAACTGTTAGCTAAGTAAAAATCGTTGGTCATTTTAATAAAAAATTCTTAGCAAGACAAATTTTTTTACATGTGGATCCAGATCCGATCCGTGGATCCGATGGATCCGAATTTGGATCTAATTTTTATAGACCCGACGGATCTGGATTCGAATCTGAATTCAGGTATGGAAAACGAATTTGGATCTGGATCTAATAGGATCCGATCCAGATCCGATCCGTTGCCATCCCTAGTGCGGTGCAAGAATTTGAAGCAAATCAAAGTGACCAAGAACTTAAGAGAAAAGGCCCAAAATAGTCCCTTAAGTTTGGGTCTTGGTTCAAAATAATCCTTATTTTATACAGTGGAGCACAAATAATCCTCCACCTATATAAAATTGGGGCCTAAGGCTGCTTCAATAGCTTTAACCTTCAACTGGCCATGGATTCGGGTAAACTCGATACTTATTAATGATATTTGGTGTCGATCACATAGTTACCTCGTTATTTGGGCGTGGCATAATTTATTTTCTAGTGGTATTGGGGATGGCAACGGGTTCGGGCGGTTTTTAAGATTATGCAGAATGGTGCAGATTTAAGGTTGTGGGGTGCGGGGGCGGGTCCCGGCAGGACGGTGTAGGGAGGGCTGGTGGGATCCGCATCGTCCCGTTCCTGGTCCCGTCGGAAAAGGGGATCGGGTTGGGACTGGATCGGGTTTTTCTGATTTTTTTTTTGCACTTACTTTTAAAAAATAACATATATATAAACACCTCAATAATTGAATAAGATAGTGTAATAAAAATATTTCAAGACTGTTTTTCTACCTATTATATTATTTAATAGAAATATAATTTTTTATAATACAATTGTCAAAATTGCAACTTTGTGTTGATGAAAGTTGCAAATAACATAGTAAAATTGCAATTAAAAAATTACATTCAAAAACACTATTTCTAGTTTCTTTATAATTTCTTGTGGTTCTTCGGTTGAAATTGGTATTTATTGGTCAAATTGCTCGACGTCGCTTCCACCTCTGTCGGATACGATTTCGTTGTAGTTTTCGTCTTCTTCTTCGTTGATCTCCGGTTGACCGCATCTTCTCCGCTCCGCTCGTATCAATCTCTGAATAATACTGCAATCTTCAAGTTGTCTCCCGTTAATGAGTGTATGTGCTCTCCTATTTGAAATCTGCCGGCGGAAAAAACGCTTTCAGACGTTGTTGATGACGCTTGAATGTTCAACACATCTCGGGCCATCTTTGACAGTGTCGGAAATGTCTTCTCATTCTCCCTCCAATATTTCAGCAAGTCTTCACGTCTTTCTTCATTGAGAACTGTTTGGTACGGTACAACATCCTGCAAAACAAAAACATCAAACTCGCTAACTTGGTTAGTAGTGTTACCACTATACATTCTATGACTAAGGCTTTCAATACTAATCGCATAAACGATATGTCTTTTTTGAGGTTGTGTTGAAGAAGAAGATGATGTTATGGAAGTCGGTTGGTTGCTAACACTTTCTTGTTTGTAATGCCTATATATTTTTTTGCATTCATCTTGTATGCTAGACAACACTTCTTCTTTAGTTTGTTCAATAGGTGGTGGATCATTTGGATTTTTTGGAGTCAGAGATGGAAGTACTGCTATACAATCATAAATAGTTTCAATTAGTGTTTTACAACTGTCTATTTTAATAGTAAGATTTAATACAACACCAATAATATAAATAGTGGGAACAAGAATAAAATATTTTTTTAATTTGATAAACATTTTTTAATAGATGCTTTATAAGCTGGGTTTTTCATATATCCACTAAGTAATAAAAATATTAGAGCTATATAAAAACAACATAGTTGAAATAGTAGGATAATATATACCGAAAAATTATTTTGTTGCTTGAAAAAATTTCTCTAAAAATATAATAAGTTCGGAAATTTTTCCCCAATCGCTATCTACAATCATATCAGCTGGGTTTTGATTATGAGAGTTGAAAAATAAAGTTATAGATTTTCTATAGTCATAAGCAACAAGTAGTTGCTCGTATAAAGAATTCCACCTAGTGGGCACTTCTTCTGAAATTTTTCTATAAGGTAGTTGACAATCGTGACAAGTTTTTTTAATATTCTCTTCTTCGTTGTATTCTACTATTTTTAAAAATGAAGTTTATAGCAAATTGTATTTTACTAAGAATGTCTTCAAAAAGTGATAGACTATCCTTTACAATTATGTTATATATATGGCACACACATTTTATATGAAAATGATCTGAAAAAGATGGAGTTAAACTATTTTTAAAAATTGTAATAGCGTAATTGTTAGAAGAAGCGTTATTTAATGTAATAGTCATAATTTTATCAGTTATTCCGTAATAATCGCACACTTGATAAAAATTTTCTGCAATAAAAGTATCAGTGTGCCTATCATCTATATATCTATACGCTCAGATACGTTTTTGCATAGGCCATTTATAATCTATCCAATGACATGTTACCGTTAAATAATCATGGTCGTTAGTACTACGGCCTATATCAGAAGTGATAGCCACTTTTCCATTAAAATGATATAATGAATAACGTAAATATTGTTGATATTCATGTGCGAATTTAAATACATCTCTCTTAACAGTTGATCTAGGAAAATCGTTAAAAGCAGGATTATACATATCTCTAATGTAATGAATAAAATCAGGAGATGAAGGAAATGAAAAAGGCAAACCCTCCACCGTAACTAATTTTGCTATTGCTTCCCTATCTCTATGTTTATCGTATTTAGGGCCAACAATTCCCCCGTCATAGGGTTAATTTGACCATGTACTTGATCCGGGACAGTATGTGAACCTTGTACCGACTGAGAGGGCATTGGCGCACCCGATTTTTCAGCCAGGTATTGGTCCCACCTAGCTTTGTGAAAGTTTTGTACGTGTCTCATTAAACCTCCCGTCCCACCCTGACCTTTTTCCATTTTAAATTTATAAACATTTTTACAAATTTGACATCTAACTACTTAATTCTCTTCGTCCCTATAAAAAAAATCAATGCATCTAATTTTAATTTTCGTTTTATTAGGCCTCGTCTCATACTAGAGGAACAGGAGGCGTTACAATTGGAGGTGCACTAGTGAGTGTATCATCTAGATTAGTGGGTGTGTCATCTAGATTATCTTCTAAATTAAAGTCTGGTTGAGTTGCAGAAATTATCCCGTCATCTAAATCTAATGGTATTTCAGGAAAAAATTTAGTTTCATGATCTATATGTGTGTAATCAACCAAATCATCTTCTCTAGGAATAAGATGACTAGAAGAAATATATCTGCCTTTGTTACCCCTACTAGAAGAAGCACCCTTACCCTTAAATATACCTCTTAATCCTTCCATTTTAATTATACTAATAAACAGTTAAAGTTAATGAAATTAAGTGCGCTAATTAAAATAAAGTAACAATAATAATTTAAAGAAGGAACGAATGTACCAAACACCGACGTAACGTCGACGTGTAATAGAGGTTGAAAATTAAAACTTTGCTCAATGAATGATCCTCAAGCTAGTTGCCAATTTCACTCCCAATTTTTGACCTTTGATGTAGTTATACAAATTACAAATGAATAAATAAAATTTAATATTTAGTAGAGAATGTAGATTTGTAGAGAGATAGATTGAGAGATTAGAGAGATTGTAGGAAGATTTGTGAGAAAGATGAAGAGAAAATGAAGTATTTATAGTTGAGAAATTGGGTTAAAGTGTAAATATATTAACTTAGAGATTAAAAATAAATATTAAGGGGGTAGGGGGAGGCAAAAAATGGTCGGTGCACAACGTCCAAAATATAAAATGGTTGTTGTGCAACAACCATTTTTTAACAAAGGGGAGGGACTGGGCGGGATCGGGGATGGGCGGGCGTAGCGGGACTGGGGCAGGACGGGCCCGGGCGGGACGAGCCCAGATCCCGTCCCAATTCGAGTCCCATTACCGTTTTTTTATAGCGGGGTAGGGGCGGGACCGGGCCGCTCCACCCCGCTTGCCAGCCTTAGGTTTAGTGTAGTGCGGTCTATGCAGATATAAACTTAATTTTATGTTTTCATATGCTATAAGAGTTGTAGAGCACCCCTCGCGGGTAAGAATATGCAAATACATATCATGACGAATTTATTATTTTCTATTCAAATTATATATATTTTCTTTAAATGTATATTTATATGGGAATCGGGAACATATTTTAGTGTATACAGTTGAATCTTTTTTGTTCTTTTTTTGTTTGGATAATTTCAGAAAATTTCCTCTAGGTTTTTCTTTATAACAGTCTCCTCCCTTGTGGTTTGATATTATGTATGCATCACTTATTCTATTTATTTATAACGAAATTTATTTAAATGATGAAATTCTAATAATATTCCAAAATTACGGGCATTAGATTTTCTTATTTATTAGTACTACTATATTCTTAAAGCCAAGAAAAAAAATCACTTTTTTTACCGTAATCAAAACATGACACTTGATTTAGTTTTTGTTTGGCCATTTAAAGAAGCTGCAAGTATTTAGGTAATGTATGAGTCATTAAACTGTTTCAATCACTCATTTTAATTGGATACTTAAAATAATTGAGTAATGAAACATGCAGAATAGCGTACTACAATTTTAGGAATTGAATGGATAAAGAAAATGATCAATAATGACTCACATAATTAATAACAAAAAAATAGTAAAATTTCTTGTAGAAAAAGGGAAAATGAAAACAGAAAAGGATCGCAATATATTAATCTTGTATCGTAGAAGTTGTTTATACTTATGTAATTCTGATAAAAGTAGCAAGAAAATTCTGAAAAATTCAAGCACACATGAAATTTTGGAAATGAAGTTTTCGACAGCCATTAGTTCCATAATTAATGGCTCTTTTATTTTGATTTCAAAGGGCATTTTTTTTTTACAAGAAAATCATTTAAACAAGTTTTTTTATAAGAAAATTAAAATAAGGGACGTTTGGTATAATATTTCAAATTATAGGGGAGGTCAGTTTCATATAGGCAAAAAATGGAGGGAGGTCTCTGATTTTTTTTATTTTTTATTTTTGTATACGGTTGAATCAATTTCTTGAAAAGGTATTTTTATTTTCAAATAAGAGTGATACCGATCAATTTCTTGTCTTGTGCTATATCAATGGAACTGTGGAACATAATGTTTTCTGATTTAAAATGATATTTTGCCACTATTATTGGTCGAAGTTGTTAAACATGAAAAAAAACTAATAATAATTTTAATATAGCTTATTAAAATGTCAAAGATAGTAAATGAAAATGTTCAATCCAAAAATTGACAGTCCTTTACTGGAAAATCTGCAATTGACCTCTCTAAGAATTTAATTTCAAGTCATTATCTATTAAATTAATACACCTTAGCAGGAAAATAAAAAAGAATTTTATGAATTCATTTTTTGTAAATGTGTAAATATAGGAAACAATATATTCCATACCCATAATTAGAATATTTCCATATATTGTGTAAATATAATTATGGTAAGACTAGGATTCCTCTTTTGTATAAGCTTATGATTCCTATTGTATAAGGGATGAATATTGTACTCTATATATACCTTGATATTAATGAAAGACTCCCCAAGGGAGATTAATATCATCTAACATGGTATCAGAGCTAAGATGACGAACTGCAAAGAGATGCCTACTCCAGTTGATTCCAAATCTAAGCTCAGTGCTATGGATGGTGCTCCAGTCTCTGATCCTACTCTGTATAGGAGCCTTGCAGGTGCACTTCAGTATCTCACATTCACCAGTGCGGACATAGCTTATGTCGCTCAAAGATATGTGCTTATTCATGCATGCCCTCGGGAGTCTCATTTCATCGTTCTTAGCGTATCATTCGATACATTAAGGGCACTCTTGATTATGGTTTGCACCTATATCCTCTGCGCACCGACAAGTTGCTTTCATATACGGATGCAGATTAGGCGGTGTCAGGACGCGACGCTCCACCTCCGACTTTTGTATTTTCTTAGGGATAACTGATTTCTTGTCCGCAAGCGACATGCTACCCTATCTCGCCCAGAAATCTGAGACGTTGCAAATGTAGTAGTTGAGATTTGTTGGCTCGAAATTCTTGTTAGAATTTGTCCTTTGCGTTAGGCATCTATTGTGTATTGTGATAACATCTCTCACAATCTATCTTTCTCATAATCAGGTTCAACATCAACCAAGCATATTGAGATAGACCTACACTTCGTGAGAAAGTTGCGTTAGAGCCATGTCAGTGTTACATGTTCCATCATCCTATCAAGATGCAAACATATTTACCAAAGGACTTCCCAGCTTATTTCTTGACTTGAGATCAGATCTCGCCTCAAGATCCGGCCTCCTCGCTCCGAGGGGTGTGTAAACGATGTAAATATAGGAAACAATATATTCCCTACCCATAATTAGAATATTTCCATATATTGTGTAAATATAATTATGGTAAGACTATGATTCCTCTTTTGTATAGGCTTAGGATTCCTATTGTATAAGGGATGAATATTGTACTCTATATATACCTTGATATTAATGAAAGACTCCTCAAGGGAGATTAATATCATCTAACATTTTTAGTATCAAACTAATTTGAAAAGAAAAAAATTAGAAAGAAAATATGCTAGTAGGGCAGGGCGGGTTGAAAACATAATTTTTTGCTATGTGGGGTGGGGTTGTAGTTTCGCGGATTTAAACGAATTTACCTCACAACTTCATCGCCCCGCAACGTTTGTCATCCCTAGACATAAACAATGGAATTGGTTGTATATGTTCCAGTGGTATTAGTCACGTTTTAAACAAGAATAAGGGATAATAGGTTGCCCGTAAAGTTAAGGTATTAAAGTAAATTTTCGACATTTTAGGTTGCAATTTATGTGCATTTCCTAAGAATCATAAGTTTTTTTTTCTCTTTCTTAATTCCATGTATAATAATCACATAAATTAACACGGAGTAGATTGCCAGTTTCTAAAGTATTCAAGAATCACACAAGTCGTTTGCTCAAGTATATTAATAGCCCATAGTGTACGTTAGGAGGTAAGGTTGAAACCACTTTTTTTTTTTAATTTATAAGGAAAAATATCTAAAATACATCCTAATTTTTGCTCGAATTTGCCGTAACACACCTAACTTTTATAGGGTCCTATTACCCCTTTGGATATATTTTTAAAGAATTTCTTTAGCATTTATCGAGTGAGTTGGATAACAATTCAAATACGTGCTGAACAAAACGTCATAAAAACAAAGAAGTTCGGTCATTTTCAGATCATTTCACTCTTCGAATAAAACAAAGAAAGAACTAGAGTTCTCTCCTACACTCTTGACTTTTTTCATGGAGAAATCAGTTGATTCTCTTGAAATTTGATCTTGTGAATCATTATATCCTTTCATAATCGAGTCTTGACTTGTGTATTATTGGATTTTGATTCGAATTTTTCAAGATAAATGCATTAAAAATATATTCATGAGGTAATAGGATCATCGTACAGATTAGGTGTGAGATAGCAAATTATAGCAAAGGTTGGGGGTGTATTTTAGGCATTTTTCCGATTTATAAAGGAACAATTACGATGTATGTTAATTAGGGTAACAATGCTATCAAAATTGACCCACAATTTTAAATCTTACAAAAAAATGGCCCACTCCCTCCTCTCCTCCCTCTCTCTTGCGCGTTCTCTCTCTCTTCGATTTCCGGTTCACTCCGCCGGAAAATAGAGAAAGAGAGAAACTGGACATAGAGTAGCGAACACCGCCGGCTACTCCAACGACGATTTGAACCTCCTACGCCGGTTCTAGGAAATCAAAGGAAAGCGAGCGCCGCCGTAGTAGGTGGCGGAAGTAGAAGAAAATCAATAAGGTACCGTCTCATGGAGAAGACAGTGACACCACCGCCGCCGACGATGCTATCGCCGCCGACGATGCTATCGCCGCCGATGCTGCGATGAGTTTCTCTCTCTCGCTCTCTCAGATCTGGTGGTGGTGAATCTCAGATCTGGTGGTGGTGAATCTCAGATCTGGTGTGGCTGGTGGTTTTCAACGGTTCCTCCTCCTCTCTTTCTCATATCTAGTGTGACTGGTGGTCACCGGAGCTCCTCTGCTACTGCTGCTCCACCGGTTCCTCCTCATCTCTCTCTCAGATTTTGTGTGGTCGGTGATCGCCGGAGCTCCTCCGCTATTGCTGCTTCGTCGTTGGTGTTTGTATAATATAGTATATGAGTGTATACACACCTCTTATACACTATTACAAATTTTATAAATTCATATACATAATGTATTTGACTTGTATAGTTTTGTATATAAGTGTATAACATTGTATAGAAGTGTTTTGGGCTATATTTTTGCAATGTAAATTTGGACTATAATTTTGCAATATAAGTGAGTAAAGTGTATTTTTTGAAGTTTTCCCATTTATAAATATACAATAAAGCAAATTTCCAGCAAAACCGGAAAAAAAGAAATAGGAAATCATAAAAGAAAGGGATTAAAAATTGAGCACTTGATTGAAATCAAGCTTTTTTTTATTACATACAGGGTGGGGGTTTAATTAAATTTATAAATCCTAATAAGTAATAAATCATTAAAAAATAATTTAAAATCCACAATTTTCTTCATAGAGATACTTAACTAATAAGTGACCGGAAAAAGCAAGAGAGTAGTAAAAGTATATATTTTTATTAGAGGGGAGCTGCCGATTCTGTCTAGGAAAAGGTTTTTGACTAGTTCTCTCCGTGTTGGATTGTGACTTGTTACAAAATAGCATTCTATAAATTCATTCATTCCTCTACACGATTTGCACCATAACATAACAATTCCCAAGCCACGACCATGGTTGACATATTGCCTGAATGCCTCTAGGCTCAAATTCCCAATTTTCTTCCGTTACTCTCGGCTCAAATTTCGAGAATTCTTCTCGGTTTCTGGCCGACTTCTTCCTCTTTCCTTCCCAAATTTTCTTCCTAATCTCTAATTCTCCTATTGTTATTTCGTTATGTCTACGTCAAAGAACATGTTTCATCCAGCCCTTACAGTTTCCAACATCAGGAACCACATCCCTATTGTTCTTTTGATGAAAAACGTCTAATACACGACATGAGCGGAATTATTCAAAATTCATGCACGCTCGCATCAAGTTCCCCATCACATAATTCCCTCAACACCTGGCACAAAGGAGGTGCCTAACCCCGAGGAAAATCCTACGTTATGGACGACATTTGATGCTACCGTTCTCCAGTGGATTTATTCCACTATTTCTACCGACCTCCTACAAACAATCATTGAGCCCGACACTACGGCAATGGAAACTTGGAATAGAGTGTGTGATATATTCTAAGATAACAAGAATTTTCGTGTTGTCACCCTCGAGCAGGAATTTTCACATGTCCACGTGATAGATTTTTCTAACGTTTCGACATATTGTAAAAGGCTGAAGGAATTGGCAAACCAACTCCGCAACGTTGGTGCACCAGTTACCAATGATCGTCTTGTTCTCCAAATGGTTGCAGACATGTCTGAGGCCTATAACGACGTTGGCACACTACTTCGTCAAAGTAACCCTCTACCACCCTTTTATCAGGCCCGTTCCATGCTTATGTTAGAAGAAGTCGGCTTAGCTAAAAAGATGGCTACACGTGCAAATTTCGTCGCCATGATGACCACGTCAGACGACCCTCACTCATTCTTTGAGAATTCCAGCCAACACCTTCAATAACGGTGGTGGCAAAAAGGGTCGAAATTGTAAAAATAATGGCAAAAACCGTGGTAGCAATCGTGGTGGTAACAGATGTGACCGAACTAATGGTGGCCGCGGCAATGGGCCTCGGGGAAGTGGGCCGCAGGCCAACTGGTCCCAGCCGTGGTCCCCCTGGCCGTGGAACTGGGCCAGTGGCCATTGGCCCAACAGTCCCTATTTTCTTCCCAGCCCTTACCCGGGTAACTGGGCCCAGTTCCAGCAACAGGCCAGGCCCAGTTTCTCAGGTCCAAATACTGGCAGCAGATTCATTTCTGGGCCGGGGCCACAAACAGGTTTTCTTGGGCCTCGGCCTTCACAGACATTTCAGGCAGTGGGCTCCACACCAACTCCGACAGATATTGAGGCCGCAATGCACACACTTGGATTAAATCCTCCAGACGTGAATTGGTATATGGACACCGGAGCCATTTCTCACATGACGTCTGACCAAGTTACTCTCTCGTCATATTTCAATTTGAGCAAAAATGGTGGTATTATTGTTGGTAATGGAAATTCAATTTCAATTTCAATTTCAATTTCAATTCACGGTTATGGACATACAACTTTGTCTTTCCCACATCCAACTCTAGTTTTGAGAAATACTCTTCATGCCCCTAACTTAATTAAAAAATTGATGTATGTCCGAAAATTCACTACTGATAATTGGGTTTCTGTTAATTTTGATCCCTTTGGGTTTTCTGTGAAGAATTTCAAAATGGGAATACCTCTAATAAGATGCAATAGTAGGGGAGAGCTTTATCCTATCACAAATACCACCACTTTCGCGAGTCAAGCCATACCGTCTACTTTTGTCGCCTTTGCTCCTTCCTTGTGGCATGCCCGTTTGGGTCATCCGGGATTGTCTATTATTTCTTATTTGCATAAAAATAATTTTATTTCTTGTAAGGGTACGCGTAGTACTCCACTTTGTCCTTCTTGTTCGTTAGGGAAACATGTTAAATTGCCATTTGTAGCCTCTAATTCTAGTACTTTGATGCCGTTTGACATTATTCATAGTGATTTATGGACATCCCTTGTGTTAAGTTCTGTGGGCCATCGTTATTATATCATATTTTTTTATAATTATTCTAATTTTTTGTGGACCTTTCCTTTATCGAAAAAGTCTCATGTTTTTTCCATATTCTTAAAATGTAGAACATTAATCCGTACCCAATTCGAACGGAAAATTAAAAGTATTCAATGTGATAATGGCAAGGAATATGATAATGAGTTGTTTTGGGAATTTTGTGATGCTAATGGCATAGTTTTTCCATTTTTCTTGTCCTTATACGTCTTTACAAAATGGGAAAGTTGAACGAGAAAATCGTACCATTAATAATATTGTCCGAACTTTATTAGCTCATGCTTCTGTACCCCCTTCTTTTTGGCATCATGCACTACAAATGACTAATTACTTCCTTAACATACTTCCTACCAAATGATTAGCATCTAAATCTCCTCTTAAAGTTCTCTATAATAAGGATCCTTCGTATTCTCATCTTAGGGTCTTTGGGTGTTTATGTTATCCACTTATTCCGCCAACTACAATTAACAAACTTCAGGCTCGTTCTACCGCTTGTGTATTTTTGGGTTATCCGTCTAATCATCATGGTTACAAATGTTTTGATTTACTATCTAATAAAATCATAATTAATCGTCATGTTATTTTTGATGAAACCCAATTTCCTTTTACTAAAGTGAGTAGTCCCGTGTCGAGTTCATATAATTTTTTAGTTGACGAGGTCTCACCATATATTATCCATCATTTTTATGACTTGTCCCGTGACCAAACTACGCCAAAGAGCCCATCGACCGCCGATCCACGCTTCATCGCAACCACTGTTACGCCTAAAGGAGCCGATGACACGCCTAGCATCGATCTCGGTCTTGTTCAAGTGTTTCAGCCCAATCCCGAGCATTTTACTGTTCATGTTCCAGTTGTTGGGCCAGCAAGCCCACTGCCTGCTGGACAGTCCATCCTCGTTCCACACATTGCCCAAAATCCATTCAATTCCTCCTCTAGTCAAGGGCCCGTTACCCGTAGTCAAATGAGTATTTTAAACCAAAATGACATTTTAATCTCAATGCTAATGTCGTTAAATCCGCCCTCCCGCGTAACCTTGTGTCTGCATTAAATGACCCGAATTGGATATTGATTATGACTGACGAATATAATGCTCTTATTAAAAATAAGACGTGGGAGTTGGTGCCCCGTCCTTCTGGTGTTAATATTATTCGGTCTATATAGATTTTTACTCATAAAGAAAATTATGACGGTTCTTTTCAGAGGCATAAGACTCGTCTTATAGGTGATGGTAAAACTCAACAGATTGGCGTGGATTGTGGTAAAACGTATAATCCGGTGGTCAAACCGGCTACTATTCATATTGTTCTCGGTTTGGCTCTCTCAAAAGCATGTCTCATTCATCAGTTGGATGTAAAAAATGTCTTTTTACACAGTGATCTTAAGGAGACAGTTTATATGCATCAACACTTGGGTTTTCGAGATCCCAATCATCCTCATCATGTCTGTTTGCTGAAGAAGTCCTTGTATGGACTTAAGCAGGCCCCACAGACTTGGTATAAAAGGTTTGCAGATTATGTATCTTTTATTGGTTTTTCTCACAGCCGGTCTGATCATTCTCTCTTTATATATCATCGTGGTACTTCTCTGGCATATATTTTATTGTATGTCGATGATATTATATTGGCTACTTGTCGATATCTACGCATGAGTCTGTCGCGACAACTTCTCGCCTGAATTTGCTATGAAAGACTTGGGGCCCTTGAGTTATTTCTTGGGGATTGCTGTCACTAGTCATTCAAGTGGTCTATTTTTATCACAAAGGAAGTATGCCGCTGAGATCATTGAAAGAGTTGGTATGTCATCGTGTAAATCTACTTCTACTCCGGTTGATACTAACCCGAAGTTGAGTGCTACATTTGGCACTAAGTTCGAAGATCCCACCCACTATCGCAGCCTTGCAGGGGCACTTCAGTATCTTACATTCACAAGGCTAGATATTACTTATGCAGTTCAACAAGTGTGTTTGTTTATGCATGATCAACGGATTGAGCATATGAATGCGCTCAAACGCATTATACGATACATCCAGGGCACACTTGATTATGGCTTGCATTTGTATCCTACGTTCATTTCTACACTTGTATCTTATACAGATGCTGATTGGGGTGGATGTCCTGATACCAGACACTCGACTTCTGGTTATTGTATGTTTCTTGGGGATAACTTGGTCTCATGGTCTGCAAAACGACAAGCTACATTATCTAGATCCAGTGCAGAGGCCGAGTATCGAGGCGTGACGAATGTGGTGTCAGAATCATGTTGGCTACGTAATCTTTTGTTAGAACTACGCTTTCCTATTCAGAAAGGTACATTGGTCTACTGTGATAATGTTAGTGCAGTTTATCTTTCTGGCAATCCAGTCCAACATCAATGCACTAAATATATCGAGATGGATATTCAGTTTGTTCGTGAAAAGGTAGCTCGTGGACAAGTACGCGTCTTACATATGCCATCGCGATACCAAATTGCTGACATCTTTACGAAGGGCCTTCCCTCAGTTTTATTTGAAGAATTTAGGGACAGTCTCAGTGTATGACAACTGTCCACTATGACTGTGGGGGTGTGATAGAATACCGTTTATATCCCTATGATATACACGATTTTGACTAGTCTTGTACCATAAATAGAAGTTGTAAATTATGTTGTATAATTACCATGATTGTAGAATTCTTGTACAAGTAGAACTAGGATATTAGAAGTTTAGTAGAAATATGATTTTCCGTAATTGGAGATTGTAACTTGTATATATACCTATTCATTTAATAAGAATAATCAAATTATCGACAATATCAAGAAAATCATTCTTACAAAATATTTTGTGACGTGCTCCCTGAACGATGAAGCACGGAAATGCTTATACAAAGAATTTTCAGAATATTACGTCTGGAACTCCCAGAAGAAGATATGGACTAAAAGAAATATTTGTAATTGGTGGAATTGCTACCGGTAAGCAATATAATATTTACACTTAATTTTTAATATATTTTGTAAATCTAATCCATTTATCCTATTTTCCTAAATATCAGGAAACCCTAGAGAAGGTGAAAGGTACTATTTGAGATTGTTGTTGAACCATGTCAAAGGATCATTTTCTTTTGAAGAATTACTCACTATTGATGAAAGAAATTGTGAAACATTCAAAAAAGTTGCAAGAGAAAGAAGGTTATTAGAATAAAATAACAGCATTTTTGAATGCTTACGCGAGGCAGCTTCGTTAAAAAATGTCATCAGCTTTTCGAAATTTATTTGCAACTATATTGGTGCATTGTAATTCAACCGATATTAGAAAGTTGTGGGATATATATATCACGAAGATATGTCATGCGACTTAAGAAGGATGCATGTCAGATCATCTAATACTCAACGGTTACTTAGAGAGCATGGGCAAGAGTGTTGAAAATTATGATATACCCAAAATTGATAAAGTTATAGGTAATACAGTTAGATCATAACGCGGAGAAATAACTGAATAAAAGTCTATATATTAGCGAATATTCTTAGAATATTCTCCGTATATTTTGTAATTATGATAGATGTATATTTAAGGTAACTTAGGATTCTAATTGTATTATGAATCAACATTTGTAAGGTAAGTTAGGATTCGTACCATATTAGGAATCAACCTTGTACAACTATATATATTGTGAATAATGAAAGGAATCTCTCAGGGAAATTATTCTATCTTTCATGGTATCAAGAGCCTAAAACCTAATCCCTTCTTCTTCTCTTTCTCGGCCAAAACATATTTTTTTCTTGTTTTTTCCCTCGGCCAGAAATAGTTTTCTCGGCCAAACAGATTCTGTGTTTCTTGTTTTTCTTTCCCTCGGCCGAAAAACAGCAGCCACCATGTCGTCCCCCACAAATTTCGGCTCCTCCACTGACACTTTTGACAACCCCTCTCAACGTTCAGTATCTTCTTTTCATCCGGCATTCGCCGTTAACAACATCAAGAATTTTATCCCTATAATTCTTGACCAAGAAGACTGTCAATATCCCATGTGGATGGAACTATTCTACATTCATGCCTGTGCATACAACGTGCTCGATCATATTGACGAATCTGTTCCTCGTCCCCCCGATGTTACAGACTCAATCTGGCGTCAAACAATGGATATACGGCACCATCTCCAAAGACTGTTATCATGCAATATCGCGAAAGCGGTGCACGACCGTGACCTTTAGAGTGCAGCTAGAAAGAAATCTTTAGGACAATAAAAATACTAGGGTCGTATATTTGGAAGAGCAATTCAATAATACCGCCTCGAGAATTTTAACATGTCAAATATTGTAAGCATTGAAACTTCATAATCGATCAACTATCCAACGCGTCGGGACTTATTTTAAAAACCAAGATGGTGCTTCAACTTGTTGCGGGTTTACCAAAAGGTGAATATGACACACTCGCAACAATGGTTCAACAAGCCGACCCTCTCCCAAGTTGCAACAAGGCACGTTCACAATTATTGTTGGAAGAAACTAGATGTGCTAAACAAGAGGAGCATAATCAAAAGGCGTTAGCCGTTAACGGGATGGCAAAGACTGCGCCGGCGTCAGCCGACCACCACGGCGTAAAAGATGTCCGACCAGGCCCGACGGAGTGGTCGTGGCGGCCAGTGAGGTCGCGACAACAAAGGCGGAGCCACGGAAAAAGGTTAACACTGACGATGGGCGGGCTGACCTAACCATCGGACAACGGCAACCCTGAACCACCGGCGGTGGCCCAACCAAAGAATCACCGGGCCTGCTGCCGTACTTACCAGACCGTAGGGCCCGGTTCAGCAGCACTGGTCGGCCCAGCCTCTTAGGCCTGCCCACCACCAGGCCAGCCCACGGCACCGGCCGAGCCCGCGAAGAGGCCCAGCAGCCAGCGGCTCGGCCTGGCGGCGATTTGGGGCCTGCACCAAAGCCACCACTGCTGAACCTTCAACACTCGACGATAATTGGGTACATGGACACCGAGCCACATCTCACCACGCGGTGGTCATGTAATCCTATCTCAACTACGTGGTTAAAGTGTCCTCAATTTTATCGCTTGCAATGGTCGTCGCATTCGATGAGTTAAAGTTACACACACACCAAACATCCACACCCGCCTTTCTCCCTAAACCACGTCCTATACATACCTAACATCATTAAAAACTTAATCTCCATTAGAAAATTCACTAGCAATAATTATGTGTCTGTCGAATTTGACCATTTTGGTTTTTCTGTGAAGGAACTCAATACGGGGAAAATTCTTACACGCTACAATAGTGTGGGATACCTCTACCCATTCACTTAATCTTCCGCTGTCAGACCACAAATACCTCTGTCCCTTGCGTGATCTCCTCCTCAACTTGCAGCCGTGATTAGGACACCAGGAGACCTAGTTTTTACTTTCTTAGGACTTCTAAGTGTATTCAATGTAATAATGGGAAAATTGCACATCACTGTTTTTCTTGTCCACTAGGCAAACATACTCGTCTTCCATTTATGGCATCAAACAGTGTTACTTTTTCTCCCTTTGATATTGTTCATGCTGATTTGTGGACCTCTCCGATTGTTAGCTCTTTGGGTCATAAATTCTATCTAGTATTCTTGGATGATTTTTCACATTTTGTCTGGATTTACCCACTGAAATTCAAATCTGAAGTTTTTACAAAATTTCTCGAGTTTCAAAAATTCATTAAAACACAATTTGAAAAATCTATCAAATCATTCCAATGTGATAATGTACGTGAATTTAATAACTCGCATTTCACAATTTCTGTTCTAAACAAGGTATAGTTTTCCGTTTTTCTTGTCCTTATACTTCTTCCCAAAACGGAAAGGCTGAAAGAATTATACGTACCATCAATAACATGGTTAAGACACTGCTTTCATGCTCGCCTACCACCGTCCTTTTTCGGGTCTATCTTTGTCAAAATGGTAGAATCCTTCTTAATATTTTACCAACTAGCACACTCCAAAACAAGACCCCTACCGGGAAATCTTATACCGTGAGGCTACCATCATATGATCACCTACGATTTTTGGTCGCTTATTCTACTGACATGGCTTCCCTTTGCACTCACAAAACTTGCCCTCGCACTGCGCGTGTATGTCTTTCTTGGTCTATCTCCTAATCATCGGGGCTACTTGTGTTATGACATTGATACTCACAAAATCATCGTCTCTAGTCACGTCACCTTTGACGAGACAACCTTTCCTTTTTCAAATCTCCGAAAATTTCAGACCACCGATTACATCTTTCTCGATGAACCAAGTCTGTCCCCGGTCATCCAAAATCTATACCAACAATGACCCTTTGTTCGGCAGTCTCGCCATTGTCCGGCCACCCCACCATGACTCCATGCTCACCCCTACAACCCCGGTCAGTCACTGCTACAGCGACATTCGCCCATCACTCCAAAGAACTAGTCCCGCAGTTCAGCTTTCGATCCCAAATTCTCGTCTGCACACGGTCCAGGCTACATGCGCCGCTTCGGTCGAGAACAGTGGACGAACCTCCCGATACGACCCACCACCACCGCTTTTCTCATCGTGATGGAGACTGCGCGACAACACGGATCTTCAAACCCAAGGTTCATTTCAATCTCTCCACACAAACCTTATCACCCATTCCAAAAAATCCAAAACTAGTAAAACTGGACCCAAATTGGAATGTAGCCATGTGCGAGGAATTTAACGCTTTAACCAAGCAGAACACTTGGGATTTGGTACCTAGACCCGAAGGTGTGAATGTTATCCGGTGTATGTGGTTATTTCGGCACAAGTTCAGAGACAGTGGTGACTTAGAGAGGTATAAGGCAAGATTAGTTGGCAATGGCACTATTCAGACTGTTCTCAGTATTGCTATGGGAATGCATTGGCCGATTCATCAGCTTGATGTCAAGAATGCATTTCTTCATGTGGATTTGAAAGAGACTGTGTACATGCATCAGCCTCCTGGCTTTGTTCATTCGGCAGCTCCGCAGTTTGTGTGTCGTCTCAGGAAGTCATTGTATAGATTGAAATAGGCACCCCACACTTGGTATGATCTTTTTGCCAGGTATCTTTTGCAGATTGGTTTTGTATGTAGCAGGTGTGATAACTCTCTCTTCACTTTTGACCGAGGTAGCAACACTGCATATTTGCTATTATATATCGATAACATTGTTCTTACTGCCTCATCTGACTGTTTGAAGAATAAAATTATTGCTCTACTCAAAATTGAATTTGCTATGACTGACTTGGGCAAGCTAAGTTATTTTTTAGGTATATCGGTAACCAGATCTGCAGCTACTATATTTCTGTGTCAACGTAAGTATGCAGAAGAGATAGTGTACAGGGCCAAGATGGCAAATTGTAAAATTTTGTCAACTCCGGTGGACTCAAAATCCAAGCTTAGTGCCACTGACGGTGCGCCAGTTTCTGATCCCACCCTATATCGGAGTCTTGCAGGCGCGCTTCAGTATCTTACATTCACTAGACCTGATATTGCATATGCCGTTCAGCAGATGTGTCTGTTTATGCACGACCCCCGAGAGTTCCATTTTGCCGCCCTCAAACGTATTATCAGATATGTTAAGGGCACACTAGACTTTGGTTTACATCTATACCCCTCTGCCCCAACCAAGTTGCTAGCCTACATGAATGCAGATTGGGCAGGATGCCCCGACACACGTCGCTCCACCTCAGGGTACTGTGTATTTCTTGGGGATAATCTTATCTCATGGTCCACCAAGCGGCAGGCCACACTATCCCGTTCGAGTGCTAAAGCAGAATATCGCGGAGTTGCTAATGTCGTTGCTGAGATATGTTGGCTCCGAAATCTTCTTTTGGAGCTCCAGTGTCCATTACGCAAGGCGTCTATAGTCTATTGTGACAACATATATGCTATCTATATGTCTCATAATCCAATCCAACATCAGCGGACTAAGCATATTGAGATGGATATCCACTTTGTGCGAGAGAAGGTTGCCCGTGGTTAGGTCAAAATTTTACACGTGCCTTCCTCTTATCAGTATGCAGACATTTTCGCAAAGGGACTACCACGACAGCTCTTCACCGACTTCCGATCCAGCCTTAGCATTCGGCCTCCTCCCGCTCCGTCTGAGGGGAGTATTAGCGAATATTCTCCGTATATTTTGTAATTATGATAGATGTATATTTAAGGTAACTTAGGATTCTAATTGTATTAGGAATCAACCTTTGGAATGTAAGTTAGGATTCGTACCATATTAGGAATCAACCTTGTACAACTATATATATTGTGAATAATGAAATGAATCCCTCAGTGAAATTATTTTATCTTTCACTATAAACGTGTTAGAGGAAGATTAAATGTACAATCAAAGCTTAATCTTAAACGAGAGCAAGCTCTCAAAACTATATTACAAAGAATCGACTCTGGTAGAGCAGGACTATTTTTTGTAGATGGACAGGGAGGAACTGGAAAAACATTCCTATATCGTTCATTACTTGTAAATGTCAGATCAAGAGGCATGATAGCGTTAGCAACTATATCAAGTGGTGTGGCAGCAACAATTTTACCAGGGGATCGTAAAGCTCACTCTAGATTCAAACAACTGACATGACCATCACAAATAAGTCAAAGCATAGTGGTGGTGCTAAATTGATAAGAAAAGCAAAGTTGATAATTTTCGTCAAGTACTATTGGTAGTTCCAAAATCAGCGAGAGCGTAGACTGTAAATGCTAGCTTGGTAAAATCATACTTATGGCATCAAATGAAAAAGATTAAGCTAACAAAAAATATGAGAGCAAGAACAGATCCAACATTCAGTTATTTTTTACTGTGTTGGAAATGGAGAAGAGCATATGATAGGAGATGATTTAGTTACTCTTCCACAACAAATGATTGTCAAGCCCGATGTTAATAGTAGTGGTGAAGATTGAACCTGAGTTGTAGTATAACTACTCTTTAATATAATTCTCTCACATGGTTGATAAGAGTAAATTTGTTGTAAATATACTATCAACTTGTAGATCTTTTAATATTTGATATAAATGGTTGGTAAACATGGTTTGGTAAATATATCTACCAACTGATGGATTCTTTTTTTTACAAAATATAAACTTATGGTCAATTTTTATATTTAAAAAAATTGAAATCATAATTTGAAATCTCAAATCATGCCTTTTTGGATGATTTAATATTTTATCCTATGGGATGAAATCACAGGTCCAAACGCTAAATCCATGTCCAAACGAGTACTTACAATCTGAGATGCTTACTGACCAAAATGTCAACTCATGAAGCTTGCCGATACTTAATTTATAAACTATCTTAGTTTTTGGTTAAAAAAAATTTGTTAGATATTCAAGAATTAATAAAATATTTTACTGGATATACATATCTCATAAATACGCGTAAGATGGGGAAATTACATTTTATATCTACTGAAAGAAAATATTTATTCCATGTAACCCTATTTTGAGTTTGTTACCCGTTTAACCCATATTTATGTTTAAACACCTTTTATATATTATTATACATTTTTATATAGGGTTGATATATATGTATAACGCTTTCCCCTGGTAATGTTGTATAATATTGTATATTAGGCTACGTGGCGTAATATTTTATGTTAGGGTTGTATATTTTTGAAAAATCCCCAAAAAAATAGAGAAAAGGGAAAAGAAGAAGTTGCAAGTCAGCTCAAGCCAATGCTTCTTTTTACACATTGGGATCAATTTTCAAAAGGTAAGCTAAGCACAACAAGTTTTGCGGATGCATGCATGATATGATGATATTATATTCTGACTTGCATAATTTTCTGGTTTTTATTAATTTACTTGATTTGTTAGAAAGACTATAACATAGCTAAAACGAGCCAAATAAATTAATCAAGGAGCAAATGTTAAAGTTAATACTAAACTAAACTGTTACATACGGAGTATTTATGATTGGCTTCTAGATGGCAATTATACAATGCATTAAGACAAATTAAAATTTCAAACATTGTGAAAGTTTTCTAAGTAAATTCTAAATAAATTGGATTTTAGAATAGGTGTTTGGCAATTATAGTATGACGTGATTGTAAATCAATATTCCAACATGGTAGGGTGTATCTTGATACTTCTTGCAGCAACAACACAACAACAACATATCCATTATAGTCTCATAAGTGGGGTCTGGGGAGGATAGAGTGTACGCAGACTTTACCCCTACTTTGAAAGGTTGTTTCCGAAAAACCTTCGGCTCAAGAGAAAGCATAACAAAAAAAGTCATACAAGAATTGACAGAAGTAAAACAGTCATGGCAAAATACTATAGATAAGCATTATGAAAAAAGTAACATTAAATGCAACAAACTAATACGATAATTGAAGTACAAGAGATTGTTAGATAGTAACAAAAATTGAAGGATAAGAAACTACAAAAATAATACTACGCCTACAAATATGGAAGGATACCCGAGACAACGCCCTACTACCTACTAACTTTCTACCCTAATCCGCGTCCTCTACAACCTTCTATCTAAGGTCATGTCCTCGGTAAGTTGTAACTGCGTCATGTCATGTCTAATCACTTCTCCCCAATACTCTTCAGCCTACCTCTATCTCTCCTGAAACCATTCGTAGCCAATCTCTCATACCTCCGCACAGGGGTCTCTGTGCATTTCCTCTGTCATGTACAAACCATCTTAGTCTCGCTTCCTGCATCTTGTCCTCCACTAAGACAACTCACACCTTGTCCCGAATAACTTCATTTCTAATCATATATTTCCTAGTATGCCCACACATTTGCAACATCCTTATTTCCGCAATCTTCATCTTCTGGACGTGAGATTTCTTGCCTTTAAATTTTGGTGGCACATTGAGCTTCCATTTCATCCACCCTATTCCAATACGGAGTGTGATATCATCTTGATACTTCTAGCGTAAGACAATTTATCATTTTGGAAATATTATTTTTTTGGAACTAAATTGAGTTCTAAATATGTAAAGAATGGATCTTGGGCCTAACTCAACCCCAAAAGCTAGCTTGTAAAGTGAGGATTATTCAAGTTCATATAAGGAGTTCATGTTTCTATTCTATATCAGATATGGAATTCTTAACCGTTCAAGCTTCATATGAACTTAAAAGGTAACTCTAATAAGTCTTTCTGTACATTTTTTCAAACTTGACCAGAGAATTGTGTCATGGTGACCAAGTTCAAAAATAAAGGCTGTGAAAGGAGGGATATATTTTGTAGTCATCGTGAAATTTAGACTTTACGTTAATTCATTATTTAACCTAATAAAAAAGAGCATACTTTGATCAAATTATTATAAATAGAAACAAGTAATGACTGACGGTTATGATTACGATAGATAAAATGTCTTTCCTTAGTCAAATGTCTCAGACTTGAGCTTTTGGAATGTAAAATAGTGAGCGCTCACGAATTCTAATTAATTGGCCCAAAGCCAATGCTGAATCCTAAATAGGAAATCAAAAAAAAAATAGAAATTAACAATGTGTAGTCTAGATATGTATGTCATTTCTATAAATAGATGTCAATTCTCCTCCTACAATTATATATCGAAGACAAAACTTATTACACGTACTGAGTAAATGATTATAGGTACAATGACTAGCCTGTTAGTCATTGTTTCTTTTCTTTTTGAAGTGTAATGGTGTTGTTGGGTGATGAATATTTTTTGTTCTTTCACCAAAAAAAATTATAGGTACAACATCTCCTTAATTGAATTCTCATTGAGAATGTGATAACTGGTGGGAGAAACATTCCATTTAAAAGCTTAAGCAGTAGTTGAAACTATATTATTATGCATGAAATTAAATCATGTACAAATTTCAACCTAATTAAAATCCAAAGATTAGATTAGATATTATATGTGACTTAGTCTCCCCTATGGTCTTTCAGTTTACTGTATGTTACACCTCAACCCCGAAGATTGTGACTTATCTTAGCTAGCTGTCGTAACTAGACTTAGGAATAAAAAGAAAATAATTAAATTAAGCTCATAGTTGTGCCCAAATAAGGAACCATTCATGCAATTTGACTATGTTTACACTCATTGGATGTGGACATAATATGAAAATTTCTTCGTTTCTCCTTAATTTCTATCCTTGAAGAAGTTTGCAACAACGTAAAGTCAAATAATTTTGATTAAATTTTCACAAAAGAAGCCTCTTGTTTCTAATTTTATTTTTTTCATTTTGAGTTTAACTTATACTGATGGTATAAAAAATTAACACTATCAAATTACTTAAAAACTTATTACTGCCATAATCTTTTGTAACAAACACAGTTTGATAATTTATAAGTAACTAACATGTCAGGTAAAACTATATTGACAGTGTAAATGCCTGTCATTATCAATATATATGGTAAAAATTTGATCCATAGTTTAGACTTTAGAGTAGTTTATATATTTGATTGGAAGTTTTAATTTGTCCAATTTATTTATGATTTGTCCTCCCCTAAGTAGGTCTTAGAAACACCAGGTGCCTACATAAATTGGGGACCCACCAAATATCCTATTATAGCATTTTCGCATAATTACCGACAAGTTAACATCATTTGTTCTATTCAACTTTGGTATGTTCTTTATTCGCAATTATCTTATATATTTCAATTCCACTAAATATATCTTACTGTCAAACGGTATATTAATTAGACATAGAGTTTAAAAGATTAAGAAGATTTTATCAAATTTAAGTATTCTTCAAATAAGTGAGTGTGAGAGTTTCATAAGTATTTTTATTTGGGAAAACTGTCATATTTACCTATGTACTTTGCGAAAAAGTATACATCTACTCGCTATTTGAAGTTTGGCTTACTGTTGCCCCTACTGTTAAACGTTTGGTGGAACTTGTCATGCACTTCTGAGATGTAAGACACTTTGAAAAATCTTTTTCCTTCTATAGTTATCTCCGCAGCAAACATAGAAATTTCGGGAAAATAATTAAAGTTACAACTAGTGCAGGGTGAAATTGTAGTGGCTAAACTGTAAGTCTGAATGCCGTAGTTCAAAACCATTAAAAAGATTCTATAAACGTTGAATCTGCCTCAAGCAAGATATGGTAATACCATAAAAGCCATTGACATAGTCCAGGAGCGCTTACATTTTTTGTTTATTCTTTGACTTGAATTTCAAATTCTGGTTCAATCCCAGACTACGTGTTCTTTGGACCCTTCGCCCGCTCAGAATCTCTATATTTCTATCCAAATGTTTCAGAAGATGAATATGAGTTAGTAAAACAGAATAGCAAAAGGAATACTCCTTTGCCTTGTGAAATTCTAGATTCATAGGCCATAACCATAACGAAAATTCTCCACAAGATTGAGGGGGAAAGGTGGGGAATGTGCCTTCACGGGGTTATAATATTAATGATTTGTTATATGTGAATACAATAAAATAGAGAAAGCAAGAGACAAAGAAGGCCTGCAAAATTTTGAGAATATTCATCTACCAGTGCCAAGCACCAGCTTATTTTCGGCGACTTTCCAGGAAATCCCTGGTTCTCTTCCTCATGCGTGTGAAGGCAACAAATGCACAAGCCAGAAGCCATGGAGGGATACGACCATCAGCGAGATTCAACTTTTTTGCCCACCCTGGAGGGTCTCTTATCACCAGTAATACTATAAGTATGGTTATCACAGCAACCCCGACCAATATCCTGGTTATAGGTTTGATCAACGAGTCCTGAGAATCAAACAAAGGAACCATTACAATTCACTCATATGCATCTAAACGTCTATTTTTAATAGAACCATATGAAGCAAGCAAATACTTGCAAAAGGATAATACATGCTTGAGAATGTCTCACTAAACCCATTTTATAACATAAAACAACAATATGTGGCTGAGCTCTTGGTCTGAGAAATACATTATTCCTGATAAAAAGAATTTTAGCGACATTTTCTTATTCTTAAATCTCTAGCAGCTAGTGGAAGACAGAATGACAGATTGCCTTCAAGCTTACATAGTTCTCACAGTCAGGGCATTGCCTGCTTACCTTAGGAGAGAGGACACAGACTGAAATTTTCTGAGTGAAATAAGTACAACTGAGATAAATGTCTTCAGAGTAGATCCAACTTTTACCCAATTTATGTGCAGGGAACCATAGGAATATCAGTAATATCCTCAGAATTCAATTTCTTGTTTTATCATAATTATTTTACTATCAGACCATCAGAATTTAGTATCTTTACAGCTCACCAAAAGCTGATATCATTTCTGAAAGCATCATGACAACGTGAAATCAGCTCTTCAAATTTAAAAACTTTTTGCAAGAGATTCAAGATATATAGGTGAGATGGACACCAGTTCATGTTGCTAAACCATTTTACAGAAATAATTAAAGAAGTTTCAACGGAAACAGCCGCTCTAACTACCAAGGTAGAGGTAAGGTCTACGTTCACTCTACCCTCCCCAGACCCCACGCTGTGGGATTTCACTGGGTATGTTGTTGTTGTAATTAAAGAAGTTTCAAAGTGCTTGAAAGTTCAGATTGACAATGAAAGGTTAAACTGCATAATTCCAGTAAATTAACCTTTTCCCTCTTTGCACTAAGGTCGTCTCAGATTCACTTGTGAGTTATGATGTTAATACCTACTAATTTAGAATATGAACGTGCTATCAGACCATAAGAAAAAATCTACAAAAAAAAAGGAATGTGCAAACGACTAGAGATATATTTTATAGGAAAAAAGAAATAGATGTCACTTTGACCCAAAAATCCTTTCGTGACTCATTAGAAAAGGGGAAAACTAGAGTACAGAAAGGAGCTGGGCATAATTAGAAATTGTATCATCTGTTTTCCACGTGGTTGGTGGACTGTATAAAATCTAAAAGGCACATGCCTATCAAACTTATTCTTTTTTTTTATAATAAACCCAAAAAAAAAGAAAAAGACGTTTGAGCCTATCAGACTTACTCTCCTTATGAATGAGTGGAAGCCCAGACTTCTACTTGGATCATGGATAGATTTTGAGTTTTAAAAATATAAAGATACTAACACAAAGAAGGGACACCGCTGCTCTTCAGAAACTACTTTTCCTTCATCCATACATGGTTCACCATCAATTAGTCATGTTATACGCCTGAAAGTTGCCCTAACGTTTTTGGTGACTAAGTTTTCCTTGCCAAGTTCTAAGAAAGCACAAATATTAGGTTGCATAATATCTATAGATGCACATTAAACTCACATGGAGCAAACAAGAGTGAAGGACCATTCAGATGGACGTTTGTCACAGAGATATGGTGCAACACCAAAAGAATTTGGAACTAGCAAATAGAGAGAAAATGACATTGACTAGGTTTAAGATCTCTCCGACGTCCAAGCAGAACAAAATAGTGCTCTCACACTAATAGTAAACCAAAATTCTAAGCTACTAAAAGGTTGGAGCATATATGCAAAGAAACCCATCTCTATGCGTATAAGACTAACAATAAATTATTTGAATAACAGAAAACAGAATGAACAACTTAGAGCAGCATCTAGAAGACTGCAATCCAAGCAATAGACGCTTTACTTTTTAGCTTAACATTCATCAATCTTCAAGCTAAAGAACAATAAAATCAACAGGGCCATATCATCCACCTCATGCGTAACCGCATTCCTATTTCTTGCTAAGTTTTTTAGCTAACATCATGCTACTATTTTGGTCACTTTATATTAAAAGTAAGTGCTTTACCTAGAACATTTTAATGTTGTCACAAAAGTTCATGCATTACAAAATACTTAGTTTCTATTTGATGAAGAAACCAAAATACTTAGCTTCTTTATGCTCATGTTAAACAAATATAAGCTGAGAATATATATGCCTTTTAGCAATACATTTGATTGAAATTTCAATGACAGGGTTTACTAATGCAAATTACTCTCCCACAAAAAAGAGTAGCACTATTACTATTTAGGAGAGTAAAACAACTTCTCTTTAACTAATACATCTTTTAAAATTCAAGCATTTATAAATATAAAAAAAATATTATTAGCAATAATTCTGAAATTTATAAAATTTACTCCACCGGAGTTGAGAAATTATTATCCCATTTCACACGAATATTTAAAAATTAACCCTAGTATTCCTAATTTGGAAAGAAAAGTCCATGCTTTATCAAAAACACATACAGATTTTTTTCTTTTTAAAAGAAATTCTGAAAAAGAACTATCCATTGCACAAATTTTTATGCAAAACATTTTTTTTATAAACCAAAAGTTGTCCAAATATATTTACTAATATAGTTAAAAAAAAATTGTAATTTGCAATACTTTTTGTATAGGTTCTAAATATATATATATATAATTCTTCAAACTAAGATGATGTAGCCTTAAATATGTAAATATCACTCTTTTTTTAAACGAACAGTAACATTACCCAAATAAAACTATGACTTGGTAAAAAATAAAATTACCTTAGGCTCTCCATCAACGTAAATCGTTGATCCATCTCGATAAGTAATTATAGATCGTCCATTACGTGGATTAAATCGGATCCGAACGCCCCGACCCATATCCGGCTTGAACGCATAAACCGATTTGAACCCGTATTTGTCGAGAATTTCTCTAACATCAAGCTGATCCTGGTCCCACCCACCAAGGTATGCTTTGAATACATCGATGGGACCCTTGCCACGTCGGTACAGGTGGACCTCCACCTCTGGGACATTGGTTCTTACGGACCGGGTCCTGTTTGGCGGGTTCGGGTTAGGTTTTAAATTGGATATTAGTGGAGTCGCTTCGTCGGCGGAAGCTTCTTTAATCTCCACCATTTTTTTAATGGCGTGTTGATGAAGCTTTGCTGGTGAAGGCAAAGGAAAAAGGAAAGCTGAGGGGAGGTCGTTAGAAATATGAAAGTTTGAGCTTATTTTTTAAAGCATTGGGGGGTTGATAACGTGGCAAATTGTTTTTCTATTTTGCGCGTATATTCTCTTTGGAATAAACTTATCAACATTAAAAAAAAATCTGGTGTATTAAGCTTCTGGTATGCGCAGGGTCCGAAAAAGGAACGGATCACAAATGTCTATTGTATGCAATCTTATCTTGTATTTTTGCAAGAGATTGTTTTCGTGGCTTAACGCATGAACTCCTGATCACATGACAACAATTTTACAAGTTACTCTAAGGATCCTTCAAACTTATGAACACTATATTTATTTATACTAAAAAGAATCATAGTAAGAGTATTAATTTCTCAAGGGACATGGTAAAAATTGATATGAGAATTGAATGTATATTGTTATCCATGACATAGCATAATAATGTGTATAACAACATATGTTATGTAGTATTATTAAGTCAGTGTAAGTACTAAGTTCGGGTAGTTTGGTTGTCAATTAGAGTTATGTATGTATTAGTAATGCATAAATTAGTTATGAAGATTTAGTTATTCAAGTATTATTTTTTTATTTTTTTATTATAGTATAAAATAATATATAAATTGACTCATAATTTATACATGTTTTAATTGTATTAAATAATAACCAAACATATTGAGACCGACCCCGGATACTTGTTTTCTAGTTTAACTCTATTAGTTTTATGATAAAATTCTAATCTAAGTATATTTGGTAAATTGTAATTATAGTAGTTTATTAGAATAGGTTTTATGTTAGACTAGGGAAAGAAGAACTTTTGACTCTATATAAAGAAGTCATTATGGTGAATGAAATCAAGAAAGAATTTTTTCAATATTTTCCTTCTCTCTCAATTTTAGCATGGTATCAGAGCCACGTTGAAAGAACACAAAAACCCTACATAATGGCGGGTGACGAAGAAATCGGTGATAAAACCAAAGAAATTGCCGGTGAAGAAACCAAAATTAAAAGAAAAACAATCTCCACGTACGATATTACGCCAAAGGATAATCCCAGAATTATGGTGACACAAGTTCAGTTGAAAGGAGAGAATTACGAAGAATGAGTTCAATCCATGAGAACGACCCTAAGAGCTAGGAAAAAATTCGGCTTCGTTGATGTTACGATCAAGAAGCCGGACGAAGAATCTACGGACTTAGAAGACTAGTGGACTATAAACTCTTTGTTGGTATCGTGGATTTGAAACACCATCGAATCAACTCTTCACTTAATGATCTCGCATAAAGAGGAAGCGAAAGAATTACGGACGAGCATCCGGGAGAGGTTTGCTATTATCAACGAACCTCCGATGCAACAACTGAAAGCAAAACTTGCGGAATGCAAGCAATAGGAAAAGACCATAGTGGATTACTATGGAAAATTAACCAAGCTATGGGAATAGTTAGCAAACTAAGAACGGATTTCAATTTGCAAGTGTTGAAAGTGTACGTGTAATCTGGGGATGATCTTGAAAACCAAAAGAAAGAAAGAAAAAGTACATCTTTTCCTCATGGGATTGGATGAGGCAATGTATGAAACACTGAGATCGAACATACTGGCCCAGGAACCGTTGCCATCAATAAACAAAGTCTATTCGAAGCTAGTGCAAGAAGAGAGTATAAGAGGACTCACATGAAAAACAGAGGAACATAGTGAAACCATGGCATTTTTCGTACAAGGAAAAAAATTCATACCGTGATCAAGGTGAAGCGAAGAATGATGGTGCATTCTGCACATATTGCAAGAGCTCCGGACACGTTGTGGAATGTTGTTTTCAACTTATTGGGTATCCAGAATCGTGGTCGAAAAATAAAAAGGAGACGAAAAATCTGGAGGATGAGGACGAGGACAACAACAATAGAGCGGAGACCCGAGATCCAGTCGCGAAAGAGGCAACTACCAGGCTAAGGCCATTGTTATCAAGGATACACATGCGGAAATAAAATAGATGAACACGGGCGTGATAGGACCCCACAATCTGAGTGAGGAAATCCGAAAATGGTGATTCACGTGTTGAATTCACAAGAAATAAATCCAAATGGTAAGATGGATGGTAAGACCGATAACTCATCCTAGATTATTGACTCCGGAGCTACCAATCATGTGACAGGTAATCTAGAGAAATTGAGCGATCATCGGGGCATTCCTGAGTGTTCGGTTGGGCTTTCAGATGAAAGTAGCTCGGTGGCTACAAACGAATGAACAACCATGCTAAATGACAGGATATGATTGAAGAATGTTCTTTATGTTCTAAATTTGACATGTAATTTAATTTCTGTGTCACAATTAGTTGATTATCTAGATTGTGATGTGACATTTAATAGAATTATGTGTGCTATACTGGACTCCGCCATGAGGAAGCTGACTGGAAAGGGTGAGCGTCGAGGTGGACTTTACTATTTTCAGAATGTACTGTTGATTCATGATATGAAGGCAGAGGCAGTTGGTTGGTTTGATCTTTGGCACGATTTATTTCGTACCTTTCGTTTAATGAGAAAATGGGTTAAATTCTATCGGATCAAGCCTATGGGACTCAAGGAATGATATAAAAAGAGAGGGAAAATATTCATACTAAATAAATTTGAAGTAGAAGAACCCAGATGAACCCCCATCGTTACTGTACGTGCGACTCTCACCGCATACGTCTCGCACAAAGACTCTTAAATCTATCCCGAGCCCTTTCTTTTACCTCTCAGAAACTAAACATGCTTAGGCCCCTTTCCTCTCTCGAGGGAACTAGAGGGAATGCAACTACTGAGATAGCAACTCAAACTAAATTCTGAGAGAAAATAAAGAGTAGTCAGGTAAGGTGTATAAACTGTAAGGCAGAAGGCTAAACAACCAACAAATGATTCTGAATTACCTTGAGGAGGCCCCGGTGGGAATCCTAAGCAAAGTAATCTACGCAATTTCCGAGTTCAATAGTAAGAAAGAAAAGGGACCTCTCACAGGACATTCTGATCGACCCGATTGTCTCTCGTTCTGATTTGGCGGAAAGGTGAAAAGCACAAAATCTTTCTTTCTGGTTGGTTCTTGCAGGGCTTGCCCTCCAGAAAGTGAATAGAGGTTTCTAAGCATTGTCTACTATTTATTTAGGTGCAAAAAACCTAAGCGGTTCAAGCTATTATATTTCGACCATGCTCTATATTTTCACGGTTGATGCAATACAAACTCTTAATGTAATATCTGGTGGTGAATATTCGCTTCTACAATTGGAGTTGATGGGGAATTTCGCTCGCATCCGATCCCCAATTCATGTTCACCCTGAATGATCGTGTTGGGTGAATTGTCACCTCGTACGACCGTTTTGGGTGACCAACAGCCGCAAAAGATCTGTACAAGATAGAAAATAGATTAGAAAGTGTTAACAAGACTATCAGACGAATAATAGAACTGCGGGAGGAACAACTACCTAAGGCTTAAAATGACATAGAATAAGTGGAATCTCATGCGGATGTTGAGTACAAGGTGAAGATTAGCCAAGCTTCCTCCAACAATCTTGTTAAGGTAGTTGTATCAAAGGTAGCTTCCTAGTTTGCGCATGACAATTACAAGTGTTTCTCTCTTCAAAAGCCTACACCACGGCTTTTTTGTGCGAGCACGAGTTTTTTTTGTCCAAGTGTATCTTGTCTTTACTACGGATTATTTTCCTTGGTTAACAATAATTGTCATTTTTTTTATATTTGCGGGTTTCTTAATTTTCTTTCTTCCCCATAAATGAAATAGGGTAATTATGTGGTATACCATATGTATTTTAGAACTCCTTCTAACGACTTATATATTTTGTTATCATTTCCAATCGGATGATCTATTAATCCAATTACTGATCCAATTTGAGTACATCTATAGGATAGACCTCAACATTAAACTGAAGAGTATCGGCTTGAGTAGCAGAAATATTGATACTGGGAGATTGGGGATCAGATGAAACACTCAAAGATGCACATTTGTGGATTTGACGATAAAGATCGGAAAATATTTCTCTTAGTAGCACTACTCTTGCTATAGGTTATGGAGAGCTTATTTAGCGCATAGCTAGTAGGAAAAGCTCAAACAACTGAGGAATTCTCAAGCTATGGGTCTTCCAATCAATCTTTGTGAGAAACCGTTTTTCCTATAGGTAGGACCTTATTGAAAAATAACTGAAATGACATAATTTTTTATCATAAAATAATTTCCCGACAGAAAAAGAACTACAACTAGAATTATTCGTCCCTCCCCCTCGAACAATTGAACTAGAAGTCAAGATATTCACACCCACACATAAAAAATTGCATGTGAATGCCCTATTTTTTAGGATGAATTTGACATTGACCAGGAACAAAATGTCGCTTCAAAAAACATGGGTATTGAAAATATTAAAAACCCGTAGGTTCCCAATTTTAAAGCAATTCATGTGATCCAGACTTAACGACAAATCTGTTTTCGTCTTTCTTTATTTTCTCTAAAAACTGCTCTTGCTCGAACTGGAAATTGCTTGAATAGTGGAAGAACAATCCATTCGGATTAGAGCTGTGACACGAGTTCTCCATAAAGCCCTCTTATCTCTTCCTTCTTCGATCTCTGGTTATGGAAGAAGGAACCGAGAAGAAGGTATCAACAACAACTTATATTATTATGGGATAGCCTATGATGTTCATATCAATCTATTATGCGCCTCAGCATCTAGCATTGGGTAGACCTCATACAATAACCATCTTAGCTCTACCATATCTTTCCTACAAGGAGAGGGAAAAGGCAATAAACTTTCAATATGCATGGTACGAGAGGAAAGAGACCAACGAAAGCTCCGCAGGACCACCTACCACTAATCTTCGGCCGGAGGGATCCCTTGTTTGGTAGGTCCTTAATTAATCAGTTTTAAAAAGAAGGATGAATTTCGGTCTTGCTTTGAATCGTCAGGCTAGTAAAGATCTACTTCTAAAATGATTGTTAAAGTCATTAAAGTTTGAGCTCTTTCTCTATGTCAACCTTGAGTTGATCCCAAATTAGCTTTTGCACTTTTTGGATCACATCGCCAAAGAGAATGACGTCCATGAGGTGGAGGTTGATTGGGGGGAGGGTGTGCTACGACTCTCCCGGAGCGGCATACAAATAAAAAGAAATGCATTATCGGATTGGAATCGATGCCTTAAGCCTCTTTCTTAAGGGTCTTTAAAGACCGACCACTATCAGACTCTTCTTATGCTTTTTTTTCACCGGGCTCTCTGGGGATTGTGAAAGATGTTCTACTATTAATATTATTTTTATTGCTTCAACTCATATTCCTCAAAAAGTAGATCCCACTCTAACGAAGTTATTTATCCATCTTTGAACACCCAATGGATAAACTGGTGGGTCATCCCTCAGCATAAGTAATAAAATCTATTACAACAATAGGCTTAAAAAGAATGGTGATAACTTGGATAGAGAATGTGATGTATGTCAACGAGCAAAACAAACGAGAAATATTTTTCCTTTAAGTGAGAATATTGCTTCAGATACTTTGCGATGATCCATTGCGATTTATGGGGATCATATATGACCCCTTCCTCTTGTGATGCTTCATATTTTTTTACTATTATGAATGATCATTCATGAGCCATGTGGAAATTCCTCTTAGTTGATAAGAAAGAAGTGTCACAAACCTTGAAGAATTTATTCGCTCTTGTGGAAAGGTAGTTCGGAAAAAGGGTGAAGATAGTTAGAAGTGATAACGGAACTGAGTTCACGTGTATGAAGACTTACTTCTTCGAACATAGAATTCTGTTTCAAACGTCTTGCATAAGGACACCTCAACAGAATGGAAGAGTCAAAAGAAAACACCGTCATAATCTTAATATGGCCCGAGCAATGAGATTTCAGGGCCATTTTCCGATTAAATTGTTAGGAGAATGTGCTTTGACTTCGGGATACTTGATCATAGAACATCATATTCGATTTTGAATGGGAAAACCCCCTATGAAATTTTATACGGGGAGGTGCCTCATTAAGATCACTTAAGGTTCTTAGGGTCACTATGTTATGCACATACAAAGAGAAGAACAAGAGACACGTTTGAGAGTCGGAATCGTAGGTGTATTTTCTTGGAATACCCCTAGAGACAGGTTGGAGAATGTATGACTTAGAAAATGATGAATATTTAGTCTCAAGAGATGTGAAATTCTATGAGACTAAGTTCCCTTTTGTCGTAGGAACATGTAACTTGGTCAACAACATAGATGCGATCCCGGATGAAACAAAGGGCGAAAAGAATCAACACGTTTTCGAAGAAGAACAAACAAATAATATAGGTGCAAACAAAGCTCGAATAGAAGAAATTCGGACATCGAATACCGAACCTACGGATCATCTAGAATTAGACCGAACATATGCTAGTCCAAATAATGAAAACGTGGAAGAAGTACAGAGAGAAGGTACTCGAGCCAATGAAAATCCACTGGAGGAACAATTGGGTCGAGGTAAATGTCAGAAGCATGACTCGGTTCAATTACGTGACTATGTTACTGAAATATTCTGGAAAAAAAGTCCATCAATGAGTTCACCCGATCCTCAGCAACCCTAAGGCGTACCTTATCTTTTAGCTCACTATATATTTTGTGATAATTTTTCCTCACAACACCAAAGCTTCATCGTAGCAATTACCACAAGAATTGAATCAAAATCCTTCTCGAACGCTATGAAAAAGGAATGTCGGAGAAAAGCCATGCAACAAGAAATTCAAGTATTAGAGGACAATGTCACATGGACATTGGAAATATTGTCGTCGGATAAGAAAACACTCGAATGTAGATGGGTGTACAAGATTAAATACAACTCAGACGGAATAAATGAACGATATAAAACTCAGTTGGTCATCTTCGGTAATAAACAAGAGGGAAGTATTGACTACAATAAAATGTTTATTGTGAAGGTAGTGACCGTTCCGACATTCTTAGCGGTAGCGGGCGCTCGAAATTAAGAGTTGCATCAGATGAATATTCATAAGCCTTCTTGCACGGTGAACTAGCAGAAGAAGTTTATATAAAATTACTACTAGGATTCTGTGTGTCTGGTCAGAGGCAAGTATGTCGACTCCGAAAATCTTTGTATGGATTGAAACAAGCTCCGGTTTGCAAAATTGTCAAGTACCTTAATGAAATATGGATTCAAATAGTCATACTCCGATTATTCTCTTTTCACGATGCACCAGGAAAGTATATAACTTAACATCTTCGTTTATGTGGATGACTTGATTATCTTTGGAAATGACCATGGTGTCATTGCACGGTTCAAAGACTATCTCCGAGCCTATTTTCACATGAAGGATTTGAGTCCCCTAAAGTATTTTCTAGGAGTTGAAGTTGCGCATGGACCAACTGGATTATTCCTTTGTCAACGAAAGCTTGCCTTAGATATAATCTTTGAGTTTGGGCTACTGGGAGCAAAACCGATTAAAACTTCCATGGAACATAATCACAATCTGGCGTTGGCCAAAGAGGCCAATATGAAAGATCCGGAATCATACTGACGTATGGTCGACAGATTGATATACCTCAGTTTTACGCGACCGAAATTATCCTATTGTGTACATGTTCTGTCCCAATTCATACACCAACTAATGGAAGCGCACTGAAAACCCGCCCTCCGGGTGGTAAGATACTTGAAAAAGAATTCTGGGCAAGGAATTATGTTAAGTATGGATTGTGATCTCCAATTGTATGGGTGGAGTGATGTGGACTGGGTTGAATGTTCATTGACCTGAAGATCGCTCACCGAATGATTTCTCCCTCGGAAATTCACCGGTATCATAGAAAACCAAGAAGCAACACATTGTCTCTCGCTCGTCAGCAGAGGCGGAATGTCGTTCAATGGCAATGCCGGTTTATGAATTGAAATGGTTGAAGGGAATTCTACATAGCTTGGACGTCGAACATAAATCTCCGATTAAAATGTATTATGATAGTCAAGCAGCATTATATGTTGCACGAAATATGATATTTCACGAACAGACTAAACATATTGAAGTTGACTGTCATTATGCCCAGAACGCACTTTGGTTTGGTATAATTCTTCCGAATTATGTGTCAACCAACGAATAATTAGACGACGTATTTTCGGTTCGGTATTTTCAAAGATCGAGTTCGGTAATTCGTTAATCAGTAATTAAAAGTAGATATTAAATACCGAATTTTTAAACTTCGGTTCGATTAAATATTCGGTAATACCATATTGAATCCGGAGTCAGCTATCGTACAATATCATTATCGTATATTGAGAAATTTTTCCACTTATTTTCTTTTGGTTCTCCGCTAGTGCTAACCGTATATAAATCACCTATAGGCACTAGGCAGTGCATAATATACATAGAGTAATGTAAATCAAGAATCTCATTTTCAGTAATATACTCCTTTTGGTACCATGTTAATTTCAGAAAAAGGCAGTATTTATATCATTTTAATCACCCAGTTATCGGATTTGTAATACACTAATATTGATATTGGGCCTTTATTAAAAATTACGGAATAGTATATTTTTGTTTCCCGAATACCGATCTCGATAACCGAAAATATAAAAAATATTCCCGAATACCGTACCGAATATCAAATTACGAGTACTGAATTACTGAAATTCTCGGTTCGGTTCGATAATTCGGTTTTCGGTGATTAATTCCCAGCCCTACCTGTAAGGGGAAGCTTCTTCTATCGCTGGCAAACGGATGATGTCGGAAGCATAGATAGAGTTTGTAATCTCGAATCATATAAATACATCATGAGCTTATAATATAACAAAAGAGGAAATAATGGTAACAAGAAAGTAAAAAAAAAGATTTCTCTGATGGCACTAAATTTACATCGTTTATTTGTCTCTTGGAAAGTATACATGTAAAAAGTAACTATACTTTTGATTATAATAGGGTTATAGGGAGGAGCTTTGAAGGTGAAAGTGACTATACAATTAATAAGGTTAAGCTTAATACTCCTTATAGTAGTAGCAATCAAGTTTCTGAAATTTATTTGATGTGTAATCAAATCCAAATAGGAAGAGAAAGTAATGAGCTTGATCAATGGACGCAAAAATATAAGATAAAGTCAATTAGATGATGAAAGAACTCGACAAAATAGCCTCTAAAGTCATAACTTTGGGGAGAAAAATGCTTCCTCGCGAAAAGGGTTGCAGTGATCAGGCTAGGCGAATGTGGCCTTGATGTGAGCTTTGGGGCCACAAGATAGAAGTTAGCGTTGTTCATGATATATGATTTACGCTCACGTCATGAATTTAAATTATACAGTAAATAAAAATTTGGTGATTAAGTGCAGAAATACAAAAGAACAAGTTCATTATTCACCAAAATTTATATTATGCACACCAACCCCTCAAAAACTTCTGGATTATTAAAAAAAGAAGAAGTTAAAGCTAAATAGGCATGCCTTCAAATCTACTCAAACACTTGGGCAAATGATGTAGCCATGAGAAAGTTGACCCAACATGTCCCATGTTTTGGACCTTTTATACATGATTACCGTAAAGAATGAATATTGGATCGAAAAGAATTAATCACTTGATTATTCTTATTGAATGAATAGATATATATACAAGTTATAATCTCCAAATATGAAACTGGGCCCAGTTACCCGGGTAAAGACTGGGAGGAAAATAGGGATTGTTGGGCCAATGGCCACTGGCCCAGTTCCATGGCCAGGGGGCCCACGACTGGGACCAATTGGCTTGCGGCCCACTACCCCGAGGCCCATTGCCACTGCCACCATTGTTTCGGCCACCTCCGTTACCATCACTATTGCCACCGCGGTTTTTGCCATTATTTTTAAGATTTTGACCAATTTTGTCACCACTGTTGTTGCGGTGTTGGCCAAAATTCTCAGAGAATGAGTAAGGGTCGTATGACGTGGTCATCATGACGACGGAATTGGCACCTGTAGCCGCCTTTTTAGCTAAGCCGGCTTCTTCTAACGTGAGCATGGAACGAGCGTGACAAAATGGTAGTAGAGGGTTACTTTGACGATGTAGTGTGCCAACGCCGTTATAGGCCTCAGACAAGCCTGCAACTATTTGGAGAATAAGACGATCATTGGTAACTGACGCACCAACGTTGCGGAGTTGGTATGCCAATTCCTTTAGCCTTTTACAATAGGTCGAAACGTTAGGAAAATCTACCATGTGGACATGTGAAAATTCTTGCTCGAGGGTGACATTACATGAATTCTTATTATCTTGAAAGATATCACGCACCCTATTCCAAGTTTTCATTGACGTAGTGCTGGGCTCAATGATCGTTGGTAAGAGGTCGGTAGAAATAGTGGAATAAATCCACTGGAGAACGGTAGCATCAAGTATCGTCCATAACGTAGGATTTTCCTCGGGGTTAGGCACCTCTTCTGTGCCAGGTTTTGAGGGAATTATGTGATGAAAGACTTGATGCAAGCGTGCGTGAATTTTGAATAATTCCGCTCACGTCGCGTATTAGACGTTTTCCATCTCAAGAACAATAGGGATATAGTTCATGATGTTGGAAACTGTAAGGGCTGGATGAAATAGGTTCTTTGACGTAGACATAATGAAAGAACAATAGGAGAGTTATGGATTTGGAAGAAAATTTGGGAAGGGAGGAGGAAGAAGTTGGTCGGAAACCGAGAAAGGTTCTCGAAATTTGAGCCGAGACTAGCGGAAGAAAATTGGGAAGAGAGGTAGTTTAGACCTAGACTTCTGATACCATGAAAGAATTAATCCCTTAATTATTCTTATTGAATGAATATGTATATATACAAGTTACAATCTCCAAATATGGAAAATCCTATTCCTTGTAAACTTCTAATATCCTAGTTCTACTTGTATAAGAATTCTACAATTATGGTAATTATACAATATAATTTAATACTTCTATTTATGGTACAAGACTAGTCAAAATCATGTATATCATAGGGATATACACGGTATTCTATAAGGATCTAACTAAACCTCAAAAGCTAGCTTGTAGGGTGAGGATTGTCCAAGTCCATATAAGGAGTCCATGTTCCCATTCCATATCCGATATGGGACTCTTAACACTCCCCGCACGCTCAGATCTTGTTAAGTGGAGTGTGGATAATTGATTTGGGGGCCCAACACTGGTGAACAAAGAATTGAAACGAGCTTGACTCTGATACCATGTAAAAAGTGGATATTGGGTCTAACTCAACCCCAAAAGCTAGCTTGTAGGGTGAAGATTGTTCAAGTTCATATAAGAAGTCAATGTTCCCATTTCATATCCGATGTGAGACTCTTACGGTTACCATATCACTTGCGCAACAAATTTCATCACAAACCAAACCACTCATTTCAGTGGCATAGTATAACAGAAAATGTTTATAGAATCTTTAGGACAATAACAACTATGCTTGCCAAGTGAATAAGATTAAGAACAAAAAAAATCTTCTAGTAATATCAATAAGACAATAAAACTCAATTAGCAGACAACAAATACAACAAAAAAAAAACGTTAGTAATTGAAACTGGTTTTAAGAGCATACTTAGGGCCCGTTTGGTTATAATCAGGTTGATTTGGAGTTGAAATTCTGTTTGAACATGTGATTTGAATCTTAAAAAATGTATTTGTTTCATAAATATAAAACCCCCACTATTTATAATGATATAAACGGCAATACACGTATGCGACTCTCATTTGATTTATGATTGCAGGTAAATATTACACGAGGCTCGTAAAGTCGTAATCAAGAAATTAAACACACTTTTAAAGAGAATGACAAAGTCGCTAACGATTTAGCGAAGCATGGAAGCTGTAATCAGATTTTTTTGAGAATTTAAAATAGATTATATATCACAGAAAGATCAAGCTATGTAATAAATTTTAGTTAGTTTATTAATATTACTACACATACTATCCAATTCGTTTTTGCAACATCGTCAATTTAATTATGTTTACTTCGTTAGTTATATACATGAAATTAATGGATTTTTATTGATTATTGGATAAGATATTATTTTTCAACTTGATTGGTATTAAAGTCCTAAAGAAATTGGTGCAATTAGATTTTCGAATTTTCTCTGAATTTTTTTTAACTACTTAGCTTTATTGTAGTAAAATAAATACTACTACAATAATTTTAGGAATTACCTTACTTAGGGATGTCAATTGTCAACAATTATTTTTCAAGAAAATTGGTATGTCATATATTTTTGAAATAGCCAAGCGAATTGACCTATTGATACCATATTGTCTGCACTATAGTATTCTTTTTTCTTTTTAGTTTTTCACTCATTATCGATATCCAGGTCTCGACTAATTCGAATTCATGTAAACCTATTTAAATAGGACGTGCTCCCTAACATAATCTTTTAATACTTAAGACTCGAATTCGAGACATGAAATTAAAGGTAGAGCCGTAGAGGGATCTATTGATTCCACCACCACCCTTATTGGTTGCACCAAAGTATTCAATGATCCATGAAAATAGAATGAACTAAATTAAATAAACAACTAACAATAAATAATCCAATTTTTATTAAGCACAAAAAAAGTAATCCAATTTTTTTATTTTTTTTATTTCAATTTATGTGATATAGTTTAATTAGATACATAATTTAAGAATTTTTTTTAAAAAAAATTGTGATCCAATCATTTTGAAAGTTTGAATAAATTATTTTTAAATATAAAAATGTATTATTATTTTTGAGACAGATTAATTGTGAGAGACGGAATATAATTTTCCCGCGAGGGAAACTCGGATCCTCTCTTTCTCTCTCTAAAACTTCCCCAAAATCATTTCAGTTGATTTGTCTCTCTACAAGAGGGGAAAGAAAGCCATAGAAATGGAAGCAGCAATGGGATTGATGAGAAGAATTCCACCAAAGCATACTGAAACTGCTCTCTCTGCTCTCCTGACTCTCTTGCCTCACCACTCTTCAGATCTCCTTTCTCAAGTTGATCAACCTCTTCAGGTAAAAACTCTTTGCAATTTAAGTTATAAATGCATTATCGAATATGTTCATTTTTGTAATTATTGAAATTTATGTTCAATTTAGAGAATTTCTGGTTTCGGAGAACCCTAATTATTGAGCATTGGAATGAATTTGGCTTCAAATAGAGCAGAATCGATATAGATGATTGATATATCTTATCTTAACTAGTTCTCAAAGCGTAGCTGTTGTTGTTGTTGTATGTATGTATGTATGTGCATATATTTAGTTTCTAGGTAATGATGTCGAGTGATGGACTTGGAGTTAGTTGATTCTGCATTCGTACTGAATGAATTAGCTATGTGTAAGGATTTATGGTGACAATGTGTTCGGAAGAGTCAATGATTTAGGTTTCTCGATGTGCTAGGGTTGTGGCGCCGTGCAAAATCTTTTGACTTAATTGCAACTGCTTGAGTATTCTGATCTTAACTAGTTTCCGAGGCTTAGCTGTTGTTGTACTTGTATGTATGTGCAGATTGATTTAATTTAGTTTTAGGTAATGATGTCTAGTGATGGACTTTGAGTTAGTTGATTCTGCATTTGTATGGAATGAATTAGCTCTGTGTAAGTATTTATGGTGACAATTTGTTGAAGAGTCAACAATTTAAGTGCTCAATGTGCTAGGGTTGTGGCTCCGCGCAGAACAGTTTTGACTTAATTGCAACTGCTTCAGTATTCTGAACTTAACTAGTTTGTGAGGGTTAGCTGTTGTTGTCGTTGTTGTTAATGTTGTATGTATGTGCAGATTGATTCAATTTAGTTTCTAGGTAATGATGTCTAGTGATGGACTTGGAGACGGGAGTAGTTGCTTTTGCATTCTTACTGAATGAGTTAGCTAGGTATAAGGATTTATGGTGACAATGTGTTCCCAAGAGTCAATAATTTAAGTTCTCAATGTGCTAGGGTTGTGGCTCCATGCAAAACAATTTGACTTAATTGCAACTAAGGGTGGCCAGTGGGACAGGATGGGGCGGGACGGGATTTGGGGGGTCGGGATCGGGTTTGGCGGGATATGGGGGACGGGAAGAGGTCCCGTCCCACCCCACATCCCGCCGGCAGAAGGGATGGGATTTGGGGGGACGGGATGAGTCGGGTCGGGTAGGGGGATTTGGGGTGACTTTATTTCTAGACAATTTAAAAAAAATATATATTTAAACACTTAAATAATTGAACAAGATAGTGAAAAAATATCCCAAGGCTAATTGCCTCTTATATTATTGAATAGAAATATGATTTTTTTTATAATACAATTTCAAAATTACAACTTTGTTTTGTAGTTCAAAAGTTGCAAATCACATAGTAAAATTGTCATTAAAAAAATTACATATTCAACCATACACTTTTTAATTTTCTGACAATCTCTTGAGGATCTTCTGTTGGAATTGGAAGTTGTTGGTCAAATTGTTCAACGTCGCTTCCTGCTCCCTTGGATAAGATTTCGTTGTAGTTGTAGTCTTCTTCTTCATTGATCTCTGTTTGACCGCACCTTCTACGCTCCGCTCTAACCCAATATCTAAATAAAACTGCAATCTCCAAACTGTCTCCCGCCAATGAGTGTTTGTGTTCTCTTATTTGAAATCTTCTAGCAGAACAAGCGCTTTCAGAAGCTGTTGATGACGCTTGAATATTCAACACATCTCGGATCATCTTTGATAGAGTCGGAAATGTCTGTTCATTCTCCCTCCAGTATATCAACAAGTCTTCACATCCATTTTCATTGGCAATTGATTCGAACGGCACAACACATCTAACTCGCTAATTTGTGAAGAACTTGAACCACTATACATTCTATTTCGAAGGCCTTGAATACTTGAAGCAGAAACCACATGTTTTTTGTTATAAGGTTGAAGTGAAGTAGAAGAAGATAGTACGGAAGTCGGTTGATTACTGCACTTTGCTCTTGGTAATAGATATACATATTTTTGCATTGTGTTTGTATGCTAGACATAACTTCTTCTTTAGTTGGTTCGTAAGTTGGGTCTGTTGGAAGTATTTATAAGCATTCATAAATCGTTTTAATAAGGGCATTACAACCGTCTACTTTAATAGTAGGATTTAATACAACACCAATAAAATAAATAGTGGGAATATGTAATTTTTTTTTAATTTTACAAACATTTTTGCAATAGCTGGAGTGTAAGTTGGGTTTTTCATATATTCATTAAATAACAAAAATATTAGAGCTATATAAAATAACATAGATGAAATAGTAGGATAATAAATACCTGAAATTCCTTAGTAGCTAGAAAAATTCTCTAAAAATACAATTAGTTTCAAAATTTTATCTTTTGCTTATGAGCGTTAAATAATAAAGTTATAGGTCTTCTATACTCGTGAGCAACCAGTAATTGTTCATACAAAGAATTCCACATAGTCGCAACTTCTTTTGAAATTTTCTTATAACGTAATCTACAATCATGACAAGTTTTTTTATACTCTTTGCGCCTTTGTATTTTATTACATTTAAAAATAAAGTTGATAGCAAATTGTACTTTATCAAGGATGTTTTTAAAAAGTTTTAGGGCATCCTTTACAATTAAGTTATAAATATGACATGCACATCTAACATGAAAAATATGGGGAAAAGATGGAGTCAATCGAGTTTTTAAAATTTTTACAGCATAATCATTAGAAGTAACATTATCTAATGTAATAGTCATAATTTTATCAGTAATTCCATAATATTCACTAATTTCATGAATATTTTTTGAAATAAAAACTCCAGTGTGCCTTTCATCAATATATCTATATGCTAATATACGTTTTTGCATAGACCAATTGTGATCTATCCAGTGACATGTAACCGTTAAATAATCATTACCATTAGTACTACGGCCTATGTCAGAAGTGATAGCCACTTTGCCATTAAAATGATACAATGCATAACGTAAATATTATTGATATTCATGCACAAATTTAAAAACATATCTTCTAATAGTTGATCTAGGAAAACCGATAAAAGCAGGATTATATGTTTCTCAAATGTAATGAATAAAATCAGGAGTGGAATGAAATAAAAAAGGCAAACCCTCCACAACAACTAATTTTGCTAAATTTTCCCGATCTTTGTGTTTATCATATTTCGGACCTATAACTCCCTCCGTCATCGGGTTAATTCGACCCTGTACTTGGTCGGGGACACTATGTGAACCTTGTCCCGACTCAGAAGTCATTTGCACATCTACTTTGTCAACCAAGTATTGGTTATACCTTACTTTGTGAGAGTTTTCTACATGTCTTATTAAACCTCCTGTCCCACCTTGACCTTTTTCAGTTTTAATTTATAAACTTGCGACAAATTTTACAAATAGCTAGTTGATTAGGATTGTCCCTTTCAAAAAAATCCCATGCCTGTGATTTTAATTTTCGTTGTTTTTGTCCTCTTCTTATACTAGGGTACTAGGGGGAATATGATGAATTTCAGTTTCAGTTTCTGAGACTCAGTCTAATCCTGAGGTGGAGGTGCATTAGTGGGTGTGTTATCTAAATTATCTTCTAATCCATTTTCTAAATCAAAAGCTGGTTCAGATGCAGAATATACCTCATTATCTAATGGTATATTAATATTAACATTAAAAAGATCAGTTTCATCTATATGAGTTAAATCATTGTAATTAGGATTACTAGAAGATGCACCCTTACCCCTGTTACCCCTAATACCTCTACCAGAAAAATGTCCACCTCGTTCTATTATAATTATGCAAATAAATAATTAAAGTTAATGAAATTAAGTATGATAATTAAAATTAAGTAACAATAATAATTTAAATAAAAGAATGAACGAAGGTACCAAACGCCGACGTGTAATCGAGGTTGAAAATTGAAACTTTGCTCGATGATCCTCAAGCTAGTTGCCAACTTCACTCCCAATTTTTGAACTTTGGTAGAAATTAGCAAATGAAATATAATATTTAGTGTGCAATTTAGATTTGTAGAGAGAGATTAGAGAGATAGTAGGAAGATTTGTGTGAAAAATGAAAAGGAGAATGAGGTATTTATAGTTGAGAAATAGGGTTAATGTGTAAATATACTAACTTAGGGGTTAAAAATAAATGGGTAGGGGGGTTTATGGGGTGTGTGTGTGTCGGGGGGGAGGGGGGAAATGGCCGTTGCCAACGGCTAAAATTGAAAGTAGTCATTTGACCAACAGCTTCTGCAAAGGGGGCGGGACGGGTCGGGGGGGATCGGGACGAGCCCTAGTCCCTTCCCGAGTTCGAACCTCGCCACCGACATTTTTTATCCCGTATTTTAAAAGGGGGTCGGGGTGGGTACCGGGGCGGGAGTCCCACTGGACAGCCTTAGTTGCAACTGCTTCAGTATTCTGGATGTGTAAATCAGTTTCTTGCGAACTACTGAATATCAAATATTTAGGTTTTGGCTTTGCGCTGTCACTAATTCACATATTTTTTTCTCTTTGTAGTCACTTTACTCTTCCTTGGACTACTGAAAATGTAATTGCAAACTGCAAAGTGAAAAGTTAATATTTTTTCGTGAGTTTTGACATCACGCAGCTCTTTACAGTGTACGTATATGACATCACATGGAGGGGAGTTGTCTCAAAAGACCTAGAATCTTTCAGAATCCATGAAAATTTAGCTAATAACAAAACACTACGGAAGCAAAGGATCTACATAGGTAATACCAATTAGATAAGATTGAGGTTTAGTTGTTATTATTATGTTTTCCATTAGGTCTTGTGTTTGGCTGGAGTTTCTTAAGTTTCATTAGAAATTACTATGGCAAAATAGGGATAAGAATGAGATTTAGAGCCCTAGTACAAGAGAATCTATAATTAGTCAAAAATACAAATTATTGAGTATTGGAGAACAAGATGTAACTAATGAAGAATCTATTTTAACCAACCCTATCTAGTTTGATTCTCTATTAATTTGAATGATCGACTTTCAGCGGAAGTTTAAGATTCACCTCTTCTCTTCCGGTATTAATAGTGGGATTAACATCAGTACAACTAATCTAGTTTGATGGTGTGACTTCCTTCACTGATTTAATAGAGTTTGGACTTCTATGCGATACTGCACTTTTATCATGATTTGGATAAGTGATTCTTCTCAACTTGGAAATGATCTAAGTTTGAGACATGTTCCAAATTAGATTGAGGCTCTTTTTATCTACTTAACCAAGTCAAATAAATAGCTAACTGAAATCATCTCTCTGGTTCAGAATCATCACCAACCACATCAGAAGGTAAACAAAAAGAGAAGAGGAAATTTTTTTGATAAAGGAAAAATAAGATAAGTGAAAGCATGAAATTTACCTTTCTATTGAAATTATAGAATTACTTCAAGTACAGAAAAATTTGTCGCTTGAAATTGTACGAAAGCCCAGAAGAGTTTCCTGTTTGCTTGTTACAGTGGTTTGGACAATGATATTAACACATCTTTTACATGCCACTATAAATTAGGGAATGGAATGTATGAGATATTCAGAATGCAAATACCTGGTTGCATCATATCTTACCTTTAGATGTCAGAGCTTTAACCTACTGTTGCATTTTCTTTTACAGATAATTTATTTCTTTTTCTTGCAATAAATTTAATGATACTTATACCGAGACCTTACATTTCTTGGGTTACAGTACCAAACAATGATTTTTGGAGGGGTTAAGCATTTTTTTGCGGAGCTACCTCTTTTTATCTTGATTATGAGCCGAACTTTATATTATTATCTTTCACAGTTGTGCATTTGTTGATGCTGGCCTTTTGACTTGTGGATGACCAACCTTTAATGAGAAGATAAATATCCACTGCAAATTGCATTTTGATGTCATAACAAAAGGAAGCATGGTTTTGGTGGTATTTTATCTTTTCATAAAATTATATTCTTGAAAAACCAAGCTCCGTATTTTGCTCTCTTTCCGTTTTCATTTTCTTCTCTTGTTGGTTATTTGGTTTAGAAAAACTTTTATGGATAATGGCCATGATATGTGCATGTGATATGCTGGTTATTAGTAGCTACAGGTTAGAGCAAATGTTGTCAGTTGTTGTTATACCTATAGGTATTTGAGCTCATTAAGTCTCAAAATTCATTCATCTTGATAAAGCTGATGTTTTGAAATTGGATTATCAGGTCTTGTGCGATATGGATTCCGGCAAAGAGTTCATACTATGTGAGTATAACAGAGATGCCGACTCATATAGGTAACTGTTTAATTGCTTGTATCAAAATGGTTTTAGCGATATTGAACGGCATCAAACCCTACCCATAGAGGATTCTGCCTATGCTGTCATTTTTAAATGACTTATTTAAGATTTCTTTGCTTGCACAAATGATTTTACAGCTCATCATGCACTAGAAGATGATCATAATATTTTCATGAATTTGAATTGCTTGGCAGGAATTCCACTTTCCGTGTACAAGTCCTAATTTTTTGTGGCAGCTTCAACCCATTTAAATGTTGGTTTCATCCATGTTTATCTCTTGTTATTTGTTCCTCATAAGGTGCTATTTTCATATTTGACCATACCAATCTCTAAATATTTTAAACTTGTCTGTACCCATCACTCCACTTAAATGGTGTCTGACTCTTCAGAAGCCTTGCATCTGGTACCTTTTGCCAGACGTTCATACCATGCATTGTACCTCAGATGATCCTCTATCACCAGTAGTCAATGCCTGTGGGACTCAATCCAACAAAATGGTATTCCTAGGCGATACCACCTTCTTAATTGTTCCATCATCACCCACTTAAACTCTTCTTAGAACCTCTGATAAAGGCAGGACTTGTTATAATTGTCTTTGATTAGGATTTTGTAGTTGTAATTCTTGCTGCTTTTTCTATAAATTTTTGTTTGATTTGTTAGGATGAGAGTCATCCAAAGAATGAGCCTGATGACATGTATGTGGGCCAAGATTTTTGGCCTTACAGGTCTTAGTTTATCTGCTTACATCACTCATTCTCTTTATCTGATTTTCTGGGGTGCTGGACTCTCCATATGTTTGACCATAAGAATACCCTCCTAGTAAGAGAGCTCTTGATTGTTGTAGAGTTGGCTAACAACATATTGACATGATTGTACAGCCAATTTATGATACCAGGTGGATTAAATAAGCTTAACACTCTTGGAGTACATGTTTGGCTAGTTTAGTTGTTTTCTACTGCATTTCAAGATTAACCAAGTTTCAAGACATATAAAACGACATAATTGCTACATTTGATAGATGTTTTATCTGTAACTAAGATATTTTCACTTGTAGGTCTCCCTGGTCAAATAAGTATCATCCACCGTTAGAAGATGCGCCTCAGCCTTCTCCGGAGCTGAGGAAACTTGAAGTTGAAGCAAATGAAGTCTTTGCTATCTATTGTGACCAGTGAGGTCCCTTATTTACCTCGTCTTTTCTTCTTGCTATGCAATTGTACCAACTTTTATAGATGAACCAACACTAAGACTGATGTTCAAACTGTACAAATCCAGAAAACAAAACCCAAAAGTATGCCCCAGCTTATCTTGCAATGATTCTAACATCTGTCAAATCAGCCTCATTTACATGTTCAAACTACACTAAAAACAATACAAAATTGTACAATTAGTCTTTATCTTTTGAATTGAGTTGGCACTTTCTGCAAAACACTTCCTATTTCTCTCAGTTCAAACAGTCCACCATATACAAGCAAGTATAGTATTCCACCGTAGTAGCTTCCTCTTCCTATTTCCTTTTCTGGTCCAGCATCTCAACTAGTCGGTTGTTTTGGCATAACCCACTGCATACCGGTGATGTTCAAGCAAAGCTTGCCACGGTTGAGCAGTAACTTGGCAGTGCAAAAATATACGGCAGATGGCCTCTTCCTTTCTCCCACAAATAAAACATTTGCTACATAATGTAAAATCTCTTTTTGCAAATTCCCTCGTGCCAATTTAATTCTCATTCACAAACATTTGGTTCAGCTTTGCTTTAACTTCAGATAAAGCTGGGATATCTCTTTCAGATTTTTCCTATTCCTGGTTTCATGTTAACTTATGATTGGACTAGCTAATAAGATATCATCCATACTAGTTTCATCTCTTGGTTAGTCACAGCATTTTCTGCAGTTTCACTGACCAAAACACTGTTAGGTACTATGAAGGTGGCATCTCATCAGTTTATATGTGGGAAGATGAAAGTGAAGGTTTTGTTGCTTGCTTTTTAATAAAGAAAGGTAAATTATGTTTGCATTTCCGTCCGTTTTTGCATCCTCTGGATACTTCTATCAATCAAATTTTACTTTACCTGATAAAAATAAATCTGTTTGCATTTCCTATAACAAGTGTAATTTTTCTGCTTCTAATTTTCAATTTTTCTTGGAGGATGTAGATGGCTCCAAAACTGGACATGGTAGAAGGGGGTATCTCCAGGAAGGAGCCTGGGATGCCATACATGTTATTGAGGTATTAGCACCTGAGCAAAGAAAGAGAGAACTTTTGTGGTCATCTCTTCCTTCTCTTGTTTGTTCATTTAATGAGCGTGGCTTAAAATTGTTACCAAATCGTTCAGGTGGGACCAGAAGAGGAAGAAATTGTCCACTACTGCCTGACTAGTACAGTGATGCTGACCTTGACTACGGACAATGAGTCATCAGGCTCGTTCAATTTGTCTGGATCAATTAGAAGACAGGTATTTAATGGATGTTGTTGCAGTTATATAATGCTTTGCTTGTTAAAGATGTATGGAGGTCACTCATTCTAACACTACTTTCTCCCAACACACTTAAATTCTAGTTCAATCTATGAAACGTAATTACTATATCTAATTTTGGTCCTAAATGCAGCATCATATTTCCTTCATTCCATGAAGGAAAAGCAGTGTCATGGAAAATATGAACTTTCTAGAAGAGATAGGAGAGCTGTAGCGTTGTCGTGTTAGTGGTGGTAATCGGACTTTTGAATCCTGTACCATCTTGGTACTTTTTTATTTTTTAATAAAATATTACCTTATCAAAAAAAATTCCTTCATTCCTCGTGGAGGAAGAAGGATGGAGATGTTTGATTATCTTATTTGAGCGGTATGACAATAGAGATAAAAGAAAGAGAGTGCCATGAATTGGTTATGTACAATATATCAGAGGAATCCTTATATAGGAGTTTAAATTGTTAGAAATAAGGTAAGCAATAGTCCTTAAAATAACGTAGAATTTTCTACCATGTAATATATAGAATTTTCACTAATAGTCTGTCATATATATTTAATTTTAATGAATCTACAATGTGTTGTGTAAAGAAAATGGACCTTGGGCTTAATTTATCTCCAAAACTAGCTTTTAAAGTGAGAATTACCCAAGACCATATTAGAAAACAATGGTCTATTCCCTCAACCAATGTGAGCCACTTAAACCTTCTCTCCACACACGTCCAAAACTATATGTCTGTAGTATTAAAATATAACATGGGGGCCAAATATAATATAATTTTTTGGAACTCCCTTGCCACAACCTAGCTCAACCCCTGAACGGATTCCTCCATTAAACTGACCCCTGCAAGTCCTTGTTCATTCTATGGATGGTGTAATTAAGACTCTTTACTGGAAATCTTAGTGCCTTTTCCTAATTGTTCCTCCTTTGCATGAATAGATGAGTATGAAGCTCTCTGTCTCAGACGGTCATCTGTGTAACATGGGAAAGATGATTGAAGAGATGGAGGGTAAGCTGAGAAACTCCTTGGATCAGGTACATGTCTTTACTTTTAAAAGTTCTTTTTCTTTGACGTATTTGATGGTTTATTTTCCTTTGATGTGGCGCTGATTAGTTCATCCTAATAATTAGTAATTATTGAAATCAATAACTTGCACCTCTTTGTTATTCTCCCTTGATGTGAGGCACATTTCTCACTGGAAAATGCTTAGTTGGAGCGGAAAGGTGAAGGAAAGGGTGTTACCTAGTACTAGCTTTTTTCCAGTTTTCTTACTGGAAAATACTTTACTTTTTTCTGTACCAGAAAATGCTTAGTTGGAAGCAGAGAGGTGGAACAAAGGGTGTTATCAGGTAGTAAATACAGTTTAGGGAAATCGTGGTTCACATGGAAAAAAATTAGGAGTAAGTTTGAATTTATCCAAATTGGAAGAGTCCCAAAGGGGATGCTTTAGGCTTTGTTAGCAAGAGACCTTTTTCCTGTATTTTCTTTGTTATAACAGACCGTGAAATTGAGTTCAAAACCTGCAGGTATATTTTGGGAAGACAAATGAGATGGTTTGTACTCTGAGGCCACCCGCTGAACTGGTGCAAATGAAATTGCCTGACTCTTGAGATTTGTTATTTCTTGCCATTTTCTGTTGGGTGTTTGTGTAAACCTTGGTTTGCTTGCATGTCACAGGGTAGTGGTTGTGGTTGAACAGTATTCATTAAATTTGTAACTGATTGTATTATATCACATTTGAGTCAATTTCACTCTTATAGAGCTCCCAAGTGTCCTAGTTCTAGACTGTCTTAAACTGTTTCCTCACTTTTCTTTAACATGTGGGTTATCATACAAATTTATTTCTTCAAGGACTTATTTTGGAGCTAAATGAAATACTTGATTATATATAGGAGAAATATGTATGATATCCTGATACCGCTTTGTGGAAACCCAATAGAACAGTCTCTTTAGTATGGCTCTGTCCTAGCTGTCCTAGCTAGACTCGGTATTTCAGGATGACTGTATACTCTGTACTTGGTGTATACTGATTCACACTAGAAAATCATTTGCCTCTTTTAGTTGTCCCTCCAGAGTATTTAAATTATGACATTGCTTTCTCCCCCTTTTATCTTGTCTGGATCATGTTTCGTAAGAATAAGAAAATAGCTGTTCATGGACTAATTTCAAGGTACTGGAGTACATGGCATACAAAAATTCTAGTTACGTCTCTGGGTTGCATTTTGTCAGTATCTAATGCTCTGTCTTGAAGTATTGTGCGTTTGAGAAATAAATAAACAAATATGATCTAACATGAAAATGTATCTTATAGCAAAAGCTTAAAGCTTATAAAATTACTTCTAAAGTGAAATATATATCCCAAGATTTATGATCGTCCAACTTAAAGACAATCTTGCCTTGTCAAAGTAAGAACATCTCACTGTATACATTCCAATGAAGTGTTTATGGAACATTCTTATTAGTACTTCATTTTCAATTTATGTGACACTATTTCCTTGTAAATCTATCCCAAAAAGAATGACATCTTTCTCTATTTAGTAATAAATTAATTTTAAACTTTCTATTTACCCTTAATGAGGTAATTCATAAGGAAGGAGGAAGTACCATTTTGGAAAAACCTTAGGGTCCAATATGGTTTAGAGGAACTTCTTTCAAACTAATTAGCTTAGCACATTCTCAACTCCGCTTTAGTGGTTAAAATTAACTTGAAAAGAAATGCAAAACGTTAACGAACCCGTGTTTTATAGCCCTTAGAGCAACTTTTGGACATTATTTTTTGTAATATAATAAGTCATCACAAAGAATTGTTCTTAATAGAACTCCGAGGTGTGTATTAAAAACACGTCAAACATTCATTAGTTGGGTATAAATACATCATGCGAGTAAATGCTTACGTATCGGTGTTATGTAGGGCCGGGCACTCAAAGTAAGCTAAGAGCTTGTTTGGTCAAGCGGCTAAATTCTTATTTTGAGAAGTGTTTTTCTGAAAAAATATTTTTGGTGAGAAGCAGTTTGTGTTTGACTAATTCATTTGAAAATGTTTTTGAATGCTTTTATTAAGCAGATTGTGTTTCGCTAATCGTCTTAAAAGATTGCTTTTGAGTATCAAATTACCAAAAAGGACAAATATTAATGAACATTTGTTATTAAGATTATTTTATAGAAAAAAATATTTTAAATATCTATATATGAAAGACTTTAATTAACTTTTTACCTTTATTTAATTAAAATTTTAAAGTTTATATTAAAATTTTCAGTTAATACAATACATTGATAAACCAAAAAAAATATTAAATATTACTCCTCTGTCCCAATTTATTTGAAGGTTGACCAGTTTAGGGGTCAAACAACTTTTTCTTTGACTTGATTTTAAACATAGATTCTTTGAGTATTTTATAATAAAATTTACATATTTGAAAACTACATGAAAAATACTATAAGTTTGCATAATTAATAATTCACAATATATGAAAAGAGTTGGAGAAAATCGTTGTCAAAGAAATAGTTATTTGACTCCCAAATTAATCAAGCTTCAAACAAATTGGAACGGAAGGAGTGCTGATATAATATCAACATGGTGTTTTAAATATACTAAAAGACATCAATCAAAATAAAATTTAAAATCATTTCACAAATTAAAATTCAACACAAAAATACAAAGTTAAAAAACAAAGCATTATTAATTACTCCCTCTGTTCCAATTTATGTGACCCCATTTCTTTTTTAGTCTGTCCCAAAAGAATATTATCTTTCTATAATCAGAAACAATTTAACTTTAAAATTTCTCTTTTACTCTTAATGAAATTATTTATAACCACACAATTGTCTTAGATTTGTTTTAGACCACATTTCAAAAGTCAAAATTTCTTTTTAAACTTTGTGTCAAGTCAAATGGTGCCACATAAATTAGAACGGAGGGAGCATAAGTTAATGGATTAATGAGGGATATACTTGGTAAATATGTATTTATGATAGAGATATTTTGTCTTGAAGAAAAAAAATTCTGCTACTGTTTTTTCAAGAAACATAAATTTTCTACTTCTCCCCAACCACAGAAAAACTGCTTCTGCTTCTACTTAAAAAAACTTTTACTAATTGGCCAAATACCTCAAATAACCAAAAAAAAAAATACTTTCTCATAAAAAAAACGCTTTCGACCTCAAAACCCCTGGGCCAAACAGGTTCTAAGCCACGCAAGGTAAGGCAGGTTAGAATTTTGCAGATACAACTCCAGCTGCATTACCCGCCCGCGTTTATCACCCTTCAGGTGCTAAAGATTGGTTAATCTGGTTACTTTCCCACATAATTCCAAAGAGACTGAATACAGAGCCAAAACGTAAACCCCACAATCAAGGAAATTCCATCAACAACCAGATACTTGAGTTCCAAACTACATATCATATACTAAGAATTACTAACAATTTCTGCATGTCCCCCCCCCCCCCCCCCCCTAATTAACAGTATATATAGCAATAAAACATTAGAAGTTAACAAAAGCATAAAAAATGGGAACTTTCAAGCTTTTGTCTCAGGTTCAGTGCTTGCTGGACTCGCTGCCTGAGGTTCACTATGGGCATGATTTTCTTCCTCGATTTCTTCTTCAGTGTCGCTGTCATCATCTTCTCCTGCAAAACCACATCACAATATATCAGGAAAAATGGAGATAAAACAAGATTCAATCCTAACATATGACAAAAAGCCGCTTTACCTTCGGGCACATCGGCATCAAAATCCCCAGGACCACCACCACCCATGTTGAGTTGCTGAAATATCAAGAGAAGGGTAATTTAAGTCCAAGTTCAGCACAAATCAGCAGTAATAACTACAATTTACTTATTTCATGAATCATGCTTACCGAAAAGTCGATGTCACCAAAATCCATATCTGCTCCAGCTGCTGAAAAATTTAGAGTCAAAGTAAATATCACCACAGATTGATGTTACATATCATCAGTAAGACGGGAACCATGGTGAACTTTACTTACGTGCACTGTCCTGTTCATCTTCATCAACCCATTTGTCCCAGTCAACTTTCAAAAACTTTGGAGGTTTACCTTCCTGCTTAACCAGTCTGCTCCACCACTTGTCTTCTGCCTTCTTTATAAGATAGCAGATATTTCTAGATGTAATACTAGATTTGCTCTCCTGAATAACCATTTAATAAGAGAGTAAATTTTGGTTCAAACATACAGATCAGCATATAGACAATAAGTGAAGGAGATTTACTCACATCAACATCAATTTTATCAAAGAGATCGATATCCACTTCATATGGTACATTATCAGCTCCGGCAGTAGCAGAAAAAGAGAATTTTCCTTCTGGTTCTAGTTTCTGCTTTACGTACTTGACATCAGGTAACTCAACCGTGATAAACAGTTTGTCAGACCTCTGGGCCCACTTAACAGCAGGATGTCGGCTGAAATAAAATTTGTACAAAACAGATGTTCTCAATAAGCCAATAGTATCATCAGGAAACATTCATTGACCAGAACTTTCAACTCTAATAAAACCATAAAGAGTAGTTAGTACATGTTTTCCTTGCAATCATCTACAATTAAGCAGCATTTCGACATAAATGTCACATAATGTAAAGAACCTTACAAAGATAACTGAGAAGGCCATCGGCACGCCATCAGAAATCACAATGTTCTGCTTCTATGTGAACTAAATCCATCATCAGAACAGCGTTAATTTTTTTAATCCCAGATTATCCCAGAACTAAACCCATCATTAGAAGGCACTTACAAAACTGCATGCAGTAAAAATGAACTTACGCAAATAAAGGTGCATGATTATGAGGAGATTAAGCAGTCAATTCACGTAACTTTATGTATTAACAGCTTGTAAATCACTAATTATCACATTGGTGAACTATGATATGATTAGCACTGGTACGTGTGATTAAATCAAGTAAAAAGATGGCAATTTGGAGGCCAACAAAAAGATGCCTTTTAATTGACTGAATGACAATTAGGAAAGAGTTTAAATTTTATGCACCGACGGTGTAAAATATATCACAATGAGGTTAAAGGTAATTCTGTTTAATAACAATCATTAACCAACGATAAATGGTACTGCTTATTAACCGGTCAACCTCTTTACCTCCCAAGATAGGGGTAAGGTCTGCGTACACTCTACCCTCCCCAAACCCCATTTGTGGGATTACACTGGGTATGTTGCTGTTGCTGCTTCTTATTAACCGGTCAAATTATACTGATAGTGTAAAAATTTCATTACTCCATCAATGAATATAACTTAAATCCACAACGAAGGAAGAGACTTTCTACAACCCCAACCCCACTATTAGACCATTAATGACTCCCACTCTCAAGTAACATTAAATGATATTATTGTATAGAGCAGAAACCAAAAGATCATTCAGGGCAAAACATAACTCCAAACATTAACCTTTGCCCTTCACACTTATTACCTTCCTTACATTCACTTCTATAGCAAAATTGACATTCACTGAAATGTATCAAGAGATGCTACACTAGCAAGAAGCCAAGAAGGCATGCTATCTTATACTTTTTTTTTATAAGGATTAATTTAAGTGATAGCATGCTATCTTATACTAATACAAAAGACATATCCTAGTAGTTCATGTCTCTATTGGAAGGATATACAGCAAATTGAGTATCTTTCCCAAAGCAATCGGTACCTTTTTATCCTCATCATTTTCTTCTCTTTTTAACCATGAGTGTAAGATGAAGTTCCTATTCCCAAAGTAGGTGTAAACAGCACAAGGTGAAACATATCAGATTAGTCGTTATTAGCAATGAGTTCCCCCAAAATACTAGCTCTCAACAAAGAAAAGTAGCAAGAAGTTAAATTGTTCTACAATGTGGTCTCAAAACATAAATATGAGGCAATGAGAAAACTACATTATTCATAGCTTTTTAGTGAGTTAATAGTACCATTATTTTCAAACGATCTCCTACTTTTCATTCCATACGCACCAAAAAGGACACAAAATTAGATTGTCTTATTTTAGTAGTTCTTACTTCTAGTAAAATCCTCCTGTTCCCTGCTGCCACTACAGAGTAATTTGGTTGGTGGCATAAGTAAATAATAATCCCGACATAAATTCTGCATAACTAATATAACAATTTGTATGCAATCAAATTTGTTGGTTTCTTGTATGCATAATTACTGCAGCGTCTGGTTTCTGCTATTAAACTCAGCATTACATAAATTCATCATTACTGCAGCATCTAGTTTCTGCTACTAAACTCAGCATTACATACGGGAATAATTTATGCAGGAAGCCAGGAAAACACCAGTATTACTTTTATGCGGGATAGAATGTGGAATAAGAATACTTGCATTAGCAATGAGCGGATAAGAGTATCTAAACACAAAAGTGACCTTAAACTAGCCAATCTCTTCATAACACTCTAAATATTACTAAAGTTATTTACTGTATAACAATTTATACACTGGTATTCACTGCATAACCGAAACCACATAACAATCCCATATTAATCCTGCATAACTAGTAGTGAACCAAATGACCACCAATGGTTTTGCAAAATGACCTTATCAATCAAAAAAACTCAACTTTGGTTGATCTTGTACTACGCAAATGTTGGACAGACAATCCCACCGCCCCAATTTAATCCAAAATGTTTGACCATAACTTTCCAATGGAATTATATTGATTGATAATGTCACCCCCAACCCCACCGCCCCACCCCCAAACCCAATCCAACAACAATAACATATTCAGTGTAATCTCACAAGTGGGGTCTGGGAAGGGTAGTATGTACGCAAACCTTACCCCCTACCATCGATAAGTTTTACAAAGCAGGAAAAATATGTCAGCAAAATAGCAAGATAGAAAACAAATGAAACCAAATATAATAATGTACATAGACATAATTCAGCAAACCAAGTTAACATCCACAATAAAGTAAAGAAAATCGTCTCTGATAAAATCCCAGTTCAACATAAGGCTCAAAATTACTGAAACATATGCCCTGTTCCACAAAGTTTAAAATCCTTTGCTCATTCTATGCTATACAGTTTAAAGGGTCTAACATATAAACCAAGAACAGAACTGCATCAAGAACATTATACCTTTAGGGTTTAATTCAAGTACTTGAAGTGAAAAAAATGAGATTTAGTTAGCCAAAAAAAAACTCAAGAAAACGTATAAATGCATACTTTAAAGCAAAGAGGGAAAGATTAAGGAAATTACCTCATGGTGGTGCTAGTGTTTTGGTTTGCAAAATTGAGAGAGAGCAGATGATTGTGCCGTTCTGAAATTATAAAACAAGTTTTGAAATTTGAAGGGTGCTACTGCAAATTTTTCAGGATACTTCGAGTGCCTAGATACTTGGGAAAGCAACAACACAATACAACAAATTGTACTTTCTATCTCTTTTTATAATTGGGAAAAGGTACTTTGTCATATAGAGTAAGATATATATATTTTTTTATTAAAAAAATGATATAAATATATTCCTAATGAATATTTTTAGAAAGTTATTTAGCTTATTTTTTAATTAAAAAATTATCACGTGGTTTAAAAAAATGATTATTTAATTTTTTAGTATATTTATTTTTTTAAAGCAACTTAGTATTTTTTATTTCTGATGAATTGGGTCTGGTTCGTTTAAGAAAATGGGTAAACTTATTTTTTTAAATCCACGGAGATAATTTTTTTAAAATGAATCAGACCCGATTCACCAGAAAAAAATTATCACATAACTTTAAAAAAAATAAGTAGGCTTTAGCCATAGAAATAAAAAATAAATTGGAAACTTTTGAAGTTGGAATTGTCTTTAGCCATATTTTTTGAAGATAGTATTTTGTTGTTGAAATGAACTTTTCCAACAAGTTTTGGTTGTGAAAAAGAAGGTTCATGGCCAAACACTAATTTTTGAAAAAAAGTGAAAAAAAATGAAAAAATGAATAATTCTTATGGTCAAACAGGTTCTAGTCTACTAAAAAAATAGGTAAACTTATTTTTTTAAAAGCATTGTATTATTAGAATATGTTTGTCTTCATATTAACTAATATTTTGAGATGTATTATTTCATCATGTTGATATGAGAAGAACTACAACTTATAATACTTCTCATATAGTTTTCGAATACCTAAATTTAATTTTCAATTATTAAATTGATCTAACCCAATTTAAATTAGAAAGATTAGTCAATTTGATTTTTGAAAAATAAAAATACCATAAAAATTGGGACGGAGAAAGTATATATTACTTCTCATCAATATAATTGGGTATTTAAATTTTAATCTTCTATATTTTTTATCCTTCTATTAAAAAAACGTATTCCATATTTGGTACATGGGAGATGTAACAAATATAATAGGGAGAGAAACAAGGGGGACTATATAACACAATTAAGAGCTACTCAAATTCTGAAATTGAGATTGGTTTGATAAGATTTTGTTCACAATTGATTTGTTAAGTAATCAATTCAACCTTGAAGAGATAATAATAAATTAAGAGAAAAATACATAAAATTACCCCTAAACTTATTTGCAAAACTCAATTTCATATTGAAACTTTACGGGCGTTTTTACCCCTTATTATATTTATTTGAAGTGAATTTAATACTCACTTAAAAAAATAAAACCAGTCTTGTAATGGATTGCGTAAAACACTCTCCGCCATATCATCGCCACGCCAAATTTTAAAATTTCACTCTTTTTTTTTATTCTTTGTATATTATCATTCTATCTTTTTTCTTTTTAAAATTGCCACAATAGGTTTTTTTTTTTAAAACAAAAATCAACTCTTCTTCTCCAAACTCATTTATGAGCTTAGACACGAAGAAGGACTCAATAGGCAACATCTAACGAACAAATACCTCTGTTATTTAATTTCAACAACTCTTGGGAAGGTTTTGATGGTGAGGCACGTGGGATGGTGAAATGATTTAATGGAGAAGAAGGTGGTTTATTGGTGGTTCAATTAGTGTAGTAGACGAAATTAATCTGTATTGTGCAAACAAATTGTATTGTGTTTTTCCTTTGTGCAATCTGTGTGTTTCTCTCTAAAAATGTGTTTTCAATTTCTTCATCTTTATCTGAGAATTATACAAGATTGTTGGTAGGGAGAGTTACTATTTCACAGAATTTGATTGAAAAATTATGATTTATTCTACAAAAAATGTTGTTTTACAGATAATTCCACAGAAATTAAGATCCATTTGCAAACAATCGTGCCTTATTTTCATTTCTCAAATATAAATTTAGGCTCATTTTCAGTTATTGCATCATTGTTCATCTTTTTTTTTTATAAACAACTGTGAAGTATTGTCATTACTGTCAAAATAATTACACTTTAGAGAGTACCTTACGTTTAACTATTTCCTTTCTAGTAAGGATGCAGTTAATTATCTAAAGTTCAGCATTTAGCAGCTATCAACTATCTTATCTATTTAGAAATTTGCTCTATCCAATATCTACATTTAAGAGCCCTCTTAGAACATTTAACTATTAGAATTCTTGTACGAATTTCAGACTGTATTTGGGTGCTAATAACCCTCGTATCTGTATCCATATTCTTGAATACTTTTTTGTTCCTCGCTTGCCATGTATGGTATATCATGGCTCCCCACATTGCTACAACAATCTCCTTCTTGAATTGTCTCCAATGTCTTCTCTTGATCCACTCTATCTTTCACACAATCGCTTGAAAAAATCTTTTTTTTGGTCCAACTAGTAGTAATTTCTATTAGGTTCCACATTTTCTCTTTCCATATTGCCCCATCCTTGTAGCTAGATCAAGAAAGAACTCTTGTCCTTTTACTTAAGGTTAAGGGGCAAAGAGAAGCGCTTTTGCTACTGAGAAAGCGAACGGTCAGCGCGAAGGTTCAAGACTTAACCGAGCGTTAGCAAAGCTAGATTCTCATAGCGAGATTTAACTTCACTTTGTCTGATTATTATTCCCAGCCAGTTTGAGGTTTCTTCTCTTAGTGTTGTACTCCATTTGCAGTTTCCAAATAGATGTAATTGTGTTTCATCAGTATATGCAGAGCACAAGCTACATTTTGTATCATCCACTGGTATGTTCAACTTCTGGAGCCTCATCTTTGTTAATAATAGTTTCCTATATGTTAGCCATAGGATGAATCTCTGCTTAGGTAGCATGATAGAATTCCACAGTAAGTCAGCCTCTCTCATCTTTGTCATTGTGCCCAACATGCTCAGATAACTGTTGGTGATAGAATACAATCCATTTGCTGTAAGTTTATATTGTCCATTATAATATCAAGTTCTCATCTGCTATTTAATGGAGTTTAACTTCCTCCAATACCAGCTGCTGTCTTGATTAGGTTTATGTTCCCCAGATGTTTTTACATGTTTTCATATACACTTCATGCACCCATTTTACCCATAATACATCCTTTTTACATGCAACATACCATAATAGTTTTCCTATTAAAGCAATAATCCAGTTCCTACAACTCTTGATGTTTAGTCCACCATATTTCTTAGGAGTACATACTGCACCCCAAGCCACTAAGGACATTTTCCTCTTTTCCATTGTACTACCCCATAAGTATTCATTGCATTTTCTATCCGCTTCTTTTAATACTTTTTGGGGTAAAATGAATACAACAACCTAAAAGTTGTGTATAGAAAACAATACAAAATTAATGACTTGTAGTCTACCTACACAAGAAAGCTGCTTACAATAGCCATTTTTTATTCTGTTTGTGATCTTATCCACCAATTATTGACATTCCATTATACTTCATTTCTTGGATGATAAAGGCAATCCATGATATTTGATTGGTAGAGTGCTAAGTGTAAATCCAGTTCTTAGTAATATACTCTCTTGAATGTCATTATCCAACCCAGCCAAGAAGATATTAGATTTTTCACAATTTGCCTCCAAACCTATGACTCTACTAAAGTGATCAAATGCTTCCATGACTCTAGAAACAGAAGCCACAGTTCCTTTACAAAACACCATTATGTCATCAACAAATACTAAATGTGTTAACTTTGTAGTCTTACACATTGGATGGTATATGAAGTCTGGTAGATCACTCGTCTTTTTAAGTATTCTTGATAGGTATTCCATCACAATTACAAATAATATGGGTGACATAGGGTCACCTTGTCTGATGCCCCTTTGTCCTGCAAAATACCCATATTCCACCCCAGTTACCTTAACTGTAAATATAGTAGAAGTAATACAGGTCATGACTAGTCTTGTAAATGGTTATGGAAATCCAAATCCTCTTAGAGCTTCCTCAGTGAATTCCCAACTGACCATGGCATAGGCTTTCTTTAAGTCAATTTTCATCAGACATCTAGGGGATGTCTTTCTAGTGTAGTGTCTCAATAACTCATGACATATTAGTACATTATGAATTAGTGATATATCCTCCACAAATGCTGCTTGATTTTTTGCTATTAGTGTCTTTAAAGTTTTCCTTAGTCTTACACAAATCATTTTAGAAATGCATTTGCATAATACATTGCAACAAGATATATGTCTAACTTGGCTAGCATTCTGTGGTGTTTGTACCTTAGGTATCAGTGTGATGATGGTAGCATTGATTTTTTTCAACATCTTCCCATTCTCCATGTATTCCAGTACAACTTTGGTAATATCTTCTCTTATCACTCCTTATGCATCTTGGAAGAATCCACTTCCATACCCATCTGATCTAGGGCTTCTGTTTCTACCAATGCTGAATATTGCTTCCTTCACTTCCTTAGATGTATAAGGTCTTATCAGCTCAAGTTGTCCATATATATTCAAAGTATGTCCATTTTTCAAGAACATTTCACATGCTTGGCCTTTACCTTATGCTTTTTTACCCAGCATATCTCTATGGTACTCCACAAAAATATTAGCAATGGCTTCCTGATCAACCTGTAGTTTGCCCTGATTATCTTTTAGTTGTATTATTGCTTGTTGGAGTTTTCTTTGCTTTATGACTGAGAAGAAGTATTTGGTGCAATCATCACCAAGTTTTATCTAGTTAGCCTTACTTCTTTGATGTAAGAATACCTCAGCCAGATAACATGATCTCCTGAATTTGATATATATATTTTTTAAATTTGTTGCAGTTTTGTATCCAATGGCCATACTTGCAGTTTTTTGAGCTTTTTCCAATGCCAATCTATCTTCCTCAACTTCTACAATTATGTTTTTGAAGTGCTCCTCATTCAATCTTCTCAGTTCTTTCTTTAGCCATTTTAATTTTTAACAACTCCCATCATCATGTATCCTTCTATAGTTTGCTTCCATACACCCTTCACCTTAGCCAGGAAGCTAGGATGATTTGCCCAAATATTACAGTATTTAATAGGTTGCCTAGCTTTTTTTGGTCTTCCTACTACAACTACTTTCACTGAATTGTCGTCATTTATCCTTTCTGGGAGGAATTGTGCACTAAATGATGGCATGTTATTAAGCCAATCATTGTTAATAAACACCCAATCAATTTTTGAGTATACTCTTATTTTCCCTTTCTTGTCATTCCATGTATATCTATTCTCATGCGATGGTAATTCTATCAACTCACATTTTCCCACACAATTCTTGAAATCCATAATTTCAGCTATACTGATTACATTACCCCCTATCATATCATCAAACTTTAGTACTGAGGTAAAATCACCCATGAGTATCCATGGTTGATTTGTTCTTATACTTACTATCTCCAAATATTGTCATAGTCTTTTCCTTTCTTCCCTTGTATTAAATGCATAAATCATTGTCAGCATGAAAGTCTTCTGTAAAACTAGATGTATCACTTGGCTGGTGATGGCTTGTGCATTGCTACTAACTTGATGAACCTTGAACATATCAGGTCTCCAAGTCACCCATATTCTACCATTATTATGTTGGTCTGAATTTGTTAGATATTGCCACCCTCCAAACATCAAGCTTGTCGCCTTATCAATTTTATAATTTTTAATTTTATTCTCCACTATGCCCATTAAACCAATGGACTCTTTATTACACATGAGCTTTACCTCCTTTTGTTTGTTAGGAGCATTCAAGTCCCTAACATTCTAGCACATAATGTTATCCATATCCATCCCGGGGGTTATTAGTGCCTCCCCTTTCTGAGTTTCATTTGGTCTCCTTGCATGATTGGAAAATCCTCCTCCAGTAATTTAAAAGGTTGACTATGGCTCTGACCTTGCAATTCTGGGCTCCTTTGTCTACTCTGTCTGGTTCTCATTTGCTTACCTGATTTCTTTTGTCCACCTTGAGTTTGTTGTTTTGTGGCCCTCCTAGGATTTAAAGGTGTAATCCATTCCATATGTATCTCCTCTTCAGGTTGTTGATTTTTTATTTGCTCATCAACTTTGTTCTTCCCCTTATCATCTTTTTCATTAATCTTAGGTTGTGTTATTATGCTCTTAACCTCAGTCCCCTTGCCTTCCCCTGTTTTGCATTTAGTACATGTCCTTTCTTTTTCCTACATTCCTTCTCTTCATGTCCATATTTTTTACATTGATTACACAAAGTTGGTTTCCAATCATATTGGATCTTCTGTTCTACTAAATTTTCTTTTTCATTCCTGAAGTGTACCTCATCGGGTAATTTTGCTTTCATATCCATTTCAATCAACAGTCTAGCAAAATTGAGTCACATCTTCTTCTCTATATGATTATCCACCATTAATAGTTTGCCAATTAAGCTTCCTATTTTGCTTAATCCTTTATGAATCCAATACTCAAATTTCAATCCAGATAATTTAACCCAAATTGGGACAGTGTACAACTCTTCTCTAGTAAACTCCATGTCTGAGTTCCAAGCCTTTACTATGAATGACTTGTTATCAAAGTGATATATTCCCCCTTGCAAGACTTCATTATTCCCTATACTAGAATCAAATCTTACCAATACTACATTTTTCATCATAGATATTTTGTTTATCCCTAGTTTTTCTCATATCTTTGAATATACCCATTCATTACTAATAATGGGGGATATGCTCCTAGAACATAGCATACAATGACATTCTTCCAGTACATCAATTCTGAACTTGTATCATCATACTATATTTCACATATAGGTTCTTCTCCATGCATATCAGGCGAAAATAGTCTAATTTAAAGCATGCATTAACTATCTTTTCTATATCAAAATTATCCCATACCGATGATTTTTTCTCCATTGTTGGTTGTGCTTCTACATCATCTACCCATGAACTCTTCCTCGAGCTACCAGATACATTCATCTCGGCTTCCCATTCTCCTAGGTTTTTGGTTTTGTTTCTGACATCCTCTTCTCGCATTATTTCAATGGGGTTTTCAATTTTCTCATCATCTTTATTGTTCTACTTGTCTATCGTCTTTAATTCTCTTCCAGCCTCTGTAGTTTGACCCATATTTTGCTCCATCTCTTTTTCATCAATTTCCAAATTTCTCGATGTATTATTCGTGAGTCTGGTTTCGCCGGTAGTCAAACTGAGTTGAATAGCTGGCCCTTCCGTCTTTCTTTATTGAACTGTAGCTTTTGTTTTGGATTTCATTGCCATTGCCGCTTTCAGTAATGGATTCCGTGCTCTCTTCCCATGGGTACGCACGTTATGCTATCCTGCAATGAGAGAGAAAGGAACATCAAAGCTTCCTATTGTTCATCTTTATTCCACACTTTTTTGTAGATAAATTTAGGCCCATTTTCATCTTTATTTGTCTCTACAAATATTAAGATTTCCCACAAAAATCAGTATATAAACTCAGGACAGGAGAGAAGGAAAAAAAAAAGGGAGAAGAGTACAACAAAGGAGAGTTCACCCGAGACTGAAATAGAGTGGAAGAAAAGTTCATCGGAGGTGCGGCAATGAAAGTTCATTTGTCTCAAAATAAGAAAATGTATATTACTAAAAAAAAGTATTAAAATATCAAGCAATTAATATCAACGTTTTTTTTTATGGAATTCCACTAGGCGTGGTGCCTAGGGCTAATTTTTTATTTATATAGTAAAATCAAAACTCAAAGAAAAATTACAAATAAGTGGAGCTAAGCATTATCTTACTAATATTGAGGCGTTAATGAATATTAAAGTATTCATTATATGTTGTCCCACTAAAAAAAATTATATGTCTATGATTTTGTTAGGTTTTAAATTTTTTCTCTTCTCACTCACTTCTAGGAAGGTGAGCGCACTTTCTCTGCTTAGGGAATATCTAATACACTATTGACGAAAATAAAAGGATATTTAAACGCTAAAAAAATTGCAGTGCTAAATTAAATTTGAAGACCCGTTAAGAGTGATTTTATGTATTTTTTCATAAATTAAAGATGATTCAATAATAAATATCACAAGCAAATAGATACATCTAAGTAGAGCTTAATTTGAAGATCAAGGAATACAGTATTAGAGCAAGTAGCGGCTGACACACTAAGCTAAATTTAGTTACAACTCAAATAAGACATTTTCTTTTTTTCTGTCGTCACTTAATAAATAGAAAATTATATAAAGAAATATATGTTTTATTAACGTATATTATTAAATATACTCCATATATTTTGTAATATTTAGTATTGTATAATTATGATATATATAAGATCCTTATTATATTAGAATTTCACATTGTACACACTATATATATTTGTATTACTTATATTTAATAATATATGTTAATATGTTTTCTTTCATATGAAAGTTGTTTTGTTTCTACATAAAAAAAGGGGATATTTATACAGCATGCTCAGGCGGACAAAAAAAATTAACGCAAAAATGTTCATTTTAAAAAATATTACAATTACTTAATGGATAAAATGAATATTTTATTCCACCTGATTGATCATGAAAAACAATCCCAAGAATTGCATTTAAAGCCTACATTTAAGGTTCTTAAGAAAGATCTTGTGATTTATAAAACAAAATTTTGCTTTGAATAATTCCCCACTAGGTATTCTTTTCACAGAAGCAGATTCAGAATATTTTTTTTAAAGAAAAAAAAACATGACGTGGCAAGCAGCAAAAGAACAAATTCAAATTTAAATAAATAATCCGAAATAGCTCTTAGGCTTAAAATAAAGACAAATTTTAATTAAAACCTAAACTTTCATTCTGCACTTTCGGGGCATTGTTTTAATAGTGGAGAAATAGTTTTTGTTTTTAAAATATTGTAACAGCTAGTCTTGCTCTTCAATATTGATTTTAGGCTTTAGCTTTTCCTTATTGCTGGAATTCATTCTTACTGATCTTGCTAACTTGGAATTGTATGTCCAATTTTATTGTCTGTACTTCTTCATTTTTTTATTAGTATTACCAAATGTAATTATTATTTCAATGGTTCTTTCTGGGAGAATGTGAATGGCTGGTGCACTCTAATGATCCTTGGCGTTTAAAAATAAGTTTTTCTGCTTGTTGGAAAAACCAAGACAAATGACTAAGTTTTTCTCAATCACATAACTTGACCTATTCTATTATTTGATTGGATTAACGTGATTGTTAGGCTCCCGAAGATTGTTAATTTCTTCTTCAGGTTGTTAATTAATCTATTTGATTGACTAAGACTACACAACAGGATGTTGCATATGATAATTAAATATTGGGAAAGATTTATTTCTATGTTTCTGCATTTACCTTTCTCATGCAAACGTTAAAAGCTAAAGTTCTTGTATGATTCACATCTTTTATGAATCATCAGTGCATACTGTAATGTGGAGTAAAGAGTTTGAATAGAGCAACATACAGAGGAGAGTATACCAGTCAAATAGTAGCAAATGGCTGGCTGCTACAAAGGAAAGGCAACAAGTAGTTGCAGAAATTTTTGTATTGACAGAACGAACTCATGTTTTCACAGAACCAACAATATTTTAATAGTGTATAATAAATGTACATTGGTGTGTATATACATTATACATTGATAGGGCTGGCAATTTCATCCTAACCCGATGGATATCCATCCACCCGACTCGATTATACGGACGAAAACCCGACAAAACATGGATTTTAATCGGGTGACGGATGGATCGGGTGATGGATCGGGTCGGATTCGGGTGGACATACATCCAACCCATCACCCGACCCACCACCCGAACCCACCCACCCACCCGTTATACTTTAATAGTCCAGCAGTCCAGTGAGGGCTTGAGGCAGTGATCCTGATCCAGTCCACCCGCGGCCCACCCTCTCTTAAATTAAATTGTTGTAAAGCCCAAAATATCAAAGCCCAATTTAAATCCATCTTAATTCTTCACTATACCTGAAAAGAGAAAACCCTATCTTCATTCTTCATCTTCAGTCTTCACTATACACACACAATAACACAAAATCACAAACACACAACTCCTAAGTCCTAAAGGCGACCTAAACCAGAAAATCCTCATCTCTTCACCTCAGCCAGCCGCCATTGAACTGAAAGAACACAGCCCTCTCATCAGCCAGTCTTCAGCCAAGCAGCCCTCTCATCAGCCGTTCTTCAGCCAGAAATGACAAGTCCTCCTAAACATTTAATGCGGCAAATCGCCACCACACAAGGTAAAATCCTCGCTCGTCTTCACAGTTCACTCTTCACCCAATATTGTTGAGGTAATAGTACTAAAATTCAAGATTTTAAGTTATTTTTTTTGCATGTTGGAGGTGTTTTTGTGCATGTTGGTTGTTGGAGGTGTTTTTGTGCATTTTGGAGGTGTTTTTCTTTTTGTGCATTTTGGAGGTGTTTTACTTTTTGTGCATTTTGGAGGTGTTTTTGTGCATTTTCAGCACATTCATACTACTGTAAGGTCATTATTTCTCTGTAGTTAAGGCTAAGGCGCTACGCTACGCTGTTATTTCTCTCGCGATAAATCTTTATTCCTTTTGACAATTAGTTTCATTATTTCTCTGAGAAATTACCAACATTCAGGTTGTGTTGTTCTGTATTTGTCTGTTTAAATTACCAACATTCAGGTTGTGTTGTTCTCAGATTTGCTGTAGAAATTACCAACATTCAAGTTGTGTTGTCTGTAGAGAAGAGGTTTTCTAATTATTTTTGTAATGTTAATGTATGACAGTGATGGACACGGGAGATAGTAGTCGGCTCCAAGTCCGTCTCATTATCCCCTTCTCCGTTGTCTCCTGAAATCTCGGTCCCAATGCATTCTCGGCTAACTACTCAACCTCAACAAGGAGAGGGAGAAGAAGAAATGGGACCGTCACTTCTACGCCAACCAAGGAGACTTAAATCGAAGTGTGGAATCACTTGAGAAGACCGTAATCAATGGTGAACAAAAAGCTAGATGTTTGCAATTGTAAGTTATTATTTTCGGGCAATAGTAAGAATGGGACTTCTCATTTGAAAGACCATCTTGATCGTAGATGCACTAAAAAACACATTAAGGGTGATATACGTCAAAAAATGTTGTCGGTTAATCATAGACAAGATTCAAGCTTAAGTCTAGAAAACCATGTCTTTAGTCAAGAAGAAGCAAGAAAAGAGTTGGCTCACATGGTTGTTCTCCATGAGTACCCATTGTCAATTGTAGAGCATATTGGGTTTAAGAGATTTGTTAATTGCTTGAATCCTAACTTCAAGATAATAAGTCGCAACACTTTAAAAAGTGATATTATGAAGATGTTTGTGATTGAGAAAGCAAATCTTAAGAAGTTATTTGATGGTCATGTGGGAAGAGTAGCTATTACAACCGATATGTGGACTGCTTCACACCAAAAGAAAGGTTATATGGCCGTCACATCACATTTCATTGATGATCACACTGCCAATATGCTGCCAATATGCTTGCTCAAGTTCTGGTGGATACGTTGAATGTATACAATATAGCTGAGAAAATATCTTCTGTGGTTCTTGATAATTGTTCCACAAATGATGCCATGGTTGATCTATTACAAGAAAAGTTTGATTCGGATAGTCTTTTGTGTTCTGGTCAATTTTTGCATGTGCGTTGTAGTGCACATATATTAAATTTGATTGTCCAGGATGGTTTGGAGGTGATTGGATCTGGAATAGAAAGAATACGTAATTGTGTTGTTTTTTGGGGTTCAACACAAAAAAGACTTCAAAAGTTTGAGGATAAGGGGAGATGTTCGAAAGTTGATTGTTCTAGAAAGTTGTCTCTTGATTGTAAAACAAGATGGAACTCGACTTTTTAATGCTTGAAAGTGCTCTACCATATAAGAATGTTTTGCTAACTTGAAAACTCAAAATCAAGTTTAAATTTGTGGTTCCTACTCAACGTGATTGGGAGTTGGCTGAAATTATATGTGATAAATTGAAAAGATTTCACATAGTGACTCAATTGTTCTCTGGCAGAAAATATCCCACTGCCAACTTGTTCTTTCGTCAAGTATGTGAGATTAAATTAGCTTTGCGCTTGTGGAGAAATAGTAATGAGCAGGTTGTTAAGGATATGACTCAAAAAATGGTTGAAAAATTTGACAAGTATTGGTCTAATATCAATGGAATACTGTCGGTTGCTGCAATTTTAGACCCTAGAAATAAGTTGGAATGTGTGGAGTTTTATTTTAATGAAATATTTGGTGATAAAGCTTATGTTGAGGTATCTAGGATAAAGAGTTTGTTGTATGATTTGTTGCATGAGTACCATGAGAAATCCGAAATAGAGGATGTTGCGTCTCCTACTTGTAGACATAATGTACTTCTTGGGAAGCGACCTAGTGATTGCAATGCTTCTGATAAATGGACTTTGATGAAAAAGACTAAGAAAAGAAAAGGCAATGTGCGGTGTGAGTTAGACCACTACCTTGAAGAGGATGCATTACCAGAGAGTAGTGAGTTTGATGTCCTTAATTTTTGGAAGACTGACTTGAAGTATCCAACTTTGAGAAAAATTGCTAAAGATATATTAGCAATACCTGCATCAACAGTAGCTTCTGAGAGTGCTTTTAGTATGGGCGGTAGGGTGGTTAGTCCCCATCGTTCGAGCCTTCATGCCGATACAGTGGAAGCACTTATGTGCATGGAAAATTGGATCCTTGGAGAGTATTCAGGTAATATATATTTTTTATTTACACTCACTTGAACTTTTTTTTAAAATTGATATGATGATAATTTATGAGTTCGGGTGGATTTTTTTTAGAATCTTCTTTTGATAATGCACACACATGTGCAACTATTTTGGATGATGCTGATGTGGGAGGTGATGGAAGCTCTACAACTACAAGTGAATTCATTGATGTTAACTCGGTAAACTAATCACATTTATTTCCTACGATAATGTTTTGTTTTTTATATGCTTTTATTTCATTAACGACAGGATGGAGAGGACATGTATATGTGATTTAGAAAATGAATGGATCTTCAATGATGTGATATGAAGACGGAACATAAGCTGGTTTTATTTCAGAGTTTCAGCTGGTTTTATTTCAGAGTTTAGCTGGTTTTATTTCAGAATTTCAGCTGGTTTTAAGCTGGTTTTATCAGAGTTTCGGAGTTTTTGGTTTTATCAGAGTTTCAGCTGGTTTTATTTCAGAGTTTAGCTGGTTTTATTTCAAAATTTCAGCTGGTTTTAAGCTGGTTTTATCAGAGTTTCAGAGTTTTTGGTTTTATCAGAGTTTCAGCTGGTTTTATTTCAAAATTTCAAATTTGGTTTTAAGTCGGGTTTTATCGTAGTTTTACTCTTGCTATATTTGGTTTTATCGAGTTTCAAATTTGCTATTTCTCGAAATAATGTCCGCTATTAGAAGTGAAATGTAATTTAAGGTTTTATCAATAGTGTTTCACTTTGTTTGAGTTTCGCTATTTCTCAATAAGTGTATAACGGATCAAGCATCGCTATAAGTTGGGTTTTATCGAGTTTCATTGCTATTTCTCGTAAATAATGTCCGATATTAGAAGTGAAATGTAATTTAATTTGGTTTTATCAATAGTGTTTCACTTTGTTTGAGTTTACGCTATTTATTAATAGAGTTTAGGGCTTTCATTTGCTATTTCTCCTTTGTTTGAGTTTCTGCTATCAATAGTTTTATCAATAATGTCTGCTATGACTAAGAGATTTTTAGAGGGATTGCCCTTCAGTTTCTTACAGTCTGCTTATTGTGTTAGGTTGCAGAATTTTACAACCGCGAAGCACCCGCTCCACCCGATTCACCCGTGGATGATGGGTGGATTGGATGTGGATTAAAAAAAATAGGGTGATGGATGGGTCGGGTGGTGGATGGATCGTTGGCGGGTGGAGGCGGATTGAGCTCCACCCGATCCACCTCCGATCCATTGCCAGCCCTATACATTGATAATATGTTTATTGTATATTTAATATACACAAATTATACAGTAATGATACAATATCTATACATATGCGGTAGAGATATATATTCTATACAATAATGATACAATTTCTATATGTATGATACATTTTTATACATATACAGTAGTGATACATATTGTATAAAATAGTGATACAATTTCTATACATATGCTAGAATTAGTCGAAAAAAAGTTACGAAATGGAATTATTTTGAAAAATATTTTCTATAAAACAATGATACAGTTTCTATACATATGTTAGAATTAGTTGAAAAAAAAGCTACAAAATGAAATTATTTTGAAAAGTCTAAAATTATCTTTTATGTTTCATGGGCCATCCGGCATCAACAGTTCCGCCCGGATGATTATTTATGTCTTTGTCCCTTTTTTTATGCAAAGGAATAGACATAATATATTTATCTGGATGAAAAAGAATTTAAATTTTATGTGTTCAATCTTTAAAGTTTTTTAGCATTGAAATCATAATATTTTTTAAGTTATAAGTTCATATATACTATTTATTATACATTTAATACGTTTAAGCATAAATTTATATTCCAATAAAAATACTGAGTTCAGATTAATAGGACACTAGTACTCTACATTCACCTGTCTTTATGTGATATAACTTACGTCAATTTCAACGTTACTTCCAAAATGAAAAACAAAGATATTATCGATAACGTTTTCCTAATAAAATAATTGATGTAGATGTGAACCTAGTAACAAGAACAATGACGTCTATTTGCCTTCTTTTTGACATGATCACCACAACAAAAATGCATCATTGTACTAACGAGTTTTTTCTCTTGAAAAAATAATATATGTTATTTCAATATGAAGTCTAAGAAATAAAATTTACATGATCCTGTTAATTTTCTACTGACAACAATTAGGATAGCAATAGAGAATCATTATCCTTCTAGAGTACTGTTATGTTATGATTGTTTAATATTCTACTAGATACAACAAAAACAACGACAATAAGAAAATTCCCTAAAAGGTCACATATGTATTGAGTGTTGAGAATAATTAAATATTAAAAGTGTGCTCTTTCTAACATCTTAAACTTTTAGATGAAATGATCACACACTTCAACATGGTATCAGAACTATCTGTTACCCGAAAGACTGGATTTTGCCTTAGTAATATCATCACGAAAGCTTCAACCATATTTTCAATGCCACACAATTGTCGTAGTAACTACATTTCATCTTAAAATGTGTTGCATAAGCTCGAGTTTTCCGGACGCATGGCTAAATGAGCGGTAGAATTAAGTGAATTTGACATTGAATATAGACTACAGACTGTGATAAAGTCGTAAGTCTTTCCAGACTTTGTGGCCGATTTCAGTCCTGGAGTAACTCCCTAAGCAGAAAAGGGGCTATCTTGGTCTCGGTGACTGCTCCCGGGATCTGGACACTTTATACAAATGGTGTTTCCAACGTCAAGGGGACCGGTCTAGAAGTGGTATTGTGAACTCCCACCGGTGAAACTTTAATGCAAGTAATACACAGTTCTCCGTTGACTAACAATGAAACAGAACGGGGCTTTGGTTGCAGGTTTAGAGCTGGACCGAGGATTAGGCTCACAAGTCATTGAAGTCAAGTGTGACTCACTACTGGTAGTGAACCAAATCTACGGAGTGTTCGAATCCAAAGAAGAAAGCATGTCAAGATACCTTGAAAAGGCCTTGAAGCTTTTGTCTCGTTTCCAAGAATGGACGGTGGTATACATACCCCAGAAAGAAAAAACATAGAGGCACATGCACTCGCAAACTTAGGCTCTAGTACGGATGCCGAAGGTTTTAAAACTGAATCAATTGTTAAGTTGTTGCATTCGGCATTGGATCCCATCGGATACAATGAGATAAATTCTACCAGCCTAACTTAGGATTGGAGAAATGAATTCTTGGACTATCTTATACACGGAAAGCTCCCGGAGGACCCGAAAGCATCCAGAGCTTTGAGGACCAAAGTTGCCCGATACTGTGTCGTAGACGAAAAACTTTATCGTAGGTATTTTTATGATCCGCTAGCTCAACTCATAGGTCCCGACGAAGTTGATTACGTGATGAGGAAGTCCATGAAGGCATTTGTGAAAAATCATTTGGGAGCAGAATCCCTAATGAGGAAACTCATGAGGGCCGATTATTATTGGTCCCGGGTTGAAGAAGATACAAAAATATTTGTACAAAAATGTGATACGTGTCAGCGCCATGCACAATTGTTATACCGACCGGGAGAAGAACTGCATCTAGTGGTATCCTAGTGTCCGTTCATGAAGTGGGGGATGAACATTGTCAGACCCTTGCCAGCCGCACCAGGATAGGTTCGTTAAATTATATTTATGACTGATTATTTCTCTAAATGGGTTGAAGTTGCAACTTACACAAAGATGCATGAGAAAGAGGTGAATGACTTCATATGGCAATACATTATTTGTCATTTTGGCATTTCCAAGCAGATAGCTTGTGACAATGACCGGAATTTTATCGGAGCCAAGGTCACGGAATTTCTTAATGGCTTAAATATCAAGTGAATCACCTCTACTACCTATCATTCCAGTGCAAATGGTTAAGCAGAATCAATGAACAAGACTATAATCCAGAATTTAAAGAAGAAGCTGGAGGCAGCTAAAGGAAATTGTCCATCTATGTTGTCGAAAATATTATGAGCGTATCGGACCACGACAAAAATGAATACCAGAGAAACTTTTTTTCCCTGATCTACAGTGTAGAGGCCTTGATCCCGGTAGAGGTGGGAACTCCCATCTTGAGGTATCTTCGGACTAATGATAAATCAAATGCAGAGTCAATGTCCGTGCATCTAAATTTGCTCAAAGAATGTCGTGATTTAGCATACGTTTGGATGGTAGCCCAAAAATAAAGAATGGATCGATACTACAACCGACGCATAAATCTCCGACATTTCAAACTCGGGGACTTGGTGCTCCAGAGGGTACTCAGAGTACCCCAGAGCATAACACAGGGAAACTTGACGCAAATTGGGAAGGACCATATACGGTAACCGATATTGCTGGTAAATGAGCTTATAGGCTAACATACCAACAAGGAAATAAACTTCTAAGTAATTGGAATGTAAGTCATTTTAAGAAGTACTATGTGTAGTAAGATAAAACATGTGTTGCACTCTTTTTTCCGTCGTCCGATTTTTGTTCCAATTGGGTTTTTCCGGCAAGATATTTAATGAGGCAACATCACAAAATGAGCATGTTACTTGTATTGCTACATAGGAGAGATATCCAGTATCCGAGTTTTCATAGCATGAACTCCTAGATACTGTGGGCCATATACACCCAGAATGGAGTGGAAGAAAATTTTATGCTATTTTAATTGAAAGCTTAATGAAATGTAAGCGCTTACGATATCGGGGACTGCCCGGGTAGTCAGGATATTGGGGACTACCCGAATATTCAGATTATATGTAACCGGACTGACCACACTAGATGGCAGTCGGATTATTCTTGCACTTGTCTTCACATTTGTAAGTCAAAGGAATAAATAAAAAATTTCTTTTATGATTAATAAAACTTTACCATCACGAGCATAAAAACGTATGTTATTATCTTGAATATATCAAAAAAATTGTGCTATAATGAACACGAGACGTCATCTTCTATAGCACCATTAAAAATAAGGGCCCTCTCTTATTAAAACCTTAACAAAAAATTTAAGGCTTCAGATACAAGAAGTATCGGGGATTTAAGTTGTTCAGAATTAAGTGAAGTTCGGAACTAACTTTGAAGGCCATGAGAAGCCCTGATTTAAAGAAGAAAAGGAAAATACATCTTTAGAACTAAATTAAGGTTATCAGAAGGTTTTTAAACTTCTAAAGCTTAGCATGTTCTTGTAAAATGAACCTCAAAGTTAGGTTCTAATTCATAAAGCAAAGTAATAAAGTTTGTAACTAACGCTTGCTTATGAAGAAAAAAAAAAACCTTACGCAGAATTACAAAGAAAAGGAAAAAGTTCATTCATATTTTCCGGACTGAAAACAGCCCGGATACAAAAGATATTAACCGAGCCCAAAAGTGACACGGTAACCAAAAATAAAAAGCTGAAATAAAAACTCGCGTGAAAGGTTGCAGCCTGCCCGCTCCATAGTCTGCCGGAGGTGTTTCAAGTGTTGTCAACAAAAACAAAAAGATCTAAAAGATCAGTTTGGAGGGGTCATTATCATCACCATCCTCTCCACCAGCTTCCGCGTCTGAACTCTCTATCTCCTCGTAGAGCTTCCAATGATAACTGAGCATCGTGGAGTTCAATTTCTGCATCCAAGAGTTCAGAAGAGATATCAATTCCCGGCTTGTGGGCCTCTTCAAGGGTGTCCACACGACTCATTAGGATGACTAAATCTCTCCAAAACTTCCATCTTTAACATTTAGCTTGAAGCTCGTTGATGTTGTGATCGGAGGCATGCAGTTGCCCTTGGACTTCCGCCAAATCGGCTGCTAGCCTCGATGTCCTCTCTTGAAGGGTCACATAAGTGATGGTTAAGGTTCGAAGAAAATTTTTCCTGTCCCGGAGAGAGTCAATAGCATCCTACAATCGAAGCCGGAAGGAGGCCTGAAGAGAGTTCGAATCTCTAAGATCAGCTCAGAGATCTTCAATTTCTACCCTAAGATGCTGAATTTCTTCCTTCAACTTCTTTTATTCAAGAGCAGGGCCCATCGCTTTAGCCAAATCCGCAGTGGAGAGAGTAGAGGCATGACCCTCAATGAAAAGATTGTGACCGGAAAAAGGGTGCGAGTTTATAAAGAACAATAAAAAAAGTACTCTACATGTAGAAACAAATTTGCAAGATGAGCAAGAGAAGCTTCGGGGGTAGCATGGGGAAATTTTTTTAGGGGAAGAAGCACATGTCCCGGCCTCAGTTCCAGAAGTAGGGATGTAGCTGTGCTTAGAAGGGTTCTTAGGGGGAACGAGCGTCTCCGCCTCCGGAGCATCTTGTCAAGAACTACCTGGGTCGGTGCTTTCATTGGTCACTTTCTCTTCATCATCAATTAGAACAACACCCGATTTATCCTCTGCCTGCAACTCTTTTCAGTACTTTGTGAGTCGGTGGCAGTTTCTCACACAGGAACCAATTTCTACTAGGGTCTCGAGAGCCTCATCTCGAGCTTTCCGTTTCCGATTGCTAGAGGCAGATGGGAGAATGTTCGACAGAGCAGCCACACAAGATGACATTTTTTTTGTTGCAGACTTTCGTACCAGGAGCCCTGCGAATGGAGAAAAGATGTTGAAAAAGGAGTCCGAGAAAATTCAGGATGAAACATGTATAAAGGGAAAGTCATGGTTAAGACTTACCATGATATTTTTCCTTCCACAATTTGAAGGTAATACTCTTCCAGGACCTAGTGATGTCGGGGAATGCATGAAAAAGATTTACCACCCACTCAAAAATCCCTTTAATCAGTTGCGGCTCAACTAAAACGGCTGAAAAGTTATAACACTTGAATTAAAAAGGAATTTAACTTTATTTGGAAAACCAAGCAAATAAGTTTGTTGAAAAAAATACTCACGTGAAGAATTCCACTCTTCCGGGAAAGAATTCAAAGAAGGTTAATGAATTTGATCGGTTTTGATTAAAATAAAATGGGTCAGCCAACCTCGATCGTGGTCATCCTCCGTATTAATGAGGTTGAGGCTGCGGATGTCCTGGGGTAATAGATGGATAATTCCACCTTGTAAAACCCTAGGGTAATACATGAGGAGAAAGTGGTCGATAGTGAATGGAACATTGGCAGTATTGGCTAACATCCGAATGCAGTAGACTAATCTTCAAATTTGCGGAGCAACATAACCTAAACAAATCCTATACCGACGATAAATATCCTCGATAATCTTTAGAATGGGGAGTTTGAAACCTATGGTGAATGGATAAGTATACGTCATGGAAAACCCTTCAACATGACAATGCACTCGGTCGACAGGATCGACTGTTCTGACAACTATGTCAGAGGAAAAATCACAATCCTTTACAACATCAGGAAGAACCTTGGTTGTTATTTTCAATTCAAAATTCTTAACATGTTCGTAGTTGTTTTAAACACGAAGATCTCATGAGAAGTCAAACCCGAAGGAAGGATTTCGACAGCAGTAGAATGGAAGTCGATTTTCTGAGTTGCAGGAGAAATGGGTTCCTTCCCAAAGCGGCGGCTTGGAGGGTTGTCATTACCCTCAGGGGAATGAGAAGGAGAAGATTTGGTAGAAGACATAGTTGAAGAAGTTTTTTGAGAAAGAAGGAAGGTAAAGTTTTCTAGAAATCTTGTGAAGTATGTGGTTGCCCTTTTGATAAAGATTTGGCCTCCTATTTATGGTAAAAAATGTATAAAATATTTTGGAGGTGAAAAGACATGCACCATCATTGCTGTAGTTTACGTCGATCAGAGCAATGGTTCAATTTTTGCTGTTTTAGAATAATTGAATGGATGTGACATTTGACAAGTTTAGTAATCATTACAATTCAAATTTTCGGTTGAAGTAATAGGTTTATTCGGTTGGGAGTTCAAATCCACTTCCCGGTTGCACAAAAGTCACATCCGAAAAGTGTGGGGACTATCTGTATAGGAAAAAATTCGTATTAGATAGTTGTACGAATTATAGTATGACACGTGGAGCATAATGCTGAGTCGGGACCACGTCAGACTAAGACACTACCGATTAGATACGCGTGGTACCGAGAGCGATATAAGCATGGCTGGTACCGGTAATACAGAAGGCTGAGAGTCGTTTGAATTGTAACAGGCGACCGTTACCAAACCGGTCATACGTCTTCCAATGAAGCAATGACATTTATTGAGATATTGATTATCTAATTATTACAACATTCTCCTGTATTAATGAGGGCATATTTTATGAATTGTGTACCCGTGTAGCTCATGTATAAATATGACACATTGTTCCTTTGTAAATCATTATATTCTGGTTATTACAAAATACTTGCACATATTCTCTCGATTTCAGTGCTTTCATACAAGTTATCATAGATTTGCCTATAAGCTATCACAAGGTGCAGGCTAATCATTACTTTACTTTGTCTCACTTAGAGATGGCAGTGGATCCTGGACCCGGTCCAGATTCGGTGGATCCAGATCCGTTTTATAGGATATGGATCTTCAAAATTTGAATCCGACGGATCCGGATCGGACCCAGATCCATTTCTGACGGATCGGATATGGATTTGGATCTTGTATTTGAGATCCGTATCCGGTCCAGATCCGACATGTGGATCCATTTTTTATTAAATATATTCATAACCTAGAATGTAATTTTATAAGTATTTTCTTAAAATTGCTAAGCACATCATTGCAAGTTTAATTCTCAAAACAAATTTAATTTATCCCCGCATTAACTCAAAAACCAAAAAATAAAGAGGTAACTTCGATAATAAAATCAATGTTATATTAGTGAATGACTAACATCTCCATAGACAAGTAGTTAAAATTATATTCACTTCATTTGTGAAGATTTCAAGCATATGAAAGCTCTGCATTGTGAAAATACTAGTCAACATTTTCCACAACTATTGTCATTGTCCAACATTTTCAATTAATAGCTCACAATCAAAATGAGACAACGAATAAAATATCTCATATGAACATTTCAAAATTGAAACACAGTAAACTGTTAGCTAAATAAAAATCGTTTTTCAGTTCAAAAAAATTCTTAGCAAGGTTACATTCTTCGCAAGACAATTTTTTTTACATGTAGATCCAGATCCGATCCGTGGATCCTATGGATCCGGATTTGGATATGATTTTTATGGACCCGGTGGATCTGGATCCAGGTATGAAAAACGGATCTGGATCTAGTATGATCCGGTCCAGATCCGATCCGTTGTCATCCCTAGTCTCACTATTACTTATTTGTAATATTATTAATCTAGAATTCCTATCTAACGTGTCACTTGAGATCCACGTGTCCTTGATCACATATACAAATTCAACTGTACTATTTTACGGGTCAACAATTATTATTTTGGATTGAAGAGGGTACTACATTTTCTACGAGGGCAAAATAATTCATGAAATTTGTCAAACTAATGGTTTAGTCGTGATTTTTAAATGTTGTTATGCAAATTAAGGTGACGCTATTTATAACTAGGAAAGTTGGATTAGAGTTTTGCTTTGACATTGGCAGAAAAAGTTAAAGATTTAAAATTCACAAATGACATCCTTCCCTTTTCTTGCATTAGTTTTATAAAAATATCTCTTAGAAAAGTAATCGTCCGGTATATATGCTTCATTTATTGATCGTTTTATCAGCTCACGTTTGACCATAAATTTTAAAGTTGAAATTTGAAAATTTAATTTCTTAAAGCTGTAATTTTTAAAACTTAAAATTATATTTGGCAATGTATTTTACTTTTTTTTTTTGAAGTTTATGAATAGAAGTCCCAAAAAATATCTGGCCTAATTTTTGAAACTTGAAAATTTTTTGAATACAAATTTTCAAAGTTTGATTCAAAATCTATGATCAAACAAATATTTGAAGATAAATTTTAAAAATTGATCCAAAATATATATCAAAATGCTAACTTAGTTTAGTAATCATATTATATTTGTTTCCATGAAGAAAAAAGTACATTTAAACCTTAAAAAGTACTACGCTATCTAGATCCAAAAATCTAGTCAAAACCCATCTACTCCTCATACATGTCCTATTTTATTTGTCACTTTCACAACAAATAATTATTCCAAAATATTTACGAGTATCATTTTTAAAATTAATAAGAAAATAATCTTTACTACTCTAATAAACATTTTTTTTAAAAGTACGAAAATTAAGAGACCAAAAAAAAAATTAGGGTAATTTAATCAAGGCAAATTACATAGATTGTATCTTGAACTATACCTGAAATATCAAGTTCATACTCGAACTAATCCGGCGACCTATTATCCCTCTACACAGTTACAAAGTGAATTTATATACCCCTCAAAGTTGATGTGGCAAAAAATATAAAAATATTTTTTTAAAAAAGCCCGTTTCGTTGAAAATATTTATCTTTTCCTTTTTTTTTTTTGGTTGCAAACACAGATTAGATCTCCTCTACCCCCGACCCCCCGCACCTCCAGCCCTTCTTCTTCATCTTCCCAAAGAACAGCAACAATGCCACCATTGTCAAACCCAAAGCCAACAAACTAATCAAAGATCATATTTTCCTTATTCTGACTAGAAAGAGTATATAATTTGAACGTAAATTTTGGGTATTTGCGATGAGAGTGAAAATTTTGTTGGTGAGTCTATGAATTTTCAGTGAAAATTTATTTGCGATGGATGGTTGTTTCCTGCGGTTCATTATTGTATTGTATTATATGAAATTATGTTTATTATTATTTTTAAAATTATATTGTATGATATTATAAATTTATTATAATTTATACCTTATTCATTTAATATAAAAATTCAAATAATTAATAAAAATATTATCAAACATAACTAATTTTATCGTCGCTAATCTTAACCTGACTAATTCATCATATTCAGTACAAAAAAATGAAACTCTATTTGTCGTTGAATCTTTTTTTTGACTAACAAATAAAAAACTCCAAATAGAGAAAGAAAACAAAAACTTAACCTTAATCCAAAAAGCTCACTGAGCTTCCCGTCTCAGCAAACACGTACCAAGTGTCACCCCTTAAATTCCAAGAACCTTCCCCAATTTCATACACCCCCCCCCATATTACCCCAAGGCCCGCGGCCTAGTATTTTATTTGACTAAACAAACAAACTACTCCCAATTCCATCCATCATCCCCTTTTTATCCCTTTTTAGGGTTTCAATTTTGATGATTTTTTAGTTATATTCACTCTCAAATTCATAAATTTAAACACCCTTTTGGTTCTTGAACCATTTTGCAGTTATACTTTTTTTGACTGAAAATATGAAGATGTCGGAGTTACCTGTTTTTCTACCTGGATTTAGGTTTCATCCGACAGATGAAGAACTTGTTTTGTACTATTTGAAGAAGAAGATATGTAGGAAGAGGATATTGCTTGATGCTATTGCTGAGACTGATGTTTACAACTGGGACCCAGAGGACTTGCCTGGTATGATATTGATAATCTCTTTTTTTCTGATTTGAATTTGAATTGGGGTTTGGTTTTCTTGGTGTTTTTGGGTCGTTGACTTGGCCGGGTCGGGTCGGTACTTTAGTTGATTACTTGATTATTCTCTTTGTGTTTGCTGTGTTGTTTGATTTGTACTGTGTTTGCTTTTTTGATTCTGAACCGTTTATTGTTGAGTGTTGTGATTCTTGTATTGATTGCATTTGTCTACTGTTTTGTTATAGTTATTGTTTACTTTTTCCTATTCGACCTGCTTTGCTATTGTTTTTATTCTGAGTCGAGGGTAAGGACTGCACCTACTCTGCCCTCTCCTGACCCAACTTTGTGGGATTCCACGGTGATGTTGTTGTTTGATTGCATTGTCTGGTTCTATGATGTTCCATATAATAACAACAATAACTATTACATCTCAATCCTCAATTAATTGGTGTGTGTGTGTGTGGTTGGGGGTGGGGGTGGGGGTAGTTGTATATATGAATCTCTTTACACCTTGTTATATATTTATATGCGTTTTATATTTGGTGTGAGGAGTTTTTGTGTTCATAGGTGTATTTCTTAATAATTGAGCTTCATAGGTCCTTGTTGGTTTATTTCGGATCATTTTCTTCAACTATATTTACTTCACATAGCTTCATGGTCGTGTTTTTGTGGCCTGATCTTTTAACTTTGTTGGTTTATTTCGTATCGTGTTTTTGTGGCCTGATCTTTTAACTTTGTTGGTTTATTTCGTATCATTTTCTTAAATTATATTTACTTCACACAGCTTCACGGACATGTTTTGTGGTCTGATTCTTTGACTTTGTTGTTGTTTTTTTTAAAAAAAAAACAATTGTAGTCAAATTTGTATGAATTGAAGGACATATAAGAATGATGATCTAGCATAGATTTTGAGTCGGAAGAGATTATTTGTGAAGGTCCGGAAATATCAGAACCAGTCTTCATAGTATTATTTAGTAATCGCCTAGTTTCTTATTCTCCAATGTGTAATACTATCTGTTACTTCATTTGCTTTGTATTTTTCTACTTTGCTGGCATATTTTCTTGCAACCCTGCTTCGGAAACTTCTCTTTTGAGCTGAGGGTCTATCGGAAACAACCTCCCTTGAGTCCCTACCCTAACTTTTGTGTGGTAAGGTCCGCGTACATCCTACTCTCCCTAGACCCTGCTTGTGGGATTACATTATGTTGTTGTTGTTGTAATTGTCTTAGACATGCACTTCTTTACCTTTGGATTACGCTGTGTATGTTGTTGTTATAGTAGTCTTTAGAGATGCACTTCTTTACCTTTAGTCATCAAATGTAAACGTGATCATTCTGAATGCTGTTGATTTTCTCTCTTTTGACTTCCTTCCTATCTTGAGATCTTTTCTTATTCATATTTGTTAGTTGTCCTAAAATTAGCAGTGCTGCTTTGTAAAATCATATTGAGGTAGGTAGTGTTTATAGACCTTTTTTAATCTTTTGAATAGTCTACTTATGGATTTTCAAATTTGAACTGCAGATTTGTCTAAGTTAAAAACTGGGGACCGGCAGTGGTTCTTCTTCAGCCCCAGAGATCGGAAGTATCCTAATGGAGCACGCTCAAACAGGGCAACGAAGCACGGGTATTGGAAAGTTACGGGAAAGGATCGAATTATCATGTGCAACTCTCGTGCTGTTGGAGTTAAGAAGACCCTAGTCTTTTATAAAGGCCGAGCACCAGTAGGTGAACGGACAGACTGGGTGATGCATGAGTATACAATGGATGAAGAAGAGCTGAAAAGATGTCAAAACGCCCATGATTACTATGCACTTTACAAGGTCTTTAAGAAGAGTGGGCCCGGGCCTAAGAATGGTGAGCAGTATGGTGCACCTTTTAGAGAAGAGGACTGGGCTGATGATGGACTGGGCTCCACAAAGCATGTTAATGAAGCTCCTTCTGTGGATGGTGGACTTGACGAGTTGTTGAACCATATTGCAAATGAGTCTCTGCTTGTGGAGCCTCTTTCTGTAGATTATGATTATGCTCTGGAGCAGCTTGTACATAAGGAAGATACTCAAAGTACTTTGCTAGATCAGTCGGCAAGGGAAGTTAATTTTCCTAATCACACCGCTGTGATCGATCCAAACTGCCAGCAATGCAATGCGAAGGAAAGCTTTGAGTCACCAGAAGTCACATCTGCTCCGGTTATTCATGAACAGAAGCGGCATGTGGTGGAAGAGGATTTCCTGGAGATGAATGACCTTCTTGGTCCAGAGCCAAGCACTCAGAACTTTGATAACCCAAAGCTGGGTGTTACAAACTTTGATGAGGCAGGGCCAAGTGGTCAAAACTTTAATAGGCCTGCTGGAAACTTTGAAGATTTGCAATTCGATTACTTAGATGGGCTGACAGAATTTGAGCTGTATCACGATGCCACCCTGCTTCTTGATGAAGTGGGACAAATTACTGAACCATACATGAATAACTTTGTGAATGGTTCTGTAAACCCTGTTTCCACGACGTATTTAAACACTTTTCAGAATGAAATGATGAACAACCAGCCAATGTATTTGGATAATGGAGAACAACTGTGGACACATGATCAAAGATTCAACATCTTCAACCCCAGTGAGGCAAATCAGTTGGTTGTTCCTCCAGCTACTTCAGGTACCCAAATAATCTCAAACAACAATATTGCCACTTTTGCTTGGCCTATATGCCATATTAATGATCTTTCGAGATTTTCATACAACACATTTTCTATGTGATCTGACTTTATGGAGCCCTTGGCAGATTCAGCATGGCGAGAACTCTTTTGCCCAAGTGGAAATGGGGGAGTTTGAGCCAAGCAAGAGCTCTGCTGCTACTGCTAATGCTAATATATGGGTGTTAGATTTATTCGCTAATTTTCGCAAATTTTGGCAATGTTTTTAGGTGTTGTATGTTATAGTAATTTGGCAAATCATCCTATGGGTGAAAATCAGAATCAAATACCCAATCAGGATGATGGTACTACACCGTCATGGTTATCCTCTCAGTTGTGGGCCTTCATGGATTCTATACCTACCTCTCCTGCCGTAGCTGCTGAAAGTCCTGTGGTTAATGGTGCCTTTAAGCGCATGTCTAGCTTTAGTAGGGTGAGAATGAACTCCGGGAACATGAATGTTATGGCAGGTAAAACATCATCTTCAAGAAGTTCGGCCCGCTGTAAGAATGGGTTTTTTTATTTTTCTTTCCTTGGAATACTTTGTGCAATCTTATGTGTGTTAGTAGGAACATTTGTTGACGTCTTGAGGAGATACATATTCTCTTAAATATGCAATGAATTATTGATGTTCTATCATCTGGCGTCTTGCCAGAATCAATGAGAAGCTGAGCATACATTCTATGAGTAAAACAAAATCTACTTAGAAGTATGATATTTAAATTTCCCCTTCCCTTAGTACCTACCACTGAACTCCTTAAAGTAGAACAAAAATAAAAAAATAGTAACAAAGAAAAATACCCTCAAGTGAACAGAACAAATAAATTAAATGTCATTAACAATTTTGACTGAAGTTTTGAGATTATGTCATAGGCAGTTTTTCTCTGTTTTTAAAGTTATGCTTTGCAAGTATGTATATAATATGGATTTAATATAGGTGAGTTCAAATTGATTACTTATTTGGAGAAGGTCCAATGTGGCTTGAGATTTGATTTTGTTTCTAGTTTCTTGTTTATAGGTTGACCGGTTCGGTCAGGTAAGTTTGGTTTGGTACTTGTTTTCGCTATGATAAATATAATTGGACAATTATCTCGGGAGGAGATTGATTTTAACTAGTGTTGATTATGCAGCATAAATTATGCTCAGCTGTATAATCAGGTAACAACCTGCCATTTTACTATGTAAATTTGCTTGCTATAAATTATTTGTCTTTCAGCTCATAGTTTTGTCCTTGCTTCAAATTATGTTCAATTGGAACATGGTTCTCTAACATGGCCCTAAACTGGAGAAGCTACTACACTTGGGTGAATTAGTTTGAACTTCTGAGTTTTGGAGTTACTAGTGTGTAGATTGTTGTGTTACCAACAACAAGGGTTGTGGTGGAGTGCTACGTACTCTTTCATACTTAACCAGAGTCTTGGGTTTGAGCCCCGAGTATGGAGTCGGACCTTTGTTGGGGAGCACTTTACTCCTCAATGTGGGACTTCCCCGCGCGAATCTGGATTTAGTTGGGTCCCGGGTGTGAAACCCCCAAAAAGATTGTTTAGTGTTTGTTCATTGATTATCAGAGGTGTTAGTAGTACTGCTGTATGTCCCTAAATCCATATTGTGAAGTGCAAATGTGTTTCCCTCAATTCGAAGCCGAAAAAAGATTAATTCATATTTTGATAGTTACTCTAAATTAGTTTTCTATTGGGGACACCTGATAGTTAACTGCACTTGGAAGACAAAAATCTAGTGTGTTAAGGTAGACATCATAGGATATGTTTATCTTTGTTTCAATTGATTATAATTCGTCTTTTTACATTAATTTAGTATGATTTTACTATTAATAATAAAAATTAATTTTGAGTTGCTGTCTAAATGTACTAATAGTTGTGTCTTCGTATCAGCAAAATGTGTAGTGCACGATTTGTTAGCAGTTGTCGATTAAGGAGATATCGGGTCTTCTTTTAAGGGTAATGTTCTCTCTATTTATAGACTTTGGAAAACGAATACTTTCTTTTTGTGATTTTTCTATTTGATGACTCATACTATTAAATTCAACACGAGACTTGGTGGTTGATGTAGTGAACCCCTTTGGTTTGTAGCTGTATTTTCAATTACATACTTTATTTGTTATGGGAGTTTCTAATATCTCCTTGAATTATATTGAAGTGGAATTTCTATCACAAGTGTCGAGCAACAAAATTATGATAACTTTATTTTATAGGCATTTCTTTTATTGAGTGCTAATTTTCTTAATTTTTTCTTTCTATATCCTTTTCGTTTTTTTATTTTCTTCCTCTTGTCGGATTTTCAGGCTGCATATAGCTCCACCACCGACTTTAACGTTACTTCCACCTTTTTTCATCTTTTGCCACTGCAACGTAATCAGATTTTAATCAAGAATTTCGTGCACCTTCATCTCCGCCAAAAGACCGCCCATACCAACGCCACCTCTTCCAGCGATCGGGGAATTTCTCTGAACCAAATATTTAAAAGAAAAGAACCGCATTACAATTTGGAAGAAACTTTGTTAAAAAGAAAAAAAGATAGTGAAGCAAAAGTAGTCTTAAGAGTGCTTTAAAGAGTATGAAAAGAGAAAATAGGTAAGGAATTAAAAAAATATATAATACAACTAGTCTTAAGAGTATGTAATTGACAATACAACTATATAAAAATACTCGCATACTCAGATACCCGTACTTGAGGGATCATATTGGTTTTTCCTATTATAAAATATCCATACTCATGAATATTTATACTGAACCATATTAACTTAATATGATCGAATAATCAATTAAATAAAAATCTGCATTCACTCTTTCATTATTGGGATTCAGCTTGCATATCTTTTGTTCAAAGCACAATAAAAGAAATTACAAGTAGCTAAATTACTACAACTGCTAGCCTTTATTTCAGTATTACACACATCAAAACTATGTACACAAACTGAGATTGATACCACTATGCACAACGATAGTAACTTTACTACTACTATTTAATTTACACATTCCACAACCAAAAAAGAAAACATATTAAGCAATATCTATAGCTTAACATTTCTTGTAACCTCTTGTGTCTCCTCCTTTGGCACATTAACTGTTAAAAGTCCATGCTCAAGCCCACACTCGATCTCATCCACATTTACATTTTCCGGCAGCCGGAACCTCCGCGTAAAACTCCCGAGGCGTCGCTCCATGCGGTGCCACTTGTCGTTCACTCGTTCCTCCTCTTTCACTCTCTCTCCACTTATTTCCAATATGTTGCCATCTTCAACTTGCACCTTCAGATCTTCCCTCCGCATCCCTGCCATGAAAAATAGCACTTAAGTTTTACTTGCAAATCTACACCCTTCGGAATATATGGCGCATAGTCCTATTATGCACCCTATTGTTGCCAATTCCCTATTTTTCCTTCTCATTAATTTAATTGGATCTATCCTGTTATAGATATTAGCGAATTTTCACAGTATATTTTATAATTATGATAGATGTATATTTAAGGTAACTTAAGATTCTTATTGTATTAGGAATCAACTATTTAAGGTAAGTTAGGATTCTTATTGTATTAGAAATCAATCTCTGTACAACTATAATATTGTGATTAATGAAAGGAATCCCTAAGAAAAATTATTCCAATCTTACATGATATCAAGAGCCAAACCCTAATCCCTACTCTTCTCTTTTCTTCCTCTCGGCCGACGCCACCCCAAATCTTTTTTTCCCTCTCGGCCGACGACAATAATTTGCCACCATGTCTCGCCCTACTTTCCCCACCAATTCCGGTTCTTCCACTGGCACACTTGACAACCCCCATCAACGTTCATCGTCTTCTTTTCATTCGGCATTCGCCATTACCAACATCAATAATTTTATCCCTATAATTTTGACCAAGAAGACTGTCAATATTCCATGTGCATAGAACTGTTCTATATTCATGCATGTGCGTACAATGTGCTCGACCATATTGTTGATTATGTTCCTCGTCCAACCGATGTTGGAGACTCGACCTCGCGTCGCCTTGATGCCATCGTCAAACAGTGGATCTACGACACCATCTCTAAAGACATGTTGTGTACTATCATGAAAACAGGTGATACGACACGTGAACTTTGGGTACGGTTAGAAGAAATTTTTCAGGATAATAAAAATACTAGGGCCGTGTATTTAGAAGAGCAGTTCAACAATACACGTCTCGAGAATTTTAACATGTCTGAATACTGTAAACAACTGAAACTCATAACCGACCAACTTTCCAATGTAGGGACATCTCTTTCAGAGACCAAGATGGTACTTCAACTAGTTGTGGGTTTACCGAAAGGTGAATATGATACACTTGCAACGATGATTCAACAGGCCGACCCCCTACCAAGCTTCAATAAAGTACGTTCACAACTTTTGTTGGAAGAGACCCGCCGTGCTAAACAAGAGGAGCACAATCACAAGGCATTAGCCGTTGACGGCATGTCACCACCGGCGGCCACCTCCACCCAGCCACCAACGCAAGACCACCAGTAGCAACAGTCCCGCGGTGGAGGGCGTGGCGGCAGAGGTCGCAGTAATAACAATAAAGGGAACGGCCGCGGCAAGGGCAACCGGAACCAGCAGCAGCCAGGCCCAGCACCTGCTGCCTACTATCAGTGGGCTGGATAACCCCCTTGGACCAATACCGAGAACTGGGCCTCGCCTGCATGCCCCTATCAGACATCAGGGGCCCAATTCCAACAAGACTGGCAGCCAGGCCTCTTGGGCTCCGCCCTCGCCAACCGACAGGCCCATCTGGTAGCAGCAATTTAGCACCCGCAAGGCAGCAGCCAGACCTTCAACACCGTGAACCTTCAACAACCTGACGATAATTGGTACATGGACACCGGAGCCACATCTCACCTTACCCGATCTTCAGGTAACTTATCTCAACTATTTCGGTTAAAGTGTCCTCAATTTATTACTATCGGCAATGGTCATCGCATTCCAATTGAAGGTTACAGTAACACACATACCAAACATCCCCACCCGCCTTTCTCCCTAAATCACGTCATTTACACTCCTAACATCATTAAAAACTTAATCTATGTTAGAAAATTCACTCACAATAATTATGTGTCTGTCGAATTTGACCATTTTGGTTTTTCTGTGAAGGATCTCAATACGGAAAAAATTCTTACGCGCTGCAATAGTGTGGGAGACCTCTACCCCTTTCACTCAATCTTCCGCTGTCAGACCGCAATCACCTCTATCCCTTGCAGCTATCTCTCCCTCAACTTGTCACAACAGACTCGGGCACCCCGGAGACCATGTTTTTAATTTTCTTAGGACTACTAAGCGTATTCAATGTAATAATGGAAAACTTGCCCAACACTGTTTTTCTTGCTCACTTGGCAAGCATACTCGTCTTCCATTTATGTCATCCAAAAGTGTTACTTTTTCTTCTTTTGATATTGTTAATGCTGATTTGTGGACATCTCCGGTTGTTAGCTCTTTGGGTCACAAATTTTATCTAGTATTCTTAGATGATTTTTCACATTTTGTTTGAATTTACCTACTGAAATTCAAAACTGAAATTTTTGCCAAGTTCCTTGAATTTCAAAAATTAATTAAAACACAGTTTGAAAAATCTATCAAATCGTTCCAATGTGATAATGGACGTGAATTTAATAACTCGGCATTTCACAATTTCTGCTCTAAACAAGGCATGATTTTCCATTTTTCCTGCCCCTATACTTCCTCCCAAAATGGAAAGGTTGAACGAATTATACGTACCATCAATAACATGGTTCGCACCCTTCTGTTTCATGCTTGTCTTCCACCACATTTTTGGGTCTATGCTGTTAAAATGATAGAATCCCTTCTTTATATTTTACCAACTAGCACTCTCCAAAACAAGACCCCTACTGAAATATTTAACCGTAGGTTCCCATTCTATGACCATCTCCGTATTTTCGGCTGCTTATGCTACCCCAACCTAGCCTCCACTGCAACTCACAAACTCGCCCCTCGCACCACGCCCTGTGTCTTCGTTGGTCTCTCTTCTACTCATCGGGGCTACGTGTGCTATGACATAGCCACTCGCAAAATCATTGTCTCCCATCACATCACATTTGACGAGATGACCTTTCCTTTTTTAAATCTCCAAAAATTTCATACCACCGATTACACCTTTTTCGATGAAAGGAGTCTGTCCCCGACTATCCAATCATTGTACCACTGGCAGTCCACTGTTTCGACAGAGCCTACGCCAGCAACTCCGTCCCCGCCACTATCCCGTATCGTCTCCGACCAGACACCTCCCAGCTCTCGGTCGAACACCCCACTGCTCGACCCGACTATGTCTCCTCCTGCCCCTCCAATATCGCTGCTGCCTCCAGAACCCGACAACCCACAACCACAAAATCCAGACCACCCACTGCTGCCTACCCACAGTATGGAGACTCGTGCACAACACGGGTTTTCAAACCCAAGGTCCATTTTAACCTCTCCGCACAAAGCATATCACCCATTCCAAAAAATCCAAAACTAGCCAAACTGGACCCTAATTGGAATGCGGCCATGTCTCATCCCGCCCCGACCCCGTCCCGAGCCCTCCCCGACCCCGAGTAAAATAAAAATAAAAAATGGTAGCAGGACTCGAACTCGGGACGGGACAATGTCTCGTCCCGCCCGTCCCGAGCCCGCTCCAGGCCCACCAAACCCGACCCCGCCCCGATCCCGCCCCCGATCCCGCCCGAGAGCCCCCCTTTGCAAATATAACCGTTGCACCAACGACCATTTTAGATTTTGGTCGTTCGGCAACGACCATTTTTTGCCTCTCCCAACCCCCCCTACCCCTAATATTTATTTTTAACCCATAAGTTATTATATTTACACTTTAACCCAATTTTCTAACTATAAATAACTCATTTTCTCTTCATCTTTCTCACAAATCTTCCTACAATCTCTCTAATCTCTCAATATATCTCTCTACAAGTCTACATTGTTTACTAAATATTCAATTTTATTTATTTATTTGGGAATTGGGAGTGAAGTTGGCAACTAGCTTGAGGATCTTCCATCAAGCAAAGTTTCAATTTTCAACCTCTCGATTACACGTCGACGTTACGTCGACGTTTGGTACATTCGTTCCTTCATTAAATTATTATTGTCTGTTTATTTTATTTAGCGCACTTAGTTTTATTGTCTTTAATTATTTATTATCATAATAAAAATGAAAGGATTAAGAGGTATGTTTAAGGGTAAGGGTGCTTCTTCTAGTAGGGGCGGCAACCAGGGCAAGGGTACTTCTTCTAGTCATCTTATTCCTACACAAGATGATTTTGTTGATACTGAACATTTTCCTACAATACCATTAGATTTAGACGATGAGCTATTTTCTGGAACTCAAGAAAACTTTAATTTAGACGATGATCTAGATGATACACCCACTAATGTTGATGACAACACACCCACTAGTGCACCTTCAACTGAAATGCCTCCTGTTCCCCCTGGTATGAGACGAGGTCCAGCAAAACGACCATTAAAATCAGATGCATGGACATTTTTTGATAGGGACGTAGAGAATCAAGTAGCTATATGTAAAATTTGTAAAGATGTTTTAAAATTTAAAACTGGCAAAAGGTCACGATGGGATGGGGGGGGGGGTTTAATTAGACAGGTAGTAAGTGCTCATCCAGCTAGGTATGCCCAATACCAGGCTTCAAAACCGGGTGCGCAAACGCCCCCTCCATCGGGACAAGGTTCACATATCGTCTTGTCCGGACCAAGTCTGAGGTCAAATTAACCCTATGACGGGGGGAATTGTAGGCCCTAAATACAATAAACATAGAGATAGGGAAGCAATATCAAAATTAGTTGTTGTGGAGGGTTTGCCTTTTTTATTTCCTTCATCTCCCGGTTTTATTCATTACATTAGAGATATATATAATCCTGCTTTTAACGGTTTTCCTAGATCAACTGTTAAGAGAGATGTATTTAAATTCGCACATGAATATCAACAATATTTACGTTATTCATTATATTATTTTAATGGCAAAATATCTATCACGCATGATATATGTCGTAGTACTAACATCCATGATTATTTAACGGTAACTTGTCATTGGATAGATTATAAATGGTCTATGCAAAAACGTATCTTAGCGTATAGATATATAGATGATAGGCACACTGATACTTTTATTGCAGATACTATTTATCAAGTGTGCCATTATTATGGAATAACCGATAAAATTATGACTATTACATTAGATAACGCTTCTTCTAACAATTACGCTATTACAATTTTAGAAAATAGTTAACTCCATCTTTTCCAGATCATTTTCATATAAAATGCGCGTGCCATATATATAACTTAATTGTAAAGGATGGCCTATCACTTTTTCAAGACATTCTTAGTAAAATACAATTTGCTATAAACTTTATTTTTAAAAGTAATAGAATACAACGAAGAAAAGAATATAAAAAAATTTGTCACGATTGTGCACTACCTTATAGAAAATTCCAGAAGAAGTATCCACTAGGTGGAATTCTTTATACGAGCAACTACTTGTTGCTTATGACTAGAGAAAACCTATAACTTTATTTTTTTAACTCTCATAATCAAAATCCAGCTGATATGGTTGTAGATAGTGATTGGGTAAAAATTTCCGAACTTATTGTATTTTTAGAGAAATTTTTTCAAGGAACAAAAGAATTTTCCGGTATATATTATCATACTATTTCAACTATGTTGTTTTATTTAACTCTAATATTTTTATTACTTAGTGAATATATGAAAAAATCAGCTTATATGGAAGCTATTAAAAAATGTTTATCAAAATAAAAAAATATTTTATTCCTATTCCCACTATTTATATTATTGGTGCTGTATTAAATCCGACTATTAAAATAGACGGTACTAAATCACTAATTGAAACTATTTACGATTGTATAGAAGTACTACCACCTCCAAGTCCCAAAAATCTAAATCACCCACCACATATTGAACAAACTAAAGAAGAAGTGTTGTCTAGCGTAGAAGACCAATGCAAAAAAATATATAGGTTTTATCAACAAGAAAATGCTAGTAACTTACCGGCTTCCATACCATCTTCTTCATCTTCAACACAACCTCACAAAAGACATGTTGTTTCTGCGGCTAGTATTGAAAGCCTCAGAAATAGAATGTGCGGCCGTACCGCTACTAACCAAATTAGCGAGTTGGATATTTTTGTTTTGCAGGGTTCTGTACCGTACCAAGACGTTATCAATGAAGATGGACATGAAGACTTGCTGAAGTACTGGAGGGGGAATGAGAAGACCTTTCCGACACTTTCAATGATGGCCCGAGATGTTTTGAACATTTAAGCGTCATCAACTGCGTCTGAAAGCGCTTTTTCTGTCGGTAGATATCAAATAGGAGACCACATACATTCATTAGCCGGAGACAGCTTGGAAATTACAGTATTATTCAGAGATTGGATACGAGCGGAGCGGAGAAGGTGCGATCAACCGGAGATCAACGAAGAAGAAGACGAAAACTACAACGAAATCTTATCCGAAGGTAGTGGAAGTGACATGGATCAATTTCACCAACAAATACCAATTCCAACCGAAGAACCACATGATATTATCAAGCAATTAGAACATGTTTTTTTGAGAATGTAATTTTTTTAATTGCAATTTTATTATGTAATTTGCAACTTTTGGACAACACCACAAAGTTGCAATTTAGATTTTAGACAATTGTATTTGTATTACAAAAAAATCATATGTCTATTAAATAATATAAGAGGCACAAAAACAGCATTGGGATGTTTTTATTACACTATTTTGTCTTGTTTATTGAGTTTTTTTTATACATATGTTATTATAAAAAAAAAAAAAAAAAACCCGCCCGGAGCAGCGCCGATCCCGACCCGCCCGATTAAGCGGGATCGGGATCGGAGCGGGCTGAGCAAGTCGCCAAAACCAACCCCGCCAGACCCGAGCCCGGCCCAGTGGCCAGGCCTAATTTGAACTACGAAACAAAGTTGCAATTTTGAAATTGTATTAGAAAAAACAATCATATTTCTATTAAACCGATTCCGACGGGATCGGGATCGGGACGGGACTGGAGCAAGTCCCGCCAAAACCAACCCCGCCAGACCCGGCCCGCCAGACCCGAGCCCGGCCCAGTGGCCAGGCCTAATTTGAACTACGAAACAAAGTTGCAATTTTGAAATTGTATTAGAAAAAACAATCATATTTCTATTAAATAATATAAGAGTCAATTAGCCTTAAGATGGTTTTTTCACTATCTTATTCAATTATTTAAGTGTTTAAATATATATTTTTTTTAAAATTAAGTGTCTAGAAAAAAGTTTTTAAAAGTCCCCCAAATCTCCCTTTCCGTCCCATCTCGTCCCCCCAAATCCCGATCCCTCTGATAGTGGGATGTGGGACGGATGGGATCACTTCCTATCCCCATAATCCCGTCCCCCTCCATTCCCCTAATCCCGATCCTGACCCACTCCACCATCCCCAAATCCCCGTCCCATTGGTCAGCGGTAGTGTGATCTGCTGGAGTGATTATAAGAAACTGATGTAAATGGTGAAGGGAAGTGACCATATCTCATTAAAATAAACATCACATAACAATCCAAATTGAATATTAAATATAATAAGTAATAATGTCACAATCTTGATAAACAAAAAAAATTTGGTATACCTGCACCATTTTATTACACATTATCGTACTGAGGTCTGTCCCATCATGCTGGTATACCTGCTGATTTTTTTTTTAAACTTTATTTTTTACTTCTGCTGAGCTGAACTAAATATATAGATAATTAATCTTAGTTTCTAGCTTGTAATTCATAGTGGAAAAAAAAAATGAAGAAATCAATTGTGGTTCCAATCTTGAAGTACCATAAGGTATTGCTTCTCTTTGTTTCAATTCTATTACTCGTGCTTTGCCCACTGATTGAAGCAGCAGGTACACCAGTCAAGTATCTTCCTGGATTTGGAGCACTTCCTTTTGAATTTGAAACCGGGTTAGTTGGAGTACTAGATTTTTTTCCATACTCTTTTGCATTATATGTTCGATAATTTTAACTTTTATTTGGTAGATAATCAGCCAATTTCTAGGATAAACTTGTGTATTTTTGTCTTCGATCCATTTGAAATTGCAAAAGTAGATACGTTTTATACAGACAACAATACATAAAGAGACACAATTTGATGATGATGATGATGTTAGTATTGAAACAAGAAACTTAATTAAGTGAAGAGTTGATTATATCGTGTACCAAGTCATTTATTCACTTCAATGCTCGTACAACAGTTATGTAGGAGTAGGTGAATCAGAAGAAGTGCAACTCTTCTATTATTTTTTCAAATCAGAGACGAATCCAGAAGTTGACCCCCTCATTCTTTGGATCACTGGAGGCCCCGGCTGTGGTTCACTTATTGCAATTACCACTGAACTTGGTATACTAGTTAATTAATTCATGTATTCTATGGCCATATCATAGTAGAAATTATATATATATGTACAATAATTTATTAATCTTGATGGGGTGAGAAATAAAAATTAATTTTACTATACACATTAGTAAAATCAACTCAAGTATATTTGGTATAACATGTAGGACCAGTGCTACTTGATGCTAAGGAGTATGATGGGAGCTTGCCAACATTGTCATTGAATCCTTATTCGTACACCAAGGTGATGAATATACTCAACACATGTCATTGTAGCATTTCACAAACCGGATAAATTAAAGTAGAATATTTAATAAGAGAGTGTTTTCTCAGTTTATTAACCTTAATTTCGAACATAATTATTTCTGGATTTATTGTTACCAAACGTTGTGTAGTTCTCAATCAAATTGAAATTACATTCAAACCTCGATTTAGAAATGATTTGTAGGGGGTATTTACACTACGCCTTAGCCTAAGAAAGCCCACAACAAAAAATAGCCCTAATCTATGTTTTGTTTACAAATTTTAGCCAATATGAATGTATAATATGTGTATACTCACTGTACAATCTTTATATACACACTGTTTATATTCTTATTATACACTGAGTATACATACGTGACGGCTACAAACTGTTACGACTTACGGCTAGGTGGGTGAAATCTTTTTACCTGCTATTTAAAAATGTTAAGATCTCTTAAAGATACTTGTTTAAATTCAAAATTATGTAATGAAGTGCTGCTAATGTATGCTATGTTTAGGTCGCAAATATTATCTTTCTAGATTCGCCAGTGGCTGGTGGATTTTCGTATGCAACAAGTCAAGAAGCTAATCATTCAGATAATCTACAAATGGCTCTACGCACTTATCAATTTGTTCAAAAGGTAAGTTTCATTTTTCCACTTTGAAGTCTTTATATTGTGCCACAACTAAAATATATATGGAATGTAACATATTAGTTGTATATGTATATAAATTTGAATTTATTAAAAAACGATCAATAACGTTCAGACCTCCGTATTTTAATGTTCATTTTACTAAATTCCTCAGGAAGAAATTATAAGCCGATTTGATAATTTGCTACTGTATCTTTAGTCACAGGTCATTTTTGTCTATGTTAGCCCAAGAATATCAAGATATTTTAATTTACTTAATGACTCATCCATGTTGATAATATTTATGTTTTTGTTTGAATATTTTGTAGTGGTTAGTTGATCATCGGGAGTATATGTCAAATGATTTTTATGTTGCTGGAGACTCATACTCGGGTATTTCAGTTCCAATTATTACTCAAGTGATATCAGATGGTAAGGCTTGAAAATCCATGTGCTTAAAAACATTATAGGCACCAGCCACTAAAGAAAAAGAATTAACTTGTTGTTAAACAATGAAAATCTATGGCTAATTCTAATTTCTATTTAATGACGAATTAGCAAAGGTGAAAGAAATAATCCCCTTTATTATTTTCATTGATTGAATAGATATATATACAAGTTACAAAATAGGAGAATCATATTCTTATTCTATTCCTAAAACCTTATTCTACCATAATTCTAACTCTACAATTATGGTAGTGTATAAACCTACTTTAGGTAACAAATACATTACAATATACTACACATATATTTTCCAAATATACAATATTTTTATGTCCCAAAATCTGTAAAACCGAGATGCCCAATATGGCAAGTATGGGCTGATTTCGTGGCCTCTTAATAAGGCAATATACACTTGTATATTGTGTGTATATTGCCTTATTTAACAAAAGGATTATTGAAAAATCATGTTAGCTGCGAGCTATTTAGCACTGATTATTGATGAAATTCACAATTAGTTCTTGTTCTTTTTGTTGTGAGCAAAATGTATCACTCTCTTCCAATTGTCTCATCCTATTTTTGTTGAGAAAAAATGGAAAACAAGTTTTATCATGTTCTCGGTTTTGTGTTCTATCACCGTTGATCATTTAGCCGCTTAAGCAATTTTTTCTTACTTCATATGAATTAACGAAAGTTTATCACAAATCTTTTGTTCTCGGTTTTGTGGTCTTACCACCATGCATGAATTTAGCCTCTTAAGCAATTTCTTTTTTACTTCATATGAATTAACTTTGTAGTTAAACAGATAAATTCATCGTTAATCCTATTTAGTAGCAGATTAATGATGAATTATCAAAAGATTTTGTTAGCTACAAGCAACTTAGCGATAAAGTTCGTAGCTAATTCCAGTTTTTATGGCGGAGTGAAGCCCCATAACAAATAGTGAATTTTAACTGATTATAACAAGTTGTTGACCAATTTATTACGTCAAAAGTATATTTATTATAAACTGTTATATGTTGTTGCAGGTCCTTTCTACCTGAAAATGTGGGAAAAAACTACTCCATATAACTGATAGAATAATTATATTAAATGATTGTATTTATTATAATTATTTAGTAATTAGTGTGATTGTATAGTAATTAGTGTGATTGATAATAAGAATCAATTTATATATGGTAGGTAGATTACATAGCCTAAGTCTAGCCTAAATTATGGTTGTAATAGGGGTATATTACCCTCTCTTTTGGAATAGAATAATTGAGAAAAATAAACTAATTATTCTTACATGGTATCAGAAGATTAGGGAAAAGATCCTACCCTAAATAATTTTTTTTCTCTCCAAATTTCCGGCCATCATCCACCTTACACCACCGGCCGACCACCTTTTTTTCTTGCATTATTTTTATTTCTTCCATTATTGTTCTTCAAATTTCGGTCCACAATGTCTGACTCCAAATCCACATTTCATCCCGCCCTTACCGTTTCTAACATCAAAACACATATTTTCATCACTCTTGAGATGGAGAATGTTCACTATGCAACTTGGACAGAACTTTTTAAAATAAGTTGTCGTTCACACCGGATTATTCATCACATAATCCCGCCGGCGACTGGCAAAGGAAATGAGTTAAAAACCGATGAGGACAAAGAACTTTGGAAAACTCTTGATGCCACAGTTCTTTCATGGATTTATGCAACTATCTTTAGTGATTTGTTGCATACAATAATGGAACTCGATTCTACAGCAATGGAGGCTTATAATCATTTGCGGGATATTTTTCAAGACAACAAAAATTCCCGAGCCGTCATGTTGGAGCAAGACTTCTCCACCACTGATATGGAGGATTTTCCAAATGCATCGGCGTATTGTCAAAGCCTCAAAGTCTTGTCGGATCAACTAAAAAATGTTGGTTCGCCGGTTACCAACAATCGATTGGTTCTCCAATTGGTTGCCGGTCTTACCGACGCTTATAGTGGCGTGGGAACGCTTATCAAACAAAGAAATCCTCTACCACCTTTTTATCAAGCTCGTTCAATGCTTATTCTTGAAGAGGCGAGTTTCGCCAAAAAGGCCGCAACCGTTTCAAATTCCGCCATGATAGCCAATGACATTACCACCAACTTTGAGCCTCCACAACAAAACCGGGTATAAAAAGGATGAAAAGGTGATAAAAATCGAGGTGGAAATAATCGAAATGACAAAAATAGCAGCAACCGAAATTCCGGTGGCGGAGGTGGCAACGGAAACGACGATAGGAATAGCGGCAGCCCCGGCCACAGTGGAGTGGCAGCCTAAACCAGTGGGCCTAGCAGTGGCCTTGGACTGTGCCACCTTGCCCTTACCCGTTGGGTAGCGGGCGAGGTCGATCCAAACCTCTTGGCTGAGGCCAGTTACCAACAGCTGACAGAGTTTTGGGCCACCTCCTTTTGGGCCTAGAAACAGTTCAGCCAGCAATTCCAGCAACTTTGTGCCACTACCGAACCAGTGGCAGGAGGCCCATTCGGCAGTGGCAAGCCCAACAGATATTGAGACCGCCATGCACACCCTTGGACTTAATCCGCCCGATGCAAATTGGTATATGGACTCCGGAGCGACGTCACATATGACGTTCTCCCAAGATAATCTCTCATTCTATTTTAATTTGAGAAAAAATAATGGTATAATTATCGGAAATGACCATTCTATTCCAATTCGAGGTTATGGTTCTACTAAATTGTCACCACCAAACCCACCTTTAATTTTAAAGAATGTCCTTCATGCTCCACAATTAATAAAAAACTTGGTGTCTGTTAAAAAAATTACTACTGATAATTGGGTGTCGGTTGTTTTTTACCCTTTTAGATTTTCCGTGAAGGGTTTTCAGGCGGGGACGCTTCTCATGAGATGTGATAGTCAAGGGAAGCTCTATCCAATTACATCACCAAATCAGTGAACCAAGTTACCTTCCACTTTTGCTGCTTTTGCACCCTCATTATGGCGTGAACGTTTGGGTCATCCGGGGGCACATGTTTTAGCCTCTCTCAAACAAAATAATTTTATTTCTTGTACTCAAACACGTAGTTCTAATATGTTTCATTTTTGTCCACTTGGAAAAAATGTTCAATTGTCATTTGTTTCATCTAATTCGTGCACACTTATGCCATTTGATATCATCCATTGTGATATTTGGACATCATCCGTTTTGAGCTCTTCGGGCCATAAATATTATTTGTTATTGCTAGATGACTACTCTAATTTTTTGTGGACATTTCCCTTGTCAAAAAATCACAAGTCTTTTTCACATTTCTTATTTTTAGAGCATTCATCCTGAAACAGTTTGAACGGGATGTTAAAAATATTTAATGTAATAATGGTAGGGAGTTTGATAATTGGCCTTTTTTGGGATTTTTGCAACTCAAATGGTTTAAATTTCCTCATTTCATGCCCACACACATCCTCACAAAATGGGAAGGGGGAACGAAAAATTCGAACCATCAATAACATTATTTAAACATCCATTTTCCATGCCACACTACCTCCATCCTTTTGGCATCATGCACTACAAATGACTACGTATTTATTGAACATACTACCACACAAAAACTTGTCATATCAAGCCCTAGTAAAAATCATATACTTGCGGGACCCTTCTTATTCTCACTTACGGGTATTTGGATGTTTGTGCTATCCACTTTTTTCATCCACAAACTACAACCCCGGTATGCTCCTTGTATTTTTTGGGGTTATCCTTCCTATCATCGAGGTTACAAATGTTACAACCTCTCCTCCAATAAAATCATTGTGAGTCGTCACGTCCTCTTCGATGAAACTGCTTTCCCATTTGCAAAATTGCATGTGTCCGGACCTCATACATATGATTTTCTAGATGATAGCCTATCCCCGTATTTGACTCACCATTTATCGGGCCCCACTGCCACTGTTTCGACCAACCCAATTCACCCAAATAATTTGGGCTCCGAAACAGTAGCATATTCTCAGACAGTTAATGCCCGACGAATTGGGCCAGTTTTGCGGCCACTGGGCCTAGTTGATGCTGGCAGTTCTGGCCCCACTTCCAGGCTCTCGACCCGTCATCTGTAGTCAACACGGCGTTGTCAAACCAAACACCAAATATAGCCTACACACCCAAGTCTCAAAATCGCCATTACTTCGTAATCACGTGGCAGCCCTTAATGACCCGAATTGAAAATTGGCTATGGATGATAAATTTAATGCTCTTATTAAAAATAGGACATGAGATTTGGTACGTCCCCCTAATGCTAATATAATTCGGTATATGTAGATTTTCAGTCACAAAGAAAAATTTGATGGTGCTTTTGAGCGGCATAATGGCCGTCTTGTATGTGATGGAAAGACACAACAGGTTGGTGTGGATTGTGGTGAGACTTTCAGACCGGTAGTTAAACCGACAACTATCAAAACAGTCCTTAGTCTGGCTCTGTCAAAGGCGTGGCCACTTTATCAGTTAGTTATCAAAAATGTCTTTCTTCATGGACAACTCAATGAAACTGTTTATATGTACCAGTCTTTGGGTTATAGGGACTCTAAATATCCCAATCATGTGTGCCTGCTCAAGAAATTATTATATGGGCTCAAGCAAGCCCCAGGGCATGGTACAAGAGGTTTGCCGATTTTGTCTCCCATATTGGTTTTTCTAACAGCCGTTTCTATAATTCTCTGTTTATCTACCGTCAGGGTAATAATATTGCTTATCTTCTTTTATATGTGGATGATATTATATTAACCGCCTCATCAGATGCTCTTCGAAAGTCCATCATGTCACAACTTGGTTATGAATTTGCAATGAAAGATCTAGGACCACTACACTACTTTATAGGTATAACCGTGACACGTCATGCAGATAGTTTGTTTCTATCCCAAAATAAGTATGCAACTGAGATTGTTGAACGTGATGGCATGTCCTCCTGTAAACATTCGGCAACTCAGTGGACACTAAATCCAAATTGAGTGCATCATCCGGCAAACCATTTGTCGATCTGACACTCTACCGCAGCTTGGCAAGGGCCCTGCAATATTTGACATTCACCAGACCAGATATTTCTTATGTTGTGCAACATGTGTGCCTTTTCATGCATAATCCAATGGATGATTATATGCATGCACTCAAACGCATTGTGCAATACATTCAGGGCACTCTCGAGTATGGCCTCCATCTATATCCATCGTCGACATCCTCACTTGTAGCTTATATAGATGCCGACTGGGGAGGGTGTCCGGACACTAGACGTTCCACGTCTGGTTATGGTGTATTTCTTAGTGATAACTTGATATCTTGGTCCTCGAAACGACAAGAACCTTATCTAGATCCAGTGCCGAAGCAGAATATCGAGGTGTTGCCAATGTTGTGTCTGAATCATGTTGGCTTCAGAATCTTCTCCTCGAACTCCATTGCCCCATTCCGAAGGCCACATTAGTATATTGTGATAATGTTAGTGCCATCTACCTCTCTGAAAATCGGTCAATCACCAACGCACTAAACATATTGAGCTGGATATCCACTTTGTCCGTGAAAAGGTCTCCCGCGGACAAGTGCGTGTGTTACATGTCCCATCCCGCTATCAGATTGCAGATATCTTTACTAAAGGTCTTCCGCTAATTTTATTTGAAGATTTTCGGGACAGTCTCAGCATACATCTACCTCCCGCTTCGACTGCGGGGGGAGTGATATAATAATTATATTAAATGATTGTATTTATTATAATTATTTAGTAATTAGTGTGATTGTATAGTAATTAGTGTGATTGTATAGTAATTAGTGTGATTGATAGTAAGAATCAATTTATATATGGTAGGTAGATTAGATAGACTAAGTCTAGCCTAAATTATAATTGTAATAGGGGTATATTACCCTCTTTTTTGAAAGAGAATAATTGAACAAAATAAACTAATTATTCTTACCATAACTATCTATGGATAACGGTTAAACTCTATCACCTTGTGATTTTGCAGGGAATGAAGCTGGAAATAAGCCACGGATAAATCTTAAGGTGTGTTGTTGAAAAGCATTTAAGAAGCGTGTTGTCTCAATAGTGTTCTATTATTCCATACAAATTGAAGAAAATCAGAAGAGGCAAAAAAGAAAAACGAAAATTATAATTATATATGGTGATGACAAAATTTGATTGTAGGGATACATACTTGGAAATGCAGTAACATTTCGTCCTGCTGAACAAAATTATAGGATACCACATGCTCATGGATTGGGCCTTATACCTGATGAACTTTATAAGGTACCTAATTTTTATACAATACTTCATTTTAGATCCTTCTTAAATTTATTACTCATCATACGTAATAACCTGTTTTTGAACAGTCACTGGAATCAACTTGTGGAGGGGAGTATCAATACATAGATCACACTAATATACGTTGTTTGCAACATGTCCAGACTTTCAATTGGGTAATTAACGACTACTCCCATGTCCTGTTTATAATATCTATCTATCTATTGTTTAAATTGTCAGTGGCGTATGCATAATTTTCCTAAGAGATCGAAATTAAGGTTCTAAATTCGCTTAAATATCCCTTTCCTGAATGAATTTAACTATTTATTGTCAATATTTTGGGGTCGTTGGTTCAACCCTCGCTAAAGCTGATATGTTGGTAGCTTAAATGTGATTTTCTTTACACACCGGAAAATCCATTTACTACGGTTTAAAACCTCGATCTCTCCTAAAGATTTCAAGCACTTCGCTAGCAAACCAAGAAGTTCTTTCTGTCATTTATATTTGTTTCACCAATATTTCATTTTTTTCACATTATGTATATATATAAATATTTATCCAACACTGCTTCACATAACATGCGTCCACCAGACCATCACTTGATCAAGCCCGTGTCTCCAAGTGAACGACACAGTTTAAGTTATAGTGTCACGACATGATCACTAACTATTAATGTCTCTTGGTCTTTTTCTCCTCTCTTGGGTCTTAGGTAACTATGTGAACCAAATTCGTTTTTGATTAAGACATGATGATTTTGCAGTTGCTTTCTGGAATATATTTTGAACACATACTAGAGCCCATTTGCAACCCTGTTTCTACGAAAGCTCGTCACTTGTCTCCTCAGAGAAGATATCTTAATCAGAAACTTGGACAATTGAAAAATCCTACTCTGCTTACTGGAGTGAAATGTCGAGTAAGATCGAACCATTACTTGCAAATATTTTTTACATTTGTCTTCATATTTTTAATAATTGTCTTAATTTTGGATATTATTGTGATAAAAGGACTCAAAATAGGAGGTGGGGAACCAAAGATAGAGAAAATTGGCTTCCACAGAGAAAATTTTCCTCGCATGGTCGTGATCATTAATATGAAATGCTATAAAATATTATCACTGAATTGAAAAAACAGATAGACCATTGGTGGCTGAAGAGTGTTACTAGGCATATAGGCATATATTATACAATGTTTAACTTATATTATTGACACTGTAAAATTATTTTATATTACTCTTCATGTCCCAGTTTATGTGACTGTGTTTTATCATGCACAAAGTTTAAGAAAGATAGAAAAACTTTTGAAAGTTATGGTCTAAAACAAGCCATAGACATTTGTTTAATTATAAATCATCTCATTAAAGGCGAGACGATAAACTTTAAATTGAATTGATTTTAAATAAAAAAGTGTGACATTTTTCTGGATAAACTAAAACGAACATATGCCACATAAATTATAACGGGAGGAGTATTCACTTATTTTAACTTGTTGTATGAGGTTATTTGTCTTATTTCAGATCTCTAATCTCACTCATTAAGGACACCTATATTTTCAAGATGGCTTGATTGTAACAGAATACTTTTATATTGTTTGCGTATAAAAATTAGACTCTTTATTCTATGATTGACTTTCCTAATTAATTCCCGTGGAACTACTATATTCGAATGACATCTTTGCACAGAAGATCTCCAAGTTTCATGTTTGGCATTTCAACATATACACTCTAATATCTAAACGACTAGGAATGTCTACATAGTAGTATTATTTTTGTTATTGTAGGATGAGTGGCACTTGCTATCAGAAATATGGGTTAATGATGAAACTGTTCAAGAGGCTCTTCATGTTCGAAAGGTAAACAAATTCTTTTAGAATAAAAATGTGGAGTTCAAGTCAATTAATTGCTAAAATACGAGTATGATGAAAACAGGGGACACATGGAATATGGAAGCAATGCCCAAATTATGAAAAAATGCCTTTCAATAGAACTATCAACAATACCATACCATTTCATGCATCTCTAAGCGAAAAAGGTTATAGGTCTTTAATATACAGGTACATTGTAACTATATGCTGCTCCGGTTGTTCCAATTTATGTGCCGCATTTTCCTATTTAATCTATCTTGAAAAAACCTACTATCTTTTTATACTTAGAAAATATTTTAACTTTGAAATTCTCATTTTACTCTGATTTATAGTCACACAAATATCTAAAAGTCTTGTTTTGACAAAAAAATTCAAAAGGTTTTCTTTCTTTCTTAAACTTTGTACTTAGTTAACAATGCCACATAAATTAAAACAAAGAAAGTATATATGTTATTTAAAAGCTTCACTCATTTGCAATTAGTGATTATTGTTCATCACACTAATTTGCTATTTTTTTTTTGTGCAATAAAATTGTGGAACAGTGGTGATTGTGATCTCTATGTACCATTTCTTTCAACACAAACATGGATAAGATCATTAAATTACTCTATTGATACGGAATGGAGACCGTGGTTCGTTGATGGTCAAGTTGCTGGGTACGTTTCTAAGTCTACGCTTTTTAAATTTCTCAAATTTTTTTATTAGAAATATGTGGAAAAATCAAGACTTTTTTTGTTTTTGTTTTTGTATAGGTATGTGACAACTTACTCAAATCAAATGACATTTACAACCATAAAGGCAAGAATTACCTTCAATTTATAGACTCCCATTTGCTAAATAATATATTTTGAGCTATAGAATTGTAACTACTAAACATAATTTTTTTTAAAAAAAATTCTAGGGTGCAGGACATACTGCTCCAGAGTACAAGCGTGCTGAGTGTCTGGCCATGCTCAAGAGATGGATATATTATGAACCTCTATAAGTAATGTCTTTGTTATAAAATAATTTTAATTTTGTAAAATCTTTTCCTTGAATAACAGAGTAGGAGCTTAGTGCACCATAATATTTAAAATGTTCATGCAGCCTGCAACGTTAGTTTGGAAAATAATAAATGCTCATGCATTTTACTCTAAATATGTTGCACTGTATTGAGATTTGTATATTTCGCTCGTGTGTTTACAGTAAGGGCATATTTTGTTTTCTTCTATGGTCCCAATTTCTTTGACAACGGATTCAAAATTTAGATGTTGTGAATTTCGAATTAAGAAAGAGGGTAATAAATTTAATATGTATACAGTATACTTGTTTTATGCACATATATAATAGGGTTGAACTTCGAAGCACTAAGTTCTAGTGGACCTGTAAACTGATTGCTATTTGTTCTCCCACACTAACTATAGGTACTCAAGGGGGGCTGGGGAGGGTAGAAGAAAGTTTAGGAGTTAAGGATTTTTTCAACCAAAGAATATATTTGCCTCTTTTTCAACAACTTTTTGAAAGAGTTTGTTGGAAAAGTTTTCTTAATTATGGAAAAAAGGTTTTCGATTGTATTGTTGTTATATTAAGAAGTTTTAAGACTGCATTTATTTTAAATTTTCTTTGAGGGTACTTTAGTCTTTTACACCCTTTTTGTTAAGATGAGTACTATGTTTTAGCAAACATGTGTCGCCAGCACCAATTTTGCATCCCATTACCTCCCATATGAGCCTTCACTTCGGCGAACTTTTATCCAAATTTAAAGCTTTGGTATTTTTTACTCGAATTAAGGCTTGCTGAAGCAGTGAGAAGGGGGTCCTTTATATAGAACCCCAATTATTTTGATCGATGTGAGACTTTGATTACATTTAGAGTGGTAAAATTAGTCCAAATCCAAATGACACGTTCAATTCGTGCAAGGTTTCATGGATTTGGTCAAGAGTGATTTTGATGATGGATTGGTTTGGGTTAGCCCATGTAAGTTTTGGACGGATTGGACATTAGTTCATATTGACCCGCCCAACTTCAGTCCAAACCACCCATCATAAATTCCCTTCCCAACTCACAGAACCAATGAGAATCCTAAACAAACGGACAAAACTCATTAAGGGTTTCATCCTTGGTTGAATGTAGTACGCAGAAAAAGAGAGGACGAAGTATTGCCGAAAACGGCCATACAAGAACTGAATAATTGTTGATGGCTTCTGCATCTTTGCCATTTTGGTGCGATGAGAGAGAGGACAACAGCTAGGGTGAACTTTGGGGCGTTTAAAGAGCTATTGGGCCGGGTCTTGATCCATTTCAGGCTGGGCTCAGCCGATTTAAAAGGGACTTTAGCCCAAATCGCGAAACATTTAAGGGATGCTAAAGCGAATGTGGCCATCTTTTAAATTAAAAAGAATAACATACTCTGAAATGTTACCAAATTCACGCAAATCATTTTAATTGAAGACCCAATTAGAACTGAATAAAATTAAAACTTTCAATCGTGACCGAATGTTGAAATCCTTTTATAATAAAGCCAAAATATTCATAAAATTGAGATGTAATCTGATAATTCATTTAATTAGTCAATTTTTTTTATTTAACGGAGTGAGATATTTATTAATTAACTATTGCATAGCTTAAACAATTAATTAAATAACTGTTTTTACTATTTTGACTTTAATTTGGATAAATATATTTGGAAATCTCAGAAATATACCTAATATACAAGATGATATAGAATAATATACTTGATGATATTTTTGCCAAATGAGATGGCAACATGTCACTGAAGCAGTTTCGTAAAATCATTTTCGACTTGTAAAATGTATATTTCACTCTGTTTGTCACTCAGAAAATTTGAATAATTAAATAAAATTATTGCATGACAAAAAATAGGTGTCAATAAAAAATACTTACACAACTTGGCTCTATGTTTCATTTTGGAACAGAGTCGACACCTAATTAATAATGAAAATTAGGAAACCATTTTATTTTAAAGGTTAGTTAGTTTGAATTTTTTTTAAAAGAGTACCAGAGTTCGGATAAGGGTCTAGTGATTTTCTGAGGAAGGTGTTAGGCACTTCAAAAGGAATCCGCCCAATGCGATTAACCTACAAGGTCTAACATTGTGGCTAAATTATTTATTTTCTTAAAAAGTGTGTTTTAAAAAATAGGAATAGAGAAGTAAAGTCTTGTTTATTCATGGCATTTTGAAAAAGAAGACTTGTGAAAATTCTTTTGATAAAATAAGTTTGAACTTGTTTCTTCTACTACTTTTCCAGATCAAAATACATCCAAAATTATCTTTTGGATAGAGTTCTACTTTATTTAGTCCAAAATAGTATAAGTCCCTTCATTTTTTTTAAATTAGTTCAAGAGAAAACAACTTAGTGCATTCAGTTTTAAACTCTAAGCAATTGATTTGCGAGTTTCAAACAAATACTTAGATTTATTTCAGAATGTCCAAGTGAATTCTTCTATTTAAACAATTTTGAATTCTTAAGAAAGATGGAATTCTTTCCCATTTTTATTTAAACCCTTTTTTTTGAAAAAAATATTTTGGTGGGCTAAGCCCTTAACCCTTTTTCCTTTTCCGGAATCCTATGGGTTAAGCCCAAATCTTTCGTTCTTTTCTTGTTTCGGATGGCTGAAGCCCAAAGTCATTTTTCGCCTACTTAATATCGAACAACTTTTCGAAAATGACAAGCAAAGCCCATCGTGGTATTTCCAAAGAAAAGGTGTATCATTTAAGTTTCCAAAATCTTATATATCCGCTTAAAGACTAAAATAGTCTAAAGAAAAATTATTTACCGCTTATTTTATCCTTTGTGTCAGGTCATTAGTTTGAACTTTGAAAACAGGTTTCTATTCATTCTATCGATATCCGCATCGAGATTTCAACCATAATTTATTCTATAAGTTGTACCATTAAACACCATCAGAACTAGTGAAGTTCCGACACTCTCTGAAGGATGCATGTACAAGGAACTGCTTGAATCAATTATTTTCCTGGTTTGATTATCTCCTGCCATTTCTGTGCAAATTCGATGCTCAAAAACACTAATTGGATAAAAATTCGATTAGAAAACAGAACGAAATCAGTATTCGATCACAAAATAGAACTGGAGTTCTCAAAATTACGCGAACTTTGTAAACAAAACAATAAAAAAAACTTTGAATCGCGAATTGAAATTTCAATCGAAGTGAACTCTCAAACAAAGAAATCAATTAATGGAAAATTTGAAAGAGATCGATTTCTGGAACCTAAACTCTGATGCCATAACGAGAGAATGAAAGTAACAAAACGTCTTCAAAGGAGCTTTAATGGAGGAAAAGGGAAAAGAAACGCAGAAGCTCAAGGATGGAAAAATGGGAAATGATTTGATTGATCAGAAATATCTAAAATGTTCTACCTTTATACATGAGAGCCTAATGCTACAGCTGGCAACACCTTGTCAACTAATCTAACCACCTAACTAACTACTTAACCGACTAAGATCACAAAATATCTAATCTAACAACCTTAAGTGAAACTGTCACAATCCAAAATCCCATTTGTGCCGTGAGGGCGCCATACCTAAATTCGTAGGTGGACAAAGAACTACTGAGAACGGTCTGAATAGCCGCCGGTTTTACCACCGGCTGAAAGTTTCATCACAATTCACTCCCACCTGTTGAGATCTGTCATCACCTACAAGACGGGTCTTGTGCCTCTCAAAAGAACCATCAGATTTCTTTGTATGTCAAAAAATTCACATAGGATGAATAATATTAGCATTAGGAGGACGGGGTACTAGATCTCACGTCTTATTTTCAATAAGAGCATTATATTCGTCAATAATTACATTTTTTTCAATTACGATCGGACAAGGCATTTTTTGGATTGCGAGGAAGAGGTGAAGGGGCAATCGGATTGGACAAGTTAAATAGTCGTTTGGGTTTGGAAATGTCGTGTATAGCACGGTACCGCGGGTGGTGGGGCGGGATCGGGAAGGAGGGATCCGAGATGGGGCAGCGAGATCGGGAATAGGACCGGGAGTGAGGAGGAGGCGGGGGCGTTGGTCGAGATGCGACAGCTGAATCGGAAAGCCGAGAGGGGCTGTTCCGAGGCTCCAATTGTGGGGCTGGGTGGACTGCCCGACTCGGGACGGTGGTGATTGGGTCGGGTGCCGGTGATGGTAGCAACTGATTTTGCAAGTGATGAATTAGAAGATGATTTAGGCCGTCATTTAAGAAGTCATAGGAGTTAAGAGGTGGAGAATTAATTCTGGCATAGGAGAATTGGGACTCATCGAATATGACATGCCTAGAAACGATCATTTTTCGGCTTGACAAGTCATAACAATTGTAACCTCGATGATTGGGGGGTAACCGAGAAATACCGACGGGGATGACCGAGGTTGCAACTTGTTGATTTGAGTGGAGGGATGGAGGGGGTATCATAGACATCCGAAAATTCGTAAATGCTTATAGGAAGGATCCCGAAGATAGAGAACTTGAGTGAGAGACTTGTGTTTGAGAGACTTGTTTGGGAGAATGTTCAAGAGATAGGTTGCCATTGAGAGGGCGTAATGCCAAAAATAGGGACGGGTAGAGGCGTGGGAAAGGAGGGCACGAATTAAGTTGTTTATGATTCTAATTTTTCGTTTGGCTTTTCCATTTTGTGGAGAGGTGTGTGGAAAGGAAAAATGAAAAACAAGGCCGTGTTTGGCGCAAAAAAGTTTGAATTGTTGATTATCGAATTCTCTACCATTGTCACATTGAAAACATTTGATATTCTTTTCAAATTGTGTCTTTATTAAAGCACTAAAGGAAGAAAAAATAGAATAGACTTGAGACTTATTACCAATGGGAGAAGTCCACAGAAAGTTGGAATAATCATTCAAAAATAACACATGACATCTATGCCCGGCCGTGCTTAAAATAGGAGAAGTCTATAAACCACTGTGTATGATATCAAATTGCATTAAAGTACAAGTGGATGAAGAATAAAATGGCAATTTTACATGTTTCCCAAAAATGCAAGATTCACAAACAGGAGGATAAGAGACATGTTTACAACAACAACAACAACATACCCAGTGAAATCCCACAATGTGGGGATCTGGGGAGGGTAGAGTGTACACAGACCTTACCTCTACCTTGGTAGGTAGAGTGGTTTTTTCCGAGAGACCCTCGGCTCAACTGATTCATCACTTGCATTTTCCTTCCAAGATGGTTTAGATAGAAATAACTGCATCATTTTATCTCTAAGTGATATCGGAGACATGTTTGCAATCAATAAATTTATTTTTGCTAAGAGAGCGTAAAATAGAATCTTCCGGATGTCCTAATCTATTATGCCATAACATAGACAAAAGAGCTACAAAGGTTGATGGAAAGGAGGTTGGATAGCCGACGGTGGTGGTGATAGGATAAAGGTCCCCGGTGCTGTCATATCTCATTATTCGCATCCCTATCACAAAGTCCTTTACAGAAAAACCAAAAGGATCAAATTCAAGGGAAATACTACTTTCGGTTGTGAAACGACGCATATAGATTAGATTTTTTGGGTTTCTTCAACGTAGCCCGCTTGATTTTTCGGGTTTATTCAAGGATAAGTCTCGAACGAGCCTCATAGAATGGAGGCAATGGCGTGCTTTGTTGGAGGATGGTAGCGATGCCGTCATAATTTTCATTCAAACCCGCAATGAGTTGCATTACCAATCGTTGATTTGTGACCGGTGCACCAACGTTTGAGAGTTGATCGACAATCATCTTAAGTTCTTGACAATAGGTCGACGCATTAGGAAAATCGTCTTGCTGAATATCCTTAAATTGATTTTCCAAATACAAGGCATGTTGTGTCTTGTTATCATGAAAAATACTCTCCAAACGCTCCCACGTTTGTCGTGCAGTGGCATCAGTTTCAATGATCGTATGCAATAGATCGTTCAAGATTGTTTTGTAGATCCATTGTAGAACAACTGCATCCAGGCGTGACCAAAGTTCATCGTCAGAACCATCACGTGTCCCTAGAGGCTCGGCAGTGGGCTTTGATTTAGGAGGGATGATGTGATCGATGACTTTGTACACACGACAATGGATCTTAACTAATTCCACCCAAGAGGAGTATTGGACTTTTTCCATCTCAATGGTAATAGGGATGAATGAAGTTCTTGATGTTGTTAACAACAAGAACGGATGGAATTTGGGTTATTTAGCCATTGAGAACTTTGGGGAAGAAGAGGGGAGGAGGTTGCCGAGAAATTCAAAGAAAAGAATGGAGGCGGTCGGCGGCGGCGAGGTGGCCGACGGCTAGGGTAGAGATTTTTAGAGTTTTACTGCTGATACCATAAAGGAATATGTTCTCTGCCTTTCATTGATTATTGTGTATAATACATATAGTGTTACATAATTATTTACATGGCTACAAACTAGGTAATTAATCTTCATAATTACAATCGAAATATAAATTTACTTAATATAAAAGATATACAATGATACGAGAATATTCTTGTAATATTCTATCAGTAATTACTGTGACTAGTAAATTTAATTTGCACTTGTTATCTTCCCTTGCCAATGATCTTTATATTTTTTTTATGAATAGCTACATTAATTTAAAGGGGGGAAATTTTAATAAAAATTAATTTAAAGCTAGTAAATTTCAATAAAAATAGCACGGACTGGCCCTTTTTTAGGCAACTCGAATGTTCACGATGGATAAGAAAAATATCTAAAATAATGAGTATGGAATTTAGAGACAACAGAAGAACTTGCAGATGGCTGAACTGAATCAATGAAAGCTTTCTTTTCACCCTTATACAGTAAAGAAACAAATATCATTTTAAAGGGAAAAGGAATTTAAGCAAAGCGTGTGACAAGCAGTACACACTTGAATTATCTGAGTTTTCCTTAATCTCAAGGTTTAATAACCTCGTTACTTGGTAGCATCAAAGCTACTACCGAAGTGCGCCACGTTCAATCTTGGCATATCCCCGATAACCCCATTGCGTTCTCCAGCTATTTTTCACCAAAGAGAACTCCACACCCTTCTCTTCCCCGTATCCGACAATTAACATTGCATGTTTTCCTACTACTTCTCCTTCACTTAGTTTCTTTCTCACTTCAGCATTTTCATCCTCAGTTGGACCCCATGTATACTCTCTGTATGTTAAAACACAAAACAATCAAAACATGAACACATATCAACTAGCTACGAGAATAAACAAAAACGTTCTATTAGTTCACCTTGCCACGATGTTGCTTAAGACTTGGAAAATGAAGCGCAACAACAACAACATACTCAGTGAAGTCCCACAACGTGGGTCTGGAGAGGGTAGAGTGTACGCAGATCTTACCTCTACTTTGGTAAGTAGAGAGGTTATTTCCGAAAGACCCTCGGCTCAAGACAAAGTATAAGCACAAGCAAAGCAAAGCAAGAGAAACGGACCCGCACAAGTAATTGGTTGTTGCCTAATCAACTTCTCTACCAATCCCTTTTTATCTAACTTCTTTTTTGCCTTTTTTTTCCAACTCCTTGATCAGATTTGATACTCTTTAAAATCCATGTATCTTTATAGTCCTCTACATAAATATAATGAAATTCAAATATCATGAGTTCTAATTGAACAATAAGAGATAAATCTAATTAGTAAACTGAACGCTGATACTTACAATTTCAGACGGGCACTCACATTTACCCCTCTCTACATAAAGGGATATTTAGTTTCTGCAGTTATGCCATAGTCCATAACGAACTTGTATGCCTTGTTATAGGAATATGGGAAACATTCATTCTCTCCCAAATCAGCAAAAGACGAAGGCTTTTCATTTTTAGTGTACATGCAATCGATTAATTGTTGCTTTGCGAGTAAAACCATCTTTCTTTTGTTCTTAAAGGCATGTGCCGCTGTAATAGCTTCGGTCGCTGCTAAAGTCCAACAACAACCTTCACATAAAGAGACTATCTGTTATGAGCTCTAAAGATCTGTCATATTTGAAATTAGTACTGAAATGTAATACTGTACAAAAAACTGAAACGTATAACAATGGCCTTGATCGTCCGCAGCAAGAAGGCATTTTCTGCCCACCCAACAAAATTTAATATTCTAAATAGACAAAGCAATTTAAGATTTTGAGTTAAGTGAAAACAATACCCAACAGTCGTGCAACAACAAAAAACTAGAACAAACAAAAGCACATGAACACCAATTAATTCTCATATACCTCCCTGAAGAAATTGTCTTTGTATAGACGTAAAATGCTATTTTATAACAGTTTGAGCATTAGTATTCTGCATGCTATGCAGGTACAGAAGTATAGTAGTTTCTGAAAAAACACAGTACCCTTTTCTTAATTATTGTATGGTATTATTTACAGTCACAAAATACACATCGTGCAAAACTCACCAAGCTGGTAATCCTCACACGCTAGGATTACAGAAGTGTAGGATTCTCTCACAAGATGTCAACTTGTTTTGTTTCCCGACGTACTGTTGCAAGGGACCATATATGTGATGTTCAAAGTTACTTAGCGAAGAATTTGTTTCTCCATTGAGTTATCGTCTGTAGTGGAATTGTCCGCTAATTGAGTAGGTAGTTCTTCTTCCTTGTTTTCTTTAATTATATCTCTCGTTCCCAAGAAGCTAGGTTGAAGAGTTGACGATAGAAGTCTTGCCCACATCCTGTCCGTAATCACAACCTTGTTTTGTTTCTCAATGATTCTCTGTAAAAGTAGATCATAATATAAAAAAGAGCACAATCACTACATCTCATGCAGAAGTTTACTAGTATAGTAGTGCTGCCAACCTTGGCATCATATAGTAAACTCATGTGACTTGTAAGGTAAGAAGGATGTTGTGCCATCATCAACAAGGATAAGCGATTGTAAGTAATATGAAAAGATAAATCCGAGTAAGAGGAAATGAACTCACATCAAAGGGTATGTAAGCATGTTTGCCGTTGACAGGACCAACTGTAAAGCCTGTGTAGCCAGCCATTGCTCCATGCACAGCAGTTTCAGCAAGAAGAGTACAATATACATTGTCAGATGCATTACTCGGAATAGCCCGAATCATGTATGTGGGATCTGCACAGAGAACAGAGAAACAGGTTGTTAGGTCCTTTCTAATAGATTAGAAATTCGCATTCAAACAATAATTAATTACCAACCTATATATTTAAGATTAATGACCATCTTCTTTTGTTTAGAGAAATGCTCCTGCAAAAAGGTCCATAGTGTTTAGTACCTTACAAATAAGTCAGTATGCATTCTCAATCAGATACTATCGCTGCGTTCTAGAACATGTAGAGTAAAATGCATATGAAGGAACGGAGATGTGTGGTAGCTCATTCAAGCACTAATATATGCTGCAATTTTTTTAGTTTAGGAAATAAGGCAACATCCGTATAGTTGAAGGGGAGCCTTGGAGTAACTGGTAAAGTTGTTGCCATGTGACCAGGAGGTCATGGGTTCAAGCCATGGAAACAGCCTCTTGCAGAAATGTGAGGTAAGGTTGCGTACAATAGACCCTTGTGATCCGGCCCTTCCCCGGACCCCGCGCATAGCGGGAGCTTAGTGCACCGGGCTGCCCTTTAAGGCAATATCCGTACAACTGCACACAATGTAGTGTTCAACCATTCAACTGCACTCAATGTAGTGTTCAACCATTCATAAGAAAAGCAACGAGGGCATGACCCTAGATAGGAGAACATGGAGGTCAAGGATTAGGGTAGACGGTTAGTGGTAGAGCAGGATTATAATCTAGAGCACCTATATGTTTCCTTACCGGTATTATGCTAGCATTATCTTGTTTTTTGATTTCATTGCTATTGTTGTTTCTTTTACTTTGGTTGTTATTGTTTCTTGTACTTTGATTATCTCTACTACTACTACTTTATTGTCAGTACGTTTATTTCTTCAATAGCATTTCACTCTTGCACTTCTTTCATACTAGTCCTGAAAAATGATTTTCTCGAGCCGAGTCGAGGGTCTATCGGAAACAACCTCTTTACCCAGCAAGGGTAGGGTAAAGTCTGCGTATATCTCACCCTGCCCAGACCCCATGGGTATGTCGTTGTGGTTGTTACATAAGAAAAGCACCACATGCACTTACTGGAGGAAGTACATTAAGTAGAGCCCAGCGATGAGTTGTACCTTTAGCCTTTCCGAGATCCATAGCCCAACATCATGTAAAGGCTTATTCCCTGAAGGATCAGAGGATTTCAGACTCTCAGAAACTAGCTCTTGTCCAGCACCTTCAGCTATGACTATAACCATGTGCCCATTGGCTTTGAGCCTATGTTCTATATACTCAAACAGTCCACCACGTCCTTCAAGATAGAAAGGGGATTCTGGAATCAAACAGCAGTCAACATCTCGACTAGCAAGAGTGGCATACATGGCTATGAACCCTGCACATGTTAGAGAAACGTAAACCAGACAATTCCACTATTCTAGTTGATCAACACGAAACTCACTTGTTGAGGGAGAAGGTATAGCATGTGGATCAAGCTGCAAAATTCAAAAAGTATAGCATGTGAAGATTACCACTATCCCGGCCCATTAACTTCACAAGGCCAATTCCATTCTCAAAACTGGTAGCTTCAACATGAGCAGCACTAATAGCACGTTGGGCTTCCTCAACGGCGGAATCAAAACCGAAAGACTTGTCAATAACCTGGAGAGAAGCAGAAAGATCACTAAATATAATTTGGTCACCGCCGACTGAAATTTAGATAATCTATATGAGAAAGTAGTTACCGGTATATCATTATCAATTGTCTTGGGGATTCCAGCAACTGCAACATTGAGGCCACGCCTTCTTATTTCCTGTAGGAGAAGAGGCAAAATAAACTTGAGTGACACAGTTTCATTGGTTTCTCCATCAACACACTAAATATTACATCACATCAAGTGGGTACATTAGAATGAATTGATCTAAAAGATGCTCTTCTGAAGAATTATTCTGGAATTGTTACGGATTAATTGCTAAGAAGGTCTACCTCAAATATCACCGCTGCCCCTCTCTGGGTTCCATCTCCTCCAATTATATAAACCTTGAAAACAAAAGCCAACTTGAATATCTCTACAGGATGCGCAGATTAGATGGAAAGAAAACATCCTCTTAGATGAAATGCCTGAGTTAGTTCAAATAATTATTTTCTATTTTTTAGCTTTACCTGATTGATACCCCGGTCCTGAATGCTATCTACTATTTTCTTGGTATCATGACCTCCTCGAGATGTCCCAAGAATGGTTCCACCACGTTTATGGATACCATTCACAACCTTGGGTGTCAAGGGAATTGTGTTTTTGGAATAGAAACCTCGATATCCTCCCTAAAAATCCACAAATTTCATTACTTCTGATGCAGACATGCAGATGGAATACAAAATCAAGATAGGATGTACTGTTAAAATATAGTGGAAGAGCTAGATATTAAAAACTGGAAAGAATAACTAAGTTTCATTTCAACTTTTTTGATTGTGAATTTTGAATTCAACCTTATTCCCTGTGTTCCTAAAATTCCCAAATTTAGGCATTATACTTTGGATTGAGAGAAATGTTAATCTAGTTGCTGCGACCCTCTTCAAGATGCTACTGGTTCTACAATGATAAATGATGTGTATACCCATGATATACACTTACCATAAGTAGTGTATATCACGGGTTTGGTACTGATTTTGGACCGTGATATACACTTACCATACTTAAGTGTATATCACGGCTTTGGCTGATTAATTAGTGTAAAATAATTGTATATCACGGGTATACACATCATTTATCATACAAGTATCAATCAAGCATTTTGATGAGCGGAGTTTCAGAAAAGGGAAACCAAGTATGTAACCATTATCAAAAATAAAATTGCTCAAATTATACTCACATCTATCCCCATGACTCTGGTTACACCATACATATAGTATAGGTCACACACTATTTCCCTGATAACTGTGTTGAGACCAGGACATAGGCCTCCACATGTTACAACACATGCATAAACATCATCTGGCTCAAAATAAACCTGAAAAATCATCTGGAAGGTTCATATTTATTTGACAAAACAATATAATCTGGATGATGTAGTTACACCAGATAATAAACATACTTTTTGGCGTGGACCTGCTCGACGAAAATGTATCCCCCTTGGACTGTTCTTGTGGACAACAATCTGTTAATTTGTAGGCAAACATGTAAGCAGGAAGAAACCTTGGATTCCATAAGGGATATACATACTATTACCTCAAAATATCATGAAATTTTTAAGTTTGTTTCAAGCAGATCTTAGATGATCTCTGTTTATGTTGTTACAGGAATACAAGGCATACTCGACAACATATTAGCTTTAGCATATCAAGTGCTTCTCCCAGTGAATAGAAGCTAAAAAGGGCAGCTCGGTGCACTAGCTCCCGCTATGCGCGAGGTCCCAAGTAATTTTCATTTCAACAGGACTGACCTTTTGGGCAACCGTATCATCCACATCGACAAAATATTGCCTGGAAAAATGTTAAATTCAGTTGATCAGCTTGATCCTCTTGCACTTTATAAATAAGCAAGACTGAAGGAAAATATCAGGAAACTTACTTAACAACTGAATATGAAGGATTATCCTGCAATGGATTAGGATATGTCTGCAATGACGGGACAAGTATTTAGTACTTGATCTAAATAGAGACTCTTTATCCCTTCTTTATCAAAAGAAAAATATAGATGAAAAGAATTGGAAGCACAAACACCTCTTAGAGCAAAAATCATGTTCACAGAAAGAATGTAAAGCAGAAGATGTCTACTAGTTTCTTTTCCAATTAATCATCATCCCAGAAACAAATTAGAACTGGTAATAGGTATTATCCTCTTCTAATGCATTACTATACGTCAACATAACAACTTCGACTCATATGATTCACTAGATTTTTTGTTATCTCCTATCATCCACTAGACTAGACAAACAAAAAAGTTGTATTTCTATACATAGAAGAAAAGTCGACAACAAAGAAAAGAGTAGTTGAACTTTCTCACTAAAGTAATCAAAGGTTAAATGATTTTCCACATTAAATTTTTTAAAATAAAAAAAGTTGTAGAGAGAACAACAAACAAATCTTTACCTTTTCACCAATTGCTTCTTTATAAATCAATAAATACAAAGGAAGTATCAACTTGATCATACACACAAATATAATTCAATCATATTGCAAAATTACCAGTTTTATTCAATATTGAACATGGCCAATCAAATGGAAGATTTTGATCAAGCAACAAATCATCATAGTCTAACTTGTATACTGAACGACAACAAATCCAGTGTAATCCCATAGGTGGAGTCTAGGGAGGGTAGTATGTACGCAAACCTTACTCTACGGAGGTTATTTCTGATAGACCCTCAGCTCAAGGAAATATGAAAAAGGAAGCAGTAATAACAACAAGATAATAAGATAAATGAAAATGAAAGACACAATCAGGTAGTACTAGAAATCTAACAATTATGTAAAAGAAATATACTCGACTGCCTACTAACCATGTACCCTAATTCTCGACCTCCACACACTCCTATTAAGGGTCGTGTACTCGATAATTGAAGTTGCACCATATCCTGCCTAATCACCTCTACCTAAATATTTCTTTGGCTTACCTCTACCTCTCCTCGGGCTCATCATGGCCAAGCTCTCACACCTCCTTACTAAGGCATATATGCATCTCCACTAAACATGCCCGAACCATCTCATCTCAGCCTCCCTTCTCACATCTTGTCCACCACAGAGGCCACTCCCGCCTTATCCCGAATATCTTCATTCCTAATCAAAACAAAAGTACATATATTTAGAGAGAGAGAGATAGAGAGTGTACAGGAAGATTAGGAATGTAATCAGACAAGTTAGGAACGTCCTCTAGAACATAACCAGCTTCACCGATCACTATCTTCTGTTGCTGCTGCTGAGAATTAGGCATTGAACTTATATTCAAACCAGTCTTGTTGAAATTATGATCCAGTGATCCCATTCAATTCAATTTATTTCAGATGAACGATTATGAAAATATAGTGAACAATGAATTACCCAGCAAGCTAAAACCAGTAGACCAGTGCCCAAGTTGTCTCTCAACTTTCAACTAAATATAGTCAACATATAAATACAAATCACCTTGGGCTCTTTTATATAATTAAAAAACATACAGGTGGTAACTGTTTATTGAATTTTCTCGCGGCAAAAAATGAGAGGACTAAATTTGTTTTGAAATTAATTATTTTGAGTCCTCTGGAAATTAGAAGATTCTCTAAAATGTGGACTTCCGTTGATAGAAAAAAGAGGGTGTAATGTAACCTCACACTTTGAATAAATTACTAGCTAGCATCGTCAAGGGGCACGCCTTCTTATCTTTTCCCTCTCGAGCAATCAACTACCCCTTGTTTATGTCACGCTAATAATTGTTACTCCATCGGTCCAACAATATTATTTTACTTTTTTTATTAATTTGTCTCAAACAAATAGTATATATTTATATTTAAAAATATTTAATTTTATAAGATAATTTATAGCCACACAAATATTTAAAATTTATTTTGGATCATACATTTCAAAAGTATTCTTTTACTCCCTCCGGATCAAAAAGAATATCCACTTTAGAGGTGTTCAAATGAGATCGAAAAATCAATCTGAACCGGTAAATCGAGTCAAACCGACTTAATAAACCGAAAACCAACTCAGTTTGACTTGGTTTGGTTTTAGATTTTAAAAAACTGATAACATTTTGGATTGGTTTGGTGTTAAACCAAAACAAACTGAACCAAACCAATAAGTATATATATATATATATATATATATATATATATATATTGACAATATATATTTTTCAAAATTTTGGGTCATTCCAAGTCCAATACAAATTCAAATTGGGAAAAAAAAAGTTACAGTACACAATTTTAAAATATTTACAATTTCTTAGCAGAATTACTTAGTTTATATTCCTTAGACCCATATCTCCATCACAAACCCAATGAGAAATAAGGTTACCTTAATTATTTAGTTTTGGACTCTAACAACCTTGATCCCTAATTTCATGCTCAACATATATTTACATTTGGACTCATTCTTTCAAAGAATGGTTTTGCCCAGTAACATAAACGATAATTTTATTGGTAATAAAAATTTAATATTTTTCTCTCTTCTACCAACTTTCCCTCTTTAATTATATAATATATACTTTTCCAATTGTTATATTATACTCATAATATTATTAGTATAATTAATAATATATATTATTATACTCATAATATTACTGATATAATTAGTAAGTATATTATAATATTCATAAATATATATAATTGGTACTAATATATATTATTATACTCATAATCTTACCAATATAATTATTAAATTATACTCATACCATTACTAGTATAATTGATAATATATATTATTATATTCGTAATATTACTGGTACAATTAGTAATATATATCATTATCCAAATCCTTTACGGCTTTACTGTCGTTTCTGAAGGTGAAAAAAACTCACGCATCTGCCTCATTTACTCTCACACAATCAATATACCCATAGTCATAAGCCTATACTTGAATAAAGTTAATAAATTAACAAAGAAGATTCTTAGATTTGAATGAATCATGGTCAAATACGTATTTAGTTACCTTTTAATTCAAAGATTCTTTGTATTATAAAATATATTTTTAAATCATCAAAAACCAAAAAAATGAACCAACCCGATAAAATCGACAAAATCAAAACCGATAGAATTTATAATATAATGGTTTGGTTTGGTTTGAATATTTAAAAAACCGACTTAATTAGTTTGTTTTGGTTTTAACCCAACACTGAGTCAAACCGGACCATGAACACCCCTAGTCCACTTTGCCATTTGTACACCTCTTAAAAAAATACTAGCTCCCAAGTGAAACTAGGTAATTTGATTAAAATATCTCTAATTAAATAAATTTTGGGCTTTGGTTACCTAACACTTAATAAGGGCAAGTCTGAAAAAGCAAGGTTAATTCTTTCTTAATTTAGTTAGTGGATACTCTTTTTGATCCAACGAATAAAGGCTAAGTAGACTTTTTTTTTATCCGGAGAGAGTATTTTTTAAACTTTGTGTCAAGTCAAATTAGGATAAACTTTTTGGGATAGAGGAAGTATTTATATTTCAATTAATGTGATATGTTCTTCTTCTTAATTCTAATATATATTAATATTTAAAAGTAACATAATTCAAATTTTTAATTTTATTCCCTCAGTCCCAAATAATTATCATGTTTTTTTAAAAAAAAAATTAGCTCTGACCACTCATCGGCGGCGACGGTAAGACCCCAACAGCGCCGCTCCAACCACCCACCGACGGTGACGACCCAACAAATTAAACTTCCACCACAACCTCCATTTTTTCGGCTGAGAAGCTCAACGTTCGTGAAGGTGATCTTTCATTTTTTTCGGGCAAACTACTCGATCAAAAACTCTTAAAACCAACGAGACACCCACACCCCATCTGAAAGCTCCAGTTTTTGTTTGATTCGAGTGGTGTCTTACAGATTTTTGGAAACTTGTTTCTCGGTGTCCACTGCTCCTGCAGTAAGTGGTGAGTGAAAAAAGGGAAAAGACTTTTTTTCTTTTTCTACTCACGAGTTCGTCGATTCTGTCCAAGCGGTGAAAATTCAGAGTATTATTGACTCTCGACGCCTTAGTTCGCTATCCCGAAACAATTTTACAGCTCTGGAGAAAAGAACTGTCGGATGAGCTTCAGATCCGACTCTCGTTGGTTTCTCTCTTCTCCTTTCTTCTTTTTATTCTTTTTTCTCCTCGATCGACACATGTACTCGACTTTTTGGTGAAACTCAAATGCACAGTACTTCCGGTGCCGGTGAACAGTACATATGAACAGTACTTTTTTACGACAAACAAGTTCGATTCAACTGGAGTTTGTACCTCCGGTTGCTCGTATATATTCTGTCCTTATCCTTATTATTAAATTTTGCCGCATCGCTGTATTGATTCATGACTTTACGTTCTTGCATTTACCCTTCTTGTCTTTAGTTATAGCATTCTTGGCGTAGTGATTTTACGTGCCTCTAGATTCTTGTTAACTTGTGCTTTCACTTTGATCCCTTCCTATTTTAGGGTAAATGTTTGAGTAGTCTATTATTTTATATTTGCTTTAGTGGCTTTGGTAACTGATGGTAGACTAGGGTCATGTTCTCGGTTGGGGATGGGGGTGAGGGTTAGTGGGGTAAGGGAGATGCTAGGATGAGAATAAGGTCTTGGAACATTGAGACTTTAACGGGGAAGTCCATAGAGCTAGTTAAGATTCTTAAGAAGAGGAGGATTAATATATCATGTGTTCAGGAGACCAAATGGGTAGGACCTAAGGCTAAGGATGTGAACGGGTATACGTTATGGTTCTCGGATAGGTCGAGGTATAGAAATGGGTAGGCATTTTAGTAGCCAGCGAACTAAAGGATCAGGTGGTAGAGGTTAGGAGGGTCAATGACGGGATGATAATGATTAAGCTGGTAGTTGGAAGGTTCACTATGAACATTATTAGTGCTTACGCGCCATATGCGGGCTTGGATGAGGAGGAGAAGATGAGTTTTTGGCAAGATTTGGACGAGGTGGTGGGTGGTATACCACCCACTGAGAAGTTATTTATATGAGGGGATTTCAATGGACATATCCGATCACTTTCGAAGGGTTATGATGGCGTGCATGGATGCTTTAGCCTCGGGGATAGAAATGGGGGAGGCGTCTCACTTTTGGAGTTCGCTAGAGTTTCTGGGATGGTGATAGTCAATTCGAGGTTCCTGAAGAAGGAGGAGCAATTGGTGACTTTCCGTAGTTCGGTGGATAAGACTCAAATAGACTTTTTGCTCCTTATGAAGGTTGACAACGGTCTTTATAAAGTCTGGAAGGTTATTCCGATTGAATATCTTACAACCCGGTATAAGCTTTTGGTGATGGATTTGGAGATCAAGACGGAGAAGATAATGAGGGTTGTGGATGACAGGTTAAGAATCAAATGGGGGAGTTTGACCATGATTAGTGCAAAAGAGATGGGGGAGAGGTTGATGGCCAAGGGGGCTTGGGGGGAGTAGTGGGAATGCGATCGGTATGTGGGACAAGACGGCCAGTTGCATTTTCGAGGTAGCTAGAGAAGTGCTTGGGGTCTATAGGGGTAGCCGTGGTGGGCATCGATGGGACTGGTGGTGGAATAGTAAAGTTCAAGAGAAGATGGAAGCGAAGAAAGCGGTGTATGCGAAATTGGTAGAAAGCAAGGATGAAGTGGAGAAGTAGACGAATAGGAAATTGTATAAGATGGCGAGGAAAGAGGCAAAACTTGCAGTTACCGCGACAAAAACGCCAGCCTTTGAACGTCTGTATGTGGAATTAGAGGAGAAAGGCGGTGATAAGAAGTTGTACAGACTAGTCAAGGCGACAGAGAGGAGGGCCCATGACCTGGATCACATGAGGTGCATCAAGGACGAGGATGACAAAGTACTGGTGGAGGATGCGCATATTAGGCGGAGGTAGCAGTCTTACTTCTATAAACTCTTGAACGAAAAAAGAGATAGAGACATCGTGTTGGGAGATCTGGAGCAATTTGGTAGGTACCGAGATCTTGGATATTGTAGAAGCATTAAGGTTGAAGAGGTTAAGGGTGATGTTCACAGGATATGCAGGGGATGAGCGACGGGGCCTGATGAGATCCCAGTTAAATTTTGGAAGAGTGTAGGCACGACATGTTTGAAGTGACTGACTGACTTGTTTAACGTTATTTCTAAGACGGAGAGAATGCCCGAAGAGTGGAGGTATAATACAATGATTATGTTGTACAAGAACAAATGTAATATCTAGAGTTGCAACAACTATAGGGGTATCAAGCTGCTAAGCCACACTATGAAAGTTTTGGAAGAGTCGCGGAGATGAGGGTGAGAAGAGGCGTGTCTATTTCTGAGAATCAGTTTGGATTCATGACGGGGCGTTCGACCATAGAAGCCATTCATATTATTAGGAGGTTGGTGGAGCAGTATAGGGAGAGGAAAAAAGACTTACATATGGTTTTCATCGACCTCGAGAAGGCATACGATAAAGTCCTTAGGGAGGTTCTATGGAGATGTTTGGAGGTTAGAGCTGTACTTGTAGCGTACACTAGGGCGATCAAGGATATGCATAATGGAGCCAAGACTAGGGTACTGATAGTAAGGAGACTCTGAGCACTTTCCAGTGATGATGGGGCTGCACTAAGGATCATCTCTTAGCCCATTTCTATTTGCCATGGTGATGGACGGACTGACGCGACAAATCCAAGGGGAGGTGTCACGGTGTATGTTATTCGCAGACGACATAATTCGCAGCAGAGTGAACGCTAAGCTGAAGGTTTGAAGACAGACTCTGGAATCTAAAAGGTTCAGGCTGAGTAGGACCACGACAGAATACTTGGAGTGCAAGTTCAGTAACAGGAGCGACCTTGAGTCAGACGTGGAGGTGAGACTTGGTACTTAGATTATTCCAAAGAAAGGAAGCTTCAAGTACCTCGGGTCTATTATCTAAGGGGATGGAGATATTGATGACGATGTCACATATCGTATTGGGGCAGGGTGGATGAAATGGAGGCTTACATCTGGATTTTTATACGACAAAAAGGTGCCACCAAAATTTAAAGGCAAGTTTTATAGGGCGGTGGTTAGACCGACTATGTTTGTATGGGGCAGAGTGTTGGCTAGTCAAGACTGCGCACATCCAAAAGATGAAAGTTGCGGAGATAAGGATGATGAGATAGATGTGCGGATATACAAGGTGGGATAAGATTAGAAATGATGATATCCGGGACAAAGTGAGAGTGGCCTCGGTGGAGGATAAGATACGGGAAGCGAGGTTGAGATGGTTTGGGCATGTGTAGAGGAGAGACACAAATGCACCAGTGTGGAGGTGTTAGATGTTGGCTATGGTCGGGTTCAGGAGGAGTAGAGGTAGGCCGAAGAAGTATTGGGGAAAGGTAATTAGACAACATATGGCGCAGGTGCAACTTACTGAGGACTTGAACTTAGATAGGGGCTTATGGAGGACACGAATTATGGTAGAAGGATAGTAGGTAGTCGAGCGTAGTCCTTTTTACCCTTGCAAACTGGTAGTTGTAGTGTTATTATTGTAGGCCCGCTTAGCATATCATACTAATAGGAGCAGTATTGATTTATAGTCCCATGTAGTTTGATTTCTGCCGCTATGTGTCATTTAGTATACTTTGTTTAGCTTATTTACATGAACTAATTATTGCTTACTTTTTCGGAATGCGCTATCAGAGCTTATTCGCTTTTGATACAAGAATTTTCATACTGCTTTAAATTTTTTTCTGATCAGGTATGACCGCTTCTCTTGCTTTGATCTTGATGTTTCTTTGCTTTTGCTTATGCTCTGTCTTGAGCCGATGATCTTTCGGAAATAGCCGCTCTACCTACCAAGATAGAGGTAAGGTCTGCGTACACTCTACAATCCTCAGACCCCACGTTGTGGGATTTCACTAGGTATGTTTTTGTTATTTTAAAAAAAAATCATTTTAACTAATTTTCAGAGTTAAATTGAACTGGATTAATTTAATATTTTAAAATTAATACTTACATATTCAAAAATCATACAAGAAGTATTATAAATTGAAACTTTTCTCATATTAATTTGACAGAAAAATACATCTTGAAGTGCTAGTCAAAATTCATATACTTTGACTCTCGAGAAACAAAATGTGATAGGTATTTTGGGACGGAAGGGGTACTTTTAATGAGCTAATTTATCTTGACATAAATATATATTTTTTTCAGAATAATAAGTTTGAAAAATCTTTCATACTATTCCCTCCGTCCCCAAAAAATTGGTCTAGTTTGATTTTGGCACAAAATTTAAGAAATAAAGGAAGACTTTTGAAATGTGTGATCCAAAATAAATCTTAAATATTTGTATGACTATAAATGATCTCATAAAGTTAATTCTAAATATATAAAAGATTCAATCTTTTTTAGATAAACTAATTAGGATAGTGGTCAATTTTTTTGGGACATAGAGATTATCCGTTTATTTTATAGTGCATCACACAAATCTGGACGGCACAGTAATAAAATTTAAAATGTCAAATTAAAAATTTTCATCTCTCTTGTATACAGGATTATACAAATCACTCTTAGTGATGTTGTCGCTGATAATATGCCAATTTAGTTATCATTGAGAATAAATAATTTCAGAGTACCTATAAAGATCGTCAATTTTATGCAATATCAAAAGGTTAAGGAAAACATATGAATGTTTTACATATTCCTATTTGATTAAATTAGTATAGCAGGACTGGAATTTCCACACAATCATGCTTAGTAAATTAATCCACTTTTGCAACCATTGTCATAATCATGCCACAAATTATTTAATGGATCTTCATCTTGAAAATTAAAATGTCATGGTCATGCCACAAATAATTCTAAAATATTTTATAATGAATTAATATTTAACACTCCATAACTATGACCTCACTACATCTTTAGAAATCCATATTAGAAAAATCTAATTAAAAGATCTCCGAAACCCTATAGGTTTTCAACTTTCAATTCTTATGTTTTAACACTGACATATAATTTGGAGCTATTATCTCTGCACAATAAGCAATGTAAGCCCGTAAATTTTCCAATTTATGTCACGAGCATTATTGTTATTTGTGTTCCAATTTATGTAATATATTTGTGTTCTTAATTATAATATATTTTTATATTTAAAATAATATAATTTAAAAATTTTATTTTACTTTTAATAAGCTACTTTATATGCACATAAATATTTATAATTTATTTCAATTCTTATAGGTTTAGAAAGTCTTTACGGCCCCTTCTCCGGATCTCACGCATAGCGGAAGCTTAGTTCACTGGAATGTTCTTTTTTATAGGTTTAGAAAGTATTTCTTATTTTTTTTTGTCTCTTTCATAGTGCCTTACACAAATTAGGACAACGAAAATAATAAAATTTAAAGTACCAAATTAATTTTTTTATCTCTCTTGTATACGCGATTATACAACTCACTCTTAGTGATATTCTCACTAATGATAGGCCAATCTAGTTATCACTGAGAATAAATAGTTTCACTGTACGGATAAAAAGTACTTATCAATTTTACGCAATATCATAAGGTTAAGGGAAAAAATAAAAAGTTTTTGGTTAAATTAGTATAGCATGACTTTGATACATGGAATTTGTACACAATCATGCTAAGTAGATTAATCTACTTTCTCAACCAATGTCATTATCATGCCACAAATTATTTAATGGACCTTTATTTTAAAAATTAGAATGTGATGTTCATGCTACAAAGAATTATTAAATATTTTAGAAAAAATATATCTTTTCACTCTTAAACTTGCGGGAACCGAAGGTTAGGCCGACTACTTTAGTAGAGCAAGACCTAAAAAAGTTTATTCCTACCCCTTACCCTTTCTTTCAATGTTGCCAATTCCCGGGGGCGAGTCCAAAATCCAATTGTTCCATTTTCCTTCTTGTTCATCAATCGGAAATCAAGACAAACCGGGCACTACGGTAAGACGTAATGAAAATTCACTTTAGTAATTAAATTTTACGAACGTTTATATAACCTCTAATTTAGTATGAAGTGAAATTAATACCCCTTTCTAAAACAATCCTAGATTATTGTCCATAAGTGTTATACACGCAAATGACACGAGAATAACATCATTTTTTAATTATTTTTATTTTTATTCATTTATTTTATTATTTCTTTAGTTTCTTCCTCTTTTTTTTTTTGATATTCAGCTTTCCGACTTACGTTAGAATATTCCTGAAGATAATAATCTCGGTCCTTTAGCATTACTATCAGTAAATCACGATATGTACCTAAATAATCAACGTTCGAGATCAGAGCAACTATCACCTGACCTTCTTCATTTTCTTTTCCACATCCATCCGTGGCAGCTCTGCACTTTAATGGCAAAACAAATTTGAAAATTACTTTGCATCCGAATCCAAAACACGTCCAGGTTAAATGAACTTACAAGGTAGCCCTCTTTTCTGGTCCGTTTATATTCCACCCTAATTTTTTCTCTTCAAAGCTTGAAGGACCCTGCAAAACTCACCTCTTTCGTACCCATTTTACATGATTCATCAAGAAATTAAGCATTTCTTCACTGAAATTTTCTAATTCAGTTGGGAAAATCTTTATTTTATAAGCTTTAGCACTCTGTACATGACTTGGCCACCTCTGGTTCTCGTCCGACGCCGGCTCTCTCCATTTCGGCGGTGGAGTCAAGAAGCCCTCGCTGGAGACAAATGGTCACTCTCGTTATTCTTCCACATTAATTCTTACGATACCCACGAATTCTTGTCATGAATCGCAAGAAAATGCAATATTCTGATTCAAAGTAGCAATATTATAGATGAATTTTACAATTGGATTGTGAAAAAAGGAAAAAGAAACCCGGAAAATAAAATAGTAAGAAAAACATAATTAAGTATAATAATTATATATCCAATTAGAAGATGACATGGGTATACTTTGGACCAATATTAATGTATTTTTTCCTCCTCACGTGCTTCCCAAAAGTTGTTAACATATTTTTCGTGTATATCAGTCTTTTAGCCATGAGTGGTATTAATTTCACTTGGTACTAGATTAGGGGTACATAAACGCATATAAAGTTGTAATGTTAAAATAAATTTTCAATGTAAATTTAAAGGTGAAAAGATGTATTTTTAAAATATTTTATAATGAATACTTTTAATTAGAGAAACACTCCATAAGTATGTATGACCCCATTACACATCTTTAGAAATCCATATTAGAAAAATCTAATAAAAAATCTCTGAAACACTATACATTTTCAGCTTTCAATTCTTATATTTTAACACTGACCTATAATTTAGAGTTATTGTCTTCCGCGCAATGAGCAATGTAAGCCCGTATTTTTTATACTTAAATCGTTCTAATTATTAGGTTAAAGTGGTTATGGCCATGTGCCGCATGGGTGCTTTTAAGTGTTGTAGATTTGCCCCATGCTCTAAGCCACTATAACAAGTTAACAACTGACCCTTGATTTTTCATAATTGTGATTACAATTGTATTTTGAAGCATTGGATAAATTTGTATAACCACCATTTGGGACTTATCGGGATAGTCGGGGTTGAAATACGAGGGTTATTCCAGTCACGTTCATTGCCTTGTTCTAGATCTTTAAACGTGATTTAATTATGTTATGTTGCTATTCAATTGTGAGCTATTATTCAATTCACGACTCGTATTAAATCATAACTGAAGATCAAAAACATCTTTAGGTATTTCTCCACCTTGTTGTGAATTGAATAATAGCTCATAAGCTGCTCAAGACTCTCGTTTTTGACCAATGTGGAAGGAGGTCATATAAATGTACTTTAACCATATAGTTTTTTTTTCAAGCCTTCAACCATATACTTGACATTTTGCTGCAATTATCCAAGAAACAGTTATGCTAATTATAATAATGACCGAAAATTTTATACTATCAAATATAATTCAACGATTGTAACATGTTATTTTTTTTTTTAAGTTTGTCGATTCTATCTTTACCATAGACAAGTACTGGTAGTAAACACGTTTAAGTAACGCTTAATCCATTGACAACTCTTAAATTTGGGGTAAAATTTATTTAGACACTCTGAATTATGGTTGATTTGAATTGAGCATATGAACACGTCATACCATGTTCTTATTAGACACTTTAGGTTTAAATTCTAGAAAAAAAAAAGTTGCACTTGTTCTCAAGCATCGGTTAAATAGTTTAAGTTGGCCACATAAAAGTCATATTCTTTAATTATTTATACACATAAACCTCAATTAGAACAGACCTGAGGTTTTACGACTTATTGAGACAAATGCAAATAATTAATAGATGTGACATATTTAAAGTGATTACTTTATCTATGTAATGTACACTTGAGACACGCACAAAAAGATTTTCAAGAAATTGAATCGAAAGTATTTAATATGGGAGCACTTTATCATGTGTTCAGATGATTAATTCAAATAAATTATAATTTTTAAGTGTATAAATAAAATTTACTAATAAGACTAAGGGGGGTCGATCTATTAAGCTTAAACAAATTTACATTTGATTTATAATGAATAGAAGTGATTAAATTTTGAAATAAAAATTAATAGGACAAATAATTGGTGAGAGAAATACCTTAGTCCAACTCTCAAATTTCACAAATTGGTCCTTCCATTTAGCTGCAAAGTTGCTCATCAAATGTGAAGTACACACGTGTCAACTCCTTATCCCATAAACCATCAGATAAGAGGCCATCCTTCACCGGAAATAAAAGATAATCTTATCCCTTCATCACCGTCGATCACTACTTCCCCATTAAATCGTCACCGTCTATTACCTTCCATAATCCCTTTTCTCATTTCTCACTCTCAGATTATTATTCTCCTCTCTCTCTCTCTCACTCTCTCTCTTCTCGCGCATAGAGATTTTCATCGCCGAGATCAATGGCGGCACTACAACAGACTCCGATAACTTTCCAATCCAGGTCACCGCCGCCGACTCAAATCATCACCGGACCGGTTGCAAAGCTCTCCTTCTCAGGCGGCCTCAAGCTTCCCAAACTCACCATCAAGCTCCGTTCTAAACGCATCTCCCACCGCGGCAGCGGCGGCGGTGCTCTCGGAGCAAAAATGGCGGATTCCGCCGCCGGAAGCTACGCCAACGCTCTAGCTGACGTCGCCAAGTCCAACGGAACTCTAGAACAAACCACCGCCGACCTCGAAAAGCTCGAGAAGATTTTCGACGACGAAGCAGTGTACAACTTCTTCGTAAGCCCTATCGTTGGCATAGAGAAGAAACGCGAACTCGTAGACGAGATCGTTTCGTCCTCAAGCATTCAACCACACGTTGCGAATTTCCTGAACATACTCCTGGATATGAAGAGAGTTGAATTGATCAAGGATATCGTCAAGGAGTTCGAGAAAGTATACAATACAATTACGGACACTGAGCTTGCTGTGGTGACTTCAGTGGTGACATTGGAATCGCAACACCTGGCGCAGATCGCTAAAGGAGTTCAGCGATTAACAGGCGCGAAGAATGTCAGGATCAAAACAGTGATTGATGAATCGCTTGTTGCTGGATTTACAATAAGGTATGGTAGTTCAGGATCAAAGTTGATTGATATGAGTGTGAAGAAACAACTTGAAGATATTGCTGCTCAACTTGAAATTGGGGATATTCAATTAGCTGCTATATAATTGTTCTGTTTCTAAATTATAATTTTTTTTTCGTCAGTGATTAATTTTGTAATATATAATTTGCTTAAATAAGCAAATTAAACATACTGTTCTAATTTTTTTGGATGAATATATATCAGTAGTTGCTGTATGCAGATTCAAATTGAATGATAGGAACTACTGGTGTTCATGATAAATTGAAAAATCAAGCCAAACTAAAATAAATGAATTTGTAGTTTGATTTAGTATAGCTTGGTGATATATATTATTGAAGGAGAAAAGAAACTAACATTATTTGGTTTGATTTGTTTAAACATATGAAAATACTAGATCAACATCTATATTCTAGATCACCTTTTAGATCTTTTAAATGTTTATGTGAAATTAGGATCTTTGACATGTGAATTGGAACTTTGACTAATAATATCTAAATAGATTCTTGATGGACTCACTTGCTTTAATATTTGTTTAGGAAAAAACTCAACTTATACCACTACTGACATTTATAGTAGAGAGCAAAGGGAATTTATTCATTCAGGGGTAGATGAGATTTTTGTATCCTTACGTATCAAATTCGAACTTTTCAGAATGAAAAAAATTCTGGGAGAGAGTTTTTCTGGTTTCAATGAATCCGCAAATTCGAAGTAGTCGGCCAATAAATTTCAAATACCAAATAGTTATGTAAAAAAGTTAATTTCCAATACCAAAGTATCTGATTATAAAGTCGTTGAAGGCAATAATCAATATAGAATCTAGGGGTGGGCATATATCGATTTTGTATCTGAAAAATATGAACCGAATAAAAATCATTTTTTTTAAAAAAAAAATCGAATGCAACTTTTTTTTTTAAAAATCGGATCCAATATATCGCCGAACGTATCAGATTATATTGATTTTTTCTAGTGGACCGGGCCGGGTCGGGGATTTTAAAAAAAATTGAATTTCCAAAATTGAAATTGACATTCACACCTACACTATCATGAAATTTCGACGTTGAAATCTATTGTGTATCGTGAGATGTTTACTAAAGAAAAAAGAAAATTAGAAATCGATTTGGGAGAAAACACAAACTGATTGAAAAAACAGACGTATTTCTAAAAATTGGCTGCGCCAAACCGCCTTTCGGCAGTTTAATCGGCCTCGTCTCGAAAAAATACGCAAAATCAAAAAAACAATCTGGTAAAACGAACATCCGAGCGCAGAGTTATGACCATTTAAAGTTTTACCAATTTATAACTACTTTCTCTCCCTACATTTTATGTCAATGCTTCCGTGATATGTTAATCAAATTCATGCCGCATGCGACTTTCATAAAAGCTTCATAGATTGGCTTCAATGACTATAATTCAAGAGATAGTAGTAGCCTAAAATAAAAAATTTAAAAAATTATATATTTAATTCAGTTTTTTGGTTCGGTTCGTATCCGAAATTTAAAAACCGCACCGAATCACTAAATCCTGATTCGATTTTTTAAAAAATTGATGTTTTTTTAAAAACAAAAAAAACCGAACCGAAATTCAGTTCGGTTAGGTTTTTTCGATTCTCTGAATTTTTTGCCCACCCCTAATAGAATCTATCATTGGGGGGACTACTAGTTTTAAGGATACTAAGTTAACAGTTCAATTTTCTCGCTTTTAGTTCCAATTCTGGGACTAGGTTCACTAAAAGGTCAGTGGTAATAAAAATGTGAAACGGTTTTTAAACACTATGAAGTTTAGGACTTTAGGTGGTGTTTGTTCGAAGTTTTTCAAAACTTGAACTTGCAACATTTCTTTTTTCAAAAATAAACTTTCATTAAACTAGTAAAGAAAAAAGATGTAGAGGCAAATAGAAAATTTAGATTCTATAGGTTCTAACTTTGCGTTGAACCTATTATATTTTTGAAATTATGAGTTCAGACATACTATTTGTTGCAATTTAACAAGTTTTTACATATAATTTATACTTCGCATCGAAAATACTGGGTTTAGATGAATCCAACGCTATAAAACTGCATCTGCCTCTAAATAGATGTCACTATCATACAACATGTAAAAGAGATACGAAAACACAGCTAAGTTATGCACTCGAGGACATGACCTAGTGATCAATGAAGTGAGTTGAAAAATGTGAAGTCTCAGGTTTTAATGTCTAGCAAAGACAAAAATACTAAGTGATTGCTTCACATCTTTCAAGTATTGGTCGATAAAGTTACTCGGCTATGCTGGTGACAATAACTAGTACCCCATGACAGGGGTATATGTAGTCTTTCGGCATGGGTTCATCAGAACATATAATTTTCGACATAGAATACAAATAAATTTGTACAAACCTGTTAAAATCTCAACAAATATTAGACATGAACTCATAACTTTAATACTGCGACCAGTTTAATGCTAAATCTTAAAAGTTGAACCCATCAAATTTAAATTCTGAATCCATCTCTATCCGTTGAATTAATCGAGATGCCGAAAATTAATCTGGACATCACAATTATTAAAAAAAATACCTAGCTAAGTTATGTGCACAAAATTCACATCATCCAATTCCACATACGTCATGAGTCATGAGTTCCCAAATGTCTTCACAAGCAGTGTCAAGCTCCTATGAGACCGTTAGTTTTTCAATTTGATAGCATCTAAGAACTCTTCAAATAACGTTGAGTTACGGTTCAAGTAGAATGAATACTTAAGAAAATCACTACTGATTATTGCTTTTGGCCATTGTTAAAAATTACTACTCCTCTTTTAATTTGTATAACATTCTTTCGATCTTAAATAATCTCAAACTTAACATCATTTCATTTCTAAATTCTATCCAACTTTCACAACTTTAAGTTGAAATCTATTAAATTATTTAATTTTAAACTTTTATGTGATTTATTTTCTATCACACAAAACTTTACAATCATTACTTTATTATTTTCTTTTACTACCTCTAATTAATATAATGCGTAATTAATGAACATTTTTAATTACATATACATCCATATATCATCACTTATATAAATTGAAACCGAAGAAGCAATTGCTTCCACATGGCTGAAACCTGAAAGCTGGTTGATGACTTACATGCCTAACTGTTGAGGGTCAATACTAACAAGGTTTTTTTTGGGTAAAAATTTACTCGTATTCGGTGTTTATTCAAATAAAGCAATTTAACCATAGTAATAGTTATCACTAATAAGTAAATGTGTGAAAGATTCTACTTATCTTGCATTCAGTGATAGGTGTAAATACCGAGTGGGAATAAGTATTGCCGTTTTGCCATTACCATCTGTTTACTATTTCTTCTGTCTGTGACACTTTTTTGTACTCTATCTAAACAATAATGACACATTCTTATATATGGGAATAATTTATATTTAAATTTTTTATCTTTATTGATACAAATATATCTATGAGTTATTTTAGATCAAATTTAAAAAATTATTTTATTTTCTAAAGTTCGTGCCAAATAATACCACATAAATTCTGATGAAACCAAGCAATATCACATAAAATGGATGGAAAGAGTTTCTTTTTTCTCCAAGAATGATAGTCCTAGTAATTGGTTTAAGAGTGGAAGTTAGAATTCATAGATCATGATTAATAGCATATTTATAGAAGCTAGAAATAAACAAAAAAAGAAAAAGCACCGAAATTAGACTTCATAGATTGGTCCACAATGTTCCCAAAATTATACATTAGACCTGTTTATTTGAGGTGTTTCCAGCTCTGCGCCATGTTATAGCCTCCCCTACCCCACTGCTAACAACACTATTATTATATATTTTGATCTTTATTTAGGCTTACATCCATATATGAAAGCTCTTTTTCTACAAATTTTTAGTTTCAAAATTTTCAGCTTACCTTAATGACACAACATTAATTATAGGAATGACTTCACTGAAATAATCACCGTTGAAACTGATCAGATGTGAAATATGCATGACAAATTCTTAATAAAATGCAAAAGATGTGGTGAAATGATAAACCTAAAAGTAAAAAGGTCAAAAACACACTTCAAGTATGTGCTATGATTCATTATTTGGGAGCATTATCAAAGTGTTTCAAGGGTGGGATTATCTTGACGTAGGTCTGTCTCTGGCCTAGATCAACCTAAGTTAAATGAAGTCTCTATCGTTCTACTTAAAAAGCCAAATATGAAACTTCATACACCTTAAAGTTCATATGACGAAAAGATATTTTTTTGAGGTCCTTATACTCATTATGCTCACATATTTTTGAGTTTCTTTACCTGAATTATCAGGTGTGAACTATCAGGTGTGATAGTTTCCTACATATACTATCATAACTAGTTAGCAAAACACACGTGAACTATTATTTCTGCATTTTTCCTTTCTGATAGTTGGGGTAGGAAAAATGAACAAATGATAGTTTACGTGTGTTTTTCTAACTAGTTCGTAATAATTTAGGTAGAGAACTCTCATACCTGGCGTATGCGCAGAGCGTCCGGACTATCCGGTGGCTGCGTAGCCTTCTCACTCGAGCAGTCCGTTCGGGAACCTTGGGTCTAGTAAGCCAAATCTTAGAAAATTTAGAATAGAGCTATACCACCCTTTATCTTAAGTCATGCATGCATACACCTTAAGTGGGTCGATCCTTGGTATCGACTACACAATTAAGAAACCTACCAATTGTTGACGGGTCTCACAATCCAACGACCAATCAACATATTATGTGTAGCTTGATAATGATAGACGGATCCAAACCTAATCATGACATGCCGGAATTGGAAAATGTATATTCATTTTTTATATATTTGTATATTATATGATGGAATCTATTTCGCAAATCAGGATGTTGAGTGGGATTCCGAGAAAACTGAAAATATGATGAGCAAATTTTGACCTTGGCAGTCAAATGGCAATTAAGAGGAGATTGTGGTGCCTCGTTTCATTGTTCGATATCGCCCCCGACCAGCACTTGATCAGAGCACTAATTCAGTTTTGGGATCCAGATCGGGTTGTCTTTAAATTAAGAGATTTTGAGATAACTCCTACTTTGAAAGAGATCAACTATTTCACCAATTTAATTTACCAAGGTAGAGGACAAATTATCCCGCACTGTCAGTCCGGAAAGAAATTTCTCCGCTACTTGGGGCTGAAAAACACTAAGGAACTCCGGTGCTTTGAAAATAACTCGGTCTCCTTGGATTATCTTTATGAGAGATACGTCTGTCGAGATGGTTACAAGTTGTTCAAAAAGAATTCTCTTGCACTCCCGACCATTGGCAAGTTAGGCGCTCTATCGCATTTGCTGTCGATTTACTGGGGACTTTGGTACACCCACTTGAGAACAAGAAGATCAGTGCTTGCACATGTTCCGTGACTTGGGCAATTTTTGAAGGAGTTAACGACACACAATTCACTTTGGCTCCTATGATTTTAGCAGAGATATTACGGGCTCTAGCGAAATGTAAAAGAGGTGAAACAAATTTCTTTGAAGGCTGCAACCTTATCCTGCAGATGTGGGCGATGGAACACTTTTATCAGCGCCCGAACATGGTAGACATATGTTTCAGCGAGTCAAACAAAATTGTCAGTTTTTACGACAGGACGACACAGTTTGTGTCACCACCCGACAACAATGATTGGTATGAGTTTTTGGCATCCCGCACTAGTGATCAGATTCAATGGAAATACCTGTTGCTCCCAAGCACCAAGAAAGCCTATATAAGATGCAGAAGGCTTTACTATATCGAGCTTATCGGGTTGAAAAGGCCTCCAACCATATGGTTCACTCCGCGTACTCCAACAGTTTGGCCAAGAGCAAATGATCCCTCTCCGAGCAAATATGAGAGTTTCTGAAATCCAATTCGGACCGAACTTCATTGTCCCCAGAGCTAGGAAAATTCTCGACGAATGGAACGACATTGACAAAATGGATATTGGAGATAGTCAGGCAGGGAACATTCCAAAGTATCGCGCATGGCTGCGAGAAGATCACGGGAACATAGACCCTAGTCCCGAAGGCGAACAAGGTTTTGAGGATATTTGCGCAACAATTTGGATAAGGAATTTTTGGCTCAGGAACACAGTCATTACCCCTGAAATGTGGCATCAAATGCAAAACATAATGCAGTACCTAGAAAACGCAGGAGCCGGACCTAGCAGTGCTGGGGCTTCATCTTCGTTTTCCCGTTTGTGTGATCGAAAACAAGATTTAGCCCGCTTTAAAAAGATATTGTACCCAAGACCCAAATTCAATCTAAATAGGTCTTCTATCATATTTTTTTATTTCTGAAAGCAATGAACTTCACACAAATAGATTGTCTACATAGTCTACTTATGATCTCTGTTTTGACCAATAGATCTTAAGAGCCTATTAAGTTATCCGTATTTAATGTTCTTTTTATTATATTTAGGTCATTATAGTATACTTTTTTTTTTGTGTGTATAATTTTTCTCTCTTCCTTGTCTAATGTTGCTGTTGACAATTACAATTTTACCAATAATTTCCAAGATCCAAATCCAAAAGAAAATGTGAGAACTTGACAATGATTTTATATTCTTGTTCTTCAATTCTGTCTTCAGAATGTCTGCGCAAGACATTTTCTCTTAAAAAGACAAACACAAACTACTTAAATTTAGATCAATAAAAAGCTTTTAAGATCGTATCCATAAAAAAAAAGATAAGTTTCACTTCCAGGACCATTCACTCTTTTATGAAAGCAAGCCAAGTCTGAAAGCATCCGAGCAACAAGACTGGTTAGTGAATGGAATAGTTGCGAGAGTTTGAAGCGTTGCTGGTTTTCGGATATTTGTAGGCAATGGTTTGCCTTAATCTGAAGCGTTGGCTGTGTATAGGGTTAAGTGAAACATAGTGTCTTTTCCTTTTGAAGCGTTGCTTATTTGTTTTTTTTTTAAAGAATTATTTAAGTTTTAAAAAGAGTAGTTTATTAATTTAATTATTAATTTGTGTAGATAAATGTGAAAAGTTTAGTACTATTATCTTACTTCTGGCTGATTTTTATGTATGAACTTTGATCAATATTTTAGGATGTTATTTTTTTTATCAAATTGGTATGAGAAAAGTTGCAACTTATATAGTACTTTTCGTGTAGTTTTCAAATATATAAATTTTAATTTTAAAATATTGAGATAATATAATTTAATCTAATTTAGCTTTAAAGTTTAGTCAAATTGACTTTCGAAAAACGTATCACATAAATTGGGATGGAGGGGGTATGTTTGGCAATTCAGCATTTGATGTTCCTGTTTTGACCCTTTTAAGGTGCATACTTCATTCTAATCTCTTGATAATTTTGAATTGCACTTTGATGTATTTATCTAAATGTTGATTTTATCATTTTACTTCCTCCGGGAATATTTGGGTGGAATTCAATCAAGACTTAGTACCAAATAAGTTGGGATCGGCTATATTCAATTATTTGTATCTATTCCATGAGGGACGGAGCTAGAGGGGCGAAAAGGGGGTTTGTCCGAACCCTCTTGGCTCGAAAATCACACTGTATATGCAAGGTCATATCTTTTTTCTATGTATATATAGTAGATGATGAACTCATTGATAAGAATTGTGCCTCCGCCACTAACAACAACATACTCAGTATAATCACACAAGTGTGGTCAAGGAAGGATATTATGTACACATATCTTACCCCTACCTTTGTAGGCCACTAATTCCGCTATAATTAGGCCTATACCACTCCAAGTTGATATGTTATTAGTAGGAGCAAATATTGTATGACTCTTAGTGAGTGATAATTGACAAATTTGATGGAACAATATGATGACCTAAGTATGTATGGGCATAAATATTAAGGTGGCTAAGTATGTTCAAGAACTGACAGTTAGTTCTTTTTTTAGGAATCTTCTTTCTGCATTGCACCAGATGGAAACTTTAGTACCATCTTTTTTTGTTTTTTGATTAATGTAAAAGCTTTAAACTATCTTCTCATTCTTTTTTTTTTTGGATAAATGTGAAACCTTAATAGGAGTAGATCTTACTTTTGGCTGACTTTTATGTGGGGTTTATTATGTTTTTGCAAAAAAATCAGAATTTAAAGTTCACATTTTGATGAATTTGAAGTGCATACATACATCATTCTAAGTTCTTGGTAATTTTGAAATGCTTTATGTATCAAAATTGAGTTTTTTTGTCTTTTAGCTTTCTTCCTTCTCCATTGCACAAGGTGAAAACTTTATGAATATCTTACTTCTGGTTGATTTTTTTTTCGGTGTTTACTCTATTAGTAAGTTTTCTGGCAATTCATAATTTAAAGTTCACGTCTTGATCAATTTGAAGTACATACCTCATTGAGGTTTAAATCTAAAAACATTTGAAAAGTTTCAGGTTTCTTAGGGAGTACCACTATGTTCGCCAGCCAGTCCAGGTACTTACCTCTCGGACCGCTCCTAACTGGATGAGTCGTGCTACTTCTTCTTTAACGAATTGACTCAGTTCTGCTGACAATGTGTGTCTTTTTTGCTTGATGGGCTGACAATCCGTGTCCATGTTTATCTCGTGGAGGGCCAACTCCAGGGGCACACCTGTGACATCCAGTATCGACCAAGTGAAGCCGCTAATATTGTTATTCAAAAACATAATCATTTTTTTCCTGAACTCAGGGTTTAAGCCTGAGCCCAGGTATACCTACTGCCCCGAGCTCGTTTGGACTACAGAAGGTAAGCTCGAGATCCTCTGCTGTGAATCTTCCTGCATTTGACTCCTCCGGTGCTACGAACCCCCGAGGTACTCTGCCTGTTGGACCCCTGGAGAGAGGGATCCAGCTGGTTCATGCTGCTGCTCGACCTTGGAGTGGATCTCAGGGTCGAGCGTCTGTGATTGCTAGCTGTCATTACCGATCGAAGCACCCTGCCCATCAACCATGGTGATTTCGATTGGGTAAGCTTCGACTTCCCCTCGTACCTCAGCTACCCCAAGGCGTCGAGAATTTCATTGCCTGATGGAAATTAGATGGAACTGCCCTCATGGCGTGCAGCCAGGGCCTTCCAATGACCAGATTGTACGCCATTCCTCCTTCGAGTACATCGAACAATGATTTTATTGACACTCACTGCACATGCGTTTCCAGCTTAATTTGTCCTCGGGTCGTTTCGCTATACAGGTTGAAGCCGGTCAAGACTTTCATTAAATGGGTCACTTGCTCGCTAAGCTGCACCTCCTTGATTACACGGAGTTGCACAACATTTATGGCGCTACCTGGATCAACGAGCGCACGTTTATTGTTAAATTAAAATATTTGAATAGAAATTACTAGAGCATCGACGTATGGGTTCTCGATGCTTTCTCATTCCACTTTGCTGAAGACGATAAGATCTTCGTGCCCGTCCCTCATTCTTTTTTTGGACGGAGGCGAGCATACCGGCTGCTGCGCCCGAGATACTGCCCCTACCATCATTCTTTCTGCGATCATGTTGATCATTCTTTGTTGAGCTGGTCGTTCTCGCGAAGTCCCAGTACCCTTTTCCCTGGTGTACTTGGATCGGCTACTGAAGAATTCCTTCAAATGACCCCTTCTTAACAGGTCTGCTACCTCATACCTCAAGTGTTTGCAATCTTCTATTGAATGGCTCGGGATTCCGTGAAATTCACACAAAAGCTCTATGTTCGCGCCCCACTTATTTGGGTTGGATCGATCTGTCACCGGGAACCGATCTTCTTTCATATTTTTTATGTGCATGACTAGATTCACGACCTCCACGTTAAAGTTATAGGAGGCCATACTCGGCGGCCATGAGTTATTTACAGACTTCTTTTGTGACGCTCCCCTTTCTCTTCTGGGCTAACCTTGATCATACCTTAGTTTATTTGGCCGACCTTCATACTTAGGTAACGACCAAGTTGAATAAGGTTAGGGTCATTTTGCGTGTATAGGGGGCATTACATGATCTCTGTTGTTATCCCCCTTCAGCTCTGGTCCCATGATCCGTCTCTATCCTCATCTTAGCGGTATATTTGTTATTCACCTCGTTCCAGGAATTAGCCGGGAATTCCTTCAAGCTTCTTTTAATTTTCTTGATGCGTCTGAATTATCGGTATACAGGCTGTCAGCGATGATGCGGCAACCCAATCTTCGAAGATCGCAGGCAGTTGCATCCTCTCTGCTGGAAGCGCTCTACAAAGTTGTGAAGTAACTCATCGTTCTTCTGCTTTATGGTGAAGATATCTGCCTTGTGGGTTTCGACCCTCGTGCCCCATCATGGGCTTTAATAAATGCATATGCAAGAGCAGCAAAAAAAATAATAGAGTTTTCAGGTAAGAGGGTGTACCAAGAGAGTGCTCCCTTTATGAGCATCTGACTGAAAATTTTTCATCATGGCATATTCGATTTGATGTTATTGCAGGTTGTGTCTGGTGAGCGGCCTCGAAATTCATGATGTGTTCATCTGGGTCTGTCGTGCCGTTATACTTGGGTATATCAGGTATTTTGAACTTTTTTGGGATGGGCTCTGGAGCCTCATCTTTTTTGTAGGGTATCTTTCCGTACTTCCTCGCTCCAACTCCTTTTAGCATAGGAAGGCCCCCAGGTATCTGGCTCATCCTTTTATGCAGCTCTTTCTCTAGCGCTGCGAGTCTTGTCAGGTCCGATTCTGGCATTGCATGTTCTGTTCTTCCCACGTTCACTGCGGATGTGTCGAGAGCACCTGCGGCTTCTTCATCTTCTGTCGGGTGGCAATCCGGTGCTGTTCCCGATAAAGATCTTAGGAACTTCTTCCATGCACTCTATTATGGCACTGTTTTTTTTGCCAAGATCGTGGCCAGTGCATCTTCCGAGGGCGTACCTTCTTCTTTGAACATCCTCTCTACTTTGGAGTGCGGTTTCCTTTTCCTCTTCTTGGGGTATCGTTCCTTGGGTCACGCCTCTCGGCTCTCCACTGGATGGCTTTGAGCATCTTCTTCGTCTACAGACTTGCTTGCTTTCAGGGCTATCCCTCTGATTTTGTCTGTGACGTCTCAGACCGTTCTTCCAGGTCCTGATGCTCACTAGGCACCTGTTCCTTTCCAATCTCCCGCGGGTCGCGAGCAATGTTGTTCTGACCTGACATGCTTCTTTCCGGTGACTTTTGGTCTTAGGGTTTTCAATAAAATTAGCTACGGATCGAGACAACTCCACAACTGTCTATCCCTACAGACGGCCCCAAACTGTTTTTCTAAAAGTGATTTTTACCAAAAACGCAGTTATAGGTTTGTATTTCAAGGGTTTAAAGACAAATAGGTCGTATCCTATCCGGTGACCCTCTTGATTGAGTACGGGGTTGAATTTAATAAAATATTCTATATTGATTATATATATACTCATAGTAATAATATCCAATTTCTCAATACCTTTTCATCCTTTATATTATAGAGATGCAGAAGACCTAATAAAATAGATAGGGAGAATTACAAAAGGAAGAAATATAACTTCTGTTCATATTAATCTTCCTAATTTCCATTCCAGGCTTGTTAGGGTTATTTGTGTGTGGGGTGGGGAATGCAGGGGCGGAGCCAGGTAGGGAAAGGATGTTCATCCGACAGAAAATTACACTGTATATACAAGGTTAAATCCCCTTGACCCCCTTAGTGAAAATAATGGCTCCGCTATTGGGGAGGGGAAAGATAGTTATCACCATTGTTTGGAATATTTTGAACCTATCTAATGTTGTTGACCATTTTTGGCTTTTCAGTGGATCCATCGAAGGGGAGTCTTGGAGTAATTGATAAAGTTGCTTCCATGTGATTGTCAAGCTGTGGAAACAGTTCTGGCAGAAATGCAAGGTAAGACTGCGTACAACAGACCCTTATGGTTCGGCCTTTCTCCGGACCCCGCACATAGCTCGAGCTTAGTGCACCGGGCTGCCCCCAGTGAACCCATCGCATGCTGAAGTGGTGAAGAGAGCCATTACTGAAACTCATTCTGTGAGGATCTTTATCAATTATTCATTTCATAATTCACTTACATGTGACAGTAATTAACTTAAGAAGTTTTAATTGCAGGCAGTTAATGGGGGCTTCCTGTTGAAATTACCATTTACAACAATTTTTGAATATTTGCAGGTCAGATTCATTAGAATTTGTTTTGCTTGATAAGTAGGTTATGTTCAGTAGATTGGTGCAAATATTTGGTGTATTTAATTCTAGAAACTTCAACTTTGAGTAAGCAACATGCATCATATCTGATATGATCTATGAATGATTGTAAAAGAGTATAAATGTTGTTTGTATTAAACAGATTCTTCGGATGATAGCTGTGTCTTTAAGGAGACTTGGTCCTAGTGCTATGTTCTATCTTGCAGCTGCAGTTTCCGACTTCTATGTACCATGGGAGAGCATGGTAATCATTTATTTCTTCTTGCATTTTTTTGGTTGAATTTGCAGTTGGAAATGGTTTGATGCAGTTCAATCTTTGTGAATTTCTGTATTTTTTTTGTTGTCTCCTGCCCTCTTTTGTTTCAATACCAGAAATGGTAAGATATATAACAAATACAACTACACAACAATCCCAAGCTAGTTGGTGTCGGGTTATGAATCCTCAATATCATAAATCCTCTGTTTGGGTTCATAATATTTCAGTACTCCGTACTTATGGGTTATCTAACACTAGGGTTTCTCTAGTATACTCTAGTGGATATATCTTTAATATACTAAGAGTCTTCTAGTAAGCAGTAGCCTTCTAGTTGGTATCATCAATACGGATTTTCAGCTTCCATTATTTTCTATCTTTTCTTAATTTCTTGTCTGAGTCTGACATTTTCTATTGCTTTGCTTTGCTTGCTTTGCGTGTGATTATGTGTTGTCTTGAGCTAAGGGTCTCCCGGAAACAACCGCTCTATCTACCAAGGTAGAGGTAAGGTCTGCGTACACTCTACCCTCCCCAGACCCCATGTTGTGGGATTTCACAGGATATGTTATTGTTGTTGTATTATTTTCTATCTTTTGCTAGATCTGTCTGGATTTGAAATATTCTAAATATTTTGAGATAACTCATTTTCATGTGATTTTTGATCTACCTCTTCCTCTTTTAACACCTATTTATCATGTTTTCACATGGAGGCAAATATAACATGTGGCCAAACCATCTCAAGCGATATTCTCTTGTTTTATCCTCTATATGTGCTAGTTGCATCTTCTAACGGATGTGATCACTTTTTATCTTATCTAATCATGTACGACTACACATCCATCTCTGAGACATTCATATTGTGGATATGTTGGGCTTTTTAGAGGGCCAACATTCAGTCACATAAATATTGCTGCCCTTACAGTGGATTTATCGTACTTACCTTTTGCTATTGTAGAAATGGTAGATATATAGCATGTCAGCTAATTTAGTTCTTCTCACATCTTCTGGTATTTGCTTAACATAAGCTCCTTTTTGCAGACGATACATAAGATCCAGTCAGGATCTGGTCCTTTGGACATGCGGCTTGCTCAAGTACCAAAGATGCTTTATGTGCTTAGAAGTGAGTGGGCCCCTGTGTCCTTCTGCATATCTTTCAAGGTTAGCTGATCATTCTCTTGAGTTTCCTTGACCATAATCTTGAAGTCTTCTGTACCTGTAAAAATATGGTGACTTGACAATAAATGTGTCGACTATACAATGAGAGAACTGTGCATATGCCTCTGCCTAATACCTGGGACTAATAAGATCAAACTCTTATTCCCTTTATCTATTCATGCAGTTCCATTTTTAATGTCTCAGGTGTTCCAAGTTTTTATTTGACATACATTTACAAATACTTGAAGGAGCCTTGGAGTAATTGGTAAAGTTATTGTTATGTGACCAGGAGGTTATGAGTTTCAGCCGTGGAAACAGCCTCTTACAGAAATGTGAGTTATGGCTGCATACAATAGACCCTTGTGGTCCGGCCCTTTCCGGACTCCGCGCATAGTGGGAGCTTAGTGAACCGGGCCGTCTTTTTTTTTTTTTTTTTTACATTTACAAATACTTATGTTCTATTTCTTCTACAAGTCTCAAGAGTTCAAAACTCATTAAGCAGTTCAAACATTGACAATAATGTGATTTTTTTCCCCCAAGTTTACATATGGAGTCTTAACTAGGGCTGGCCAGTGGGCCGGGACAGCCCGACCCCGACCCGAGCCCGTCCCGAGCCCGCCCCGGTCCCGCCCCGACCCCGCCATAAAAAAAAAAAAAATTTTACGGGGGCGGGACTCGAACTCGGGACGGGACGATGTCTCGTCCCGCGAGACCCGAGCCCGCCCCGACCCCGACCCCGACCCCGCCCTCGCCCTTTGCAAAAATGGTCGTTGCACCAACGACCATTTTAGATTATGGCCGTTGGCCAACGGCCATTTTAGCCCCCCCCTCCCCCAACCCCCTACCCCTTAATATTTATTTTTAACCCATAAGTTATTATATTTACACTTTAACCCAATTTTTCAACTATAAATAACTCATTTTCTCTTCATCTTTCTCACAAATCTTCCTACAATCTCTCTAATTTCTCAATATATCTCTCTACAATTCTACATTGTTTGCTAAATATTCAATTTTATTTATTCATTTGGAAATTGGTAGTGAAGTTGGCAACTAGCTTGAGGATCTTCCATCGAGCAAAGTTTCAATTTTCAACCTCTCGATTACACGGCGAGGTTACGTTTGGTACATTCTGCTCCTTCATTAAATTATTATTGTCTGTTTATTTAGTTTAGAACTTTAGATCACTTAATTTTATTGTCTTTAATTATTTATTTATTTATTTATTATCATAATTAAAATGGAAGGATTAAAAGGTATGTTTAAGGGTAAGGGTAAGGGTGCTTCTTCTAGTAGGGGCAACCAGGGCAAGGGTACTTCTTCTAGTCATCTTATTCCTACACAGGATGATTTTATTGATACTCAACATTTTCCTACAATACCATTAGATTTAGACCAGGAGCTATTTTCTGGAACTCAAGAAGACTTTAATTTAGACGATGATCTAGATGATATACCCACTAATGTTGATGACAACACACCCACTAGTGCACCTTCAACTGAAATACCTCCTATTCCCCCTAGTATGAGACGAGGTCCAGCAAAACGACCATTAAAATCAGATGCATGGACATTTTTTGATAGGGACGTAGAGAATCAAGTAGCCATATGTAAAATTTGTAAAAATGTTTTAAAATTTAAAATTGGAAAAGGTCACTTGGGACGGGGTTTAATTAGACACGTAGTAAGTGCTCATCCATTAGGTATGCCCAATACCAGGCTTCAAAACCGGGTGTGCAAACGCCCGCTCCATCAGACAAGGTTCACATACTAATATTGTCGGACCAAGTACAAGGTCAAATTAACCCTATGACAGGGGAATTGTAGGCCCTAAATACAATAAACATAGAGATAGGAAGCAATATCAAAATTAGTTCTTTGTGGAGGGTTTGCCTTTTTCATTTCCTTCATCTCGATTTTATTCATTACATTAGAGATATATATAATCCTCGCTTTTAACGGTTTTCCTAGATCAACTGTTAAGAGAGATGTATTTAAATTCGCGCATGAATATCAACAATATTTACGTTTTCATTATATCATTTTAATGGCAAAGTATCCATCACGTCGATATAGGTCGTAGTACTAACGCCATGATTATTTAACTGTAACTTGTCATTGGATAGATTATAAATGGTCTATGCAAAAACGTATTTTAGCGTATAGATATATAGATGATAGGCACACCGGGTACTTTTATTGCGTAAAATATTTATCAAGTGTGCGATTATTACGAATTACCGATAAAATTATGACTATTACATTAGATAACGCTTCTAATAACAATTACGCAATTACAATTTTAAAAATAGCTTAACTCCGTCTTTTCTGCACCATTTTCATATAAAATGCGTGCCATATATATAACTTAATTGTAAAGGATGGTCTATCACTTTTTGAAGACATTCTTAGTAAAATACAATTTGCTATAAACTTTATTTTTAAAAGTAATAAAGTACAACGTAGAAAAGAATATAAAAACATTTGTCATGATTGTGGACTACCTTTTAGAAAAATTCCACAAGAAGTATCCACTAGGTGGAATTCTTTATACGAGCAACTACTTGTTGCTTATGACTATAAATTACCTATAACTTTATTTTTAACTCTCATAATAAAAAGCCACCGATATGATTTTAGATAGTGATTGGGAAAAAATTTCGAACTTATTGTATTTTTAGAGAAATTTTTTCAAGCAACAAAAGAATTTTCCGGTATATATTATCCTACTATTTCAACTATGTTATTTTATATAACTCTAATATTTTTATTACTTAGTGAATATATGGAAAACCAAATTTTATAAGGCACTATTAAAAATGTTTCTCAAAATAAAAAAATATTTTATTCCTATTCCCTCTATTTATATTATTGGTTCTCAGATTAAATCCGACTATTAAAATAGACGGTACTAAATCACTAATTGAAACTATTTACGATTGTATAGAAGTACTACCACCTCCAAGTCCCAAAAATCTAAATCACCCACCACCTATTGAACAAACTAAAGAAGAAGTATTGTCTAGCGTAGAACACCAATGCAAAAATATATATAGATTTTATCAACAAGAAAATGCTAGTAACTTACCAACTTCCATACCATCTTCTTCATCTTCAATACAACCTCACAAAAGACATGCTGTTTCAAGGCTAGTATTGAAAACCTCAGAAATAGAATGTGCGGTCGTACCTCTACTACTAACCAAATTAGCGAGTTGGATATTTTTGTTTTGCGTGGTTCTGCATCAGTATCAAGAAGTTATCAATGAAGATGGACATGAAGACTTGCTTTGAAATCTTTGGAGGGAATGAGAAGACCTTTCCGACACTTTCAATGATGGCTCGAGATGTTTTGAACATTCAAGCGTCGCCAGCTGCGTCTGAAGCGCTTTTTCGCAGCAGATATCAAATAGGAGACCACAGACACTCATTAGCCGGAGACTTTGGAAATTGCGGTATTATTCAGAGATTGGATACGGCGGAGCGGAGAAGGTGCGGTCAACCGGAGATCAACGAAGAAGATGATGAAAACTACAACGAAATCTTAACGAAAGCGGTGGAAGCGGCGTGGATCAATTTGACCAACAAATACCAATTCCAACCGAAGAACCACATGAAATCATCAAGCAATTAGAATGAGTTTTTGAGAATGTAATTTTTTTAATTGTAATTTTATTATGTAATTTGTAACTTTTGGACAACACCACAAAGTTGCAATTTAGATTTTAGACAATTGTATTTGTATTACAAAAAAATCATATGTCTATTAAATAATATAAGAGGCACAAAAACAGCCTTGGGATGTTTTTATTATACTATCTTGTTTTGTTTATTGAGTTTTTTTTATACATATGTTATTTTAAAAAAAAAAAAAAAACCCGCCGTATCCCGACCCGAGCCCGAGCCCGACCCGAGCCCGCCCCGCCCCGAGCCCGACGGGATCGGGATCGGGACGGGACTTGCTCCAGTCCCGCCAGACCCGACCCCGCCAGAGACCGCCAGACCCGACCCCGCCCCTTCTCCCGTCCCGCCCCGACCCCGACCCCGCCAGACCCGGCCCGCCAGACCCGAGCCCGGCCCACTGGCCACCCCTAGTCTTAACAATAAATTACATTCTCTTTTTTTTAAAAAAATAATTCAAGCAATAAAAACAAGCCAAACTAACTCAACCTGCATGCATAGTCAGAGTGTGTCACGTAACATATGATTGAAAAGAATGCATAGTTTCTTTGAAAGAATATAATTTTTTGATTATTTTCATTAATAAAAAAGTATATATATACAATTTACAATTTTCATAATAGAAAAATAATATTTCTATGGAAATGAAAGAGTATATATATACAATTTACAATTTTCATAATAGGAAAAATCTATTCATATTCTACTCCTAAAACACTATTCTATTTGTACAATAATTATACAATTATGGTAAGTGTACAATTCTAATTTAATTACAATAAAACCTTACCTACACATGACCACTAAACCGTGATATACACGGTATGTATACACCGTGTATATCACGGGTTTAACCATCTGATTTCGACCATTCTGCCCATGATATACACGGTGTATATCACGGGTATTTATCACACCCCTGCAGTCATAGCGGGCGATCTTCGTACGCTGAGACTGTCCCTAAAATATTCAAAAAAGGACCGAGGGAAGACCCTTAGTAAAGACGTCTGCAATTTGATACCTGGAAGGGACATGGCAAACGCGTACTTGTCCACGAGCTACCTTTTCTCGAACAAAGTGAATGTCCATCTCGATGTGTTTAGTGCACTAGTGTTGAACCGGATTGCTAGAAAGGTAGATGACACTAATATTATCACAATAAACCAAGGTAGCTTTCTGAATAGGACAATGAAGTTCTAAAAGAAGAGTACGTAACCAACATGATTCAGAGACCACATTGGCCACCCCTCGATACTCGACCTCTGCACTAGAGCGTGATAATGTAGACTGACGCTTCGCAGACCATGAGACCAAGTTATTACCAAGAAACATACAATAACCGAACGTAGAACGTCTGGTATCTGGAAAACCACCCAATCAACATCTGTATACGAGACAAGTGTAGACGTCGGTGAAGGATATAAATGTAAGCCATAGTCAAGTGTTCCCTGGATGTATCGAATAATGCGTTTGAGCGCATTCATGTGCTCAACCCTAGGATCATGCATAAACAAACACACCTTCTGTACTGCATACGTAATATCTAGTCTCGTGAAAGTGAGATACTGAAGAGCCCCTGCAAGACTGTGATAGCGGGTCGGATCCTCGTAAGGTGAGCCTGCCGCAACACCCAGCTTGGGTTCAGTATCAACGGGAATGGAAGTAGACTTGCACGAGAATATTCCAGCGTGCTCAATAATCTCAGCTGCATACTTCCGTTGTGATAAGAATAACCCACATGCATGACGAGAAACAACAATCCCCAAAAAGTAACTCAAGGGCCCCAAGTCTTTCATAGCAAACTCAGAACTGAGCATGGTGATGATAGACTTGCGCAAAGCATCAGTAGAGGCAGTCAAGATAATATCATCCACATATAATAGAATATAAGCCAGTGAAGTACCACGATGATATATGAACAACGAATTATCAGACCTGCAGTGCGAAAACCCAATAGACGAAATATAGTATGAAAATCTCTTATACCAAGTCTGTGGGGCCTGCTTAAGCCCATACAAGGACTTTTTCAATAAACAGACATGATGAGGATATTTGGAGTCTCGAAAACCCAAAGGCTGATGCATGTAAACAGTCTCCTTAAGATCACCATGTAAGAAATAATTCTTCACATCTAACTGATGAATGGGCCATGCTTTGGAAAGAGCCAGACTGAGAACAGTAGAGTTGCAATAACTATAGGTGTATCAAGCTGCTGAGCCACACTATGAAAGTTTGGGAAAGGGTCGTGGATATGAGGGTTAGGAGAGACATGTCTATTTTCGAGAACCACTTTGGATTCATGGCGGGGCGTTCGACTACTGAAGTCATTCATCTTATTAGGAGGTTGGTGGAGCAGTATAGGGAGAGGAAGAGAGACTTGTATATGGTTTTCATCGACCTCGAGAAGGCATACAACAAAGTCCCTAGGGAGGTTCTATGGAGATCTTTGGAGGTTAGAGCTGTACATGTGGTGTACACTAGGGCGATCAAGGACATGCATAATGGAGCCAAGACTAGGGTACAGACAGTAGGAGGAGACTCGGAGCACTTTCCAGTGATGATGGGGCTGCACCAGGGATCAGCTCTTAGCCCATTCCTATTTGTCTTGGTGATGGACGGACTGACGCGACAAATCCAAGTGGAGGTGCCATGGTGTATGTTATTCGCAGATGATATAATCCTTATTGATGAGACTCGCAGCGGAGTGAACGCCAAGCTGGAGGTTTGGAGACAGACTCTGGAGTCTAAAGGGTTCAGGTTGAGTAGGACCAAGACATAATATTTGGAGTGCAAGTTCAGCGGAAGCGACCCTGAGACAGGCGTGGATGTGAGGCTTGTACTCATGTCATTCCAAAGAAAGGAAGCTTCAAGTACCTCGGGTCTATTATTCAAGAAAATGGAGAGATTGATGACGATGTCATACATCGTATTGGGGTAGGGTGGATGAAATGGAGGCTCGCATCTGGAGTCTTGTGCGACAAAAAGGTGCCACCAAAACTTAAAGGCAAGTTCTATAGGATGGTGGTTAGACCGACTATGTTGTATGGGGCGGAGTGTTGGCCAGTCAAGACTTCACACATCCAAAAGATGAAAGTTGCGGAGATGAGGATGCTGAGATGGATGTGTGGGCATACAAGGAGAGATAGGATTAGAAACGATGATATCCGGGACAGAGTGGAGTGGCATCGGTGGAGGATAAGATGCAGAAAGTGAAGTTGAGATGGTTCGAGCATGTGCAGAGGAAAGACACAGATGCCCCAGTGCGGATGTGTGAGAGGTTGGCTATGGACGGGTTCAGGAGGGGTAGAGGTAGGCCGAAGAAGTATTGATGAGAGATGATTAGACGGGATATAACGTAGGTGCAACTTACCGAGGACATGACCTTAGATAGGGGGTGTGGAGGACACAGATTAGGGTAGTAGGGAGTCGAGCGTAGTCCTACTTACGCTTACAAAATGATAGTTGTAGTGTTATTACTGTAGGCCCAATTAGCTTATCACACTTATAGGCGTAGTATTGCTTTATAGTCCCATGTAGTGTGATTTCTATTGCTATGTGTTAATTAGTGTACTTTGTTTATCTTATTTATCTGCGTTAGCTACTGCTTTCTTTTGTCAGAATGCACTACCATGACATATTCGATTTTGTTATCAGCATGTTCATACTGCTTTAATTTCTTGTCTGGTTCTGACCGTTTCTCTTGCTTTGCTTGTTTTGCTTGTGATTATGCTTTGTCTTGAGCCTAAGGTCTCTCGGAAACAACTGCTCTACCTACCAAGATAGAGGCAAGATATGCGTACACTCTACCCTCTCCAGACCTCACGTTGTGGGATTTCACTGGATATGTTGTTGTTGTTGTTGTTGTTTCTCAAGGAAAATAAGTTCTTTAAAAATGAAGAAAATAACTTCCCTAATGGAAGTAGGGAAAACTAGTTCCACAAGTGACATTCCACATTAATTTGTCTCCTCCCTACCCTCAAGCGCACCTCATCTTCACCACCCCGACCACCCACCCCACCCCAACCCCCCAAACCTCCTACCCGCAACCTTATAATATTTGTCTAGATTATATACAAATGCTTTTAAGAAAAAAAAATTGCTTACACACCGAACACACAAAATTAAGTAAGAAATTCACTTATTTCCTGAAAAACATATTCCTTCGTACCGAATACACCCTAGAGTATAACTTTTATACACAAATATGGTCATTTAAAAGTCTTCTATAATAAGTCCCAGATGAACCTAAAAAATATAGAAACTCATAAGGAGAAAACTCAAACCAAAAGTTTTGTACCTGGAGTTTCATAAGGAGACTTGGAATCATTCCAATTATAAGCACAAGTAGTCACCATTTACCTCTGCTGATTATCCAATCGACCATCCCACGTCTCATTTCTTCTCGAATTATGGTACCACGATTGCCGAGCTGAATTAGGGTTCCGAATCGAAACCCTAACTGCAGATTTACCCAATAAATCTCTGCAACAACAAGTGATTGAAAAATATACAGTTTGAGGTCTACAAATTGATATCAAATTGCTCATAATTTTCGATTTAACACTGTCTTTATTCAAGTGTGATTTTATGCCATTAATGGAGTAGAAATTGATGAACTGATAGAGAAATGAATCTTTTTGTGAATCTAATTTAATTTAATTTTCATTTGTGTTCCTCTTTCTTTCTTTTTTTTGAAAAAGAAAATTTTGTTTCTAATTTTGTGGACGGGTTTATTCGGTTACAGTTGGAGCGAAGATTAACTAACCCTCCACCTGCACATTTGTTTTGTGCTTTTCTTTATCTTCTTCTTATTATTATTATTATTTTCTGTTTTATTTGCTCTCTTCTTCTATAACTCCATATTATTTTTGGCGATTTCATTATTATCAGATTGTTACTGTGCTTAAATTCTTTTTAAAAATTCTCTAACCGATATAGAAAGAAAAATAAAGCACAAATTGCAAAGTTTACACGATTTTCCATTCAAGTAATGTATAATTAACTGCTTCAAAAGTATTTTTATATAATATCGACATTAATAAAACATATTGACGTTTTAGCATTCAATAATGGTGATTAGAACCAACACGATATTGGCTAGCGGTAGATAATCATATTTATTAGAGGTGCTAAATACAACTTGAATGAGCAACCATAAGATAAGCTTGTCATTTTAACCAAAAAAAAAAACATAAGATTGTAATAATGACAAATATATCTGGATATTTTATTAGTTGCAAAATTAGATACAAAGAGGAGAGGGAATTGAACAGCATCCCCTGGTGCCTTTATGAGCACTAAGAAGTGGGCGTTCCGTTGGGTCCGGATATGCTATGGAACAATAAAAACAAACTGAAATAAAATCGAATGTCAATTCAGTTTCGAATGTCAGCGACAATGTCGTCTGATACATGTGACAACACTTCGATAAAAGAGAAAAACCTTTGAAGAGTAAATTGCAGCGGAAATAATAAAGAACACAAATGTTTAATATTTACATAGGTTATATAATATATATTATATTATATAACCTATGACGGTCAATGACCGAAAGTATTGTATATATTTATATACAATTGAATAAATTCCTTCTTTTACAATTTTATAAAATAAAACAAAAATGAATTAAAATGTTGAAGTTGCAGATGACACTGTTCTCTTGAACACTCTACTCGATCTACGAGTAGGGAAGGAGGAGGAACTGAGTCTTTTACATAGGGTCGAATAATCTGATGTAGCATATACATCTATGGGATTATTGTCATCCCCTGGGTAACTGATGTCTAGTGGTTCCTCATCACCTCTAAGAACAATATCTATACACATGTTTTCAGGCAGGTGTGGAGAAGAATAAGATTGCCTGGTTGTTGAGGTGGACTGGTGCTCATGGGAGTGTTGGTCGACATAGGTGTTGACATTGGAGAGGTTTCCATCGGTGAGTTTTGAGAGAATTTTGAAGGTTTAGGGTTTTTGAAAGATGGTGGGGTTTGAAATGATGAAGGTTCCATCGATTAGGTAGGGGATTTACCGAGGTTGTGATGTGATGTTTAGAAAAAATCTGAGATGAAAAGAAATAGCAAATAAGAGGAGTATTGATATACATGGCAAAATTTGTCTAAGCAAAACAAAATCCTTGGTTTTAGGAGTTAGAGATTCATCTAATAACTTACACCTAAAATTTTGGGATAATTTGATAAGCATCAAGCTAGGTATTTAATTTTATCATTTTAAAGTTTGAAATTCCTATTAACACAAGGCATAAAAATAAGGAGAAAATCTAATTTTTCTGGAATCGGTTAAGAACAACATCCCAACAAATATCATAATCTGAAAATGTCAACAACAATGTTGGCAACATTTTGGATGACACAAGTATTTTGATCCCTCAAGAATTTTTCGTATAGGCAACAAATCAAGACATGTTTTATAAGTATTTTATGAGTTTAACCACTGGACCAATGTAACTTTTTTCCATCGTGTCCTTAATCTAATCATAAAAACATACAAAAGAATTTTTCGTGTCAAAAATAAGAATACTTAACATTCTCACAATTTCTTTTGAAGCACTCGATACTCCTAAAGAATAGGAACGATATCTTTTCAAGGGCTTTTCCCATTTTGCACAATTTCCAATCATTTGTTAAGTCTTTGCCTTATTTTGATACTCTTTTTTTATGATATACATGATTTTAAATATATCATTGCAGAGAACGGTATCGCTTTGGAATCACATTCTTATTGAAGGATCATGCTTGTATGACCAAATTCACTATACAACAACAATAATCAGTTTATGATATTACATAGGTAAATGTCATCTGAAATGTTGGACAATGTTTCAGCTGACATTCACCAAAAATGCCTTTTTAGAGATTACAAAGAACAAGAGATTTATTCAAACTAGAAAATCTCTCATGGTCCAAAGCTTTTGTAAAAATGTCAGCTAGTTGATGAAGAGTGTTAACATGTTCAATTTGAACTGGCTGTTTTTCGAATTAATCTCTTAAAAGTGATGTCTTATATCAATATGTTTTGTACGTGAGTGTTGAACTGAATTTTTGGAAATATTTATAGCACTCAAATTATCACAGTACAAAATCAAAATGCTGCTAGAAAATCCATAGTCGTCTAACATATGTCTTAGCCATATTAATTGAGAGCAACAACTTCCAGCTGCTACATATTCAGATTCAGCAGTTGAAAGTGAGATACAATTTTGTTTACGACTATACCATGAAATAAGGTTATTGCCAAGATAAAAATATCATCCACTTGTACTCTTCCTATCATCCACATCACCAGCCCAATCCAAGTCACTATACCCTATTAAATTAGGATTAGTTGCTTTGAAATACCAAATTTCCAACTCACATGTGCTGGCAACATATCTAATGATACATTTTACGACATTTAAGTGGGAGATTTTGGGACAAGCTTGGAATCGAGCACAAACACAAATACTAAACATAATATATGGGTGACTAGCATTAAGATAAAGAAGGCTATCTATCATAGATCGATACAATGTTGGGTCAACATTTTCACCAACATTATCCTTACATATCTTCTGCGAAGATCCCATTGGAGTTTTAATTTGTTTAGCATTTTCCAACCCAAACCTCTTGACTAGATTCTTGGCATATTTACTTTGTTAGATGAAAATTTTATCTTCACTTTGCTTAATCTGCAAGCCTAAGAAAAAAGTTAGTTCCCCAATCATGCTCATTTCAAAAGTTGATGACATAGATTCAACAAATGACTTTAGATAAGACTGTGAGGTCGACCCAAAGACTATGTCATCTACGTAGATTTGAGCAATAATAATATCTACACCGTGACGTTTAATGAATAAAGTACGATCAGCTTCACCACGGTTAAAACCAAATTCAAGAAGAAAGTTAGTTAAACGACCATACCATGCACGAGGAGCTTGTATCAATCCATACAAAACCTTTTTGAGCTTGTACACATAGTGTGGATGGTGAGGATCTTCAAATCATTTTGGTTGTTCAACATAGACTTCCTTATCTAGATAATCATTTAAGAATGCACCTTTTACATTCATTTGGTGTAAAGTAATTTTCAGGCAGCAAGCAATAGCAAGTAACAGTCTAATTTACTCAATTCTAGCCACAGGTGCGAAGGTTTCGTCATAATCGATTCCTTCAACTTGATTATAGCCTTGTGCAACTAGACGAGCTTTGTTTCTAACAATTGTTCCCAATTCGTCTGATTTATTTTTAAAAATCACTTAGTTCCAATTACATTTGTATTATTTGGATGTGGAACTAAGTCCCAGACTTCATTTCGAGAGAATTGTACAAGCTCTTCTTGCATTGCTTAAATAAAAAATTCATCTTTGAGTGCTTCTGAAATATTTTTTTGGTTCTAAAGTAGATATAAAACAAGAAAGACTAACCTTTTGGTATATGGTAAACATACACACATACCTTACCATTTCTCTGTAGTTGAGTGGTTCTTTCCCTCTTGTTCTAATTTCTTCAAAAACTCCCCCTATCACTTGGCTTATTGGATGATTTCGAACTTGATCTAGCAATTCAACATTTGACTCATCATCCACACCCTATGTGGTCTCTGGTTCAGGTTCAGATGTTGCTTCAGATGTGGTAACATTTGGGGCAACATCTGCTTCTTCAGCAATCTGCACATTTTCCACTGAAACTATAGTGTTATTTTCGGTTGTATTTCATGTAAGATCAGAAAATTCATCAAAAATAACATTTACAGACTCTTGTATAGTTTTGGTCTTTAGATTGTATACTCGATAAGCATGACTATTTTGTGAATAGTCAATAAAAATGCATTTGTCAATCTTAGAGTCAAATTTTGCCAAATGATCTCTATCATTTAAAATGTAACAAATACACCCAAAAATATGAAAGTAACGCAAGTTAGGTTTCTTTCCATTTATAATTTCATAGGGTGTCATCTTTGTTCCAGCCTTAAATAGACTCTATTAGTGATGTGACAAGCAGTATTTAAGGCTTCAGCCCAAAAACGTTTTGACAATTTTTTAAAACTAAGCATAACTCTAGCCATTTCTTGCAATGTTCTATTCTTCCTTTCTGCTACCCCATTTTGTTGAGGAGTTTTGAGAGCAGAAAACTCATGGAAAATTCCCTTTTTCTCACAAAATTTTGTGAATGAGCTATTTTCAAATTCTTTTCCATGGTCGGATCTAATCCAAAAAATAGGAGAATAGAACAAGTTCCTAATTCTAGAGTGTAAAATTTTAAACATGTCAAAAGTCTGTAATTTTTCTTTCAAGAAATATATCCATGAATATCTAGAAAAATCATCTACTATCACATAGGAATACCTCATGCCCCCTAAACTGTCTACCTCAATTGGACCCATAAGATCAATGTGCAGTAATTGAAAACAGTGAGACGTACCTGAATGTTGTCTGTTATTTTGAGCAACATTATGAGAAACACGAGTTTGCTTACCTTTCAGGCAATCTTCACAGACATGTTTACCTTTATGGCTAAGATTGGGTAAGCCTCTAACCGCTTCATATGAGACCAATTTTTCTAAATTGCGGTAGTTGACATGCCCCAACCTTTGATGTCATAGTGTTGTGTCGTCGATCTTGACATTATTGCATGTTTCTTGTCTTGCAACAAGATAACAATTATCACCTGTTCTAGTACCTGTCATGACACATTCATTAGCTTCATTCATAACTTTACAGGCATTCTTATTAAATTTTACCTCAAGATTGTCATCACACAGTTGACTAATATTAATCAAGTTAGCCATTAAACCCTCAACATGTAAGACATTTCTTAAAGCATGAAATCCAGGAACATCTAAGATTCATTTTTTCAATTATTTTGCTTTTGCTACCTCCTCCATAAATCGCATTTCCTCCATTGAATGACTCATAGTTCTTTAGAAAACCTTTTGTACCTGTCATGTGACGAGAACAACCACTATCAAAGTACCAAGAACCTGAGATTTTAGTTCTTAATGCAGTTATCGCAACATTACAAGTTACATCCTTTTTGGGAACCCAAACTCTTTTTAAACATTTTTTACCTTTCGGCTCAGTAATGTTGCTTCGAATGTTATCCGGGATGTTGGACAACCTTTTAGGCAATATTTTGCTCACAAAATCTTGAAGTTTGAAACAATATGGTTTTAAGTGTCCAGGGGAGTTACAGTAATGACATACAAACTTCATATTCTTTGACATATATGAGAACCTATTATTTATTCTTTTTTCTTTTACAAAGCATATTTTCTCATTTTTGTCAAACAGACTGGAGCATATAGTTTTAAGAGAGTTTTCATATCCAATACCTGCATGTGAAGGTTTACTAAAGCTAAGTATCTCATTCAACTTTGAAGTCCCTGAGTTGAGCTTACGGAAGGTTGCTTCGGCTAAATCCAGTTTTGCACGAATCTTACCAAATTCTATATCTTTTTTGGTAAGTGCAACCTCTAGACGGGTTATTGTGCCTCTTAGATCTACATTCTCACGAGTTAAATATTTTACCTTTGTGTCAAGTTGCTTGAATTCTATGATTAAGGCTTTACAAATGCTTTGTAATTCATTAATCATGTCATCTTTGCATTTAACTTGATCAATACTATCAGCCTCACTAACAGAAATAGAGCCACTAAAGCAATTAACATCAGAATAATTAAAGAATTCATACCTTTCAGATGTTGCTGGGAATGCAGATGTTGTTGCTAATGTTGGAGCAAATGTCATGACATCTGAGGCAACATTACAGACGACATCTTCATTATCAGACAGAGACTGCTCGTAAACAGTGGCCAACATTGTTTGTGATTCGACTTCTTGATCTCCTTCCTCTTCTCCTTCGTCGTCACTAAGCGAGACCCACCGATTTTTACCAAATTTCCTAAGAGTATTTGCACATTCATTAGCATAATGACCTCAACCCGAGCATGCATGACATTGCACAAACTTGAGTTGTTTGGGATCAAATTTGGTACGATCTGAATTAGTTCTCCTTAGAGGATTTCCTTTCTTAGCACTTGAAAGGAATTTAGTGGGCTTTTGATTGAAGCCTTGGTTTTGATGTTGTTTAGATTTAGATTGATTTCTCTCATTGTTGAACTTCTTCACCATCGAATTGTATTTTCGAGTGAGTAAGGCAACATTAGCACCTTCACCAAGTTCTTCAAGATTCTCATCCATTTCATCGAGTTGATTCTCCGAGGATTGAACTTGAAGTGCCACATTTTGAGAATGCTCATTAAGGTATGAAGGTCCATTGTGGCAAGATTGTGAGCTTCTTCAATGACACAAATCTTTAAATTAAACTTTTCAGGAAGAGAATGGAGAGCCTTTTCAACAAGTTGAGTGTTGGTTAAAGGTTCACCAAGCACTTGACATTCATTTGAGATGTCAATCAACTTTTCAAAAGAAGATTTAATATCATCCCCTTCTTCCATCCTTAAATGTTCATATTTGTTCATGAGCATGCGTAGCTTTGTTCGACGAACACTTGAGTTACCTTCACAATGAATTTGTAAAGTATCTGAGTCCTTAGCCGTAGGGCAGTTTTGAATGAGCTTGAACATGTATAGATCAACCCATCCAAAAATTGCATTTAAAGCCTTTTCGTTAAAGCTAGCATTATTAGTTTCTTCCGCCGTCCATTCGGATTCAAGTTTAACAAGAATGTCACATTCCTCATCCGGCAGCAACATTGGAACAACATACCCATTAGTTATAGATCTTCATGCTCTAACATTAATTGATTTGATATGAGAACGTAGGCGAATCTTCCAATAGGCATAGTTTGAACCATCTAAAATGGGAAGTCTACCAATAGTCAGATTTGCCGAATCCATAACTTTAAATAACATGACCAAGCACTTATTGTGTTAAGTGTCGGCTCTGTTACCACTTGTTGGGTCCGGATATGCTATGGAACAATAAAAATAAACTGAAATAAAATCGAATGCCAATTCAGTTTCGAATGTCAGCGACAATGTCGTCTGATACAAGTGACAACACTTCGATAAAACAGAAAAACCTTTGAAGAGTAAATTGCAGCGAAAATAATAAAGAACACAAATATTTAATAATTACATAGATTTATATAACCTATGAAGGTCAATGACCGAAAGTATTGTATATATTTATATACAATTGAATAAATTCCTTCTTTTACAATTTTACAAAATAAAACAAAAAGGAATTAAAATGTTGAAGTCGCAGATGACTTCTGCCTGGAAAATCTACCTAAATAGACATAGACAACATCTCATTATAATTTGCTTCAATGCATAACAAATCTAGAATCTAAGCAACAATTATAATGTTGGACAGAATGTTGTCAACACGCTCATGCAACACTTGCCATCCAGTTTTCTGAGATGAATTCTCAAGAGCTCTCTTGATATTTTTGCAATCTGTTTATGTATATCGATTCACTCTTGTAGCCTCTCTATTTATAGTAGAGAGTCTTCCTTGAAAAGCTCATCGATTAGTTGTGGATGTTGAAGGAAAAGTGGGCAGCTGGTAAGGTTTGTTGGAGAAGATCATGGAGCAAAATCCTTTAACTTCTTGGACTTGTTCCCCAAGCATAGCAACGGCTTTGACTTGTTCTTCCCACGTTTTTCATCAGCTCCTAATTACCTTGCCAAGTCACTTCTCCATCGTAGTAAAAATTCCACGAGAATTGCTTCAGTTCGTGAAGTAAGGCAAAACTGTTTGTAATAAAAATGTTGGTCCGAATGTTGTGACATTTGTTCCAACATTTCTTAGCTTCAACTTAGTACAAAAAACGATATGTTGGGCAAAATGTCACAACACCAAACCCAACATTAACAAAACCTACTCTTTCAAACTAATAAGTTGGAGAATAATCTCCTTAATACATGATCAAGATCATAAAGTACAAGGCAATTAGCAATACTTTCAAGTTTTCCACCATGTGTAAAAATCACATTTTCAGAATTCTCTGAATTTAATAGTTAAGTTTCTCTACTCTCATGAAGTTCTTATCACCTTATTCTAGAATTATACACATCCCCCTCCTATATACATAAATTCTTAATACTTGCCATGTTAGCTGAATCATATGTATTCCAGAGTACGAAAACTAAATCCGTCTTATCAAGACTATGATACATTTTTCCATATACAGATCGTTGAGGCGTTACCAGCTGCTGCCAAAGAAAGCTAGTTATCTACATCTGTTTTGACATAACAGGCTAGGTGGTTCACGAGGACGGGCAGCCCAAAGCGAACTTAGAGCACGAAGACGTTGAAGATACTCCCCAAAAGCGAGTAACCCCCAAGCTGCTTGTCGTGTAGTCAAGATAAGTGACATTTGTTGTAGTGTTTGCTGTCGAAGGTGATCCGCCTGTTGAAAAATATGAGCAAACACCAAAGATTATCATTTGATAAGCATCAAGTTATGCAAAAATAGTCACTTTTAAGACAGTTTTCCATATTGTTTTCTTTAAGCATTCTGACAAAATGATTTTAGTCTTAACTAACTGAATGACCGCAGAGTCTTAACATTAAAAATGGTGATTACACCGTGTTATTAAATAATAAAGGGTTAACACCTTACCTGATTAACAAAACTCTCGAGTGCTTCTAACTTTTCCATACTAGAAACCATCTGAGAACTGTAACTTCCCATTCCAGTGGTCATAGTTAGGATGTTCTGGGCCAGAGTTTGCTGAAGTTTATCCATTCCCTGAGTGAGAGCATCCTCAGCTTGCTGACAACAGTGTCGTAAATTGCAGATTTGCACGATCTGCTGATCAGTTAATGGCTCAAGCTGTGGCATCACGACCTATAAAATTGACGTACGATGAGAAATCTTGTATGTATTAAATTGGTAGCAGGCAGAACTTAAAGAAATAACACAAGTGGAATTGAATAATAATCGACAGTGCTCATTGAAGGTAGTGTCAATATAATCTTGCTAGTGTTGGATCATGTACACGACAAAGGTTGATAATTTAGAGGGTAAAATAGATATTTGGCCGGTTGAGTGACATTGCTATAGGCAAAATTAAGTGACTTTTTTGTTATAAATATTTTTGTATACAGGTGCGATGAGCCGATGACTACTCCAGGATATTTATGTATGACTAAATATGAGAACTTAATACGAAGTTAAAACGCAGTGAAAGTGCATCGAGGACTACATACATTAATGAGTTCTGATGGCTTGAATCCTCCAAGCCAGAGGAAAAAGCGCTCAACTGAAGTTCTCCACACCCCGGACATCAAGTAAAACACATCAGCTTTTGCAGCATCAGTTTTCATTCGGAAGAGATTGTAGTAGTGGTTTAAGACGGTTTCTACCAGCAACTGGAGCTCCATTTCGCTTACATGGGATTGCAAAATGTTCCTCAACTCTGCGTTCTTTTTTTGTTGCTCTTCAACCCACAGGCTATATTCCATTTCAAATGCAGCTATTCCTGCATAGGCAACACCAGTTAGGAAACAAAGTTCAGGGGAGGCACAAGCTATTAAGCGACAACATCCAGTATCTGCAAACCTGGATTAATTGTTGAACTTAGCCCCGGATTACAGTTTGAACCAAAAATGTACAGTCCCTGCAATAATTCATTACATGATGTTGAGTGAATACGAATTGTATCCATAGTGGATGCAGATATAGATACTCTATACAAGTTAGAAACGTGCAGGAGATAATTTCACTGACCTGCTGTCGAGCTCTCTCGAGTTCCATTTCAAGTTGTGCTAGCTTCAAATTGCTTTTTTCAAGCTGCTGAACATAAGCCTGTAAAAATAGTTGGAAAAGGAATCAAGATACGAGTTCTTCAAATATCTACCCTGCAATAAATATTATACGAGTACAATTTTCCCATTACCTTTTTCCTCATACGGCTTTTACGGGCAGCTTCACGATTCTGTGCTAGACGCCGTTGTACCTAACTTTCAATACAAAAATATACTTAGCCTCTAATATTAGATGTACATTTCGTTTATCTATTCGTTCGGTTAAATTAACTACACGTGCACAAATGCACTGCTCCATCAATGAAAAAAGATAATCAACACGAATGTTTCAATACGTTCACCTAAAATATATCAGGATTTTTTCTTTTTGGCCCGTCAACTGAATTAATACGGGCGCTAGCCAAAATATATAAAACACATACACTGGTTATGTATATTATATGTATATTTATGTGCACGATATGTATATTTATGTGTGTTTTTGACCCTTGTCTCTATACAAAACCTATACATTTGCTGGCTATTATATTTTTTAGCAGTCCAAAAATGTAATTATCCCAAATATATAAGCCAGATATGAGAGATAAATAGGGAATTAAAGGCCTGTTGTGCCCACCTTGTCTGAAATACTCTTTCCGGCTTGATTATCCTCTGAGCCAGAGGGTATAAGTTGTTCACTAGAAGTGTATCCAGACTACAATAACAAAAAATATCAGTCTGATAACTGTAGAAACTTTGATTTTTATAGCCAAAAGATGCATATATGGTTCTTTACCTTGTCATCTGCCCTGTCATTTGGCAGTGTTACCATACACGCACCAGCGCTGGGAATAATGTCACCTCTAAATGTGTCTTCCCACATACTCATATGGTGAAACGGTTCGAATATGCCCATCCTTCTTGCCGGGGCAAATTGAGTTGATGGAGAACTCATGTTCACCGACTGAATAAAAAAGAAAAAATGCATAACTTAGCCGCGAATTTTAGGTTACTGCAGAGAGAGTACCAGAGTTACAGCTATAAAACCATTTATAAGAAATGAATGGATAACAAACAAACAGGTATTTTATCAGATCATGAGATACACGAGGCACTTCTGACTCTGTATTTGTGTTAAAAAAATCCATGTAATATGTAAAAATAACTTAACAAGAAGTCACTAAGTTGTCCTTTCTAGAATCCAGAACCCATAAACACAAAATCTTAACCCGCCTCAGGCTCTATACGTCTACCCCGGCCCCTTGACCACCGATCCCTTGTTCTAAAGCGGAAAAAGAAATAGACTGCAATAAGGAAATCCATCAAACTTAATAAAGAATAAGGAAACAAATAAAACTTATCCAAGTGAAGAATCAGTAAATTAGGCAATTAGCTAGTAAAGACTGTTGGGAATATTCTTCCATAAAGAACACTTGCTAGAATAGGAACACAATTAACTGACTTTTTAACTGTTGCATATGTTCAATAATTGGTTCTTACTGTTACGTTTTTTCGGCTCTACTAATGATTAATTTTCACAATAATTCATACGCGAAGGCAAGAATGAAGTATCAGATTTTATCACAGTCCAAAACAGATTGTAAACTTTTAATTCAGTGATCATAAACCTCTCATTAGAAAACAAAAAAGTCTGTTAGGAGAACCTGAGTTTACTTTAAAAAACTCTGTTTCAGAAATTGTTTCCTATTTTGAGATTTTTTTTTGAGCTTCTCATCAAACCACAAAGTAAAAAAGGTGGCCAGAGTTCATCCATCTTATTTCATGTAATCAACAAACAAAACACAAAATACAAAAAAAAAGAAGTAAATCAAATAAGTAGACCTGCAGTATATAAGGCTAACATATATAGTGGCGGAGCCAAAATTTTCACTATGAGAATTCAAAATATTAAGAAGTAAATATATGAATAAGTTAAGGGGATTCAACATCTACTGTATATATACATAGAAATAACTATATATATGGTGTAATTTTTCAGTAAAGGAGATTCTAATGAACTTCTTGTGCCCCTAGTTCCGCCCCTGAATACACATAGTGGCGAAACTAGAATTTTCACTAAGGAAATTCAAAATATGAAGAAATAAACATAAGAGTAAGTCACATGAGATTCAACATCTACTATATATAAATAAAAAATAATTTTAACTTTGTATATACGGTGTAATTTTCCAGCTAAGGAGATTCCGATGAACCCCTTGCGCTCCCTAGATACGCCTATGATTACACACACAAAAACATACACCTGCAGCTTTTATATGAGTATATGACTCTGTCTGTGTGTGTGTGTGTGTTGTGACAGTCATATATATTCAAGAATTAAACTTTCAAGGCAAAAATACTAAAAAGAAAAATACAATAGATGAGCTGAAATTTAGATTAAGCGGCTAACCTGTTCATCAGTATCAACAACCTCTTCTGAGGAATTAACAACTACTGGTTCTTTATTTTCACGAAAATTCAAATCAAATTATAGAAACTGAAGCTAAAAGTGAATATAATGAACAAGGAAGAAGGAAAAAAAGTGGCATTTAGAGGGCAGCTGGATAAAGGCAAGAGAAAAACAATAACTGACAAAAGAAAGTTTATAATTTATAAGCAAAGATTAAAGTACTATAAAGGAGGGGGAAAAAACAAAGTATTAACTAAAGAATTTGACTGCCTTTTTTGAAAATGCTTGTCAATTTTTTGAAGGCTTTATATCATTATCAAAAAATATAATATACTTAGGCACACAGAGACGGACTTGGCATATTTATAATTTTGATAACTTGTATCGTTAGACATCCAGATTGTATTGCACTGTTTAATATACGCACAGTTTTGAGAATGCGTGACAACTATTTTCCAACAAACTTTAACTAACCTACCATCGGGCATAATTTAGATGTTGTGAATTCTGAATTTAAAGAGTACATTTTAAATACGTATTTTATATTTATATATGCTTATTTTTAGTATATATATATATATATATATATATATATATATGATCTGATCGGGGAATGAGTTTTAGTTGTATATCTAATTTTATATATACTTATTTTTACATTTATAAAATTATTTGTATATTGGGTTCAATCTCGAAACACTGTTGAGTTCTATCGAATCCGCAATTTCACTGTTGGATCCGTTACAGAACATGACAATAGGGGCGGACATATAATTAGAGCTAAGGGTTTAATCGAACCAGTAATTTTGGCTCAATCATACGTGTTAAGAAATCAATTAGATATGTATTAATATTAAATTTCGAATCTAATAATTCAAATGGTCATTGAGTTTGGTAGCGTTCCAAAACATAAATTTTAAATTCTGAATTCACCTCTAATAATAAAATTTTTGTTTCATTGGCCCTTTCTCGTGGTTCATTTAGCTTAATGCCTTTTCTTTTTATCTTATTTAAAAAAAAAAAATCCATTTGACTTATTAACATCTTCCTACCCTTGTTAAAGGGGATTGCACCCATTAGGCTTGGTGGCGTGACACTGCTTGTTCTTAAACATGTAATGGTAAAAATATATTAAATTTTTATATTTTTTTATTTCAATTTATGTGATATTATTTTTTATTTAATTTTAAAGAATTATATATTTGTATATTTATCTCAGTGTGATCTATAAGTTACGGGTTCGAGCCGTAAAAACAACCACTAATAATGGTGTCTACATCACATCCTTTGAGGTCCGGCCCTTTCCCAGACCCTGCTAACGCGGGGTACTTTGTACACCGAAATGACCATTTGTATATATGAAAATATTTGATTATAAATTTATCATGTTACTCGAGAAGTATTTTTTAATTACACATATATTACAACATGTTTCATACCACAAGCTTCAAAAATCTCTTATTTTTAGTTAAATTTCGTACCAAATTAAACTATGTCACATAAATTGAAACAGAGAATAATATATATCTAGTATAGTGAAAAAATTAAAGGCTCTTATCTTGTAAAAATTAAAGGTATACTAAAATGGGATGATCCAAAACTCGTATGGAGTATTATAAAGATCTTGATGCCTTTTTTGATATACCAATTTTTCTATTCGAGTACTTAGCTTTCTATAGCAATAGATCAATTCTTCATTGATAAATTAGATAGTATTTGTTTAATTGAATTATATTAAGTGTCTTATCACTTTAGTTTACTTATTTTATTTGATGTCTCTGACACGCTTCTCATGTGGGTAGGCCTGATAACATGAAAATAATTTAATTTGTTTAATGGTTTTCATACTAGTTAAATGGTCTTAGCCAGTTGATTTAAAATTTTAAATCATTTTGGAACATGATATTTTACTTATTCACACCCCCCCCCCCAAAAAAAATGTTGCAGCTTTTGTAACAATCGCTATAAAAAAAATTAGAATAAACTACGAACTTCATCATTATTTTTATCGCTAAATTACTCGTAGCTAATAAAGTTTTTCAATAATCTATCATTAAATAAGATTAAACAGCAGATTTTGCTGATTAGCTGCAGAACTTATCCATTGTTTAATTTATATTTTTTTAGTGGTGAATAGTTTGAGATCTTCGTTTCTTTTTCTTTATTATTTTTATATATTTCATAAGTTTGTACTTAAGTTGGTTAGGATTTACCCCATACCTATTGCACAATCTTTTACTTGTCCAATGAAATAGTAAAGAAACCACTTGAAAGACAGTTTATACTTTATACAAGGTGGTGATGAGGTGTTCCAACCTATATAAAAATAATGGTGTAACAACTTTCAGCACTAACAAAAATATGTAAAAAAAATGAAAATTTTAACTTATGTACGCCTGCTGTTATATTATCAGTATAACTTAACATGTTATAATAGATGAGTTATTTTATTACTCATGTAACTAATTTCACTAATTATAGATATTGTCATATTTTAAATGAACTGATAGAATAAAATCCTTTACACTATTAATTAATATATTGAAGTTAAATTCAAAAATAATTTGTCAAATAATTAAAAGGTGGAAACTTAATATAAGAATAATTAGAAAAATTAATATATCAAGATAAGAAAGCAAACGAGTAACTTTTAGAATAATCCCGCTTGTAAGCTAATAAAGTTTTCGATCGAAGCTTGACAGCAATTAGTAGACAAAAGCAAAGGCAATTTGATGAAAAAAGAGATTAAAGGTGGACTTGACACAACGTGAAATCAACTTCAATGTCTTTCACAATTTTTAAAAATAAAAATCAGGTGATTTTGTATCCAATTTAATCATTCTTTTTACTATCTTAGGCATCAACAGTTTGTTGGAAATTTACTAATATGTAATTAAGCTTATCCCATTATTTATGACTCGAACAATTGGGGCCCCGCACATCGAAAGTGTCGTTTTCATACACGTCCAATCTTAGTATCAAGTATCGTAAATTTCGTTAATGAAAGAGATATTGGTACGTAAGTGAAATGTTTGAGACATAGAATGATAGACGGTTATTGGCTAAATAACAAGTGTTCCTCATTGGTAAACGAATGAAAGATTGTGCGAAGTGTAAGATGGTACGAGTCGGAAAAGGGCCGCGGAGCCGAGAAGGGCCTCGGCGCCTCCCGGACTGGGCCGCGGCACTAATGTGGCATCTTTTTTCTCTTCTCTTTTTGGTTGTTCTTCTCTAAACTCTAGAATATCGAATCGGCGCTTCATTGACAGTGAATGCTCGACTGAATCCCAAAGGCTTGGCTGTTGATGTGGTTTCAATGACATTGAATTCACCCAATAATGATCATTATTTGGACCATTATGTTGTTGCATTACTTGGGGGTTAAATGACATCCATTACATGACAATTGAATGTCATTATGAGGCATTTGAAATGTCATCTTGCACACCTATAAATTGAGGCATTTGGCTCAATTCTATAGAGGAACGGAAATGAACAAGTGAACATACTTACAAGTTAACAACACCACAAAGAGATCAGTTTTTCTGATAAACAATCTTTCTCTTAGCAATCTTCGTTATTCGTGTTCTTCGCTGGGATCATTTGTGTAGGCTTTGCACATTTGATAGTTTGTTGTTTCATCTTGAGAGACTATTGTCCACACTTCCGTAAAGCCTATATACGGGGGCAATCTTGTCTTAAAGACAGAGAGACATCTCTCGACTCAGCCAGTGGTGTTGTGATTATCTAATTGGTTGCTAAGTGTTTCAAGTGTGAACTTGAATCTCAAAGGACTCTAATCGTTCGGATTCTCAGCGGATCTACAAGCCACAAGAGTAGCAGTTCATGTTCTTATATTTCCGAATACAAGATCCATATTTGAAGTTTCAATTCAAGATCAAGATATTGACAACTTGTTGTTGTAATCTTTGTTGTGTATCATTTTGATCACTGTAATAGTTATTTACTATTATCGTACGTGCTTTACATATCCAACACATTTTCTCTTTAAATGTATACTTTTAATATGATCCATGTGTAATTTATTACAGAGAAAAGAAGGAAGTCACATTTTGTAGCAAGGTTCCAACATGTTGAGTGCTTGCCTCCTTTTTCTTAAATATTTTTTTAACAACATTCTTATATAACAATATTTTACTATAACAATCAAGTTTTTCTCAAAATTAATTTTTTATATTATAATATTTTATCTCCCTATAACGGGTTTTATCCTTATAACAAGAATGATAGTAGTACACTCTTTGTAAAATTACCCCATTTAATAATTATCTTCTTTTTTGATAAGATAATAATTAACCATCTTTATTTTCTACATAATCTCTAAGATCACCAATAATAGATCTAGAGATTTTGAAAAAATATTTTGATACTTTAACAAACTATTTATGACAGAGAATATTATATAAATATATTTTTTCATCATTAGTTTTTGGATAAGTTTTTGTCTAAAATGTGATTTTATACATCTTTTTTGTCTATAACAATCAAATAAGATTTATATATTAAATACTGTAATAGATGTGTAACATTTAAGAATGTTAAAGAGAGGTTTGACGGTATATAACACAAACTCCTTTTTAATTTTTGGAATTAGATTTATCTAATTTAATTTATTTTTTTTGGAAATTAATTATCCTCAACTTGATTGGACAACGGTGTAAAGTCACTAAAATCAAAGAAGCCATGTTACTAATTAAGAAGGTAACTTAAAAGTGTAAAAACTTTATACTATAATTTTATAAAAATAAACTCTTTTCTATAAATAGAAAAAGTAAGTAAAGAAAAGGAGGAAAAATACAAAATCTCAGCTTCTTTCTATCATTTTCCCATGGATCAAACCTCTTTTTCTACTCATTTATTTGGCAGAAAATGGAGGAAACTTAGCCAACTTGGCTACCTGTGTGTCCATGAATAGCATGTTTGGCCAAGCTTATTCTTCTCCAAAAGTGTTTATTTTTTTAAAAAAATATATTTATTTTAAAAAATTGAGGTGTTTGGTTAAGTTTTTGGGAGAAAAATAAGTACTTTCGAGGAGTAGCAGAAGCAGTTTTTCAGAAGTTAAAAAAATAGCTTTTGCCCAGAAACACTTTTTTGAAAAGTACCTTTGAGAAAAATACACTTAAATCATTTTAAACGCTTGGTCAAATACTAATTGCTACTCAGAAGTGATTTTTAAATTAATTGGCCAAACACAAATTATTTTTCACTAAAAATACTTTTTTGAAAAGCACTTTTTTTTAAAAAAAAAACACACATTTTTTAAAATAAGCAGATTTTAGAAGCTCGGCCAAACATGCTACAAATAATTCTTATTTTTGGTAATAAAAAACACATTCAAATTGGATATTATTAGGGGTGTACATGGACCGGGTTGGTTCAGGTTTTTCAAATACCAAACCAAACTAATTGTGTCGGGTTTTTAAATTGATAAGTCAAACCAAACCAATAAAAGTCGGTTTTTTCGACCTCGGTTTTTTCAGGGTTTTCAATTCTTTCGGATTTTCGGGGTTTTTTCCCGAAAAATCTTCATTCAAAATATAACTTGTACTTCAAATATTTCTTTACTCCTAATAAGATACAACTATATAATTAAGATATTTTTTAAGAATATTACAAAAATGTGAAATGATTGATGACGTTATAATAAAATATTCAATAAAATAATAATGAAATAGCATAAAATAAAAATTGCTAATTAATAAGGCATAATGAAAATGATCATCATCTAAAAATACTAAGTCATGCTAAAATAAGTACGACTGATAAATATTAATTTACATGACAAAGAAAAATAAAATTAAGTTATGTATTTTCATTATCTAAATTAATAATGCAAACTAAAGAATAAATATCCAACATTATTTTCATTCCTATTGTTGGGATTGAATTGTTTTTGTTAGCATTTGTATTGATTTGGTTTTGCTTTGGACTTTATTTAAGTTACTAGCATCTATGGGCTATTATTTATTGAAACATTCAAAATTGTAAGTCCAAGATTGAAATAATATGTTAAAAGACAAAAACTATAAAAAAAATTTAAGAAATATTACATTATAAGTAAATCTTTTATGTATAAATTATTTTAAAAATTTGTTTAAATATAATGTCGGGTTGGTTTGGTTCGATTTGATTTTTTTTAGTTAAAATTAAACCAAACCAATTATAGTCGGGTTTTTTTCAATACCAAATCACTAGTCAGGTTTTTTTCTCAATTTAATTCGGATTATCAGTTTGATGCGATTTATCGATTTTCTTTGTACACCCTAAATATTATACATCATAATAAAATACAGGGTCACGATGGATCAAATGAGTTAAGATATTGGAGTCATGACCTATTTCCATTACAAGCCCACATATAATTTTTATTATTCCCACTATACAACTAAAAACTTCAAGAGGGTGTTTGATTAAATTTATAAATTAGTTAAATTAGCTTATAAGTAATTTTTAATTTATTTGTGCGTCTGATAAATACCAAAAGTACACAAAACCAGCTAAAAATCATAAGTTGGTCACCTTAACTTATGATTTTATAATTTATAAACACTTTTGGTTTGATAAAAGTTTTTATAATTGTATATCTAATATCTTTTGTAGTCTTCGAAATACTCTTCCTAAAATATAACTTTTAATTATATTTTTATTGTATTTATACCGTTCATCCTTTTTAATGTAAAAGTACTTTTAAATTTATATTTATTACAAATAGCTTTAGGACATTTTAGTCATTTTAACGGAAAAAGTGATTATGAAGATTTTTTTACCAAATATATTAATTACTTATTATTAGTTCTAACACATTAAATAAAACACATAAGTGCTTAGTTGTAAGATAAATTTCACTGCTTGATGTTTATCAGCTACTTTTAATCAGCTAATCGTGACGAGCCCCTTTACCTTATTTTGTATATGTCATATTATTACTATTCGGAAAGTTAAATTTTTTTTTGGGATGTAGATAGAATATAATAAATTTCCCCTTACTTAGAGAAAGCCAAAAAACAAAAAAAAACAAAAAAAGAAGAAGGAACGTTTGTTGTTTTAAGGGCGTTCTGACGAGCTAGTTTTAACCCCAAAATTAGTGTCAAAATCTCCACGTAGCTACTAGTTCCATATTCCAAATGTCTAGCTAGTATAAACTATAAAATAGACCATAATAGGCACTACAATTGTGTATTTTGTCATTTCTTGATTATAAAGTGTTATAATAATTGTGGGGCAAGAACTTATTCTGTCTGACAATTTGATTGGTTATAAATGAGCAACGTTTGATGTTAGTAATGCTCTTTTTGTGAAGCAATTGCATTCAGAGTGCAGCCAAACCTGAGAATGGAGATTATATGTCCTATGCTGAACTAATAGGAAAAATAGTCTGAAAACAATGATTCTTTGAAAAGTATAACTTTAGAATCTTGTAATTGCAAGTAGGCATTGCCACGCCATGACTAGGGGTATTGCCGTTGTCACGGAGCATGAGAAGGACGGGCGCGATAATTACTCCCAAGACCAATGATTTCTTCGTGGCATTTAGGCATGAGTATCGGATGCAGCTTTTGTACTACGAGCTTAATCTATACTACTAATATTTTTGACACAATATAAATAAACAAAATTTTAATTTGAATCCATATATTTAAAAGGTTCTTAATATTATTAGCCAGGTGGCTAAAAAAAACTTTCACTCCCTAACTTTAAAAAATATAGTGAATTCAATACTAAAATTTTTGAAGGTTAAACCATCAAAATCTGAAAACAATCATTACTTGAAAAGGACTATTTTAGAATCTGTGTACAAGAAGGCTTTTGCAATAGCTGGATGTAGGGCTGGCCAGTGAGCCGAGCTCGGGACTGGCGGGCTGGATTTGGAGGGGTCGGGTTGGGGCGGGATCGGGATCCGGGCGGTTTTTTTTTTTTTTTAATAACATATGTATAAAAAAACTCAATAATTATACAAGACAAGATAGTGTAATAAAAATATCACAATGCTGTTTTTGTGCCTCTTATATTATTTAATAGACATATAATTTTTTTGTAAGACAAATACAATTGTCAAAATTGCAACTTTGTGGTGTTGTCCAAAAGTTGCAAATTACATAATAAAATTGCAATTAAAAATATTACATTCTGAAAAAAATCTGTTCTAGTTTCTTGATAATTTCCAGTGGTTCTTCGGTTGGAATTGGTATTTGTTGGTCAAATTGATCCACGTCGCTTCCACCACCTTCGGATAAGATTTCGTTGTAGTTTTCGTCTTCTTCTTCGTTGATCTCCGGTTGACCGCACCTTCTCCGCTCCGCTCGTATCCAATCTCTGAATAATACTACAATCTCTAAGCTATCTCAGGCTAATGAGTGTCTGTGGTCTCCTATTTGATATCTGCCGACAGAAAAAGCACTTTCAGACTTAGTTGATGACGCTTGAATGTTCAAAACATCTCGGGTCATCATTGAAAGTGTTGGAAAGGTCTTCTCATCCCCCCTCCAGTATTTCAGCAAGTCTTCACGTCCTTCTTCATTGAGAATTGCTTGGTACGGTACAGAACCCTGCAAAATAAAAATATCAAACTCGCTAATTTATTTAGTAGCGGTACGGCCGCACATTCTATTTCTAAGGCTTTCAATACTAGCCGCAGAAACATCATGTCTTTTGCGAGGTTGTGTTGAAGAAGAAGATGGTATGGAAGCCGGTATGTTACTAGCACTTTATTGTTGGTAAAACTTATATACTTTTTTGCATTAGTCTTCTACGCTAGACACCACTTCTTCTTTAGTTTGTTCAATAGGTGGTGGGTGATTTGAATTTTTGGGACTTGAAGGTGGTAGTACTTCTATACAATCGTAAATAGTTTCAATAAGTGATTTCGTACCGTATATTTTAATAGTCGGATTTAATATATCACCAATAATATAAATAGTGGGAATAGGAATACACTATTTTTTATTTTGATAAATATTTTTTAATAGCTGCCATATAAGCTGGTTTTTCCATATATTCACTAAGTAATAAAAATATTAGAGCTATATAAAACAACATAGTTGAAATAGTAGGATAATATATACCGGAAAATTCTTTTGTTGCTTGAAAAAATTTCTCTAAAAATACAATAACTTCGGAAATTTTTACCTAATTGCTATCTACAACCATATCAGCTGGATTTTGATTATGAGAGTTAAAAAATAAAGTTATAGGTTTTCTATAGTCATAAGCAACAAGTAGTTGCTCGTATAAAGAATTTCACCTAGTGGGTACTTCTTCTAGAATTTTTCTATAAGGTAGTTGGCAATCGTGAATAGTTTTTTTTATATTCTTTTCTTCGTTGTATTCTATTATTTTTAAAAATAAAATTTATAGCAAATTGTATTTTACTAAGAATGTCTTCAAAAAGTGATAGACCATCCTTTACAATTAAGTTATAAATATGACACGCGCATTTTATATGAAAATGATCTGAAAAAGATGGAGTTAAACTATTTTTTAAAATTGTAATAGCGTAATTGTTAGAAGAAGCGTTATCCAATGTAATTGTCATAATTTTATCGGTTATTCCGTAATAATCGCACACTTGATAAATATTTTCTGCAATAAAAGTACTAGTGTGCCTATCATCTATATATCTATACGCTAAGATACGTTTTTGCATAGACCATTTATAATCTATCCAATGACAAGTTACCGTTAAATAATCATGACCGTTAGTACTACGGCCTATATCAGAAGTGATAACCACTTTTCCATTAAAATGATATAATGAATAACGTAAATACTGTTGATATTCATGTGCGAATTTAAATACATCTCTCTTAACAGTTGATCTAGGAAAACCGTTAAAAGCAGGATTATACATATCTCTAATGTAATGAATAAAACCGGGAGATGAAGGAAATGAAAAAGACAAACTCTACACAACAACTAATTTTGCTATTGTTTCCCTATCTCTATGTTTATTGTATTTAGGGCCTACAATTCCCCCCGTCATAGGGTTAATTTGACCCTGTACTTAGTTCGGAACAATATCAGTATGTGAACCTTGTTCCGATGGAGCGGCCGTTTGCCCACCCGGTTTTGAAGCCTTGTATTGGGCATACCTAGCTGGATGAGCCCTTGCTACGTGTCTCATTAAACCCCCCCGTCCCACCGTGACCTTTTCCAGTTTTAAATTTTATAACATCTTTACAAATTTTACATCTAGCTACTTGATTCTCTACGTCCCTATCAAAAAATATCCATGCATCTGATTTTAATGGTCGTTTTGCTGAACCTCGTATCATACTAGGGGGAACAGGAGGCATTTCAGTTGAAGGTGCACTAGCGGGTGTGTTGTCATCAACATTAGTGAGTGTATCATCTAGATTATCGTCTAAATTAAAGTCTTCTTGACTTTCAGAAAATAGCTCATCGTCTAAATCTAATGGTATTGTAGGAAAATGTTCAGTATCAACAAAATCATCCTGTGTAGGAATAGGATGACTAGAAGAAGTACCTTTGCCCTTGTTGCCCCTACTAGAAGAAGCCTGACCCGTACCCGTAAGCATACATTTAAATCCTTTCATTATAAATTTATAATTATACTAATAAATAATTAAAGTAAATAAAATTAAGTGCGCTGAATAAAATAAACAGACAATAATAATTTAATGAAGGAACGGATGTACCAAACGCCGACGTAACGTTGACGTGTAATCGAGATGTTGAAAATTGAAACTTTGCTCGATGGAAGATCCTCAAGCTAGTTGCCAACTTCACTCCCAATTCCCAAATGAATAAATAAAATTGAATATTTAGTAGACTTGTACAGAGATAGATTGAGAGATTACAGAGATTGTAGGAAGATTTGTGAGAAAGATGAAGAGAAAATGAGGTATTTATAGTTGAAAATTTGGGTTAAAGTGTAAATACAATAACTTATGGGTTAAAAATAAATATTAAGGGGTTGGGGGATGAGGGGAGGGGGGGAGGCCAAAAATGGTCGTTGCACAACGGCCAAAATGTAAAATGGTCGTTGGTGCAACGACTATTTTTGTAAAAGGGGGGTTTCGGGCGGGATCGGGTCGGGACTGGCGGGACTGGGGTGGGCCGGGACGGGTCGGGACGAGACATTGTCCCGTCCTGGTTCGAGTCCCGATACCGTAATTTTTTTTAACTACTCCAGTTCGGGGTGGTGTCGGGCCAGAACTGGGCCGACCCGGCCCACTGACCAGCTCTAGCTGGATGGCAAAGGAGGAAAACTTAAAATTCAGCTAGAGGCCTACAGCGTGGGTTCGAACCCTGGTGGAAGCAATTTGCTCTCTTTTGGGGTAGAACCTTGTAGGTGATATCAGTTGCTCTATTGTCAAACCCTTGTCATTCAGGCACATCCCGCGATTTACTAGTAGTAGTGCTGAGGGATCGGGACTACTATTTTCAGGAATAGTCTGGCGTAAGCCGGAAAGCTGGATATAAAAAAAAAGACTGGCCCATCCGTTATGGATATCGTCGTTGTCACGGAGAATGAGAAGGATGGGTGCGATAATTATCACGGTTAAACAAATTTTATTTTTTTATTGAAAAATGTTCAGTGTCTATTTTCCATTAAATGTCACTAGGAAAAATCAAAATAATCAAAGTAATTTTTTCACACAGAAAAATTAAGAAGTTTTCCGGTGTTTCAATGGGAAGTTGTTTCCCATCATGTGTTTTTCAAGTGAGATGGTTCGGTGGGAACACTACAAGAAAATATAGAATTGACAACAAAACTTTAGCAACAATAAATAAATTATTGCTAAAAACGTAAATGACAATAAAAAAAATAACTTGTTGCAAAAATTTCTCGCATCGGAGGTTATTGCAAGGACATGCAACAATTTTTGTTGTTGCGAAAAGTATTTTTGACAACAACATCCAATATATGACAACAGAAAATGTTATTGGCAAATATCTTTCTTCTTGTAGTGGAATGAGGTGGGAAACAGGGGTAGCTCGACTATAAAGGAAGTAAAGCAATCATTTGAGGTCCCAACTTTTTGGGGGCCCCATTTTTCCTAAAGTTGTATTCTATAGATATATTATTAAGAAAAAATTGTGTACCGTTAAATTTGAAGAATGTTTTAGGATAAAGTACAATAACTTTTTACATTATAATATAGTGATCTTGCAATAATTGAGAATGAAATAACTTTATGCGGTAATTAGATAGTTATTTTATTATCTCATTTTTAGCGTAAAAATTGATATGAGCCCAATTATTATTCATATCTTTACCTTTTTAATTCTCCCTTTTACTATTCTTTTCTTAATATTGAAAAGTCACTCAAACGACAACTTACCGCGGCTTACAAATTACAAACAAAAAGACTCAATTTTTTTCAAATACATATATTGCTTACAAAATAACATTAATAGATTCTATAATTGTTGCCTCGGCCGAAAGAAGTTTTCCGAAATTAAAATTGATAAAAATTACTTAGATCAACAATGTCTCAAGAGAGATTGAATGGATTAGTTATATTATCAATTGAAAAGAATTTGTTAAAACAAATGATCTATTACTATAAAATAATATGTAATTAATAATTGCGCATGTAAAAAGGCTAGAAAAATAGGATATAATCAAAAATGTATAGACGATCTTTCCTTTAAAAGTTACGATAAGGATCCCACCCCAATCAGAACAAAATTTGTTATGAAATTTATAATTCATTAGACTAGCTAGTGATACTAAAATCCTTGTGTACCTACTTGACACTATAAAGATTATGTGTAACATTTAACATATATATATAGAGAGAGGGGTTTTGTTATGGGTACACGTGAACGGCGAACCCTGATAACCTTTACTCAAGTCATACTGCTTTAATTTCTTATTTTAATCGGATCGTTTCTTTTACTTTGATTTGCTTTACTTGCTTTGTTTGTGATTATGCTTTGTATTGAGCCGATGGTCTCTCGAAAACAACCGCTCTACCTACCAAGGTGAAGGTAAGGTCTGCGTACACTTTACCCTTCCCATACCCCACGTTGTGGGATTTCACTGAATTTGTTGTTGTTGTTGTATTGATTTGATGTTCATGATATGAATAGATAACCTTCATATATCCTAGATCCGCCTCTTTATATTTACATAGTATACCGATAACTTTACATACTAATATATTTTGGACATAGTACTTTAAGAAAAAAGGGGAAATATATAAGAAAATAATAAAAATATATTAGTAGTGGTTACTTATTTGTTTTATAATGATTTAAAGATCAATATAATTATTTTGTATAAAATGGTTGTTCAATACACTAAACTTTCGCTATGCGCCGGACCAATTAGCTGTTGGACATATGAAATACAAAAGATACGGAGAAAACACTATTAGCAAACCCTAGTCAAAAGCATTAATTATACGTGTTGCATGATATAATCGAAGTGATGTACACACTATACATCATGATTCGGAAAACAATATACAATGTATACATGCACTAGTATATCCTAGACCTAACTATAAATTTAACTTTATTGTTTATTTAATTTCCAGGCTCCTTGGTGATTAAAAAAGGAGCTTGTGTAAAGTTTCTGCATCAGATTAGCAATACCATATTAAAAGGAAAAGGAATATAATATATATGACAAAATATATATAAATAAGTGTTAAAAAGATGTGAGGAATGCCAAGTTTTCACGTCATAACAAAATACACAGTGCCTACCATTATTGAGTAATGCAAGCCTTTTTTTCTTCTTTTTTGGATGTTTTCTTTTCTTGTTTATTGTTTCAATGAAATTTAGCATTATTGGGCTGAAAGATCACCGCTCAAAGAGTTGGCCACTCAGTGTTACCAATAGAAGTTAAACTATATTGCTCACTATTAATTGAAATATCTTAGAGCAAAAGGGACAACAATCCAACACACACATACTATATATATATATATATATATATATATATATATATATATATATATATATATATATATCATTAAGTATCAAAGCAGACAATTCTGAAATGGATATGATCTTTTCATCTTTAATCAAAAATTTCAAATTCGAGTTCTAGGTAAGGAAAAAAATCTCGATAGAGAGTTTAATTTTGGGTCATTTGCACTTTTTCCCTATTTTGTGTTGGCCTTTGATTTTTGCCCCTTAAGACAAATTACTTTTTAGCGAGAATAAGTTTGTAATTTGGCATCCAATGTTCCACAAGTTATGTTGGATCCCTTAAAGAATTTATGACCCGCTAGGTATAGGTTCAATTTTGAAGGGCAAAAATTAAAGACTAGCCCATTTGAAGGGCAAACTGTCCAATTTCTTCTATAATTTCTCGATGAGGTGCAAATCTGAGTTAGTCAAGTCAAGGCCCAAATCCGATTACCAGACATAAGATCGGAACCAAACAAAAGTATCAGAGCTGGCAAACATACTAGCTTTAAGTCTGACCGCCGTCAATTATCAAAAAAGTAATAAATCACGTGTTTACACATGAAAATTGTGTTGAAAATATAATTTAAATAAAAATAAAAGGATACCATCTCTAAAAGTTTAAAAGATGAAATAGTCACGTAGATCTATCAACAAAATATACAACATAGAAAGTCATATTTGTTAAAATGGATTGTAGAGTTCTGTGAAAATAGGGAAAAGAATTATTGAAGCCATATAATTGAGGAAACTTTCCAAATTAAACAATTCTGAGTTGTTTTCATGCTCCCTCAACTTGATTGATTGTTTAATTATATTTTCTTTCTTTAGAATCTCTGAAACAGCATAAGGTTGTTGCTTTTAGTTTAATTTCATGATCTTTAGTAGTATTTTTTTGCGGATTTTATTTTATTATTTTATGGTGCCCCACCTTCATTTTCCATAAACTTTCTTTCACCCTGAGACTGAACTTCGTGTGAATTGGGTTTTTTCTTAATTCATTATTAAAGAAACCTCAAATAGTTAATTGGTCTTAAACTCAAAGATGAAAAGCGGCGAATCTATTTCGAGAAAGCTCCAGATGTTGGGGTAGATTATTTTTTTGTCACACAACTAATTTAGGTTTAGTACTTGAAACATCAATAAAGTACATTCATAACTACTTAAGACGCGGAGTTAAGATTTTGAATTTACAGGTTTTAGATTCTAGAATATACAACTTATTGAGTTCTTGATAAATTATCTATGTGTATTAAGTAATTTCTTAAACACAAATACATAATTTGAGCCAAAGCTTGAGTTCTATCAAACCGTAGGCAAAACTCTAGCTTTGCCTCTGTAAATATCCATTATTTTTTTTTGTTGACGAAGGAACCCGCAGCCGCTACTCTTTCGAGTGCGCACAGGGTAAACCCCGGACTGACGCAATAGCCTGCAAACCACGTCAGCCGATTAACCACACTTCGCAAGTCATGTGTGACAGGCTCAACCAAGAGGGTTTATGCAGGGGATCGAACTCGTGACCTTGCGGTCCCGCGCTCTACTGCTACACCAACTTGACTACCCTTACGGGTTGTAAATATCCATTATATCCCTTAAAGAATGGGAACGATAAGGGTAACTTTGTCCATATATTAACACAAAAAAAATATAAGGGTGTTAAGCATTTGATTTAGTAATATAGAGGGTGTATTTAAAATCGAGTGATGTTGTACAAGTGTTTAGCGTAATTTATTTTTAATGCAATAAAAAATGAAAAAAATTAGTCATATGTGTCTCTAAAGCTAAGTCCTGGTTGAAATTAGTTGAAATTCAGTCGTTGAAAACCTTTACAAGGCCGAGCTGGGACGGACTGGACCAGACTTGGGCTGACACCCTTTTCTCTTAAAAAGATCGGCCCCAACATGGCCCGAAACCAATATCAGAATAGCTCACCCGGCCCGACCAAGTAAACAAGTTTAGCTCCAGAGCTACTGCCTTTGTTTCATCCTTGTCGGTAAAAGGTAATTAATTGAGCATCTCTTCGTCTCATATTAGTTGTTATATTCCGCTTTTCGAAAGTCAAACTACATTATTTTTACTAGCATTTAAAAAATATATTTTTATTAAATTAATATGAAAAAAGCTGCAACGGTAAGTACTTTTAATATGAATTTTGAATATCTAACTTTTAAATCTAAAATATAGAATTTTTCATGTAATTCAATTTATGAGTCAAATTGACTTTCAAAAAGAAAACATGAAAATCAATTTCAGACCGAAAGAGTATTAGAGAAAGTTAAATTCATAACTTGGCTACTCAGTGACGGCACGAGGGGATCAACGGATGCATTATTGCGATATTTATGGGCAAATATAGGTATATAGAATTTGGAGTAATTTACAAGTGATTCTCCCTTCTAAGTCGTTCATTTCCTCTTTTAAAATATTCTTGGTTTAATATTCTGTTTGGAGAAAGGAGTACAAGAGCTTAATTACTGATTTGTGTGGAGTGAGAGGAGAATGAAACATTATGAGCCATTCGTGTTGCTTTCTTCATTTTTGTGGGGTGACCTTATTCTAAAAGTTTCAATAGTGGCAAAGGCACTTAAAAACACAAATTTGGAATTGTAAATTAAATTGAACATCCAACTTAAGACTTTGAGCCAATGAGTAAATTAAATAACTAGCCTACTACTTCCTCCGAACCAAAAAAAGTGTTCATTTAGTCAAATACATACCCCTTAAGAAAATACTAATTTCTAGATAAAAATATGTAATTTGGCTAAAATGCACCTAATTAAATAGGTATTGGAATTTGATCATCTAATACTTAATAAGGGAAAATCTGGAAAAGTAAGATTAATTTTTTTTATTTGGTAAGTGGACACTCTTTTTTATCCAAAAAATAAAGGCTAAGTTGACACTATTTTTTATCCAAGAAAATAAAGACTAGGTAGACACTCTTAGATGATCGGTGATCGACAAGTGTTGTATTTCTCTAGCACCACCAATAACAACAATAACATACCCAATGTAATCTCATAAATAGGATCTGAAAAATATAGTATGTACGCAGATCTTATCCCTATTTTTATGGGGTGTATCTCTCTAACACCTTTCAAGGTATTCTTTAACGTCTCTCTTCACGTATAATCCGATGCTTAAGAGCCCGGTTGGATGGACTTATGACTTTTGACTTATAAGTCAAAAGTCATAAGTTAGGATTTCTAGCTTATAACTTTTGATTTATTTTTGTTATTTTGATTTAAAAACAAGTGTTTAAAAGCACTTTTTAGTTTATTAAGATACTACAAAAATACTTAAAAGCTATTTTGACTTAAAAACACTTAATATAAGCTAATCCAAACAGGCTCTAACTATTTTGATTAGTTTAGTCTATTTTTTGAAAGTAGAGAGAGGGGAGGAGGTTTAACAGGAGTCAGCCTAGACTAGAGGTCTAGTGAGTGGGCCTTGGAGCAATATTAGTGGTTTGAAGGGTTAATTTCACAAATGGCCTTCGTAAGGGGTGGTTTTGACTTTTTTGGCCAGGCTTAATAACTTTTTTTTAAAAAAAAAATAGCCTTTGCTTCAGAAAATTCGTTATGTAAAGCTTTTGTTACCTATCGAGCATAAGTTGTGGACATATCTTAAGACAGTGAACCTGCTCAATTGACCACAAGTTCTACCTTATAACTAGGGGTGAGCGGGTCCGGGTATCCTAACATTTTTTAACTACCCGGACCCTACCCGGTAAAAGATCGGTTCCTAAATTTACTACCCGGAACCTACCCGTAGCAATCATTACCCGAAACCTAGGTCCGGGTAGGTTCCCGGGTACCCTGTAAATAAAAAACACAAATTAAGCAACAATTTTAAGCCTATGAGAATAAAAAAGAGTTCTAAAATAATTTCATCAAGTAGTTTTTTAGCATGCAATCGGAGTTTTTAGTACCCTTATAAGAGGTTTTAGAAAACTTATTCATTTTAGAAAAGCTAATTTTGTAACCAAAACCTAAAATTGCAAGCCAAATTTGACACTCAATTAATTGAACGTGTTGATTTCAAAATAAATTTGAAAATATCTGAATTAAACTTATTTTCCTGTTCATAAGCTCTTCGATACAAAAGAAAAGCTTTATTATACTAGTAAATCCCTAAATTTCATCTTCACAACTACAAAAATATACACAAATTTTAAAAATAGATTTACATTTCAAATAAAAAAGTAATACAAATTGAAGATGAGTATCGCCTGAAATAGAACAGAAGCATATGATATTAAAAAGAAATTGAAGAGTTAGATATGAACCCATATGCATTTTAGGAATGACGTGAACACAACCGAGGGAGAGAAAGAGGCAAAGGTGAAGCTTCAATGACGACAACGATGAAAGTACCTGAGAGAAAGCTTCAACAACGACGACGATGAAGCTCGGTGGTGTAGCTAAAACGCCATTGTTATTGAGAGAGTTTTGAGTGTTTTCTCTTAGGGCACAAAGAACATTCTAGAATAAAGGGGTGAAAAAGCTAAAATATTTACGTCTTGGGGTGGGGAAAATCAATGTGTAGGCGTGCAACAAACAATTTTGGAGAAAGTTAAAAGTGGTCCAAATGTTTCTAAAAAAAGTAAAAATATTTAATATTTTATAGGTTCCGGGTATCGGTTCCGGGTCCGGGTACCCTGTCTCTATTTGCCGGAATCGGAACCGGACCCGACATTGATCGGTTCCTAATTTTACTACCCGGACCCTACCCGTTATTATAATATATCTACCCGGAACCTACCCGTTAGTGTCGGTTCCGGTCGGGTATCTGGGTACCCTGTACTCGTGCTCACCCCTACTTATAACGGCTAGAACTTATGTCTGATGGGCAACACCAACAAAACTTTTGTTGCCCATCAATATTTGTGGACATAATTAATTTTACTTATAAGACAGAAGTTCAGGATATTTCAATACAATGAACCTGCTCAATTGACCATAAGTTCTAACTTATATGTAAAAAGCTAGAACTTATGTCTAACAGGCAATAGAAGTTCTTCCTAGCGAATTCTTTCAAGTTAAGATCATTTTTAAATATTTTTGGAAACACAACGCGTCATATCTTGAGCTTAATGAGCTAAACTTGATAGAAAGAGAAGCCTAGAGTAGCTCCATAGGCTGAGTTGAGACAAAGAATCTTAGAGCGATAAAAGATGATGAGAAAAAAATAATTGTACATATGAACTCATTAAAGTTTGATTCTAATATCATGTTAAAATATCTGAGAATCCAACTCAGACTTTAAGGTAACGGGTAGGTCATAGTAGTTCAAGACCAGTCTTTTAAAAGGCAGTTTTGGGACTCGCCTTGGGGTGAGGCACTGGCAAAACACCTCGAGACTTATGTGCGAGACTTAGTTCTGTGAGGCTTACGCCATAAGCGCCCTAAACACGTGTAACGCCAAATGCTTGGGGGCCGTCTAAGAGTTCTTACACAAATTATGTGTCAAATTCCTTAGTCAACACTGTTGACCCTCTTAATTCTTCAATAAATGAATGGTGCTTCATAGTTTTTTCATTATAGAAACAAGAAGATTGAGATTAAGTCAAAACAAGCCGTAGTATTTCATATTTACTATTTGAGAACACCAGCCCTGTATATCACTTAACATTTGTTTCAAAAATACATAGCCGAATTTTACATATTCATCTTTTTGTCCTATGTCTAAAAATTATCATATTTTATCATTTCGCTATTTGAAAGTAATTTTGTTTTTATCTATGAAGAAGTGATGTTTTAATTATAAAACTTATAAGTTTATTGATTTTTTTAGGAAGGTACATTGCATGGTATGATAGTAATATATTTTAAGAAATTGCGATTCTTTTATTATTTGAAAGTTAATATGGTAGAGTTGATTTGTATGTTTTACAACTTTTATATTATTGTATTATTTATACTTGTAAAATCATGTTAGGAGTTTGTTTAGTCATATTTTAAAAATTTTAAACTCTTAATATATATATTTTTAAAGATTGTGTTATTATACTGTTTTACTACATTATAAATTAAAAATTTAAAGATTTATGGGGCTTACGCCTCATGCCTCGGGTCTTACGCCTCGCCCCGTGTTAAATAAAATGCCCGCCTCACGCCCAGCCTTTTAATACACTGCTCAAGACCATTTTAATTGTTGGAAATTATGTAACTGATGAGGGACAAGTATTGTATTCTCTAGTAAGACTAATAGGGTAACTTTGCTTCGCATTAACAATTCAATTTTATTGAATAATATCGGAGGTAATCAATAGTGAATTTTACACATTATCTTTGTACCTACTGATACCCAATGAACCAGCGTGCTATAATTAATTACGAATATTTAGACACAATGGTTGGAATCAAATTTAGAGAAGGTAAGCTCATGATTCTCTGTGACATGTAAATTACGTACATTGTTATTCTTTTACTCCCCCCCCCCCACACACACTGGAATATTTATGTCTTGGTTGATTTTTCTGGAGTACATGATTCCTATGAGTCTTAACTACAAATGGTTGGTGTCGGATATTAAAGAAAATGGATAGTCCTGAATATTCTGTTGGTTTGATTTTCTAATGAAATTAATAAAATATAGCACGGTATCGTGCTCAAATAGGATTAGGATTGTAATTAAACTAGTGTACAAACTTACTATAGTTGTAGAATTCTTGTACAAGTATGAATAGGATTTAGAAGTATAATATGAATATGATTTTCCATATTTGGAGATTGTAACTTGTATATATACCCCATTCATTAATGAAAATAATCAAGAGATTATTTCTTTCATGGTATCAGAAGTCTAGGTCTAAAATACCTCTCTCAAAAACACTTCCGCTCTTCTCGATTTCTGATCGGTTTACGTGAACCCTTCATCGGTTTTCATGCACATTTCCTCCTCTATTCCCAAATTTTCTTCCTAGTCCCTAATTCACCTATTGTTCTTTCATTACGTCTACGTTAAATAACATATTTCATCCTACCCTTACAGTTTCCAACATCAAGAACCACATCCCTATTGTTCTTGAGATAGAAAACGTCCAATGCCCGACGTGGGAGGAATTATTCAAAGTTTACGCACGCTCGCATCAAAGTCCCCCATCACATAATCCTCTCGGTAACTGGCGAGGAGAAGGTGTCTACCCCCGAGAATCATACGTCATGGACAACCCTTGATGCTACCGTTCTCCAGTGAATTTACTCCACAATCTCTACAGACCTCTTGGAGATAATTATTAAACCCGACGCTACGGCGATGGCTACTTGGAATAGGGTGCATGATATATTCCAAGATAACAAAAATTCTCGTGATGTCACTCTTGAGCAGGAATTTTTCCATGTCAACATGGAAGATTTTCCTAACGTCTCGGCCTATTGTAAAAGGATGAAGGAATTGGTATACCAACTCTGCAACGTTGGTGCGCCCGTTACCAATAATCGTCTTGTTCTTCAAATGGCTGCAGGCCATTCCGAGGCCTATAAAGGCGCTAGAACACTACTTTGTCAAAGTAATCCTCTGCCACCATTTTATTAGGCTCGTTCTATGATCACGTTAGAAGAGGTCGGTTTAGCTAAAAAGGCGGCTACCGGAGCACATTACGTCGTAATGATAACCACGTCATACGACCCTCACTCCTTCGAAAATTTGAGCCAAAACCGTAACCACATTGGCAGCAAAAAAGGTTAAAATCGTAAAAATAATGGCAAAAACAACTGTGGCAATCGCGGTGGTAACAGTGACGGAGGACAGAACAGTGGCAGCTACAGCAGTGGGCCTCGGAGCCAACTGGCCCCAGCTGTGGGCCCCCTGACAGTGGGGCTGGGCCAGTGGTCATTGGCCCAACAACCCTTATTTTCCGCCTACTCCTTATCCGGGAAACTGGGCTCCGTTCCAGCGAAATTCCAGGCCCAATTTCTCGATCCCAAATAGTGGAATGGGGTACAGTAATGGGCCGGGACATCATGACTTCCATGTTGCGGGCCAAATTCGGTCCCGACACCTACAGATATTGAAACCGCAATGCATACACTTGACTTAAATCCCCCGGACGCGAATTGGTATATGGACACCGGAGCCACTTCTCATATGACGTCCGATCAAGGTACTCTCTCATCTTATTCAAATTTGAGCAAAAATCGTGGTATAATTGTTGGTAATAGCAACTCAATTCCAATTAGCGGTTATGGACATACAACTTTGTCTCCCCCACATCCACCTCTAGTTTTGAAAAATACCCTTCATTCCCCTAACTTAATTAAAAATTTTGTGTTTGTCCAAAAATTCACCACTGATAATTGAGTTTCTGTTAACTTTGATCCCTTTGGGTTTTCTGTGAAGGATTTCAAAACGAGGATACCTCTAATGAGATGCAATAGTAGAGGAGAGCTTTATCCAATCAAAACTACCACGACTTCCACGAGTCAATCCATGTCGTCTATTTTTGTCGCCCTTGCTCCTTCCTTGTGGCATGCACGTTTGGGTTATCCGGGATCATCTATTATTTCGTGTTTACGTAAAAATAATTTTATTTCTTGTAAGGGTACGCGTAGTACTCCACTTTGTTCTTCTTGTCCGTTAGGGAAACATGTTCGATTACCATTTGTAGCATATACTTCTCGTACTTTGATTCCTTTTGACGTTATTCATAGTGATTTATGGACATCTTCGTTTTAAGTTCTTTGGGCCATCATTATTATGTCTTATTGTTGGATGATTATTCTAATTTTTTGTGGACTTTTCCGTTATCCAAAAAGTCTCAAATTTTTTCCACTTTCTTAAAATTTAGAGCATTCATCCGTACCCAATTTGAATGGAAAGTTAAAATATTCAATGTGATAATGGCAAGGAATACGATAATGAATTGTTTCGGAAATTTTGTAATGTTAATGACACATTGTTTCATTTTTCTTGTGCTCATACGTCCTCACAAAATGGAAAAGCCGAACGGAAAATTCGTACCATTAATAATATTGTCCGAACTTTAGTAGCCCATGCTTCCGTACCCGCTTTCTTTTGGCATCATGCACTACAAATGGCTACTTACCTCCTTAACGTACATCCTATCAAAGGGTTGGCATATGAATCTCCCCTTAAAATTTTCTATAATAAGACTCGTTCGTATTCACATCTTAGGGTCTTTAGGTGTTTATGCTACCCACTTTTTCCGTCAACTACAATTAACAAACTTCAAGCCCATTCTACCGCTTGTGTGTTTTTGGGTTATCCATCTAATCATTGTGGTTACAAATATTTTGATTTATCGTCTAATAAAATCATAATTAGTCGCCATGTTTTTTTTTATGAAACCCAATTTCCGTTTACTAAAGTGAGTAGTCCCGTGCCTAGTTCGTATAATTTTTTAGATGACGAGGTCTCACCATATATTATCCACCATTTATCGGACTTGTCCCGTGACTAAAATACGCCAGCATGCCTACTACCTGCTGGCCCACACAATCACGTTACCACTGGTCCGCCGATTCTGCCCAGTGGGCCAAAAACACGGCCTAGTATCGATCTCGGTACTGTTCCAGCCTACTCCAGTATCGGCTTCCCCCCTGCTGGCCAGTCCTTCACCGTCCCGCACATTGCCCCAAATCCACCTAACTCTACTTCGAGTCAAGGGCCCGTTACTCGTAGTCAAAAGATATTTTTAAACCAAAACAACATTTTAATCTCAATTCTAATGTCTCTAAATCCCCACTACCACGTAACCCTATGTCTGCACTACATGACCCGAATTGGAGATTAGCTATGACTGACGAATATAATGCTCTTATTGAAAATAAGACGTGGGAATTAGTACCCCGTCTATCTAGTGTTAATATTATTCGATCTATGTGGATTTTTACTCATAAAGAAAATTCTAACGGTTCTGTTGAGAGGCATAAGGCTCGTCTTGTAGGTGATGGTAAAACTTAACAGGTTGGAGTGGATTGTGGTGAGACGTTTAGTCTGGTGGTCAAACCGGCTACTATTCGTATTGTTCTTAGTTTGGCTCTCTAAAAAACATGGCCTATTCATCAGTTGGATGTAAAGAATGCTTTCTTACACGGTGATCTTAAGGAGACAGTCTATATGCATCAACCCTTGGGTTTTCGAGATCCGAATCATCCTCATCATGTCTGTTTGCTGAAGAAGTCCTTGTATGGACTTAAGTAGGCCCCGCGGGCTTGGTATAAGAGGTTTGCAGATTATGTATCTACTATTGAGTTTTCTCACAGCCGGTCTAATCATTCTCTATTTATATATCGTAGTGGTACTTCTCTGGCATAGATTTTATTGTACGTAGATGATATTATATTGACTGCTTCATTTGATCATTTGCGTAAGTCTATCATGTCACTTCTCAGTTCTGAATTTGCAAATAAAGACTTGAGACCCTTGAGTTATTTCTTGGGCATTGCAGTCACGCGTCATTTAGGTGGTCTATTTTTATCTCAAATGAAGTATGCTGCAGAGATTATTGAGAGAGCTGGTATGTCATCTTGTAAGTCTACTTCCAACCTGGTTGACACCAAACCGAAGTTGAGTACCACGTCAGGCACACCATACGATAATCCCACCCATTATCGCAGTGTTGCAGGGGCACTTCAGTAACTTACTTTCACGAGACATGATATTGCTTATGCAGTTCAGCAAATGTGTTTATTCATGCATGACCCACGGATTGAGCACATACATGCGCTCAAACGCATTATACGGTACATCCAGGGCACACTTGATTCTGAATTGCATTTATATCCTTCTTCCGTCTCTACTCTTGTGTCATATACAGATGATGATTAGGGTGGTTTTCATGTTACTAGACGCTCGACATCTGGTTATTGTATATTTCTTGGGGATAACTTGGTCTCGTGGTCTGCGAAACGCCAGGCTACATTATCGTGATCCAGTGCAGAGGCTGGGTATCGAGGCGTGGCTAATGTGGTATATAATCATGTTGGTTGCGTAATCTTTTATTAGAATTACACTTTCCTATTCAGAAAGCTACCTTGGTCTATTGTGATAATGTTAGTGCAGTCTATCTTTCTGGCAATCCGGTCCAACATCAGCGCACTAAACATATCGAGATGGATATTCACTTTGTTCGCGAAAAGATAGCCCGTGGACAAGTACGTATTTTACATGTGCCCTCCAGATACCAAATTGCTGACATATTTACGAAGGGCATTCCCTCAGTTCTATTTGAAGATTTTAGGGACAGCCTCAGCGTACGACAACCGCCCGCTATGACTGCGGGGGTGTGATAGAATATAGCACGGTACCATGCTCAAATAGGATTATGAGTGTAATTAAACTAGTGTACAAACTTACCATAGTTGTAGAATTCTTGTACAAGTATGATTAGGATTTAGAAGTATAGTATGAATAGAATTTTCCATATTTGGAGGTTGTAACTTGTATATATACCCCATTCATTAATGAAAATAATCAAGGGATTATTTCTTTCAGAAATATTTTCAATATAATCTCGTTTAGCTTTCATCATTGACAATGTGTAAATGAATCTTTACGCCATCAATCAAATCACCTAAAACAATATGACTCGTAATGATCCACCCATTTATTAATTCAATTTATTTTGGTTGTCCAATTTAGTTCATCTAAAAGTTTGACTTATTTAAACTAAACATACAGCTTAAATTAACCCATGATTTTTTTTTTTGCAAAAAATACTAAGAAGACATTCCTTTTTATTTGATATGTTATATATAATCATAATAAAAAAAAAGTTTTGTTACGTAATTAAACAAATTATAAAAAAAATGAAGAAACAAAAACGATATAAGAGTTAGGCGGGTTGGCCATTGACCCATTGTTTAGCCATCTCAACCCAAGTAATCTTTGAGTGGTTCATTTTATAAATCCGCTTTTATTAACTTAATCTATTTTGACCGGTCCAAATTCAACCCGACCCCAATTTCACACCCCTAGTTAAAACCTATCAAGATATGATTAATCGATCATCCGTTGCTTGATCTACTCATGCATACTAGCTTTGAAATTAGAATCGACACAAAGCATATGTAACAAAAATTGCAGTCAAGTGACCTACTAGCTAAGATATAATATCAACATAAAAATCTGAATTTACACACAAAAAACAAAGGAGCTATATCACAAATGATAAAGGCAAAGCATGGGGCATGCACGCAATAATTTTGGACATGATTGGACTTGCTTATGGAAGATCAATCTTTGCAATCCAAAAGCAAAGGAAAAGGAGAAAAACAACTTTGTGAATATATGTCTGTCCATGCCATATATCTTTAAAGATATTTATTAAATGACAGTCATGAGATCGGTAACTTTAAAATAAATTAAGAATAATTTAATTTATCGACTTTATGAGGTTGATAAATTTAATAAATATTCAGTTCGTTTATAAAATGTACCGACCTCATGAAGTCGATAATTTTTGTGACCCACTCGTAGCCGACCTACTCATGAGATCAGGTAAGAAATTCCATTTTTTAGGAGTGTTTCTATTTTGGTACATCTTTTTTGCTTTCTTGCTTATTGATATTTCCTTCTTTTTAAGTAGGGAATACCAATTGCAAAGGAATTGGAAAGAAAAGAAAGCAAACCAGAAGTTAAGATAGACAAAGACAAAAGAAGAAAAAGGGAAAGAAAGAAAGAAAGGAAGAAGTGGAAGTATGAGTTTGAAAAGTACTTTTGTTGGTTTGCTTTTGTAAAGCAGTACGAGAAGTAAATAACTATTACAAGTGTTCGAAAGGATAAATAAATGGTCAATCTTCAAAACTGCCGCAAGCTTGTTGTGTCTTGAATCTTGATAACCTGAAATCAAGAAACAACTAAATCTGGATGGTTACAACGTTGTGTGTTGAGTCGAGTGATTGCACTCTGTCCTTAAGACAAGATTGTCCCGTATGTATGCTTTTACGTTAGCGGGCAATAGTCTCCCAAGATAAAATAACACTTTAATCTCAACACTATAAAGCCAATAGGTTGAGCCTGACGAAGAAAACAAATATGAATCGACTTGCTGAAGATATGGAAAAGGAAGGAAGAGTTTCTGTTTTCTCTTCTGTTTTGTCTCTGTGTATATATTGTGTCTCTGTTGTGTATATCTTGTGTATATGAGTTTCTTTCCTCACTGTTTTTCAACACTGTTTTGCAATTTTTCGTCACTGTTTTGTGTAGTGTTTTTTGTGACTGTTTTTGCTAACTTTCTGTCACGTTATTGAGCCAAAGAGGCATCAATATATAGCATGGAGGAGGGACTCCTCAACTGCCACAAACAAGGCTTTTAATAGCCATTAGTGAGGGCTGTTAATGGCAGGTTTAAGGTTATTAGTGTGGCAGGTTTAAGGCTAATAGTGAGGTTGTTCATGGCCATTGAAGGAGGGTGATTATGGAGGAGTTAATCAATCAAGTAATGGCTAGTCCAAAAAATAGTCCAACGGTAGGCAGAAAGTTTCTGCCTTCCGTCATTCCAAAAATTAACTTTTCAAAAACTCTAGGGACCAAACTGTAAATATTAAGCAATTTGGGGTCCAAAAAGATAATATTAGAAAGTCCCCACGGACTACGGCCCAAGACCGGACTGGACGGGCGGCGGTGGCGGCGTGCGTGTGGAAGCAGCCTTGAACCGAAACACATCTAGGTTCTCCCTTCTTTAAACACATGGGATACCCCTTGGGGTCCCAAACCCTTGACCACTTTAGAGACTTGTAAAGAGAGCAATTCTTTCTTTTCCCACCGATGTGGTAGATTTGTCCCACACCATATTTCCATGCCTCAAGCACCTTACTTTGTGGACCAATATCTCTTTCATTTCTCAACAAAATTTGACGATTCTTGGCCCTACGGTCATCTACTCACTTAGTAGATTATGCTTGTGAGAAGAGACAAAGCCTCCAAAATGCGGAACACTAGTGTTTAATTCATTAAATATGGGTGGACGCACCTCCCCGCCAAAGGCAAATTTCCAACAATCCCCTCTATGAAAGAGAGATTGTGGCGCACACATAAGGTGTCTACTTTCAGCGAAAAGATATTGCATCAGGAGAGGTAGCTTCCGCTTTGAACCTTCCCTAGTTGAAAACCATCGTACTTACTTACTACGCAGTGAACGTGATGTCTTGAACCTTCAGTGTTTAGTGTAAGCCAAGACAATGATACCAACACAATAACTCTCCTTATTCGTTTTCATTCTTACATTTTTGTCCGTTGTGGTCATGGACACACTTGGATTATTAAGTGCGTTCATTTGAGGCGGCCTTCCTCGCACTTAAATAGGTGATCTCCTACAAGGTATCCTGCTATACCCACTTCACAAGTGTTAGGAATCATTAAAAGTTTCTCCAACCTTAACCTTAACCATTTGAGGATCGTTAAAGGTTTGGAAGCTTAACCTTTACCCACCATGCAGGTAGCACTTTAATGTCTATCGCGGGAACAGCTTTGGATTCATGTTTCCGTACATAAATCATCATCCGAAGTGCTTCTTGCTTCCACCGAAGCGCTCAACTGAACCTTTTGCAGCTTAGTTTTCCTATTGAACCAAATTCTTGGGATCTCCAATCAGTATGGTTGGGTTACCACCGCAAATGTTCGTATTGTTTGAGTTTTAAGCCCATTCCCCTAGACAGGCAGAACACTTGATCTCCGGTAGTCCCTTAGTTTGTAAGGAAGTGACACCCGTGATGATCAACTTCCAAACGGTTTTATCTCTCCGACAGATCCTGACAGATATGTCCAGACGCCGTCATCTGTGTCCTTCCTGAAGCCGACCGGCTAGCCACAGTGTATAACTGCTGAAGGCACGGGTTTCTCCCAATAAGGGACGTCCTCTATGGTGTCGTGAAGTTACTCAACTTCATTTATGCTTTGTATAAAACGATAAACTCTGATTCCATCATGAATCGGCCGATGCAAGTTTGCTTAGAGGATTTTCCAAGACCCACCATACACATTTACTTGTGGCTTTGGTGTTCTTCATATCTAATGTCTAGTTTGCATCACTTTATTCTCCCAGAACAGCTGGATATCCAGAATACCATAATCCATAGATAAGCGAATAATTCAGATATCGTCATATCCGACTTAACGCCTTCTATTGATCATGTATTAAAATTATAAGTGAACCTGAGTTCAACTGCTCTGTTTGTAGGCCGATACCAGGTCAGTTGTAGTGTGTACAATACATTTAACTACATGTGACCTTTGCATATCGCTCCTTGTCTATGGGTGCACCATGATTCCAATCAGTTCTATGATTCATATCCATTGGTGGCTTCAACGAGACTGTCGATTATCTCACAACTGAGTTTAGAGTTTAGACCAGTCCATTAGATGTCTTAGAAATCCAATTCCTAAGATGTCATCTGAGATACCATATCTTTTGTTTCAATATAATTTCCACTCTCAGACTGTTGGTTTTCCAACTGTTGGCTTTCTAATTTCAGAGTCAATGTTTTTGTGGTCAGATTCATTGTTTCTGTTTTATATAAAACTTTAAGGACCAAAATGTAAACATTTCAGCGACCAAAATGAAAGTTCAGGAAGAAGCCCAACAGTCCAGCAAACCAACTCTGATCCTCTTCTTCCAACTCTCCGGTTAGAAAGGCTGTTTCAACAACCATGCCATGCAAGACTGCAATGGCCCAGGATGTTAAGCTACTCACAGGGGAGCACATGTACAAGTAGCCGAGGCCTTATACTCGACAGTAGATCCATCTACTTTGTACTCACATTTGAGTATCCATTTTCACAACCCAAAGGTTCTTTTCCCGGAGGAAGATCAACCATTACGCAAGTATGGTTCTATATGATGGAATCTATTTCTCTCTTTGTAGCTTCTTTCCAAAGCAGCGCTTTTGGAGATGACAATTATTTGTTAATTTTCCATGGTTCATTCTCAACCATACAAGCTAGAAGGATTGGAACAAGTCTTTGTCCCCTTCTTTGCTCCGTCTCGGTTCAACATCTAGAATCCCTGAGTTCTGCAGATCTGGAATATTAAGTTTCGGATAGCCATCAACTTTCGAGTCCTGTAGATACGGAAAGTCTAGTTTCTGACAGTCAGGCCCTCGTGGGTTCTTGCTAACCTCGAGCAATTACTTTTTTTTTCCTTTTCAAGAAAAGTTATCTTTAAAGAATTCAGCATTCTTTGACACCAAGAGGCGATAAGCACTACTGTTATTTGCAGATCCAGTGGATATGCAATCTATAGTCTTAGGTACAACTTGACCTGTTTCGGTATTCCAACTTTTACCAAGCCACCCCACATAATTTGGGCGTACGGCTTTGCGCTTGGCTAACACTATTGGACTAAGGTGAGTAATGAACAGTTGTTTAATGAACGATGCTTCACATTCTCCTCCTCTATCGCTACGAATTCCTCAATCCGTAGGCTTAGTTGATTTTCAACTTCTGTTTTGTAGCGCTTATTCGCTTCAACAACTTCATCTTTGCTTTTCAACAAAGGATTTTATACGTTGTACTATCATCAATGAAGGTCATTAAGTACTTGTCTCCCCCCTCTATTTTGTATAAACTTTAAATCACCCATAAAGGTGTGACTAAGTTCTAGAGGAGCGGTGCTACTTTCGCTATTCCTTTGACAGAATTTGGAAATGTGATTTTGCCTCTTCGCCTACCTCACATTCATTTTGAGGGTTTATGTCAAAAGAAGGCAACAATCTCAACTTCGCTAGCTTTTGAATGACTTTCTATTTAACGTGTCTTAATCTATAATGGCATAGATGCACGGATTACAAATATATCATTCATTTGGCTACAGACATATTGTACCATTCTTAATTATTACAGACCTGTTGGACTAGTCTCAGACCAGATTGACCAACAACGTCCCTTAAACCAAGTTTGGGACATGTATCACCTCATTTTAGAGTGATCACATTCCCTGAAGTCCTATTGAGGACAACCTCTCCAGCCCCTTCTACTTTAGAGGTGGCGTTGCTTCATATGAATAACCTCTTGCCCGTGGTTAGGGCGTAACTGGATCATATTTGATCTGGATACTCTGGCCCACTCCAGTTGCTTTGACAGACTGAGTGTCCAATTTCTTTTCTGCCTTTCTTTAGGCCTTCAGATCATTTAAGACCTGGAAACTCTGGCCCACCTTACTAGGTGTCCATTACTTTTCCTATGAAATGAATTCTGGCCCCACTCCAATCGCATGTAGGTTTTGTATGACTGAGTGTCCAATATCATCCTATGAAGGATCTTCTGCCAAATAGTGTGACAGGCTCAACGTCTTTAGCTTTTAGTCTTCTTCCGTTATGATTGGTGCCCAGTCCATTGTTGGCGCTTACTTAAGAGTGGTAACAGTTTTCGCACAGTCAATGGATCTTTCTCCATCGTATGTGCGAACATACTTTACACACTTTTAATAATTACACTTAAAAAACGAATCTTTTTAAGTCGTTTACAAAATCCAATCTTTCAACAGGAAGGAAAAAGAGATTAAACTTCTGATTTTAAAGCGTATGGAATATAAATTATTTCGTGAAAATATTTTCATATTCCTCCTTACTTTAAGCCATTTTTAATCAGACATCATTTAATCTTTATTCTTGACAAGTAAGAATAACTTATCCCAATTTCGGATTCTGACCCACTTCAGTCACTTCATCGGACTAAGTGTCCATTTCCTCTTTACCATTATTCAGATCCTTTGTCTGGGACAGATATAGGCCTTCTGCTGCAAGATAGAAGCACATCTTCAGCCTTCTCCTCTTGTCCCAGTTGACATCCTCAACCTCTCGTGAGCGTTTGTTCCCACCACTCTTGGGAGCGGTGACACCACGAACACGTTGACCTTCAACAACATCATCATCACTCTGTTCTACTAGAAAACCACAGCCATATCCAGATTTGGTCACACAACTTTTGACCGACATCTTTCGAACACTAATACTAATACAATACAATCGTGTCTTAAATTGTTGGTTTACTATTGTAAAGTAGTACGAGAAGTAAATAACTATTATAAGTGTTCGAAATGATAAATAAATGGTCAATCTTCAAAACTGCCGCAAGCTTGTTGTGTCTTGAATCTTGATAACCTGAAATCAAGAAACAACTAAATCTGGATGATTACAACGTTGTGTGTTGAGTCGAGTGATTACACTCTGTCCTTAAGACAAGATTGTCCCGTATATATGCTTTTACATTAGCGGGCAATAGTCTCCCAAGATAAAACAACACTTTAATCTCAACACTACAAAGACAATAGGTTGAGCCTGACGAAGAAAACAAATATGAATCGACTTGCTGAAGATATGGAAAAGGAAGGAAGAGTTTTTGTTTTCTCTTCTGTTTTGTCTCTGTGTATATAATGTATCTCTGTTGTGTATATCTTGTGTATATGAGTTTCTTTCCTCACTGTTTTTCAACACTGTTTTGCAATTTTTCGTCACTGTTTTGTGTAGTGTTTTTTGTGACTGTTTTTGCTAACTTTCTGTCACGTTATTGAGCCAAAGAGGCATCAATATATAGCATGGAGGAGGGACTCCTCAACTGCCACAAACAAGGCTTTTAATTGCCATTAGTGAGGACTGTTAATGGCAGGTTTAAGGCTATTAGTGTGGCAGGTTTAAGGCTAATAGTGAGGTTGTTCATGGCCATTGAAGGAGGGTGATTATGGAGGAGTTAATCAATCAAGTAATGGCTGGTCCAAAAAATAGTCCAACGGTAGGCAGAAAGTTTTTGCCTTCCGTCATTCCAAAAATTAACTTTCCAGAAATTCTAGGGACCAAACTGTAAATATTAAGCAATTTGGGGTCCAAAAAGATAATATTAGAAAGTCCCCACGGACTACGGCCCAAGACCGGACTGGACGGGCGGCGGTGACGGCGTGCGTGTGGGCTTAGCCTTGAACCGAAGCACATCTAGGTCCTCCCTTCTTTAAACACATGGGATACCCCTTGGGGTCCCAAACCCTTGACCACTTTAGAGACTTATAAAGAGAGCAATTTTTCCTTTTCCCATCGATGTGGTAGATTTGTCCCACACCATATTTTCATGCCTCAAACACCTTACTTTGTGGACCAATATCTCTTTTATTTCTCAACGAAATTTGACGATTCTTGGCCCTACGGTCATCTACTCACTTGGTAGATTATGCATGTGAGAAGAGACAAAGCCTCCAACATGCGGAACACTAGTGTTTAATTCATTAAATATGGGTGGACGCACCTCCCCGCCAAAGACAAATTTCCAACAACTTTTCCTAACAAATTAATATTGTATATATATAATATCTTTTTCTTGTAATTATTATAATAATAATAATGTAAACAATATTATCCTTCGTTTGCTTCTTTATTCTTTAGGTAGTAGGGGCTGCAAGGTTGATCCCATAGTATTTTGGGCTGTTAGAATTGGACTACAAAATTAGCAGTGTGGGGTGACAAATGGCAAGTCAAAGATGTAGGTGAGTGAAATCTCGGTTGTTTTTCCCCCCCTAAATTCTAATACTTTGAGAAACAGAAGTAAAACGCCTAATGCTTTTCTCATTCTCAAAGTTTTTGGTTCTGTTTATTATGTCAAGGTGAAACATGCAACATTCCATTTTTGTTTATAATGAAACAACTCAATGACCAAGAAGTCAAAATTTGAGCTGGAATGTATGAGTTCGAGATAGATTTGATCATATCACTACTCAATTGGATCTTAACTTAAATAACCACTTGCCGAAAAGTAGCAGGCAGATATATAATATATGTGTAATTAGTGTATAATATATGTATATTAGTTAGCAGCTTTAAATATTTTACTGAGCGGCCAAGTATGTAACTTTCCCAGATAAATCACATTTGACTTAGACTAGGAACCAAAAGAACAAAGGGTCAATGAGTAAGATTGAATTGCGCTCGTGCCTCTCTCACATCAGGTTGACCGTCCCACTACATAGTTATTCTATCAATTATGTACCGATGAATAATGACGGCTTGTTTGCAAAAATTTTAAAATGCATCATCACATAGCCGTCGTGTAATTCCTCGAGAATCATGTCATTCGCCTAGATCAAAGATAAAAAACGTATATATATTTTGTAAAAAGATGGGTTGTCAATTTATCTATTGATGCTTAGGTTGGGAAGGGTCATTTGCATTTTGTCCCTATTTTGTGCTGGTCATTAATTTTTGCTTCTCATAATTTTTGCGGGGCATAGGTTTATACATTCGCATCATAGTATTCCGCAACTTATGTCTCGCGCAATTAAAGAATTTATGTCCTGCTAGACATAAGTTCGATTTTGAAGGACAAAAATTAAAGACTAGCCCATTTCAAGGGAAAACAGTGTAACTAAAATGAACTGGAATACATCAAATGGATGCCTGGGTTGGATTATTTACAAATTGGGCCTATTTGAACATAGTTACATTATTTCAAATAATGAAGTTCATCACCAATCACAGCCCACATTACAGTTACGTTCATCTTCTTCCTTTTTAAACTTTGGGCTCCGATTCTTCCCAAACAATACTAATTCAAGGTGGGTCATTTCGCACTTTTTCCCTATTTGTGCTGGCCTTTATTTTTTGGCCTTCAATGCAAACAAATATTCGCAAGGCATAACTTCATATTTTCGCATCATAATATCACACAAGTTATGCATATTTTTTTCTAGAGTGTGCATAAGTTCAATTTTGAAGGACAAAATTAAAAGACCAGCCTATTTAAGGGGAAAACCGTGCAATTAAATGATTCAAGGTTATGATCGAAAAGAATTTCTTCAGATGGCCACTTACTAATGTTCCATCTTGCTATTTAATGTTTAGCTACTATTTTTTTATGTTTTGTGAACAAAGAGTTATTACATTGTCAAATAATGACTTCAAAGACTTTTTGCCCTTCTTCTTTCAAAAGATTCATGCTGAAGTGGAATTTGTTCACTAATGCTACAAGAATAATTTCCAATGTATTTTAGCATATAGGGTAGTCACCCCCCCCCCGACTATAACTGAAAGAGATTTAAAGATAACTTTCATCTACTAATATTAAGATTCACCAATACTGATCTCTAGCTCAGAAGAAGAAAATAAACTATAAAAATCTCAGCAATAATAGGGAATTTACTCATATTTTAAGTGTTTTTAGTAACTTTCTCCTATCAAAATAAACTACATATCCTACTTCTCTTTTATGGGTTTTCAGGTCTAGTCAAGAAAGCGTCACAAATAAACTAACGAGCCACATATAAAATGTCGTTGTATGTAAGAAAATATAGTTAAGTAAATTAAAATGTATTCTCTTTAATTAACAGCTAAAGTTTTAAATGAGATAGTTAGATACTTTTGAAAGAATATACATGTATATATCGTGTATATATCATATATATTTTGTATAGTCCTATTAGAATTCTTATACAAATGTAATTATGGTAGTAGTCTTTTATTAGGAAAAGGTAATAGTCTTGTATTAGGAAAAGGTAGATTTAATTTCCATAATTAAATATTGTGTATCATGTATATATACCTTTTACATTAATGAAAATAATCAAGGGTGATTATTCTTTCATGATATAAGAGCAGTTTAGGGCAAACTTTTCCTTCTCCGAAATTTTGCTTCCGCCGCCCTGCTCTCTTTTCGGCCGCCGGCCGTAACTACACCCCCGTTTGTTAAATTACCGTTTGTTGTCTCCAATTCTAGTACTTTGTTAAATTCGCTTGGGAAACATGTTAAATTACCGTTTGTTGCCTCCAATTCTAGTACTTTGTTGCCATTTGATATTATTCATACTGATTTATGGACATCTCCCGTTTTGAGCTCTTTGGGTCACCGTTATTATGTGTTATTTTTGGATGATTATTCTAATTTTTTGTGGACTTTTTCGTTATCTAAAATGTCTCAAGTTTATTCCACATTTCTATTATTTAGAGCATTCATCCGTACCCAATTTGAACGAAAAATTTAAAACATTCAATATGATAATGGAAGGGAATTTGATAATGGGTCAGTTAGAGAATTTTATAACATTAATGGTATATCTTTCCGGTTTTCTTGTCCACGTACATCCTCACAAAATGGGAAAGTCGAGCAAAAAATACGCACCATTAATAATATTGTTCGAACATTACTAGTCCATGCTTCACTACCACCTTCATTTTAGCATCATGCACTACAAATGGCCACTTACCTTCTTAACATACTCCATAGCAAAGGATTAACATACCAATCTCCACTCAAAATTCTTTATCACAAAGATCCGTCCTATTCTCATCTTAGGGTGTTTATGCTATCCTCTCTTTCCCTCAACTACAATAAATAATTACAAGCCCGCTCTACTGCTTGTGTGTTTTTGGGTTATCCGTCTAATCATCGTGGTTATAAATGTTATGATTTATCCTCTAATAAAATCATCATTAGTCGCCATGTAATTTTTTATGAAACCCAATTTTCGTTGCTAAGTTGCATAATTTCTTGTCTAATTCTTATAATTTTCTGGATGATGGGCTCTCACCGTATGTGGTCCACCATTTGACCCGACCCCCATCTCGGGATCTGGACCAGCAGACACCGCCTGGCCCAGACAGTCCTTATCGTGTTCAATTCCAGCCAGCAGGCCCACTGCCTGCTGGCCCAATTCATGTCTGTCACCCGAGTCTGCCAGCAGGCCCACTACCTGTTGGCCCATCCAGTCATTCCATCTTCTCGGCCAGCAGGCCCACTACATGTTGTCCCACCTCCCAACCCGAGCCTGCGCCTCCCAAACTGAGACAGTTCCAACGTCACCACACCGACCTAGGTCCTACCCATTTCTATTCCGAGTCAAGGGCCCGTTACTCATAGCCAACGGGATATTTTAAAACCAAAGCGATATTTTAATCTCAATTCTAATGTCACTAAATCACCCCTACCACGTAATCCCGTGTCTGCCCTTCATGACCCGAATTGGAAAATGGCCATGGATGATGAATATAATGCTCTTATTGAAAATAAGACGTGGGAGTTGGTGTCCTATCCGCCTGGTGTTAATGTGATTCGTTCTATGTGGATTTTTACGCATAAGGAAAAATCTGGTTGTTTTGAGAGGCATAAGGCCCGTCTTGTAGGTGATTGAAAAACTCAACAGGTTGGCATGGATTGTGGAGAGACAGTAGTCTGGTGGTCAAACCGGAAACTATTCACACTGTTCTCAGTCTGGCTCTCTCCAAAACTTGACCCATTCATCAACTGGACGTGAAAAATGCGTTCTTACATGGTGATCTCAAGAAAATGGTATACATGCATCAGCCCTTGAGTTTCATGGACCCTAATCATCCTAACCATGTTTGTTTGCTGAAGAAGTCCTTGTATGGGCTAAAATAGGCCCCTCGGGCTTGGTACAAAAGGTTTGCAGATTATGTGTCTACTTTTGGTTTTCTCACAGCAGGTTTAATCATTCTTTGTTCATCTATCATCGTGGTACTTCTCTGGCATACATTCTGTTATATGTGGATGATATTATATTGACTGTCTCTTCTGATAAACTGCGCAAGTCTATTATGTCTCTTCTCAGCTTCGAATTTGCTATGAAAGACTTAGGGTATTTAAGTTATTTTTTGGGTATAGTTGTAACTCGTCATGCAGGTGGTCTATTTATATCCCAGAGAAAGTATGCAGCTGAGATTATTGAATGGGCAGGCATGTCATCCTGTAAGTCATCTCCTACTCCGATTGACATCAAACTGAAGCTGAGTGCTAATTCTAGCACACCTTACGAGGATTCCTCCCACTATCACAGTCTTGCAGGGGCTCTTCAGTATCTTACATTCACGAGGCCCGATATTACTTATGCAGTGCAACATGTGTGTTTATTTATACATGATCCGAGGGACGAACATATGCACGCTCTCAAACGCATTGTGCGTTACATTCAGGGCACTCTTGATTATGATTTGCATTTATATCCATCATCTGTATCTACTCTCATGTCTTATACAGATGCTGATTGGGGTGGATGTCCAGATACCATACATTTCACATCTGGTTATTGTATGTTTCTTGGTGATAACTTGGTCTCTTAGTCAGCTAAACGGCAGACTACTTTATCGCACTCCAGTGCGGAGGCCGAGTATCGATGAGTAGACAATGTGGTGTCTGAGTCCTGTTGGCTGCGTAATCTCCTTTTAGAGCTTTACTTTCCTATTCAGAAAGCTACCTTGGTATACTGCGATAATGTTAGTGCGATCTATTTCTCTGGAAATTTGATCCAATATCAACGCACTAAACATATCGAGATGGATATTCACTTTGTTCGCAAAATGGTAGCTCGTGGACAAGTAGGTGTCTTGCATGTCCCTTCACGGTACCAAATTGCTGACATCTTTACTAAGAGTCTTCCTTTAGTTCTGTTTGAAGATTTTAGGGACAGTCTCAGCGTATGACAACAACCCGCTATGATTGCGGGGGTGTGAAATAATATACACGTATATATCGTGTATATTCCATATATATTTTGTATAGTCCTATTAGAATTCTTGTACAAATGTAATTATGGTAGTAGTCTTGTATTAGGAAAAGGTAGTAGTCTTGTATTAAGAAAAAGTAGATTTAATTTCCATAATTAAATATTGTATATCATGTATATATATATCTTTTACATTAATTAAAATAATCAAGGGTAATTATTCTTTCAACTTTAACATGATATCAAATTAGACGTAAGTCCTACGTTTGAGTCTCACATCACCCATTATAAATAAGAATTTCTTTGTGTTTGACCTATGAGAAGACATAGTTAAATAAATAAAAGTTTGTTCTCTAACCACCACAAATATGGTAAAGAAAGGGATTGAAGCATCTAGAGGGGTCAGCTTGCTGGCATGGAGTCAACTTTGCGGCCTTAGGGTCGCAAGTTCGATTCTCCCCTCCGGATATCGTCCTCCGGGGCACATACATGTGGTAAAGCCTGGGCGCTAAAATCCGCGCGGGCATTTGCAGTGTGGGTTCGGTCTCCGCCAAGCCTTGTGGATGGGGCTTGTGGGGGGGTCAACCTTGTAGCATTGATCCGTTGGGCCTTGGCGGACACCGCGACCATGTGTGCACATCCCGCGATTTACCTGGTGGTGGGGTGCTGAAGGACCGGTCCCATCATCTCCAGGACGTCTGGGTAATACCAGTGAAGTAGTCAGGTGCAAGCCTGGAAACCTGGATTATCAAAAAAAAAAAAGGGATTGAAGCTTGAAATAATATATGAGATGCTTGGAAAAACTAAATCGGATTGAATTTGACTAATTGGTAGTGCGTAGATTGGATTACATCAATTATTGTAGGGTTAATGTCTAAATATACTCCTCAACTTTTCAATATAGAATAGATATACCCTTTTTTTTAAAAGTTGCACATATATCCCTGATGTTATACAAATGATGCAAATATACCCCTACCATTACACAAATGGTGCAAATATACCCTTTTCATTGACATATTTTTTTAAAAAAATATTTAACTTATTGTTTAATTAAAAAATACCACAAGGCTTTAAAAAGTAAGCCTGCCTATGTTTTTAGTAGACTTATTTTTTAAAGCCATGTGGTAATTTTTTTCTGGTGGGTCGGGTATGATTCGTTTAAAAAATATCTCTGTGGCTTTAGAAAAATAAGTCTACTTATTTTTTAAAACGAACCAGATCCAACCTACGAGAAAAAAAGTTATCACGTTACTTTTAAAAAAATAAGTCTACTCAAGAAAACTGGATAGACTTTTTTCTAAATGTCACGTGACACTTTTTAAATAAATAGTAAGCTAACTGATTTTTTACAAATATCCCGTCAACAAAAGGATATATTTGCAACATTTGTATAAAGGCAGGGGTATATTTGCACCACTTTTTTAATGAGGGTGTATCCGCTCTATATCATAAAATTGAGGGGTGTATTTGCACATTTTTCCTTTATAATATGTACTATTTATAAAACGAAATGGTGTGCACATACAAGTGCCTTCTCGACCGACTATAGCGCGACTCGATGTCATAAAATAGATACGTATATATACAATGCATGAAAGGAGTTGGGATTGGCTGTTAATTAGGGATGACAATTGGGCGGGGGCTGCGGGTACCCCCTCCCCCGCACCTGTTCCCGCCAGAAAATTTTATACCCATCACCTACCCGCCACGGTAATTAGGAGAGCTACTAGTATTGAAAGCCTCAGACATAGAATGTATAGTGGTAACATTACTAACCAAGTTAGCGAGTTTGATGTTTTTGTTTTGCAGGGTATTGTACCGTACCAAGCAGTTCTCAATGAAGAAGGACGTGAAGACTTGCTGAAATACTGGAGGAAGAATGAGAAGACCTTTCCGACACTTTCAATGATGGCCCGAGATGTGTTGAACATTCAAGCGTCATCAACAGCGTCTGAAAGCGCCTTTTCTGCCGGCCGATTTCAAATAGGAGAGCACAAACACTCATTAGCGGGAGACAACTTGAAGATTGCAGTATTATTCAGAGATTGGATACGAGCGGAGCGGAGAAGGTGCGGCCAACCGGAGATCAACGAAGAAGACGACGAAAACTACAATGAAATCTTATCCGACGGAGGTGGAAGCGACGTGCAGCAATTTGACCAATAAATATCAATTCCAACCGAAGACCACAAGAAATTATAAAGAAACTAGAAAATGTGTTTTTAAAAATGTAATTTTTTAATTGCAATTTTACAATGTTATTTGCAACTTTCAAGTTTCAAGTTTCAACACCACAAATTTGCAATTTTGATAATTGTATTACAAAAAAATTATATTTCTATTAAATAATATAAGAGGCACAAAAATAGCATTGTGATATTTTTATTACACTATCTTGTTCAATTATTTAGGTGTTTATACTTTATGTATATGTTATTTTTTAAAATTAAGTGCAAAAAATAAATAAATGAAAACCCGACCTGATAAATACCGGGCCGCTTTTCCGACAGGACCGGGACGGGACACTGACAGAACCCTCCAGTCCCTCCCCGGTACCGGTCCCGCCCTACCCCCGTCCCATCGGGTCCCGTCCCACCGGGACCCGCCCCACCCCGAACCCGTCCCGTTAGCCAACCATACCTAAAACTATGTAAAACAAATTCCCAGCCCAGTTGGAACCCCCCCCCCCTTCCATGTATATTGCCACTGATTTCAGAACAAGCTTGGCCAAGTTTTTGGTTAGAAACTCCATTATTTTTTAACTCATCTAATTCAAAATTGAGTATTTTCTTACTTTTGAGGGGAAAATTGAACAAATCCTACTCAGGTTTCTTTATGAAATTCATTTTCAATGCAAAATTTCGCATTTAATTATACAAACAAATTAACTAATCTTTCAGCGTTATCTGAAGACATGGATCACGTGTTTATCCTTGTAAAATGAAATGACACGTGTTTAATTTTCGATCAACCAACGGTAATTAAAAAATGAACATGTTTGGGAAGCTCTTCGGCTTTATTCGTCAGTTTAGTTGGAATTTCATTTTTAATCAAAGAAATGTTGGGATATTTATCCTGTTGGTATTGACTCATCTTTTTTAAACTTTCCCTTTTAATTCCTTTTTTTAAGTTGATAACTTACATAATTAAGTTCAATATCTTATGTACTAGAGGGTGAATGCATGAACCAACGAGAAACTTTTTAAAATATTAGCTCTCCATACTGTTACCATATTTTACTAATAGCTTCTTTTTGATTTCTCATAGTAATTTTTAGCACTGGGATAAAAATATTGCGGTTTAGTTGAGGTTTATACTCTTGAACAGGAATATTCCATATGTATTACAATCAAAATTGGCATCTAAGTATGTGGCCTAATAATTAACGAAATGAGCACATAATTATGAGATCTCAGATCCAAATTCGAACGGTGACAAAAAATAATAGGAGATTTCTTCTTATCTGCCCTAACTTTGGTGTACAAAATTACCCGATAACTGTGTTGATTGAACATAGCAGGTACCTGATGAAATAAGTGAGAGACACACTATTTGAATCCAATTGGCCCAAAGATTATGCCTTATATATTATAACCAAAAACATTATCATTATTGTACGAATGATCAAGAGCGCCAATAATACTATAAACAATCAAATTAAACGTGGTTCACATTAGAGCAAAATCATGTCTATAAATTGAAGAGGTTAGCAAGAAGGATAAATCATCAAAACAAATTGAGTCCCTAAAGATGAAGACCATATTACTCTTTCTTTTCCTTGTCAGCGTTGCAACTTGCAATACTGATACTCCAAACAACCAGCTATTGAGAGACGTACTCGATACCGATGGTAATCCCCTCAATACAAGCAGTAGGTATTACATAACTCCGGCCTACTACAGTATGAAGGGTGGAGGCATACAGCTCGCTAATCTAGGCGATCAACAACAAAACGATTGTCCCACATCAGTAGTGCAATCTCAACTTGTTACAGACGACGGTATCGCGGTTTATTTTACACCCAAAAATCCTAAATTTCAAAAGATTTTGGTGTCCTCTCCGGTAAACATCCATTTCTTTCTTGATTATTATTTGTGTGCTAACCTAACCGTGTGGAAGGTTGACAACCTTGGTAAACTCGCACCGCGCCACACCATAAGCACAGGTGCACAGTTGAGAAATCTCCTCGACATGAGCAGTTGGTTCCAAATTAAGCCTCTTAATGGCAAGTATACGCTAGTGTTCTGTCCCGATACTACTTGCCACAACATTGGCATCGTCCGCCAAAGTGGATATGATCGGCTGGTTCTCTCGAAGGACCCAATGCTCTTTGTGTTCAAACTAAAACATGGATATGGAAAGGCCATAGCGTGATCTGTCATGTCATGCCTCTGCTAGATCTCTAATAAAATTATGTCAATGTAATAATGAGGGGCCTTAGTTTCAATGCAAAACTTAATATTAATGTACGTAATGCAGGCCTATGTGCCAATGCATACTTTATCTTAATTTGATGTCGCTGTTCTTTTTTTTTTTTATTTCCCCATAGTAAAATGGTACCTCTAATTTGAAATGATATGAGTAATATTTACTTACACCATAAGCGAACACAATATATAGTAAATGAAAATAATAATTTACTATTTTTAACATAAAACATCTCTTGGTCTTAAATTAATCTCAATAAACCATCCAATTAAGAATCAATTGGCATCCAATAAAGGTGGCAAGTAACATATTATGGATTTTTGATAAATTATTTTTAAATATTATTAAATGAATTTCTTGACACAAGTACAAGGTTTGAGTTAAAGTCACTGGTCCTGCCGAACTAATAATTGCAGTGTATGTGCCGCCGCTCTTGGGTAGCACGGATAGGGGCAGATCTAGGAGAAGGTGGGGGTGTTCACCCGAACCTCCTCGACAAAAAATTACACGATATATGTAAGGTAAATTTTATATTTCTTATGTACATATATAGATTTTGAACCCCTAAATATAAGACTAGAGATTGAGTCAGTAGTTAGTACAAATATAGATTTTGAACCACTACATTTTTATTTTTTGAACCCCTTGATAAAAATCCTGAATTTGCCACCAAACACGAATACAAGTTTTTCATTGTGGTGTCTAATGATCACAATCAATTCTTTCGTGTAGATTGAGTTGAATTGACTCATCAAACATTATTGAGTTTGTTATGAAGGCTAACCGATGTAAGTTAAGATGTACATCCTTTAAGGAATTTTCCCAAAAATGTAGGAAAGTAAGTTCATAGAAATTTGGGATAAGACACTATTAGCCCCTGAACTATATATACTCAAAGTTTCAACGACACACTTTATCTTTACGGTCCTATTACCTCATAAACTTTTTCATGTATTTCTTTTCACCATATGTCTTGTGAGGACCCAAACAGTGTATACACACGCTGAGTCATCATTTTATCACTTTAATTTATTTATTTATTTTTATTTTTGTTTCTTTTTCGTTCTTTTTGCTCTCTTTCATCTAGTAGCAAAAATGAAGGTGATTTTGTGAAATGGGTAGCGGCTATAGAGTTTTTCGGTGTTGAGCGATGGCTTAGCTTTGGTGGTTAGAGGAGGTCTGATGGTGTTTTGGGTGAAACGGGGTGGTTCGATGAGCAAAACAGGAATGCTAGGGACGGAGTAGAGGGCGAAATTCGAAAATGGAGAAAGAATTTCGAATCCATTGTTGTTGAATCTTGAAAAAGCTTGAAGAACAAAAAATGAGTTTGTCGAAATTCTTAGTTGTTGGCCGAATTGATTTTACAGGTTTGGTGAGAATGTTGTTGTGAAGTGGTAGTTGAAATTTGAACTTGATTGATGTGGATTTGATTGAGTTTTTATTAAATTTGAAGACTCAAAAATGAAGAAGATGGAGAATAAAATTAACTAAACCGGCTTCACGTCAAAAAAAACAAATTGACGGATTTCTTGGAGAATAAAATTTGACTGGGTTTTTCGAGTAGAATAGAGGTTTCAAGGAGTTTTTTTTTAAAGTTTAGAAAATGATAAAATTTGACTCTATTCCACAAATAAAGAAAGAAAATTAATTAAAAAGATATCAGCTTAGATTTTAGTGTTAATTAATTATGTTCATTAATTAATTGCAAAGTGTCCAATTAAAAAAAGGACACATGTCTAATTAATAAAAAAAACTAGCTTAGTTTTCGCCTCTCACTTGCCTCCAACAGAGTGAGCACACTCTCTTTTCCACCTTAGCGCCGAAGGATGTATTTATTACACTTTAAAATAGTTTAGAGAGGTAATAGAACTCATGTAAGGGAAAGTGTGTTGTTGGAACTTCGAGTATAGTTCATGGAGTAATAATGGCTTATCCCTACAAATTTCTGAAATGTTTGTATAATTTCGTATGAGTGAGCAAGCTATGCATTTCATGTAATTTTAAGTAAATTATGCTATCAGATGCTTTAACTTCTTATAGTATTCTATAGTTTCCATTAATTTATTGCCCTAAAACTAAATAGGACTATCGTGTGCTTCAAAATGGGGAAGGCTAGTTCAAGAATTAAAAAGATCTCACTTCTGTTTACTCAGAAATCTCTCTCTTATCGAAGACTCTGGCAGCTAAAACTTATCTGTTTAAAATATTTTATGAAGTTTCTATGAGACCAGACGATGAATGCATGAGTTCAAGATTTATACAATCATGTTTAACTTGATTTCGAAAATATTAAATTGCTTTCAAGTTGACGTTAAAGCGATGTTTTCAAGAAGAATACTTAAAAATGTTTATGGGATAATTATGCCAATCTGTCAACGACTTATGAACCTAAAAATACTCGAATGGTGGCAAGGAGGGTATATTAGTCGTCTACAGAGTGTATATCGGCATGAATAGGCTATATACGAATGGTATATGGCCTGCTTGAGATATAAAGAAAGAAAGAGGGTTGTATATCGCCAGTATACCAGGGTATACAATGTTGTTTGCGAGAATTGAAGGGTTGGGCCATTTGTATATCGGCGTATATCATACGATATCTTGGCGGTATCACGTTAGGATTGAGCCTAGGAAAATAGAGGGATGGGCGGCCGAAGTTAGGTCTTAGGTCGGAAAAGATTGTTGGCTCTTGATACCATGTAGAAGTGTATTAATCTCCTTTGAAGAGTATTTTTCATTAATACAAATATATATAGTGTGTATAATGTGAAATCCTAATGTCTGATAGGGATCATATATCTACCATAATTATACAACACTAGATATGGCTAAATATATGGACACGTTATACACGTTAATACATGTGAAACATATTGTTTCTCCAATATCATTATCCGTTCACAGGTGGAATGTTTGGCTACCAGACTACTGTTTGCATATATAATCAATGTCTTGAAAATCATACATATATTGTATTAGAAAATAATGCAAAGGACGAAATGAAAAAAATTAAAATAAAAAGAGATAATACCAAAAGTAAAGAGCTATGGTCCCCATGAAATGTTTTTATTCATGAATTAATTTGTCAGTATCTAGAAGACATAAAAATGTGCTATTATACGTATGCACTTGATATTGAAAGCTCCGAATTGTTTATAAGAAAAAAGCTCCAAACTATTTTGTCCTTCAATTTACTAAGTTGCGCTTGAATCTAACTTTTTTCTACCAAGTATGCATGATTTTACTCTTTAGATCTGTGATATTTAATTCGTCTGAGCAGATGTGATGAAATATTTACCACTACAACCATACATATGCAGCAAAGTAAAATGGTTCACCTAATATGAATGAAAGGATAAGTAATATTTACTTACACAATGAACGAACATAACATATGCAAGTTTTTCATAGGCCTGTCAAATAAGCTGGCTGAGTTGAGTTTGAGTGGGTCATTAACATGCTAAAAAATTATTAGTTTCTTTCCTTTATTTGGTTTGAATGAGATTAGAAGAAAAATATTCTCATAGTTGAATTTTTTGTATGTTCAACTGCAAAATTGATCTATTTTCCTTTTTTTTGGAGCTATCATTAGGTAGAATAGTTTTGAGCTATTTGGACAGTTGGACTGCATTTTTCAGCAAAATAGCTAGGACATTTTTTAGCTAAAAAGGTAACAGCGAGAATATTTTTTAGCAAAAAACATAACGAAGGGTAAAATTGACTTAACCTTTTCAAATAATGCTGAGATATTTTTGGCATATATGTAAAATTCCACGCAAGTAATACTTGCGGTCAATCAATTAAAAAAATAGAGTACTTGTATAAACAAGGTGGATTTCAAAATTCTTTATTCGATACTCCTTTCTACTATACTAAGATTCTATATAAATAGTATGTATACTGCTTTTTTTGTGGTTAATTTTTTGTTCGGTGTCTGGTATTCGCATCGGATCCTGACTAAATCTAGATTCACACTAGAAAATTTTACATTAAAGGTAAAACACTTTCTAACGTAACGACTCTCATATAATGTTTGAACTCAAAACCTCTAATTTTTTATAAGAAATATTATCACTCTATCACAACCCTTATACCATACCTCTATGCCTTTCTACATCTCAAAATCATTCACTTACATGCTCATAATAATTCTTTTACCCCATAAATATAAATTAGCATCACTGTTAGAGTGTAATGATGCATATATCACTATCTACTTCTTACTTTTGTTTCTTGCAAAACCTTTTTAAAGTAGTACGAAAACATTAATTTTTACTTTCCTGTTATACCTAGGCTTCCAAATGAAAATATGTAGTAATTAACTATGATTAAGTAATAGAAATATATGTTCAATATATATCATGTATTTATTAGTTCATGTAACTACCTTATATGAGTAAATTTTTATCCCAATTAATTCAGTTACTTGTTACGCGTTAAAATATTCCTAGTGTTTGGGCTAATAGCCGCTCATTAAATAAGTCAAAAGCAAATAGTTAATAAATTTGAATTAAAGTATTGTTAAGTACAGTGGGGTGTCTATAATTGCACAATTATTCCAAAGACGACAAAGAAAATTAGGAGCAATGGATATTACGGGTTAAAAACGGCATCAAAATTGCATTGTAAAAAATATATAAATTTCTTACTTCATGTGAAAAATAAGTGTGATGTTAAGCAAATGACAGTAGAGTCCTAATTTGTTGGGTGCACAAAAAAGCAGGGAGATTTGCACAAATAAGATAATTTGAAGATACTGTTTCTAATTTGTCCTTTATCTAATTCAAATTTGAGTAACAGAAGTTTAACAAATTTGATTTGAGTTGCACAAAAGGTTTGAGTTAGGAATGTTTAACAAATTTGAGTTGCACAAAAGGCAAATTGTTAGGAATGTTCGAACACCGTTGAAACTGGATATGGCTACTAAAAGCAGAACCAGACCTAGCATGACCAAGGTTTGAGTCGAGATTGACTTACTTAAACAGCAGCCAGATCAGGTCTGGATTGGAATAGAAAATGAAAATTCTCCCCTTAAGGGATATTTTAAGAAACTTGAATATGAGGGCATCCTCAAATATTGCAGACATTGTAGGAAATTGGGGCATATGATGGTTGATTCTCGGGTGCTTGAAAGGAAGAAGGTTGGTGAAGCTACGAAAGCTGTACATAACAATATAAAGACTTCAGATCAAGATGACATCTCTACGGAGGCTAGAAAGGAGGAAAACCTGCAGGATATTGAGAGTCTGCTAACCCAAGTGAGACTTGGGGAAGTTGAGCTATTTTTTGAGCATATCAGTAACTCGGTCTGCCGATTCTATGTTCGTGTGTCAGCGCAAGTAAGCCGAGGAGATAGTATACATGGCTAAAATGACAAACTGCAAAATCATGTCCACTCCGGTTGATTCTAAATCAAAGCTTAGTGCTGATGATGGTAACCCAGTGTCCGTTCCCACTCTTTACAGAAGTCTTGCAGGTGCACTCCAGTATCTTACCTTCACCAGGCCTGACATCACTTATGTTGTTCAGCAGGTATGCTTGTTTGTGCATGCCCCCAGGGAGCCTCATTACACTGCCCTGAAACGCATCATTCGATATGTTAAGGGTACCCTTGATTATGGATTACATCTGTACCCCTCAACACCGATCAGATTGTTAGCCTACACGGATCTTTGATTAGAATTTGTCCGGACACACTGACGCTCCACCTTAGGCTACTGCGTGTTTTTAGGGGATAATCTCATTTCATGGTCTGCCAATAGGCAAGCCACATTATCCCGTTCGAGTGCAGAACTCATAGACACAAAACCACAGATTGTAGACACCTACGGAAAGAGGTAGCAGGAATGTTAAGCAGGGGCCACCTACGAGAATATTTGAGCGAAAGAGCTCATAACAACTATAAGCGGGGACCTCCTGCTGAAGGTAAACCTAATCTGGATGCTCCACCACATGTGGTAAACATGATCTTCGGAGGATCTATGATCGCCAGTACATTTTTTACTGCGGCTAAGTAAACAAAAATTTCGGTTACCCAGGAGAAGAGCTTCAGAAAAATACCAGACGAACCTACTATTCCTTTCACTAATGAAGACGCTAATGGTGTTATTTTTCCCCATAATGACGCTCTGGTCATTCACGGTACCTATTGATTGCTTCCAAGTAAAGAGAATTTTAGTCGACTCCAGGAAGATGCGCTAACATCATCCGACTAAATATTGTAGAAGAAATGAAGTTGGCAAACAAAATTGTTCGCAACGAGAACACTCTTGGGTTTCAATATGTCTAGTGAAACCACTAAAGGGAGATTGACCTCTGGAGGTGGATTTTATGGGAGTTGTGAAGGTAACCAAGTTGTATGTCATCGATGGTGATATAAGATACAATGCTATATTTAGGAGGCCATGGATACACGATATGAAGGCGGTCCCATCAATGTTGCATTTGCTTATGAAATTCTCGACATCGGAAGGAATCCAACAAATTAAGGAGGAACAACCCGCTTCTAGGGATATGTACGCCATAGAGGAACCGAAGCAACTATGGACCAAAAAGCAATTACAGGAAGTAGAACCCGCATCAGAAGTTGTCTATTAGGTTCCGCCAGCAGAAGCAGAAACAACATATCTGAAAAAGGAGTTTTCAAATCGGTACCAGGTGCCTAGATATTTTTAGGTACTTGACGAGTCAGACGCCACTAAATTTACAGTGGAAGAGCTTGAGCAGATAGCTTTGCGTGAAGAAACTCCTGACGGGAAGGTATACCTAGGCATGAGGCTAACCGCGGAGTTCAAGAGTTTAATTCTTAATTATATTACAGCTAACAATGATTATTTTGCTTGGTTGCATAAATATATGACAGACATCCCTCTAAAAGTCGTAACTCATAGGTTGGGCCTGGATCTCAATTTTTCTTCTGTGCGGCAGAAGAAGTGGCCCATCGCCAAAATCCGTAGTAGGTTTGTAAAAGAAGTAACTAGACTGCTTAATATATGATCAATATGGGAGGTAAATATTTGGATTGGTTAGCAAATGTAGTCGTACTACCTAAAAAGGAGAACAATTTTAGAATGTGCATTGATTATAAAGATTTAAATAAGGCATGCCTAAAGACTCATTCCCGCTGTCGAACATAGATCAGATGATCGATGCTATGACCGAATACAAGAAAATGAGTTTCCTCAATGCGTAATCTGGGTATAACAAAAAAGTTTGTACTAAAGTCACCGGGTTCTGCCGAACTCATAATTGCATTGTGCCTCCGCCCTTGGGTAGCACGGAAAAGGGCGGATCTAGGAGAGGGTGAGGATGTTCACTTGAACCGTCTAGGCAAAAAAAAATACACTATATATGTAAGGTAGTTTTTTTTTATTTTTTATGTACATATATAGATTTTGAATCCCTAAATACAAGACTAGAGATTGGTTCAATGGTTAAGGGGGTTCAAAATATAAATTTTCTACAAATATAGATTTGAACCACTACATTTTTAGTTTTTCATACCCGTTTGGTGAAAATTCTAAATCTGCCACTGAGCACGGATACAATTTTTTTATAGCGGTGTCAAATGATGACAATCAATTCTTTCGTGTAGATTGAGTTAAATTAGACTCATCAAACATCATTGAGTTTGTTAGGAAGACCATTTTTAGCATATCAAGAGGAAACCATTTTTTTTTCATGTTTTATTCTTAGCATTAGTTTTATATTTATTCTGCAAATCACTTTCCAAGACCTTAGACTAAATATCAATTAATATGTGTATTGTGGTAAAATACTCATATCAATTTTTATTTCTTAAAGAATGTACAAAGTTCAAAATGAACAAGTAAAAGTGAATTGAGAGAGTATTTTTTAACGTTATCAATCTGAAGACATAAATCACGTGTTTATCAGTGTCAATAGAAATTAACACGTTTAATTTTTCGAACAACCATCGCTAATTAAAAAATGAACATGACGGGGATGCTCTTCGACTTTATTCGTTAGTTTAGTTGGAATTTCATTTTAATCAAAGAAAAGTTGGGATATCCTGCTGGTAGTGCCTCGACTTTCTTATAATTTTCTCTTTTATTTTGTCGATAACTTAGACATAATTTAATCTGATATCTTATGTACTTGACGGTGAATGCATGGTAGGTTCGACGAACAAATACCAGAAACTGTTTTTAAAATATTAGCTCTCCCTACTGTTACCATATTTTTATGAATAGTTTCTTTTTAGTTTCCCATATTTTTAGCAATGTGCTAAATATATTGCTGTTTAGTTGAAGAAAAACTTTATACTCTATAACTGGAATATTCGATATGTATTATAACCAAAATCGACATTTAAGGATGTAGCCTCGTAATTAGTGAAATGACCAAAGAATTATGAGGTCTCAAGTTCAAATCACAGTGGAGACAAAAAATATTGTGTGATTTCTTCTCATCTGCAATAACCTTGATGGGGGAGATAGCAAGTACCTGATGAAATAATAGGTCGAGATGCGCACATTTGAATCCCATTGGCTGGAAAATTATACCTTATATATTATAAAAAAAAACACATCATTATTGTACGAAATAATGGAATAACAAACAAATTAAACGTGGTTCACACATTATTAGAGCAAACAATGTTGTCTATAAATTGAAGAGGTTAGGAAGAAGGATATATATCATCAAACAAATTAAGCAATCTCTAAAGATGAAGACCATATTACTCTTTGTTTCCCTTGCAATATTCCTTCCCTTGTCAGCCTTTGCAACTTGCACCACTGATAATACTCCGAATTCGAATCAGGTTTTGAGAGATGTACTCGATACCTATGGTAATCCCCTCAACACAAGCAGTAGGTACCTCATATTGCCGGCCTACACCGTTATGAACCAGGGAGGCGCACGCCTCGCTAATCTCGGCGATAAAAAAGATGACACTACTTGTTCCACTTCGGTAGTGCTATCTCACCATCCTACAGAGGGTATCGCGGTTTATTTTACACCCAAAAATCCTAAATTTCAAAAGATTCTGGTGTCCTCTCCGGTAAACATCCATTTCTTTCTTGATTATTATTTGTGTGCTAACCTAACCGTGTGGAAGGTTGACAACCTTGGTAAACTCGCACCGCGCCACACCATAAGCACAGGTGCACAGTTGAGAAATCTCCTCGACATGAGCAGTTGGTTCCAAATTAAGCCTCTTAATGGCAAGTATAAGCTAGTGTTCTGTCCCGATACTACTTGCCACAACATTGGCATCGTCCGCCAAAGTGGATATGATCGGCTGGTTCTCTCGGAAAACCCATTTCTCTTTGATTTCCAACTGGATGATAGAATTGGAAAGGCCATAGCGTGATCTGTTATGTATGCCTCTGCTAGATCTCTAATAAAATTATGTCAATGTAATAATGAGGGCCTTAGTTCCAATGCAAAACTTAATATTAATGTACGTAATGCAGGCCTATGTGCCAATGCATACTTTATCTTAATTTGATGTCGCTGTTCTTCTTTTTATTATTTCCCCATAGTAAAATGGTACCTCTAAATTGAAATGATATGAGTAATATTTACTTACACCATAAGCGAACACAACATATAGTAAATGAAAATAATAATTTACTATTTTGAACATAAAACATCTCTTGGTCTTAAATTAATCTCAATAAACCATCCAATTAAGAATCAATTGGCATCCAATAAGGGTGGCAAGTAACATATTATGGATTTTTGATAAATTATTTTTAAATATTATTAAATGAATTTCTTGACACAAGTACAAGATTTGAGTTAAAGTCACTGGTCATGCCGAACTAATAATTGCAGTGTATGTGCCGCCGCTCTTGGGTAGCACGGATAGGGGCAGATCTAGGAGAAGGTGGGGATGTTCACCCAACCTCCTCGACAAAAATTACACGATATATGTAAGGTAAATTTTATATTTCTTATGTACATATATAGATTTTGAACCTAAATATAAGACTAGAGATTGAGCCAGTAGTTAAGAGGCGTTCAAAGATTTTGTACAAATATAGATTTTGAACCACTACATTTTTATTTTTCGAACCCCTTGATAAAAATCCTGAATTTGCCACCAAACACGAATACAAGTTTTTCATTGTGGTGTCTAATGATCACAATCAATTCTTTCGTGTAGATTGAGTTGAATTGACTCATCAAACATTATTGAGTTTGTTATGAAGGCTAACCGATGTAAGTTAAGATGTACATCCTTTAAGGAATTTTCCCAAAAATGTAGGAAAGTAAGTTCATAGAAATTTGGGATAAGACACTATTAGCCCCTGAACTATATATACTCAAAGTTTCAACGACACACTTTATCTTTACGGTCCTATTACCTCATAAACTTTTTTTTCATGTATTTCTTTTCACCATATGTGCTGACGAGGACCCAAACAGTGTATACACACGCCTGAGTCATCATTTTATCACTTTAATTTATTTATTTATTTTTATTTTTGTTTCTTTTTCGTTCTTTTTGCTCTCTTTCATCTAGTAGCAAAAATGAAGGTGATTTTGTGAAATGGGTAGCGGCTATAGAGTTTTTCGGTGTTGAGCGATGGCTTAGCTTTGGTGGTTAGAGGAGGTCTGATGGTGTTTTGGGTGAAACGGGGTGGTTCGATGAGCAAAACAGGAATGCTAGGGACGGAGTAGAGGGCGAAATTCGAAAATGGAGAAAGAATTTCGAATCCATTGTTGTTGAATCTTGAAAAAGCTTGAAGAACAAAAAATGAGTTTGTCGAAATTCTTAGTTGTTGGCCGAATTGATTTTACAGGTTTGGTGAGAATGTTGTTGTGAAGTGGTAGTTGAAATTTGAACTTGATTGATGTGGATTTGATTGAGTTTTTATTAAATTTGAAGACTCAAAAATGAAGAAGATGGAGAATAAAATTAACTAAACCGGCTTCACGTCAAAAAAAACAAATTGACGGATTTCTTGGAGAATAAAATTTGACTGGGTTTTTCGAGTAGAATAGAGGTTTCAAGGAGTTTTTTTTTAAAGTTTAGAAAATGATAAAATTTGACTCTATTCCACAAATAAAGAAAGAAAATTAATTAAAAAGATATCAGCTTAGATTTTAGTGTTAATTAATTATGTTCATTAATTAATTGCAAAGTGTCCAATTAAAAAAAGGACACATGTCTAATTAATAAAAAAAACTAGCTTAGTTTTCGCCTCTCACTTGCCTCCAACAGAGTGAGCACACTCTCTTTTCCACCTTAGCGCCGAAGGATGTATTTATTACACTTTAAAATAGTTTAGAGAGGTAATAGAACTCATGTAAGGGAAAGTGTGTTGTTGGAACTTCGAGTATAGTTCATGGAGTAATAATGGCTTATCCCTACAAATTTCTGAAATGTTTGTATAATTTCGTATGAGTGAGCAAGCTATGCATTTCATGTAATTTTAAGTAAATTATGCTATCAGATGCTTTAACTTCTTATAGTATTCTATAGTTTCCATTAATTTATTGCCCTAAAACTAAATAGGACTATCGTGTGCTTCAAAATGGGGAAGGCTAGTTCAAGAATTAAAAAAGATCTCACTTCTGTTTACTCAGAAATCTCTCTCTTATCGAAGACTCTGGCAGTTAAAACTTATATGTTTAAAATATTTTATGAAGTTTCTATGAGACTGCATTTATGAATGCATGAGTTCAAGATTTATACAATCATGTTTAACTTGATTTCGAAAATATTAAATTGCTTTCAAGTTGACGTTTTCAAGAAGAATACTTAAAAATGTTTATGGGATAATTATGCCAATCTGTCAACGACTTATGAACCTAAAAATACTCGAATGGTGGCAAGGAGGGTATATTAGTCGTATACAGAGTGTATATCGGCATGAATAGGCTATATACGAATGGTATATGGCCTGCTTGAGATATAAAGAAAGAAAGAGGGTTGTATATCAGCAGTATACCAGGGGTATACAATGTTGTTTGCAGAATTGAAGGGTTGGGCCGCTGTATATCAGCGTATATCATACGTATACTGGCGGTATACGTTCGGTTCAGAGCCGGAAAATAGAGGGATGGGCGGCCGAAGTTAGGTCTTAGGTCGGAAAAGATTGTTGGCTCTTGATACCATGTAGAAGTGTATTAATCTCCTTTGAAGAGTATTTTTCATTAATACAAATATATATAGTGTGTATAATGTGAAATCCTAATACAATAGGGATCATATATCTACCATAATTATACAACACTAGATATGGCTAAATATATGGACACGTTATACACGTTAATACATGTGAAACATATTGTTTCTCCAATATCATTATCCGTTCACAGGTGGAATGTTTGGCTACCAGACTACTGTTTGCATATATAATCAATGTCTTGAAAATCATACATATATTGTATTAGAAAATAATGCAAAAGGACGAAATGAAAAAAAAATTAAAATAAAAAAGAGATAATACCAAAAGTAAAGAGCTATGGTCCCCCATGAAATGTTTTTATTCATGAATTAATTTGTCAGTATCTAGAACACATAAAAAAATGTGCTATTATACGTATGCACTTGATATTGAAAGCTCCGAATTGTTTATAAGAAAAAAGCTCCAAACTATTTTGTCCTTCAATTTACTAAGTTGCGCTTGAATCTAACTTTTTTCTACCAAGTATGCATGATTTTACTCTTTAGATCTGTGATATTTAATTCGTCTGAGCAGATGTGATGAAATATTTACCACTACAACCATACATATGCAGCAAAGTAAAATGGTTCACCTAATATGAATGAAAGGATAAGTAATATTTACTTACACAATGAACGAACATAACATATGCAAGTTTTTCATAGGCCTGTCAAATAAGCTGGCTGAGTTGAGTTTGAGTGGGTCATTAACATGCTAAAAAATTATTAGTTTCTTTCCTTTATTTGGTTTGAATGAGATTAGAAGAAAAATATTCTCATAGTTGAATTTTTTGTATGTTCAACTGCAAAATTGATCTATTTTCCTTTGTTTTGGAGCTATCATTAGGTAGAATATTTTTGAGCTATTTGGATAGTTGGAGTGCATTTTTGAGCAAAATAACTAGGACATTTTTTAGCTAAAAAGGTAACAGCGAGAATATTTTTTAGCAAAAAACATAACGAAGGGTAAAATTGACTTAACCTTTTCAAATAATGCTGAGATATTTTTGGCATATATGTAAAATTCCACGCAAGTAATACTTGCGGTCAATCAATTAAAAAAATAGAGTACTTGTATAAACAAGGTGGATTTCAAAATTCTTTATTCGATACTCCTTTCTACTATACTAAGATTCTATATAAATAGTATGTATCTTGCTTTTTTGTGGTTAATTTTTGTTAGATTATGCAGTATTCGCATCGGATCACGACTAAATCTAGATTCACACTAGAAAATTTTACATTAAAGGTAAAACACTTTCTAGCATGAACGACTCTCATATAATGTTTGAACTCAAAACCTCTAATTTTTATAAGAAATATTATCACTCTATCACAACCCTTATACCATACCTCTATGCCTTTCTACATCTCAAAATCATTCACTTACATGCTCATAATAATTCTTTTACCCCATAAATATAAATTAGCATCACTGTTAGAGTGTAATGATGCATATATCACTATCTACTTCTTACTTTTGTTTCTTGCAAAACCTTTTTAAAGTAGTACGAAAACATTAATTTTTACTTTCCTGTTATACCTAGGCTTCCAAATGAAAATATGTAGTAATTAACTATGATTAAGTAATAGAAATATATGTTCGAATATATATCATGTATTTATTAGTTCATGTAACTACCTTATATGAGTAAATTTTTATCCCAATTAATTCAGTTACTTGTTACGCGTTAAAATATTCCTAGTGTTTGGGCTAATAGCCGCTCATTAAATAAGTCAAAAAGCAAATAGTTAATAAATTTGAATTAAAGTATTGTTAAGTACAGTGGGGTGTCTATAATTGCACAATTATTCAAAGACGACAAAGAAAATTAGGAGCAATGGATATTACGGGTTAAAAAACGGCATCAAAATTGCATTGTAAAAAATATATAAATTTCTTACTTCATGTGAAAAATAAGTGTGATGTTAAGCAAATGACAGTAGAGTCCTAATTTGTTGGGTGCACAAAAAAGCAGGGAGATTTGCACAAATAAGATAATTTGAAGATACTGTTTCTAATTTGTCCTTTATCTAATTCAAATTTGAGTAACAGAAGTTTAACAAATTTGATTTGAGTTGCACAAAAGGTTTGAGTTAGGAATGTTTAACAAATTTGAGTTGCACAAAAGGCAAATTGTTAGGAATGTTCGAACACCGTTGAAACTGGATATGGCTACTAAAAGCAGAACCAGACCTAGCATGACCAAGGTTTGAGTCGAGATTGACTTACTTAAACAGCAGCCAGATCAGGTCTGGATTGGAATAGAAAATGAAAATTCTCCCCTTAAGGGATATTTTAAGAAACTTGAATATGAGGGCATCCTCAAATATTGCAGACATTGTAGGAAATTGGGGCATATGATGGTTGATTCTCGGGTGCTTGAAAGGAAGAAGGTTGGTGAAGCTACGAAAGCTGTACATAACAATATAAAGACTTCAGATCAAGATGACATCTCTACGGAGGCTAGAAAGGAGGAAAACCTGCAGGATATTGAGAGTCTGCTAACCCAAGTGAGACTTGGGGAAGTTGAGCTATTTTTTGAGCATATCAGTAACTCGGTCTGCCGATTCTATGTTCGTGTGTCAGCGCAAGTAAGCCGAGGAGATAGTATACATGGCTAAAATGACAAACTGCAAAATCATGTCCACTCCGGTTGATTCTAAATCAAAGCTTAGTGCTGATGATGGTAACCCAGTGTCCGTTCCCACTCTTTACAGAAGTCTTGCAGGTGCACTCCAGTATCTTACCTTCACCAGGCCTGACATCACTTATGTTGTTCAGCAGGTATGCTTGTTTGTGCATGCCCCCAGGGAGCCTCATTACACTGCCCTGAAACGCATCATTCGATATGTTAAGGGTACCCTTGATTATGGATTACATCTGTACCCCTCAACACCGATCAGATTGTTAGCCTACACGGATGCTGATTGGGCGGGCTGTCCGGACACACGACGCTCCACCTTAGGCTACTGCGTGTTTTTAGGGGATAATCTCATTTCATGGTCTGCCAATAGGCAAGCCACATTATCCCGTTCGAGTGCAGAACTCATAGACACAAAACCACAGATTGTAGACACCTACGGAAAGAGGTAGCAGGAATGTTAAGCAGGGGCCACCTACGAGAATATTTGAGCGAAAGAGCTCATAACAACTATAAGCGGGGACCTCCTGCTGAAGGTAAACCTAATCTGGATGCTCCACCACATGTGGTAAACATGATCTTCGGAGGATCTATGATCGCCAGTACATTTTTTACTGCGGCTAAGTAAACAAAAATTTCGGTTACCCAGGAGAAGAGATTCCGAAAAATACCAGACGAACATACTATTACTTTCACTAATGAAGACGCTACCGGTGTTATTTTTCCCCATAATGACGCTCTGGTCATTACGGTACCTATTGATTGCTTCCAAGTAAAGAGAATTTTAGTCGACCCAGGAAGATCTGCTAACATCATCCGACTAAATATTGTAGAAGAAATGAAGTTGGCAAACAAAATTGTTCTGGCAACCAGAACACTCTTGGGTTTCAATATGTCTAGTGAAACCACTAAAGGGGAGATTGACCTACCGGTGGATTTTATGGGAGTTGTGAAAGTAACCAAGTTGTATGTCATCGATGGTGATATAAGATACAATGCTATATTTAGGAGGCCATGGATACACGATATGAAGGCGGTCCCATCAATGTTGCATTTGCTTATGAAATTCTCGACATCGGAAGGAATCCAACAAATTAAGGAGGAACAACCCGCTTCTAGGGATATGTACGCCATAGAGGAACCAGAAGCAACTATGGACCCGAAAAAGCAATTACAGGAAGTAGAACCCGCATCAGAAGTTGTCTATTAGGTTCCGCCAGCAGAAGCAGAAACAACATATCTGAAAAAGGAGTTTTCAAATCGGTACCAGGTGCCTAGATATTTTTAGGTACTTGACGAGTCAGACGCCACTAAATTTACAGTGGAAGAGCTTGAGCAGATAGCTTTGCGTGAAGAAACTCCTGACGGGAAGGTATACCTAGGCATGAGGCTAACCGCGGAGTTCAAGAGTTTAATTCTTAATTATATTACAGCTAACAATGATTATTTTGCTTGGTTGCATAAATATATGACAGACATCCCTCTAAAAGTCGTAACTCATAGGTTGGGCCTGGATCTCAATTTTTCTTCTGTGCGGCAGAAGAAGTGGCCCATCGCCAAAATCCGTAGTAGGTTTGTAAAAGAAGTAACTAGACTGCTTAATATATGATCAATATGGGAGGTAAATATTTGGATTGGTTAGCAAATGTAGTCGTACTACCTAAAAAGGAGAACAATTTTAGAATGTGCATTGATTATAAAGATTTAAATAAGGCATGCCTAAAGACTCATTCCCGCTGTCGAACATAGATCAGATGATCGATGCTATGACCGAATACAAGAAAATGAGTTTCCTCAATGCGTAATCTGGGTATAACAAAAAAGTTTGTACTAAAGTCACCGGGTTCTGCCGAACTCATAATTGCATTGTCCCTCCGCCCTTGGGTAGCACGAAAAGGGCGGATCTAGGAGGGGGTGAGGATGTTCACTTGAACCGTCTAGGCAAAAAAAATACACTATATATGTAAGGTAGTTTTTTTTATTTTTTATGTACATAAATAGATTTTGAATCCCTAAATACAAGACTAGAGATTGGTTCAATGGTTAAGGGGGTTCAAAATATAAATTTTCTACAAATATAGATTTGAACCACTACATTTTTAGTTTTTCATACCCGTTTGGTAAAAATTCTGAATCTGCCACTGAGCACGGATACAATTTTTTTATAGCGGTGTCAAATGATGACAATCAATTCTTTCGTGTAGATTGAGTTAAATTAGACTCATCAAACATTATTGAGTTTGTTAGGAAGACCATTTTTAGCATATCAAGAGGAAACCATTTTTTTTCATGTTTTATTCTTAGCATTAATTTTATATTTATTCTGCAAATCACTTTCCAAGACCTTAGACTAAATATCAATTAATATGTGTATTGTGGTAAAATACTCATATCAATTTTTATTTCTTAAAGAATGTGCAAAGTTCAAAATGAACAAGTAAAAGTGAATTGAGAGAGTATTTTTTAACGTTATCAATTTGAAGACATAAATCACGTGTTTATCCGTGTCAATAGAAATTAACACGTTTAATTTTTCGAACAACCATCGCTAATTAAAAAATGAACATGACGGGGATGCTCTTGGACTTTATTCGTTAGTTTAGTTGGAATTTCATTTTAATCAAAGAAAAGTTGGGATATCCTGCTGGTAGTGCCTCGACTTTCTTATAATTTTCTCTTTTATTTTGTCGATAACTTAGACATAATTTAATCTGATATCTTATGTACTTGACGGTGAATGCATGGTAGGTTCGACGAACAAATACCAGAAACTGTTTTTAAAATATTAGCTCTCCCTACTGTTACCATATTTTTATGAATAGTTTCTTTTTAGTTTCCCATATTTTTTAGCAATGTGCTAAATATATTGCGGTTTAGTTGAAGAAAAACTTTATACTCTTGAACTGGAATATTCGATATGTATTATAACCAAAATCGACATTTAAGGATGTAGCCTCGTAATTAGTGAAATGACCAAAGAATTATGAGGTCTCAAGTTCAAATCACAGTGGAGACAAAAAATATTGTGTGATTTCTTCTCATCTGCAATAACCTTGATGGGGGAGATAGCAAGTACCTGATGAAATAATAGGTCGAGATGCGCACATTTGAATCCCATTGGCTGGAAAATTATACCTTATATATTATAAAAACACATCATTATTGTACGAAATAATGGAATAACAAACAAATTAAACGTGGTTCACACATTATTAGAGCAAACAATGTTGTCTATAAATTGAAGAGGTTAGGAAGAAGGATATATATCATCAAACAAATTAAGCAATCTCTAAAGATGAAGACCATATTACTCTTTGTTTCCCTTGCAATATTCCTTCCCTTGTCAGCCTTTGCAACTTGCACCACTGATAATACTCCGAATTCGAATCAGGTTTTGAGAGATGTACTCGATACCTATGGTAATCCCCTCAACACAAGCAGTAGGTACCTCATATTGCCGGCCTACACCGTTATGAACCAGGGAGGCGCACGCCTCGCTAATCTCGGCGATAAAAAAGATGACACTACTTGTTCCACTTCGGTAGTGCTATCTCACCATCCTACAGAGGGTATCGCGGTTTATTTTACACCCAAAAATCCTAAATTTCAAAAGATTCTGGTGTCCTCTCCGGTAAACATCCATTTCTTTCTTGATTATTATTTGTGTGCTAACCTAACCGTGTGGAAGGTTGACAACCTTGGTAAACTCGCACCGCGCCACACCATAAGCACAGGTGCACAGTTGAGAAATCTCCTCGACATGAGCAGTTGGTTCCAAATTAAGCCTCTTAATGGCAAGTATAAGCTAGTGTTCTGTCCCGATACTACTTGCCACAACATTGGCATCGTCCGCCAAAGTGGATATGATCGGCTGGTTCTCTCGGAAAACCCATTTCTCTTTGATTTCCAACTGGATGATAGAATTGGAAAGGCCATAGCGTGATCTGTTATGTATGCCTCTGCTAGATCTCTAATAAAATTATGTCAATGTAATAATGAGGGGCCTTAGTTCCAATGCAAAACTTAATATTAATGTACGTAATGCAGGCCTATGTGCCAATGCATACTTTATCTTAATTTGATGTCGCTGTTCTTCTTTTTATTATTTCCCCATAGTAAAATGGTACCTCTAAATTGAAATGATATGAGTAATATTTACTTACACCATAAGCGAACACAACATATAGTAAATGAAAATAATAATTTACTATTTTGAACATAAAACATCTCTTGGTCTTAAATTAATCTCAATAAACCATCCAATTAAGAATCAATTGGCATCCAATAAGGGTGGCAAGTAACATATTATGGATTTTTGATAAATTATTTTTAAATATTATTAAATGAATTTCTTGACACAAGTACAAGATTTGAGTTAAAGTCACTGGTCATGCCGAACTAATAATTGCAGTGTATGTGCCGCCGCTCTTGGGTAGCACGGATAGGGGCAGATCTAGGAGAAGGTGGGGATGTTCACCCGAACCTCCTCGACAAAAAATTACACGATATATGTAAGGTAAATTTTATATTTCTTATGTACATATATAGATTTTGAACCCTAAATATAAGACTAGAGATTGAGCCAAAGAGTTAAGGGCGTTCAAAGATTTTGTACAAATATAGATTTTGAACCACTACATTTTTATTTTTCAACCCTTGATAAAAATCCTGAATTTGCCACCAAACACGAATACAAGTTTTTCATTGTGGTGTCTAATGATCACAATCAATTCTTTCTGTGTAGATTGAGTTGAATTGACTCATCAAACATTATTGAGTTTGTTATGAAGGCTAACCGATGTAAGTTAAGATGTACATCCTTTAAGGAATTTTCCCAAAAATGTAGGAAAGTAAGTTCATAGAAATTTGGGATAAGACACTATTAGCCCCTGAACTATATATACTCAAAGTTTCAACGACACACTTTATCTTTACGGTCCTATTACCTCATAAACTTTTTTTTCATGTATTTCTTTTCACCATATGTGCTGACGAGGACCCAAACAGTGTATACACACGCCTGAGTCATCATTTTATCACTTTAATTTATTTATTTATTTTTATTTTTGTTTCTTTTTCGTTCTTTTTGCTCTCTTTCATCTAGTAGCAAAAATGAAGGTGATTTTGTGAAATGGGTAGCGGCTATAGAGTTTTTCGGTGTTGAGCGATGGCTTAGCTTTGGTGGTTAGAGGAGGTCTGATGGTGTTTTGGGTGAAACGGGGTGGTTCGATGAGCAAAACAGGAATGCTAGGGACGGAGTAGAGGGCTAAATTGAATGGAGAAAGAATTTCGAATCCATTGTTGTTGAATCTTGAAAAAGCTTGAAGAACAAAAAATGAGTTTGTCGAAATTCTTAGTTGTTGGCCGAATTGATTTTACAGGTTTGGTGAGAATGTTGTTGTGAAGTGGTAGTTGAAATTTGAACTTGATTGATGTGGATTTGATTGAGTTTTTATTAAATTTGAAGACTCAAAAATGAAGAAGATGGAGAATAAAATTAACTAAACCGGCTTCACGTCAAAAAAAACAAATTGACGGATTTCTTGGAGAATAAAATTTGACTGGGTTTTTCGAGTAGAATAGAGGTTTCAAGGAGTTTTTTTTTAAAGTTTAGAAAATGATAAAATTTGACTCTATTCCACAAATAAAGAAAGAAAATTAATTAAAAAGATATCAGCTTAGATTTTAGTGTTAATTAATTATGTTCATTAATTAATTGCAAAGTGTCCAATTAAAAAAAGGACACATGTCTAATTAATAAAAAAAACTAGCTTAGTTTTCGCCTCTCACTTGCCTCCAACAGAGTGAGCACACTCTCTTTTCCACCTTAGCGCCGAAGGATGTATTTATTACACTTTAAAATAGTTTAGAGAGGTAATAGAACTCATGTAAGGGAAAGTGTGTTGTTGGAACTTCGAGTATAGTTCATGGAGTAATAATGGCTTATCCCTACAAATTTCTGAAATGTTTGTATAATTTCGTATGAGTGAGCAAGCTATGCATTTCATGTAATTTTAAGTAAATTATGCTATCAGATGCTTTAACTTCTTATAGTATTCTATAGTTTCCATTAATTTATTGCCCTAAAACTAAATAGGACTATCGTGTGCTTCAAAATGGGGAAGGCTAGTTCAAGAATTAAAAAGATCTCACTTCTGTTTACTCAGAAATCTCTCTCTTATCGAAGACTCTGGCAGCTAAAACTTATCTGTTTAAAATATTTTATGAAGTTTCTATGAGACCAGACGATGAATGCATGAGTTCAAGATTTATACAATCATGTTTAACTTGATTTCGAAAATATTAAATTGCTTTCAAGTTGACGTTTTCAAGAAGAATACTTAAAAATGTTTATGGGATAATTATGCCAATCTGTCAACGACTTATGAACCTAAAAATACTCGAATGGTGGCAAGGAGGGTATATTAGTCGTATACAGAGTGTATATCGGCATGAATAGGCTATATACGAATGGTATATGGCCTGCTTGAGATATAAAGAAAGAAAGAGGGTTGTATATCAGCAGTATACCAGGGGTATACAATGTTGTTTGCAGAATTGAAGGGTTGGGCCGCTGTATATCAGCGTATATCATACGTATACTGGCGGTATACGTTCGGTTCAGAGCCGGAAAATAGAGGGATGGGCGGCCGAAGTTAGGTCTTAGGTCGGAAAAGATTGTTGGCTCTTGATACCATGTAGAAGTGTATTAATCTCCTTTGAAGAGTATTTTTCATTAATACAAATATATATAGTGTGTATAATGTGAAATCCTAATACAATAGGGATCATATATCTACCATAATTATACAACACTAGATATGGCTAAATATATGGACACGTTATACACGTTAATACATGTGAAACATATTGTTTCTCCAATATCATTATCCGTTCACAGGTGGAATGTTTGGCTACCAGACTACTGTTTGCAGATATAATTAATGTCTTGAAAATGATACATATACTGTATTAGAAAATAATGCAAAAGGACGAAATGAAAAAATATAAAATAAAAATAATACAAAAAGTAAAGAGCTATGGTCCCCATGAAATGTTTTTATTCATGAATTAATTTGTCAGTATCTAGAAGACATAAAAATGTGCTATTATACGTATGCACTTGATATTGAAAGCTCTGAATTGTTTATAAGAAAAAAGCTCCAAACTATTTTGTCCTTCAATTTACTAAGTTGCGCTTGAATCTAACTTTTTCTACCAAGTATGCATGATTTTACTCTTTAGATCTGTGATATTTAATTCGTCTGAGCAGATGTGATGAAATATTTACCACTACAACCATACATATGCAGCAAAGTAAAATGGTTCACCTAATATGAATGAAAGGATAAGTAATATTTACTTACACAATGAACGAACATAACATATGCAAGTTTTTCATAGGCCTGTCAAATAAGCTGGCTGAGTTGAGTTTGAGTGGGTCATTAACATGCTAAAAAATTATTAGTTTCTTTCCTTTATTTGGTTTGAATGAGATTAGAAGAAAAATATTCTCATAGTTGAATTTTTTGTATGTTCAACTGCAAAATTGATCTATTTTCCTTTGTTTTGGAGCTATCATTAGGTAGAATATTTTTGAGCTATTTGGATAGTTGGAGTGCATTTTTGAGCAAAATAACTAGGACATTTTTTAGCTAAAAAGGTAACAGCGAGAATATTTTTTAGCAAAAAACATAACGAAGGGTAAAATTGACTTAACCTTTTCAAATAATGCTGAGATATTTTTGGCATATATGTAAAATTCCACGCAAGTAATACTTGCGGTCAATCAATTAAAAAAATAGAGTACTTGTATAAACAAGGTGGATTTCAAAATTCTTTATTCGATACTCCTTTCTACTATACTAAGATTCTATATAAATAGTATGTATACTGCTTTTTTTGTGGTTAATTTTTTGTTCGGTGTCTGGTATTCGCATCGGATCCTGACTAAATCTAGATTCACACTAGAAAATTTTACATTAAAGGTAAAACACTTTCTAACGTAACGACTCTCATATAATGTTTGAACTCAAAACCTCTAATTTTTTATAAGAAATATTATCACTCTATCACAACCCTTATACCATACCTCTATGCCTTTCTACATCTCAAAATCATTCACTTACATGCTCATAATAATTCTTTTACCCCATAAATATAAATTAGCATCACTGTTAGAGTGTAATGATGCATATATCACTATCTACTTCTTACTTTTGTTTCTTGCAAAACCTTTTTAAAGTAGTACGAAAACATTAATTTTTACTTTCCTGTTATACCTAGGCTTCCAAATGAAAATATGTAGTAATTAACTATGATTAAGTAATAGAAATATATGTTCGAATATATATCATGTATTTATTAGTTCATGTAACTACCTTATATGAGTAAATTTTTATCCCAATTAATTCAGTTACTTGTTACGCGTTAAAATATTCCTAGTGTTTGGGCTAATAGCCGCTCATTAAATAAGTCAAAAAGCAAATAGTTAATAAATTTGAATTAAAGTATTGTTAAGTACAGTGGGGTGTCTATAATTGCACAATTATTCAAAGACGACAAAGAAAATTAGGAGCAATGGATATTACGGGTTAAAAACGGCATCAAAATTGCATTGTAAAAAATATATAAATTTCTTACTTCATGTGAAAAATAAGTGTGATGTTAAGCAAATGACAGTAGAGTCCTAATTTGTTGGGTGCACAAAAAAGCAGGGAGATTTGCACAAATAAGATAATTTGAAGATACTGTTTCTAATTTGTCCTTTATCTAATTCAAATTTGAGTAACAGAAGTTTAACAAATTTGATTTGAGTTGCACAAAAGGTTTGAGTTAGGAATGTTTAACAAATTTGAGTTGCACAAAAGGCAAATTGTTAGGAATGTTCGAACACCGTTGAAACTGGATATGGCTACTAAAAGCAGAACCAGACCTAGCATGACCAAGGTTTGAGTCGAGATTGACTTACTTAAACAGCAGCCAGATCAGGTCTGGATTGGAATAGAAAATGAAAATTCTCCCCTTAAGGGATATTTTAAGAAACTTGAATATGAGGGCATCCTCAAATATTGCAGACATTGTAGGAAATTGGGGCATATGATGGTTGATTCTCGGGTGCTTGAAAGGAAGAAGGTTGGTGAAGCTACGAAAGCTGTACATAACAATATAAAGACTTCAGATCAAGATGACATCTCTACGGAGGCTAGAAAGGAGGAAAACCTGCAGGATATTGAGAGTCTGCTAACCCAAGTGAGACTTGGGGAAGTTGAGCTATTTTTTGAGCATATCAGTAACTCCTGGCCGATTCTATGTTCGTGTGTCAGCAAGTAAGCCGAGGAGATAGTATACATGGCTAAAATGACAAACTGCAAAATCATGTCCACTCCGGTTGATTCTAAATCAAAGCTTAGTGCTGATGATGGTAACCCAGTGTCCGTTCCCACTCTTTACAGAAGTCTTGCAGGTGCACTCCAGTATCTTACCTTCACCAGGCCTGACATCACTTATGTTGTTCAGCAGGTATGCTTGTTTGTGCATGCCCCCAGGGAGCCTCATTACACTGCCCTGAAACGCATCATTCGATATGTTAAGGGTACCCTTGATTATGGATTACATCTGTACCCCTCAACACCGATCAGATTGTTAGCCTACACGGATGCTGATTGGGCGGGCTGTCCGGACACACGACGCTCCACCTTAGGCTATCAAGCGTGTTTTTAGGGATAATCTCATTTCATGGTTCCGCCAATAGGCAAGCCACATTATCCCGCTCGAAAGTGCGTAACTCATAGACACAAAACCACAGATTGTAGACACCTACGGAAAGAGGTAGCAGTGAATGTTGCGGGGGCCACCTACGAGAATATTTGAGCGAAAGAGCTCATAACAACTATAAGCGGGGACCTCCCGCTGAAGGTAAACCTAACTGATGCTCCACCACATGTGGTAAACATGATCTTCTGAGGATCTATGATCGCCAAGACATTTTTTATCGCGGCTAAGTAAACAAAAATTTCTTGCTACTCCAGAGAAGAGATTCAAAAATACCGCATTTAACATACTATTACTTTCACTAATGAAGACGCTATCGGTGATTTTTTCCCCATAATGACGCCTGGTCATTACTGCCTATTGATTGCTTCCAAGTAAAGAGAATTTTAGTCGACCCAGAAGATCTCGCTAACATCATCCGACTAAATATTGTAGAAGAAATGAAGTTGGCAAACAAAATTGTTCTGGCAACCAGAACACTCTTGGGTTTCAATATGTCTAGTGAAACCACTAAAGGGGAGATTGACCTACCGGTGGATTTTATGGGAGTTGTGAAAGTAACCAAGTTGTATGTCATCGATGGTGATATAAGATACAATGCTATATTTAGGAGGCCATGGATACACGATATGAAGACGGTCCCATCAATGTTGCATTTGCTTATGAAATTCTCGACATCGGAAGGAATCCAACAAATTAAGGAGGAACAACCCGCTTCTAGGGATATGTACGCCATAGAGGAACCAGAAGCAACTATGGACCCGAAAAAGCAATTACAGAAGTAGAACCCGTGATCGGTTGTCTATTAGGTTCCGCCAGCAGAAGCAGAAACAACATATCTGAAAAAGGAGTTTTCAAATCGGTACCAGGTGCCTAGATATTTTTAGGTACTTGACGAGTCAGACGCCACTAAATTTACAGTGGAAGAGCTTGAGCAGATAGCTTTGCGTGAAGAAACTCCTGACGGGAAGGTATACCTAGGCATGAGGCTAACCGCGGAGTTCAAGAGTTTAATTCTTAATTATATTACAGCTAACAATGATTATTTTGCTTGGTTGCATAAATATATGACAGACATCCCTCTAAAAGTCGTAACTCATAGGTTGGGCCTGGATCTCAATTTTTCTTCTGTGCGGCAGAAGAAGTGGCCCATCGCCAAAATCCGTAGTAGGTTTGTAAAAGAAGTAACTAGACTGCTTAATATATGATCAATATGGGAGGTAAATATTTGGATTGGTTAGCAAATGTAGTCGTACTACCTAAAAAGGAGAACAATTTTAGAATGTGCATTGATTATAAAGATTTAAATAAGGCATGCCTAAAGACTCATTCCTCATTTAAACATAGATCGATGATCGATGCTATGACCGAATACAAGAAAATGAGTTTCCTCAATGCGTAACTGGGTATAACAAAAAAGTTTGTACTAAAGTCACCGGGTTCTGCCGAACTCATAATTGCATTGTGCCTCCGCCCTTGGGTAGCACGGAAAAGGGCGGATCTAGGAGAGGGTGAGGATGTTCACTTGAACCGTCTAGGCAAAAAAAAATACACTATATATGTAAGGTAGTTTTTTTTTATTTTTTATGTACATATATAGATTTTGAATCCCTAAATACAAGACTAGAGATTGGTTCAATGGTTAAGGGGGTTCAAAATATAAATTTTCTACAAATATAGATTTGAACCACTACATTTTTAGTTTTTCATACCCGTTTGGTGAAAATTCTAAATCCGCTTAATCGAGCACGGATACAATTTTTTTATAGCGGTGTCAAATGATGACAATCAATTCTTTCGTGTAGATTGAGTTAAATTAGACTCATCAAACATTATTGAGTTTGTTAGGAAGACCATTTTTAGCATATTAAGAGGAAACCATTTTTGTTTTCATGTTTTATTCTTAGCATTAATTTTATATTTATTCTGCAAATCATTTTCCAAGACCTTAGACTAAATATCAATTAATATGTGTATTGTGGTAAAATACTTATATCAATTTTTATTTCTTAAAGAATGTACAAAGTTCAAAATGAACAAGTAAAAGTGAATTGAGAGAATATTTTTTAACGTTATCAATCTGAAGACATAAATCACGTGTTTATCCGTGTCAATAGAAATTAACACGTTTAATTTTTCGAACAACCATCGCTAATTAAAAAATGAACATGACGGGGATGCTCTTCGACTTTATTCGTTAGTTTAGTTGGAATTTCATTTTAATCAAAGAAAAGTTGGGATATCCTGCTGGTAGTGCCTCGACTTTCTTATAATTTTCTCTTTTATTTTGTCGATAACTTAGACATAATTTAATCTGATATCTTATGTACTTGACGGTGAATGCATGGTAGGTTCGACGAACAAATACCAGAAACTGTTTTTAAAATATTAGCTCTCCCTACTGTTACCATATTTTTATGAATAGTTTCTTTTAGTTTCCCATATTTTTTAGCAATGTGCTAAATATATTGCGGTTTAGTTGAAGAAAAACTTTATACTCTTGAACTGGAATATTCGATATGTATTATAACCAAAATCGACATTTAAGGATGTAGCCTCGTAATTAGTGAAATGACCAAAGAATTATGAGGTCTCAAGTTCAAATCACAGTGGAGACAAAAAATATTGTGTGATTTCTTCTCATCTGCAATAACCTTGATGGGGGAGATAGCAAGTACCTGATGAAATAATAGGTCGAGATGCGCACATTTGAATCCCATCACTGGAAAATTATACCTTATATATTATAAAACACATCATTATTGTACGAAATAATGGAATAACAAACAAATTAAACGTGGTTCACACATTATTAGAGCAAACAATGTTGTCTATAAATTGAAGAGGTTAGGAAGAAGGATATATATCATCAAACAAATTAAGCAATCTCTAAAGATGAAGACCATATTACTCTTTGTTTCCTTGCAATATTCCTTCCCTTGTCAGCCTTTGCAACTTGCACCACTGATAATACTCCGAATTCGAATCAGGTTTTGAGAGATGTACTCGATACCTATGGTAATCCCCTCAACACAAGCAGTAGGTACCTCATATTGCCGGCCTACACCGTTATGAACCAGGGAGGCGCACGCCTCGCTAATCTCGGCGATAAAAAAGATGACACTACTTGTTCCACTTCGGTAGTGCTATCTCACCATCCTACAGAGGGTATCGCGGTTTATTTTACACCCAAAATCCTAAATTTCAAAAAGATTCTGGTGTCCTCTCCGGTAAACATCCATTTCTTTCTTGATTATTATTTGTGTGCTAATCCTAACCGTGTGGAAGGTTGACAACCTTGGTAAACTCGCACCGCGCCACACCATAAGCACAGGTGCACAGTTGAGAAATCTCCTCGACATGAGCAGTTGGTTCCAAATTAAGCCTCTTAATGGCAAGTATAAGCTAGTGTTCTGTCCCGATACTACTTGCCACAACATTGGCATCGTCCGCCAAAGTGGATATGATCGGCTGGTTCTCTCGGAAAACCCATTTCTCTTTGATTTCCAACTGGATGATAGAATTGGAAAGGCCATAGCGTGATCTGTTATGTATGCCTCTGCTAGATCTCTAATAAAATTATGTCAATGTAATAATGAGGGGCCTTAGTTCCAATGCAAAACTTAATATTAATGTACGTAATGCAGGCCTATGTGCCAATGCATACTTTATCTTAATTTGATGTCGCTGTTCTTCTTTTTATTATTTCCCCATAGTAAAATGGTACCTCTAAATTGAAATGATATGAGTAATATTTACTTACACCATAAGCGAACACAACATATAGTAAATGAAAATAATAATTTACTATTTTGAACATAAAACATCTCTTGGTCTTAAATTAATCTCAATAAACCATCCAATTAAGAATCAATTGGCATCCAATAAAGGTGGCAAGTAACATATTATGGATTTTTGATAAATTATTTTTAAATATTATTAAATGAATTTCTTGACACAAGTACAAGATTTGAGTTAAAGTCACTGGTCATGCCGAACTAATAATTGCAGTGTATGTGCCGCCGCTCTTGGGTAGCACGGATAGGGGCAGATCTAGGAGAAGGTGGGATGTTCACCCGAACCTCCTCGACAAAAAATTACACGATATATGTAAGGTAAATTTTATATTTCTTATGTACATATATAGATTTTGAACCCCTAAATATAAGACTAGAGATTGAGCCAGTAGTTAAGGGCGTTCAAAGATTTTGTACAAATATAGATTTTGAACCACTACATTTTTATTTTTCGAACCCCTTGATAAAAATCCTGAATTTGCCACCAAACACGAATACAAGTTTTTCATTGTGGTGTCTAATGATCACAATCAATTCTTTCGTGTAGATTGAGTTGAATTGACTCATCAAACATTATTGAGTTTGTTATGAAGGCTAACCGATGTAAGTTAAGATGTACATCCTTTAAGGAATTTTCCCAAAAATGTAGGAAAGTAAGTTCATAGAAATTTGGGATAAGACACTATTAGCCCCTGAACTATATATACTCAAAGTTTCAACGACACACTTTATCTTTACGGTCCTATTACCTCATAAACTTTTTTTTCATGTATTTCTTTTTCACCATATGTGCCGATTTAGGACCCAAACATTGTATACACACGCCTGAGTCATCATTTTATCACTTTAATTTATTTATTTATTTTTATTTTTGTTTCTTTTTCGTTCTTTTTGCTCTCTTTCATCTAGTAGCAAAATGAAGGTGATTTTGTGAAATGGGTAGCGGCTATAGAGTTTTTCTGTTGAGCGATGGCTTAGCTTTGGTGGTTAGAGGAGGTCCGATGGTGTTTTGGGTGAAACGGGTGGTTCGATGAGCAAAACAGAATGCTAGGGACGGAGTAGAGGGCTAAATTGAAAATGGAGAAAGAATTTCAATCCATTGTTGTTGAATCTTGAAAAAGCTTGAAGAACAAAAATGAGTTTGTCGAAATTCTTAGTTGTTGGCCGAATTGATTTTACACGTTTGGTGAGAGTGTTGTTGTGAAGTGGTAGTTGAAATTTGAACTTGATTGATGGGGATTTGATTGAGGTTTTATTAAATTTGTAGAGTCAAAAAAGAAGAAGATGGAGAATAAAATTAACTAAACTGGCTTCACGCCAAAAAAACAAATTGACGGATTTCTTGGAGAATAAAATTTGACTGGGTTTTTCGAGTAGAATAGAGGTTTCAAGGAGTTTTTTTTAAAAGTTTAGAAAATGATAAAATTTGACTCTATTCCACAAATAAAGAAAGAAAATTAATTAAAAAGATATCAGCTTAGATTTTAGTGTTAATTAATTATGTTCATTAATTAATTGCAAAGTGTCCAATTAAAAAAAGGACACATGTCTAATTAATAAAAAAAACTAGCTTAGTTTTCGCCTCTCACTTGCCTCCAACAGAGTGAGCACACTCTCTTTTCCACCTTAGCGCCGAAGGATGTATTTATTACACTTTAAAATAGTTTAGAGAGGTAATAGAACTCATGTAAGGGAAAGTGTGTTGTTGGAACTTCGAGTATAGTTCATGGAGTAATAATGGCTTATCCCTACAAATTTCTGAAATGTTTGTATAATTTTGTATGAGTGAGCAAGCTATGCATTTCATGTAATTTTAAGTAAATTATGCTATCAGATGCTTTAACTTCTTATAGTATTCTATAGTTTCCATTAATTTATTGCCCTAAAACTAAATAGGACTATCGTGTGCTTCAAAATGGGGAAGGCTAGTTCAAGAATTAAAAGATCTCACTGCTTACTCGTAAATCTCTCTCTTATCGAAGACTCGGCAAACTAAAACTTATCTGCTTAAAATATTTTATGAAGTTTCTATGAGACCAGACGATGAATGCATGAGTTCAAGATTTATACAATCATGTTTAACTTGATTTCAAAATATTAAATTGCTTTCAAGTTGACGCTTTCAAGAAGAATACTTAAAAATGTTTATGGGATAATTATGCCAATCTGTCAACGACTTATGAACCTAAAAATACTCGAATGGTGGCAAGGAGGGTATATTAGTCGTATACAGAGTGTATATCGGCATGAATAGGCTATATACGAATGGTATATGGCCTGCTTGAGATATAAAGAAAGAAAGAGGGTTGTATATCAGCAGTATACCAGGGGTATACAATGTTGTTTGCAGAATTGAAGGGTTGGGCCGCTGTATATCAGCGTATATCATACGTATACTGGCGGTATACGTTCGGTTCAGAGCCGGAAAATAGAGGGATGGGCGGCCGAAGTTAGGTCTTAGGTCGGAAAAGATTGTTGGCTCTTGATACCATGTAGAAGTGTATTAATCTCCTTTGAAGAGTATTTTTCATTAATACAAATATATATAGTGTGTATAATGTGAAATCCTAATACAATAGGGATCATATATCTACCATAATTATACAACACTAGATATGGCTAAATATATGGACACGTTATACACGTTAATACATGTGAAACATATTGTTTCTCCAATATCATTATCCGTTCACAGGTGGAATGTTTGGCTACCAGACTACTGTTTGCATATATAATCAATGTCTTGAAAATCATACATATATTGTATTAGAAAATAATGCAAAAGGACGAAATGAAAAAAAAATTAAAATAAAAAAGAGATAATACCAAAAGTAAAGAGCTATGGTCCCCCATGAAATGTTTTTATTCATGAATTAATTTGTCAGTATCTAGAACACATAAAAAAATGTGCTATTATACGTATGCACTTGATATTGAAAGCTCTGAATTGTTTATAAGAAAAAAGCTCCAAACTATTTTGTCCTTCAATTTACTAAGTTGCGCTTGAATCTAACTTTTTCTACCAAGTATGCATGATTTTACTCTTTAGATCTGTGATATTTAATTCGTCTGAGCAGATGTGATGAAATATTTACCACTACAACCATACATATGCAGCAAAGTAAAATGGTTCACCTAATATGAATGAAAGGATAAGTAATATTTACTTACACAATGAACGAACATAACATATGCAAGTTTTTCATAGGCCTGTCAAATAAGCTGGCTGAGTTGAGTTTGAGTGGGTCATTAACATGCTAAAAAATTATTAGTTTCTTTCCTTTATTTGGTTTGAATGAGATTAGAAGAAAAATATTCTCATAGTTGAATTTTTTGTATGTTCAACTGCAAAATTGATCTATTTTCCTTTGTTTTGGAGCTATCATTAGGTAGAATATTTTTGAGCTATTTGGATAGTTGGAGTGCATTTTTGAGCAAAATAACTAGGACATTTTTTAGCTAAAAAGGTAACAGCGAGAATATTTTTTAGCAAAAAACATAACGAAGGGTAAAATTGACTTAACCTTTTCAAATAATGCTGAGATATTTTTGGCATATATGTAAAATTCCACGCAAGTAATACTTGCGGTCAATCAATTAAAAAAATAGAGTACTTGTATAAACAAGGTGGATTTCAAAATTCTTTATTCGATACTCCTTTCTACTAAACTAAGATTCTATATAAATAGTATGTATACTGCTTTTTTTGTGGTTAATTTTCTGTTCGGTGTCTGGTATTCGCATCGGATTCTGACTAAATCTAGATTCACACTAGAAAATTTTACATTAAAGGTAAAACACTTTCTAACGTAACGACTCTCATATAATGTTTGAACTCAAAACCTCTAATTTTTTATAAGAAATATTATCACTCTATCACAACCCTTATACCATACCTCTATGCCTTTCTACATCTCAAAATCATTCACTTACATGCTCATAATAATTCTTTTACCCCATAAATATAAATTAGCATCACTGTTAGAGTGTAATGATGCATATATCACTATCTACTTCTTACTTTTGTTTCTTGCAAAACCTTTTTAAAGTAGTACGAAAACATTAATTTTTACTTTCCTGTTATACCTAGGCTTCCAAATGAAAATATGTAGTAATTAACTATGATTAAGTAATAGAAATATATGTTCGAATATATATCATGTATTTATTAGTTCATGTAACTACCTTATATGAGTAAATTTTTATCCCAATTAATTCAGTTACTTGTTACGCGTTAAAATATTCCTAGTGTTTGGGCTAATAGCCGCTCATTAAATAAGTCAAAAAGCAAATAGTTAATAAATTTGAATTAAAGTATTGTTAAGTACAGTGGGGTCTCTATAATTGCACAATTATTCAAAGACGACAAAGAAAATTAGGAGCAATGGATATTACGGATTAAAAAACGGCATCAAAATTGCATTGTAAAAAATATATAAATTTCTTACTTCATGTGAAAAATAAGTGTGATGTTAAGCAAATGACAGTAGAGTCCTAATTTGTTGGGTGCACAAAAAAGCAGGGAGATTTGCACAAATAAGATAATTTGAAGATACTGTTTCTAATTTGTCCTTTATCTAATTCAAATTTGAGTAACAGAAGTTTAACAAATTTGATTTGAGTTGCACAAAAGGTTTGAGTTAGGAATGTTTAACAAATTTGAGTTGCACAAAAGGCAAATTGTTAGGAATGTTCGAACACCGTTGAAACTGGATATGGCTACTAAAAGCAGAACCAGACCTAGCATGACCAAGGTTTGAGTCGAGATTGACTTACTTAAACAGCAGCCAGATCAGGTCTGGATTGGAATAGAAAATGAAAATTCTCCCCTTAAGGGATATTTTAAGAAACTTGAATATGAGGGCATCCTCAAATATTGCAGACATTGTAGGAAATTGGGGCATATGATGGTTGATTCTCGGGTGCTTGAAAGGAAGAAGGTTGGTGAAGCTACGAAAGCTGTACATAACAATATAAAGACTTCAGATCAAGATGACATCTCTACGGAGGCTAGAAAGGAGGAAAACCTGCAGGATATTGAGAGTCTGCTAACCCAAGTGAGACTTGGGGAAGTTGAGCTATTTTTTGAGCATATCAGTAACTCGGTCTGCCGATTCTATGTTCGTGTGTCAGCAAAGTAAGCCGAGGAGATAGTATACATGGCTAAAATGACAAACTGCAAAATCATGTCCACTCCGGTTGATTCTAAATCAAAGCTTAGTGTCGATGATGGTAACCCAGTTGTCCGCTCCCACTCTTTACGTAAGTCTTGGTGTGCACTCCAAAGATCTTACCTTCACCAGGCCCGACATCACTTATGTTGTTCAACAGTATGCTTGTTTGTGCATGCCCCAGGGAGCCTCATTACACGCCTCAAACGCATCATTCGATATGTTAAGGGTACCTTGATTATGGATTACATCTGCATTCCCTCAACACCGATCAGATTGTTAGCCTACACGGATGCTGATTGGGCGGGCTGTCCGGACACACGACGCTCCACCTTAGGCTACTGCGTGTTTTTAGGGGATAATCTCATTTCATGGTCTGCCAATAGGCAAGCCACATTATCCCGTTCGAAAGTGCAGAACTCATAGACACAAAACCACAGATTGTAGACACCTACGGAAAGAGGTAGCAGGAATGTTAAGCAGGGGCCACCTACGAGAATATTTGAGCGAAAGAGCTCATAACAACTATAAGCGGGGACCTCTGCCAAGGTAAACCTAACTGGATGCTCCACCACACGTGGTAAACATGATCTTCTGAGGATCTATGATCGCCCGTACATTTTTTATCAAGCTAAGTAAACAAAAATTTCTGCTACCCAGAGAAGAGATTCAAAAATACCAGGCATTTAACATACTATTACTTTCACTAATGAAGACGCTACCGGTGTTATTTTTCCCCATAATGACGCTCTGGTCATTACGGTACCTATTGATTGCTTCCAAGTAAAGAGAATTTTAGTCGACCCAGGAAGATCTGCTAACATCATCCGACTAAATATTGTAGAAGAAATGAAGTTGGCAAACAAAATTGTTCTGGCAACCAGAACACTCTTGGGTTTCAATATGTCTAGTGAAACCACTAAAGGGGAGATTGACCTACCGGTGGATTTTATGGGAGTTGTGAAAGTAACCAAGTTGTATGTCATCGATGGTGATATAAGATACAATGCTATATTTAGGAGGCCATGGATACACGATATGAAGGCGGTCCCATCAATGTTGCATTTGCTTATGAAATTCTCGACATCGGAAGGAATCCAACAAATTAAGGAGGAACAACCCGCTTCTAGGGATATGTACGCCATAGAGGAACCAGAAGCAACTATGGACCCGAAAAAGCAATTACAGGAAGTAGAACCCGCATCAGAAGTTGTCTATTAGGTTCCGCCAGCAGAAGCAGAAACAACATATCTGAAAAAGGAGTTTTCAACCTGCACTGTGTGCCTAGATATTTTTAGGTACTTGACGAGTCGACGCCACTAAATTTACAAATGGAAGAGCTTGAAAGATAGCTTTGCGTGAAGAAACTCCTGACGGGAAGGTATACCTAGGCATGAGGCTAACCGCGGAGTTCAAGAGTTTAATTCTTAATTATATTACAGCTAACAATGATTATTTTGCTTGGTTGCATAAATATATGACAGACATCCCTCTAAAAGTCGTAACTCATAGGTTGGGCCTGGATCTCAATTTTTCTTCTGTGCGGCAGAAGAAGTGGCCCATCGCCAAAATCCGTAGTAGGTTTGTAAAAAAAGTAACTAGACTGCTTAATATATGATCAATATGGGAGGTAAATATCTGGATTGGTTAGCAAATGTAGTCGTACTACCTAAAAAGGAGAACAATTTTAGAATGTGCATTGATTATAAAGATTTAAATAAGGCATGCCTAAAGACTCATTCCCGTTGTCGAACATAGATCAGATGATCGATGCTACGACCGAATACAAGAAAATGAGTTTCCTCAATGCGTAATCCGGGTATAACAAAAAAGTTTGTACTAAAGTCACCGGGTTCTGCCGAACTCATAATTGCATTGTGCCTCCGCCCTTGGGTAGCACGGAAAAGGGCGGATCTAGGAGGGAGTGAGGATGTTCACTTGAACCGTCTAGGCAAAAAAAATACACTATATATGTAAGATAGTTTTTTTTATTTTTTATGTACATATATAGATTTTGAATTCCTAAATACAAGACTAGAGATTGGTTCAATGGTTAAGGGGGTTCAAAATATAAATTTTCTACAAATATAGATTTGAACCACTACATTTTTAGTTTTTCATACCTGTTTGGTGAAAATTCTGAATCTGTCACTGAGCACGGATACAATTTTTTTATAGCGGTGTCAAATGATGACAATCAATTCTTTCGTGTAGATTGAGTTAAATTAGACTCATCAAACATCATTGAGTTTGTTAGGAAGACCATTTTTAGCATATCAAGAGGAAACCATTTTTTTTTCATGTTTTATTCTTAGCATTAATTTTATATTTATTCTGCAAATCACTTTCCAAGACCTTAGACTAAATATCAATTAATATGTGTATTGTGGTAAAATACTCATATCAATTTTTATTTCTTAAAGAATGTACAAAGTTCAAAATGAACAAGTAAAAGTGAATTGAGAGAGTATTTTTTAACGTTATCAATCTGAAGACATAAATCACGTGTTTATCAGTGTCAATAGAAATTAACACGTTTAATTTTTCGAACAACCATCGCTAATTAAAAAATGAACATGACGGGGATGCTCTTCGACTTTATTCGTTAGTTTAGTTGGAATTTCATTTTAATCAAAGAAAAGTTGGGATATCCTGCTGGTAGTGCCTCGACTTTCTTATAATTTTCTCTTTTATTTTGTCGATAACTTAGACATAATTTAATCTGATATCTTATGTACTTGACGGTGAATGCATGGTAGGTTCGACGAACAAATACCAGAAACTGTTTTTAAAATATTAGCTCTCCCTACTGTTACCATATTTTTATGAATAGTTTCTTTTTAGTTTCCCATATTTTTTAGCAATGTGCTAAATATATTGCGGTTTAGTTGAAGAAAAACTTTATACTCTTGAACTGGAATATTCGATATGTATTATAACCAAAATCGACATTTAAGGATGTAGCCTCGTAATTAGTGAAATGACCAAAGAATTATGAGGTCTCAAGTTCAAATCACAGTGGAGACAAAAAATATTGTGTGATTTCTTCTCATCTGCAATAACCTTGATGGGGGAGATAGCAAGTACCTGATGAAATAATAGGTCGAGATGCGCACATTTGAATCCCATTGGCTGGAAAATTATACCTTATATATTATAAAAAAAAACACATCATTATTGTACGAAATAATGGAATAACAAACAAATTAAACGTGGTTCACACATTATTAGAGCAAACAATGTTGTCTATAAATTGAAGAGGTTAGGAAGAAGGATATATATCATCAAACAAATTAAGCAATCTCTAAAGATGAAGACCATATTACTCTTTGTTTCCCTTGCAATATTCCTTCCCTTGTCAGCCTTTGCAACTTGCACCACTGATAATACTCCGAATTCGAATCAGGTTTTGAGAGATGTACTCGATACCTATGGTAATCCCCTCAACACAAGCAGTAGGTACCTCATATTGCCGGCCTACACCGTTATGAACCAGGGAGGCGCACGCCTCGCTAATCTCGGCGATAAAAAAGATGACACTACTTGTTCCACTTCGGTAGTGCTATCTCACCATCCTACAGAGGGTATCGCGGTTTATTTTACACCCAAAAATCCTAAATTTCAAAAGATTCTGGTGTCCTCTCCGGTAAACATCCATTTCTTTCTTGATTATTATTTGTGTGCTAACCTAACCGTGTGGAAGGTTGACAACCTTGGTAAACTCGCACCGCGCCACACCATAAGCACAGGTGCACAGTTGAGAAATCTCCTCGACATGAGCAGTTGGTTCCAAATTAAGCCTCTTAATGGCAAGTATAAGCTAGTGTTCTGTCCCGATACTACTTGCCACAACATTGGCATCGTCCGCCAAAGTGGATATGATCGGCTGGTTCTCTCGGAAAACCCATTTCTCTTTGATTTCCAACTGGATGATAGAATTGGAAAGGCCATAGCGTGATCTGTTATGTATGCCTCTGCTAGATCTCTAATAAAATTATGTCAATGTAATAATGAGGGGCCTTAGTTCCAATGCAAAACTTAATATTAATGTACGTAATGCAGGCCTATGTGCCAATGCATACTTTATCTTAATTTGATGTCGCTGTTCTTCTTTTTATTATTTCCCCATAGTAAAATGGTACCTCTAAATTGAAATGATATGAGTAATATTTACTTACACCATAAGCGAACACAACATATAGTAAATGAAAATAATAATTTACTATTTTGAACATAAAACATCTCTTGGTCTTAAATTAATCTCAATAAACCATCCAATTAAGAATCAATTGGCATCCAATAAAGGTGGCAAGTAACATATTATGGATTTTTGATAAATTATTTTTAAATATTATTAAATGAATTTCTTGACACAAGTACAAGATTTGAGTTAAAGTCACTGGTCATGCCGAACTAATAATTGCAGTGTATGTGCCGCCGCTCTTGGGTAGCACGGATAGGGGCAGATCTAGGAGAAGGTGGGGATGTTCACCCGAACCTCCTCGACAAAAAATTACACGATATATGTAAGGTAAATTTTATATTTCTTATGTACATATATAGATTTTGAACCCCTAAATATAAGACTAGAGATTGAGCCAGTAGTTAAGGGCGTTCAAAGATTTTGTACAAATATAGATTTTGAACCACTACATTTTTATTTTTCGAACCCCTTGATAAAAATCCTGAATTTGCCACCAAACACGAATACAAGTTTTTCATTGTGGTGTCTAATGATCACAATCAATTCTTTCGTGTAGATTGAGTTGAATTGACTCATCAAACATTATTGAGTTTGTTATGAAGGCTAACCGATGTAAGTTAAGATGTACATCCTTTAAGGAATTTCCCCAAAAATGTAGGAAAGTAAGTTCATAGAAATTTGGGATAAGACACTATTAGCCCCTGAACTATATATACTCAAAGTTTCAACGACACACTTTATCTTTACGGGAGTCCTATTATCCTCCTAAACTTTTTTTTCATGTATTTCTTTTCACCTTATGTGCTGACGAGGACCCAAACAGTGTATACACACGCCCGAGTCATCTTTTTATCACTTTAATTTATTTATTTTTTCATTTTTACGTTCTTTTTGCTCTCTTTTATCTAGTAGCAAAAATGAAGGTGATTTTGTGAAATGGGTAGCGGCTATAGAGTTTTTCGGTGTTGAGCGATGGCTTAGCTTTGGTGGTTAGAGGAGGTCTGATGGTGTTTTGGGTGAAACGGGTGGTTCGATGAGCAAAACAGAATGCTAGGGACGGAGTAGAGCGTGAAATTCGAAAATGGAGAAAGAATTTCGAATCCATCATTGTTGAATCTTGTAAAAGCTTGAGGAACAAAAAATGAGTTTGTCGAAATTCTTAGTTGTTGGCCGAATTGATTTTACAGGTTTGGTGAGAATGTTGTTGTGAAGTGGTAGTTGAAATTTGAACTTGATTGATGTGGATTTGACTGAGTTTTTATTAAATTTGAAGACTCAAAAATGAAGAAGATGGAGAATAAAATTAACTAAACCTGCTCCACGTCAAAAAAACAAATTAACTGATTTCTTGGAGAATAAAATTTGACTGAGTTTTTCCAGTAGAATAGAGGTTTCAAGGAGTTTTTTTATTTTTAAAAAGTTTAGAAAATGATAAAATTTGACTATATTCCACAAATAAAGAAAGAAAATTAATTAAAAAGATATCAACTTAATTAATTATGTTCATTAATTAATTGCAAAGTGTCCAATTAAAAAAAGGACACATGTCTATATTAATAATAAAAAAAACTAGCTTAGTTTTCGCCTCTGAAATGTTTGTATAATTTCGTATGAGTGAGCAATCTATGCATTTCATGTAATTTTAAGTAAATTATGCTATCAGATGCTTTAACTTCTTATAGTATTCTATAGTTTCCATTAATTTATTGCCCTAAAACTAAATAGGACTATCGTGTGCTTCAAAATGAGGAAGGCTAGTTCAAGAATTAGAAAGATCTCACTTCTGTTTACTCAGACATCTCTCTCTTATCGAAGACTCTGGCAGCTAAAACTCATTGGCAGCGATTCTTACCACTGCAACCTAGACACTCAGGCCTTGAAGCTTATCTGTTTAAAATATTTTATGAAGTTTCTATGAGACCAGACGATGAATGCATGAGTTCAAGATTTATACAATCATGTTTAACTTGATTTCGAAAATATTAAATTGCTTTCAAGTTGACGTTTTCAAGAAGAATACTTAAAAATGTTTATGGGATAATTATGCCAATCTGTCAACGACTTATGAACCTAAAAATACTCGAATGGTGATGTTAAATATTTTGGAGAACCTTAGGGCTGAGAGGGTATTTGTTTTCACAAGTTGAAATATTTGTCTAGAAATTACACGTGTCAGTGTAGAATAGTGGTTAAAACAAAAAAGTTAGAACTATTACTTACATTAGTGATTCATATTACATATATGGTGAGGACCCCCCTGCGATGGGTGTTGGAGTCCATCATCACTACTGAAAAATGCTTAAAATCGACCTAAAATACCAATTTCTAGAAGAAATCGGAAAAAGAGCGTAAAAATTTAATGTTCATGAAATACATATAAGAATCAAGTTCATATAAAATGAGAGTTGGACAAATTTTAAAAATTTCGGAAAAATTTGATAGCACCTAATTTACTCCTTGGATCATATTAAGTCCAACAAAATAACAGAGGGAAATCTAAAAAAGACACAGAGACATGTTTTATTTATTCTTTCAATTATTTTTAGGCAAAAAACATAGATTGACCCTTTAACTATATCTCAAATCTCGATATCACACTCAAACTATTTAGTCGATCTGTCAATTTTAAAGGAGAATTTAATATCACCCTATAAGCTTATGTGGCACAAAAAAAGTTATAATTAAATAATAGGAGAGTGAATTTAAAATTAAAATTAAATTAAATTTTTAATTTTAATAAGAAACTAATGGTTTACAAGTCCTTCTTCACTCCCCCTTCCTCCTCCACGCCACCCCACCCCACCCCCCTCTCTTCTCCTCCACCTTTACTCCACCCATGCCCCGACGCCCCCAAATCCTTCTTCTTCTCATTTCACCACCTGTTTTTGTTGTTTCATCAGAGTCCGATGAAGGGTCTTCTGTTTTTTATGGAATCGAGGATAATTTGGCTACCAGAATAAAAATAATACAAAAAGTAAAGAGCTATGGTCCCCGGTGAAATGTTTTTATTCATGAATTAATTTGTCAGTATATATAACACATAAAAAATGTGCTATTATATGTATGCACTTGATATTGAAAGCTCCGAATTGTTTATAAGAAAAAAGCTCCAAAGTTGCGCTTGAATCTCGCTTTTTTCTACCAATAATTTATGTTATAAGCTAGTGTTTTGTCCCTTCACAAAGACAATGCTTAAACATTGATTTTGGCATCGTCCCCGAACGTGGATATTATCATTTGGTTCTCTCGGAAAAACCATTTCCCTTTAAATTGAAACTGAATGATAGAAGCGTGTTGATCGTCATGTCATGCCTCTGCTAGATCTTTAATAAAATTATGACAATGTAATAATGAGGGGCCTTAGTCCCAATGCAAAACTTAGTATTATGTAATGCAGGCCTAAGTGCCAATGCTTGCTTTTATCTTTGATGTCGCTATTCATCTTTTCAATTTCTCAGCAGTTTAATTTCCGGAAACCTATAAAATAAAAATGAAAGGCAAATATATATCTTTCGCTACAAAATAGTACGCACCGCAAATCATAATCACTTCTTCTATGACAAAATATTAATTCGTCTGAGCTATATGACATTTCAAGATTACAATATATATACAAATATACATAAATTAATCTAGACTAAGAATATGCTAATCATTCTAATTACATTGATATGATAGAAATAATTTGGATGTGATGAAGATCAATCTAGGCTAAAAATATGATAATCATCCTAATTACATTGATATGATGGAGATAATTTGGATGTGATGACGTCCATAATTATCTTAACAGTCCCCTGCAGTCTTAGCGAGAGGTTTTCGTATGCTGAGACTGTCCCTAAAATCATCAAACAGTACGCGCGGAAGACCTTTCGTGAAAATATCTGCAATCTGATAACGGGACGATACATGGAGAACCCGGATTTGTCCACGTGCAACTTTTTCACGGACAAACAAGATATCAATTTCTATGTGTTTTGTGCGTTGATGCTGGACAGGGTTACCTGATAAGTATATCGCACTCACACTATCGCAATAAACCACGATTGCTTTTACGATTGAACAATGAAGTTCTAAAAAAAGATTACGGAGCCAACATGATTCAGAGACCACATTAGCCAACCCCGTGTATTCGCTCAAAGACTGATCGAGACAAGTTTACCGACGCTTCGACGACCATGAAATGAGGTTGTCTCCTAAAAATACACAATAACCTGAGGTGGAACGCCGTGTGTCCGGGCAGCCACCCCAATCAACATAATCTAGAAATGGTGGACTTATACAGATGCAACCCAAAATCAATAGTACCCTTAACATACTTCATAATTCATTAAGAGCCCCCATATGCTCTTCTTTCGGATCATGCATATATAAACAAACATGTTAAACTGCATAGGAGATATCAGGTCTCGTGGAAGTAAGATACTACAATGTCCATGCTAAGTTGTGTTGGGTCACTGTATGGAGCGCCTGTAGAGTTACTCAGTTTCGCCTTTGTATCAACCGGCTTATGTGACTGTTTGCACGAGGACATGCCGATTTTGTCAATGATCTCCTCGGCGTATTTCTTTCGATAAAGAAACAAACCACCTGCATATTGAGTTACGGCAATGCCCAAAAATAGTTTAAAGGGCCCAAATCCTTCATAGCAATTTTCGAAGCAAGGAAGTTATAATAGGCTGGCGAAGTGACTCAGATGACGCTGTGAGAATGATGTCATCCACATAGAGAAGAATATATGTCATGTCATTTCCCTTCTTGTAAATAAACAAAGACTGATCGAACTTGCTGTGTGAGAACCATAATGTGGATACGAACCCTGCAAACCTGTTATACCACGCCCTGGGGGCTTATTTCAAACCATATAATGATTTTTCAACAATCAAACATAATCCGAATGAGTAGGATCTCGGAAGCCCAAAGGTTGGTGCATGTAAACTGTTTCTTGTAGATGACCATGTAAAAAAGCATTCTTGACGTCCAGCTGATGGATAGACCATGATTTGGACAGAGCCAGACTAAGAACAGTCCTAATAGTTGCTGGTTTAACTACTGGACTGAATGGTTCACCACAATCCACACCAACCTGCTGAGACCTACCATCACCAACAAGACGAGCTTTGTGTCTCGCAAAAGAGCCGTCAGAATTCTTTTTATGACAGAAAACCCACATAGAACGTATGATGTTCACATTAGATGGATGGGGGGGGTACTAATTCCCACATCTTATTTTTAATAAGAGCATCAATTTTGTCTAACATGACAGCTTTTCAATTCGGGTCTGATAGGGCTGCTTTGGGATTTTTAGTAGTGGTGATGATTGGACCGAATATGTTAGGTTAAAAATTACACTATATATGTTAGATAATTTTTTTATTTTTTATGTACATATATAGATTTTGAATCCTTAATACAAGACTAAAGATTGATTCAATGGTTAATGGGGTCCAAAATATAAATTTTCTACAAATATAGATTTTGAACCACTACATTTTTATTTTTTCATACCTCCTCGATGAAAAACCTGATCCGCTACGGAGCACGGATACAAATTTTTCATAGTGGTGTCAAATGATCACAATCAATTCTTTTGTGTAGATTGAGTTAAATTAGACTCTTATTGAGTTTGTTATGAAGGTTAAGCTAGGTTGTCAGTTAAGAGGTACATCCTTTAAGGAATTTTTCCAAAAAATGCATGAAAGTAAGTCCATAGAGATTTGGGATAAGAAGCTATTATCCCCTTAACTATACTCGAAGTTAAAGCGACACACTTTATCTTTACGGGGTCCTATTATCCCCTAAACCTTATTTCATGTATTTCTTTGCACCTTACATGCTGACGTGGACCCAAATCCCAATTACATTAGATGTGGTGTATACACGCGCCTGACACATCATTTTATCACTTTAATTTATTGTTTTCATTTTTTCGTTTCTTTTTCGTTCTTTTTGCTCTCTTTTGTTTAGTAGCAAAAAAGAAGGTGATTTTGTGAAATGGGTAGCGATTATGGAGTTTTTCGGTGTTAAGCGATGGTTGAACTTTAGTAATTAGAGGAGGTCTAGTGGTGTTTTGGGTGAAACAGGGTGGTTCAATGAGCGGAACAGGAATGCTAGGGACAAAGTAAAGTGTGAGATTCGAAAATGGAGAAAGAATTTTGAATCCACCATTGTTGAACCTTGAAAAATTTGAAGAACAAAAAAAATGGATTTATCGAAGTTCTAGATGTTGGCAGAATTGATTACACGGGTTTGATAATAATGTTGTTTGGAAGTTGTAGTTGAAATTTGAGCTTGATTGATGTAGATTTGAATGAGTTTTTTTTTATTGAATTTGGAGACCCAAAAATGAAGAAGATTGAGAATAAAATTAATTAAACTAGCTCCATTTTGACTGATTTCTTGGAGAATAAAATTTGATTGAGTTTTTCGAGTAAAATAGAGACTCCGTGGAGTTTTTTCTATTTAAAAAGTTTTAAAAAATAGTAAAATTTGACTCTATTCTTCAAATAAAGAAAGAAATATAATTAAAAAGATATCAGCTTAAATTTTACTGATAATTAATTATGTTCACTAATTAATTGCAAAGTATCCAATTAAAAAAGGACACATGTCTGCATGTTGGGGAATTTGACCTTGTCTCATTGATCAGTTGTACGCTCCCAGAAAACTGGCCACCGGAGCACATCCCGCGATTTACCTGGTAATAGTGTTGAAGGACCGGTGCTATTACCTCTAGGACGTCTGGGTAATACCAGTGAAGTAGTCAGGCGCAAGCCTGGAAACCTGGATTATCAACAAAAAAAAAAGGATACATGTCCACATTAATAAAAGCAAATTAGCTTAATTTTCGCCTCTCACATGCCTCCAAGAGAGTGATCACACTCTCTTTGCCACCTCAACACCGAATGGTGTATTTATTACACTTTAAAATAATTTAGAGAGGTAATAGAACCCCATAAGGTAAAGTGTGTCGCTGAAACTTCGGGTATAATTTGAGGGATATTAACGCCTTATCCCTAGAAAGTTCTGAAATATTTGTATAATTTCGTATGGGTGAGCAAGCTATGCATTTTATGTTTTAAATAAATTATGCTATCAGATGCTCTAACTTCTCATATAGTTCTATATGTTAGGCTAATTTATTGCCCTAAAACTAAATAGGACTATCATGTGCTTAAAATGATTTATGAAGTTTCTATGAGACTAGATGATGAATGTATGAGTTCAAGATTTATACAATTATGTTTAACTTAATTTCAAAAATATTAAATTGCTTTCAAGTTGAAGTTAAGGCGGCATTTTCAAGAAGAATGTTTAAAATATTAATGGGTAATTATGTCAATCATGGACCTAAAAATACTTGAATGATGATGTTAAATATTTTGGAGAACTTTAGGCCAGAGAGAGTATTTGTTTTCACAACACTATAAGAAAATATAGGATTGAAAACAAAATTTTAGCAATAATATAAAAATCGTAAATAACAACAAAAATTTAATATTTTATTATTAAAAACATAAATAACAACAAAAAATAACTTTAACATATGATAATAAAATTATTGAAAATATCTTTGTTTGTAAATTAAAATATTTGTCTAGAAATTACATGTGTCAGTGTAGGATAGTGGTTAAACCAACAAAATCTAGAACTATTACTTACATTAGTGGTTCATATTACATATATGGTGAGGACCTCCTGCGATGGGGTGTTGGAGTCCATCATCCCTATAAAAAAAAGAGGGTAATATCGACCTAAAATACCAATCTCCAGAAGAAGTCGGAAAAAGAGCATAAAAACTCAATGTTCATGAAATACATATAAGAATCAAGTTCACGTAAAATGAAAGTTAGACAAATTTTAGAAATTCCCGAAAAATCGATATCACCTAATTTACTCCTTGGATCGTATTAAGTCCAACAAAATAACAGAGGGAAATCTAAAAAAGACACGTTTTATTAATTCTTTTATTTTTATATCCTTCTCAATGCATGTCGTAGAAGTGTATTAATCTCTCTTGGAGAGTCTTTCTCACTAATATAAATATATACAGTGTGTACAATTTGAAATCCTAATACAATAGGGATTCTATATCTACCATAATTATACAAAACTAAATATGACTAAATATATGGACATGTTATACACGTTAATACACCCCCTCAGTCGGAGCGGGAGGAGGCCGGAAGCTAAGACTGGATCTGAAGTCGATGAAGAGCTGTCGAGGAAGGCCTTTCGTGAAAAATAATCGCATACTGATACGAAGAAGGCATATGCAACACCTTAACATGACCGAGAGCAACCTTCTCACGAACAAAGTGTGTATCCATCTTAATGTGCTTGGTTCACTGATGTTGAACCGGATTATGGGATAGATATATGGCGGACATGTTATCATAGTAGACCAAAGACGCCTTACGCAAGGGACACTAAAGTTCCAATAGAAGGTTTCGAAGCCAACAGATCTCAGCAACAACATTAGCAACGCCTCTATACTCTGCTTCTGCACTCAAACGGGATAAGGTGGCTTGCCTCTTGGCAGACCATAAAATTAGGTTATCCCCTTAGAACACACAATAGCCGGAGGTGGAGCGTCACGTGTCCGGACAGCCAGCCCAATCAGCATCCGTATACGATAACAATCTGATCGGTGCTGAGGGGTATAAGTGCAATCCATAATCAAGTGTGCCCTTAACGTATTGAATGATACGCTTAATGGCAGTAAAATGAGGCTCCATGGGGGCATGCATGAATAAGCACATCTGCTGAACGACATACGCAATGTCAGGCCTGGTGAAAGTAAGATATTGTAGTGCACCTGGAAGACTCATGTAAATGATGGGATCGGACACTGGATCACCATCAACAACACTAAGCTATGACTTAGAGTCAACCAGAGTGGACATGATCTTGCAGTTAGCCATTTTAGCCATGTACACTATCTCTTCTGCATACTTGCGCTGACACAAAAACATAGTATCTGCAGAACGAGTCACTGATATCCCCAAAAAATAGCTCAACTTTCCCAAGTTAGTCATAGAAAATTCGGTTTTAAGTAATGCAATAATATCATTTTCAATAAATCAGAGGAGGCAGTAAGCACAATGTCATCCACATATAGCAATAAATAAGCAATGCTACTACCTCGATGAAAAATAAATAGAGAATTATCACTCTTGATTCATACGAACCCAATTTGCATAATGTACTGTGCAAAATGATCATACCACGCTCGAAGAGCCTGTTTTAAACCATAAAGTGACTTACGGAGACGGCATACATACTGAGAGGTTGCTGAATGGACAAAACTTGGCGGCTGGTGCATATAAATAGTTTCTTTCATATCCCCATATAGAAACACATTTTTCACATCAAGTTGATTAATTGACCAATGCTTACCCATAGCAATACTCAGAACTGTGCGAATAGTAGCCGGTTTAACAACCGGACTGAACGTCTCACCACAATCAATACTCTTATGATGATTTGTGCCATTAGCCACAAGTCTCGCCTTATATCTCTCCAAATCACCATTGTCTCTGTATTTGTGACGAAAAAGCCACATGCATCGGATCACATTCACCCCATCCGGTTTAAGAACCAAATCCCAAGTGTGTTGTTTTGTGAAAGCATTAAATTCCTTACGCATGACCGCATTCCAATTGGGGTCTTGTTTGGCTAATTCTGGGCTTTTGGGAATTTGGGATATGGTTTGAGTGGATATGTTAAAATGAACTCTGGGATTGAAAATTCTGTGTTTTGCACGGGTTTCCATGTGGTGAGTGGGGGAAGAGGTAGGTTCGGTGTCAGTGTTTTGTGTCGGGTTCGGGCAACTGGACGAAGGATTGTTGTCGGTTGGTTTACTGGGTTCGACGACGGTGTCGGTCAGTTTATTTCTGGGTTGGACATCGGGTTTGGTGGATGCATCGATCTGGGTAGATCGAATCGGGCTGGGTTGGGTGATGTAGGGTATGGTGTCGGTGGTGGGTTGGGGCTGAAGGAAAGGTGCAGTGGTGTGAGTGTGTCGGTCCGGGGATTGGGATTGGGTTTTCAGTAGCTAGTTGAGTTGTGGCGTATGGTGGTGACATAGTAGGCATTGGTTGGTAGGGTCGGTGGGAGGTCTAGTTTCCGGATTAGACTGGTAGACATTGGGTTGATTTTCGGTGGTGGAGATGGGGAATGGCAGCGACGAAAATTGGTCAGAGTCACTGCCGGGGGTGGTAGCGATGGGTGGCAGAGACGGGATTGTTGACCTGTGGCGGCTGTACGGTAGAGTTCATCGAGTATGACTGGAGAGGTGTCGGATTCAAGAAAAGTGTAGTCCGTGTTATGAATTTTTTGAATATTTGCAAAAGGAAAGGTCGTATCGTCAAACGTAACGTGACGAAAGACGTGAATTTTGCGAGTAGACAAGTCGTAGAACAGATAGCCCTGATGATTAGGAGAAAAACCTACGAAGACACACGGGGCGGTACGATGCAGGGCAGTGGAGGTCAGATTTGGGTAGCACATGCAACCGAAAATTCTAAGGTGATCGTTGTAAGAGATGTGGGGTTTTGTTCTGAAGAGTACTGGTAGGAAAAATATTAAGTATGTATTCTACCATTTTGACTGCATAGACCCAAAATGATGGGGGTAGAGAGGCATGGAAAGAATGGTACGAACCATATTATTTATAGTACAGACAATTCGTTCGGCTTTTCCGTTTTGGGGTGAGGTGTGGGGACATGAGAAATGGAAGACCATGACATTATTGGTACAAAAATTATGGAACGCGGAATTATTAAACTCACGACTATTATTACATTGGAATGATTTGATGAATTTTTCAAATTGTGTTTTGATAAATGTGTGAAACTCAAGAAATTTGGCAAAAACTTCAGACTTGAATTTTATAGGGTAAATCCAGATAAAGTGTGAAAAGTCATCTAATAACACAAGATAAAATTTATGACCCAGTGAACTAATAACAGGAGATGTCCATAAATCTGCATGAACAATATCAATCGGAGAAAACGTAACAGTTAAAGAAGACTGAAATGGAAGGCGAACAAGTTTGCCTAAAGGATAAGAAAAACATTGTTGGACATGTTTCCCATTATTACAATGAATTAAATTATTGTTTTCTGAGAAAATCAAAGACAGGAGCTCCTGGGTGTCCGAGTCTATTGTGCCAGATTGACGGAGAGATTATTGCTAAAGCGGTGGAAGGAGATACTCGGGCAGTTAGAGATGTGGGAGGAGATACTCGGGCAGCGAACATGGATAGGAAAGGATATAGGTCCCCCTCACTATTGCATCTTGTAAGTAGTGTCCCGGTACGTAGGTCCGTTATAGAAAATCCAAACGGATCAAAATTAATTGATACAGAATTATCCGTGGTAGATTTTCTAATGGAGATTAGGTTCTTGATAATGTGCGGGGCATATAGGACATTATTTAGGGAGAAGTGGGGATGCAGTGGTGGGGTTAGTATGTGGCCAGATCCCTGAATTGGAATGCGAAAGCCGTTTTCGACTAGAATAGATTGTGGAGTATTTAAATTTCATAGTTGACAAAGATTACCAGAATTGTTGGTGAGGTGAGATGTTGTGTCCGTATCCATATATCATGCATTATCGGGCTTTCGAGGAGTCAATATGCTAAAAACATGGCCCATATTGGATTGGGAATAACTCGGAGAGCACTGCTGGCCCCCAGGAAATTGGGCCTGCTCACTGTGCCCTATTTCTAATTGGGGCGAACCTGTACTGGAGGCCCAAGACTCCAACTGTTGCGTCGGAACTGTGGGCTGATGGAAGGACTGCAAGTGGGCCGCAATTACTGGGCCACTGGTGGAAGGTGTTAGGCTTGTGTTTAAGGCCCAGTGTCCATGCTGCTGCCAGGACAGTTGACTCGTGTAGGGGACCCGACACCCTCTGCCACCACTGCGCTACTGGCCACTGCCACGTCTGTGGTTGTGCTCTGTCATGACGGCTGCCGGAGCGTGTGGGAGAGAGAGTTAACGTATATGGGCAGTAGATGAGGCAGAAACAACAGTATACGAGGTGTATAACGGCTCAGAGAGGTTATATATGGGTAGTATATAGTGGCAATGAGGGTATATTAGTCGTATACATAGTGTATATCGGCATGTATAGGCTATATACGAAGGGTATATGGCCTGCTTGAGATATAGAGAAAGAAAGAGGGTTGTATATCAGCTGTATACCAGGGGTATACAATGCTGTTTGCAGAATTGGAGGGTTGGGCCACTGTATATCAGCGTATATCATACGTATACGGGCGGTATAAGTTCGGTTCAGAGCCGGAAAATAGAGGGATGGGCGGCCGAAGTTAGGTCTTAGGTCGGAAAGGATTGTTGGCTCTTGATACCATGTAGAATTGTATTAATCTCCTTTGAAGAGTCTTTTTCATTAATACAAATATATATATAGTGTGTACAATGTGAAATTCTAATACAATAGGGATCATATATCTACCATAATTATACAACACTAGATTTGGCTAAATATATGGACACGTTATACACGTTAATACATGTGAAACATATTGTTTCTCCAATATCATTATCCGTTCACAGTTGGAATGTTTGGCTACCAGACTACTGTTTGCATATATAATCAATGTCTTGAAAATCATACATATATTGTATTAGAAAATAATGCAAAAGGACGAAATGAAAAAAAAATTAAAATAAAAAAGAGATAATACCAAAAGTAAAGAGCTATGGTCCCCCATGAAATGTTTTTATTCATGAATTAATTTGTCAGTATCTAGAAGACATAAAAAAATGTGCTATTATACGTATGCACTTGATATTGAAAGCTCCGAATTGTTTATAAGAAAAAAGCTCCAAACTATTTTGTCCTTCAATTTACTAAGTTGCGCTTGAATCTAACTTTTTTCTACCAAGTATGCATGATTTTACTCTTTAGATCTGTGATATTTAATTCGTCTGAGCAGATGTGATGAAATATTTACCACTACAACCATACATATGCAGCAAAGTAAAATGGTTCACCTAATATGAATGAAAGGATAAGTAATATTTACTTACACAATGAACGAACATAACATATGCAAGTTTTTCATAGGCCTGTCAAATAAGCTGGCTGAGTTGAGTTTGAGTGGGTCATTAACATGCTAAAAAATTATTAGTTTCTTTCCTTTATTTGGTTTGAATGAGATTAGAAGAAAAATATTCTCATAGTTGAATTTTTTGTATGTTCAACTGCAAAATTGATCTATTTTCCTTTGTTTTGGAGCTATCATTAGGTAGAATATTTTTGAGCTATTTGGATAGTTGGAGTGCATTTTTGAGCAAAATAACTAGGACATTTTTTAGCTAAAAAGGTAACAGCGAGAATATTTTTTAGCAAAAAACATAACGAAGGGTAAAATTGACTTAACCTTTTCAAATAATGCTGAGATATTTTTGGCATATATGTAAAATTCCACGCAAGTAATGTTGGTGTTTTTACAAGGATTGCAAGAAACGGAAATTACAAGTAACTGCTTATGTAAGAATTGAAATTATAATTCAACTAGAAAACTGGAAATTACAATATCACAATAAAACCGAAATTACAATTTTTGTAGAACAAGAAGACCGGAAACTGCTTTGGTTTTTGCTGAGTCGAGTGTGGTGTTGACACCCAATTTTGTCCCATCTTTTATGATTTTATTCGTAATTTTTAATATTTTTGACACTTTTAAAATAATTTTAAAATATAGGCATATATGTGTGTATCTTCATATTATTATTATTATTCGCATATTTTATATCATTTGCATTTTTTATCCGAAATGCTATATTATTTTATTCTCGCAAAATTGCATCGCATTTCCCTTTTATTAAGCATTAAGCATAATTTAAAAAATTATATTTTATTATTATCACGTTGTTATGTTATTTTAAATAATTCACATCTTTTATAAAATATATATATATATATATAATATCTTTAATATTAAACCCCTTTTATATTTTTCAATTCCTAACCCATTTTTATTTCCTAACCCAAAACAATCCAACCCAAACTAAAACCCATTTTTCGTCCAAGCCCAATCCCCAAATTAAATTCCCACAAGCCCAATTCCCACAACCCAAAACAATTAAACCCAAAACCCAATTCCCACAACCCAAAACTCCAAGCCCAACAATTTAATTCCACCAGGCCCAACCCCTCGCCTCTAACCCGACTCACCTCACCCGTCGGCCCAAGCCCAACACCCTTCCCTTATACCCAAAACCCAAACCAAAAAAACAAAAATCGAGAAAGAAAAAAATCGAGCGAACCCTCTTCTCCCAAATCGCCGACCCCACACCCCATACCGGCGACCCCACGCCGCCGGTCACCTCACCCGACACCAACACCAACCCCTGCCACCACCAACTCCCGTCACTGACCCATACCCACAAAATCCGCAACCCATGCCCTCAAATCCGGATTTTCTTTACCTTTAATTCAATTCAAACTCGAGCGTTGAGGGGTGCAAATACACCTATAAATACCCCATGTTGTTCTTCATTTGAGAAAAAAAAAAAAAGGAGGAAGATTTTGGAGAAGAAAAAAAAGGATTTTGGAAGATTATTCAATATATACATACATATTTTGTTGTGTTCTTGATTTGAGAGTATTTGGCTTCGTTGTTGTTCCAAGAATCAAGTCAGAAAAGGTTTGTCATCCCTTTGATTTCTCTGATTTTTCATCGATTTGGTCGGTCGACCGACCGAGTCGATCTTGCTCGGGTAACATTTTCGTAATTCTTGCATTTCATGTTTATGTATGTTGGTTATCCGAATTTGGTGTAAGATTTGGTTCGGATCAACGATTTGGCTCGGTCACCGACCGGTTTAGATTTTTCCAATTTTCTTACATTCTTTGTTTGTTATCATTGGTTATCCGAAATTGATGAAATTATTTGACTGGTCGAACACACAAGTCGCCTAAACATCGACCGCGGGTCAATCTGGCTTAGATTTTTCCAATTTTCCTACATTCTTCTTTGTTGTTATCTTTGGTTATCCAAATTGACGAAATTGTTTGATTAGGGTCAAACTCCAATTCGGTCAGATCTTGACCGGTCGGTCGACGGTTTGGGTAATATTTTTCTAATCCTTGCATTTCATATTCTTGTTATTGGTTATCTCAATTTGGTTTGAAATCGATTCAAGTTTGGATCACGATCCGGGTCAGATCATCGACCGGTCAGTCGACCTTGATTTGGGCAACATTTTTAATTCTTGCATTTCATATTCTTGTTCTTGGTTATCCGAAATTGGTCTTTGAAATCGATTTCGGGTTTGAATCATCGACTTGAGTCAGGGCGACCGATTTGAATATTTCCGCATTTCGTAACTTCCTGCGTATTTTTAAATCACTCATGTCTGCTTCTTTGGCATTATTATTATGTTATTGATTGAATTAATACCGCATTCTCTTTGTTGTCTTATTGATCCAAACCAATATTGCGCCCATCTTCTGAGACGCTTCCGGTTTCATATTCTCGCTTTTTATCGTTTGAATAAATACCGCGTCTGCTCGGGCGCTGTTTTTCTGTTTGATTTACTCCCGTTTTGACATTCTTTTACTACTTTATCATTTCTTGTTTTAAACTAGACAATCGTGATCTTTCCAACACCGCTTATTTCATTCTCTGTTTCAAAGATTAAAATTACCGTTTCATCTTGCATCGTTTTAAAACTAGACACCGCGTCATTTTGAAACTGCTTTCGCCATCGCCATCGCATCGCTACTTATCGCCATCGTTACCGCCATCGCCATCGCCATCATATCGTTATCGCCATCGCCATCGCCATCGCTACCGCTATCGCCATCGCCATCACATCGCCATCGCCATCGCCATCGCTACCGCTACCGCTACCGCCATCGCTACTACTTATCGCCATCGTTACCGCCATCGCCATCGCATCGCCATCGCCATCACATCGCTATCATATCGGCATCGCCATCGCCATCGCTATGCGCATCACATCGCATCGCTACCGCTACCGCTATCAAGCATCGCGCATCAAGCATCGCTATCGATACCGCTACCGCGCATCAAGCATCAAGCATCGCTTCGCTTTCGCTTACTACCGCCGCATCGTTTCCAATTTTATTTAATCGATTTGAACACGATACTACACCGCCGATGAAAAATATCCGTCGATTTTGAGGCCTACACGATTGCAAAGACGGAAATATAACTTCGGGCAAGGATGAAGACTTAAACCTTTTATCCGAGATCAACATGTTTAGTAGGCGAGGTGACTAAAATAACCAACAAGTTATATATTCGCAGCCACGACGTGATTATAGTGATCTTTTTTATTCCACCCGAGAGACCGACACGTTTAGTAGGCGAGGCAATCAAAAATAAACTACATTAGTCATATGTTTGCAGCCACGACGTGATTGGAATGTTCTTTTCAAAATTTAAGTTTGAGCCCTCCGCGATCAAAACATTCACTGTTTTGAATACGGATATGAAGTTATTTGTATTTAACTGTTTCTAACCGCTTGTTATTGACACTAGGGGACTAAAGTAAATAAAGGCAATTATTCCTCGGAGTTTATTTATTGTTATTTCTTTCTTTAATTCAGTTTTTATTCCGCTTTGTATTGTAATATTATTTATCGCACTTATGTAATTATTGAAATGCTTAGAATAGGCAAACTTAGGATTTATTCATAGGGTAGTTTAAGATTTGAAACCCGTCGCTAGCTTATTTATTTGTATGCTCGCAAACTTAGAAATCCTTCGCTAGTTTATTTATTTTAGGCTCGTCACGCGAATTCAAGATTTTCAAAACAAACTTTTGTCATCTTTATTTGCTTTATTAATCATACCGAATAAGTTTATCTTTTGTCAATTTACAATTTCGTGATTCCCAAAATTTTGTTTCTTTGGTATTATAAAGAATTTATTGTCACAAATGCATGTTTTCTAAAAACTTTACATGTATCTTTCTTTTATGTCATCCGAATAAATGCATTTGTATAAAACGCATCATATTTACTTGTATAAAATGCATTATTTACCAATTATTTGCAAAACATCTTTTAATCTATTATACTTGTAAAACCTACATTTTTCTAACAATAATTAACCTGAGTTTGACTGGATAACCGCAAGTTAGCGGATCTTAAAGGATGCCTAACCCCTTCCCTTTAGGATAATAAAGAACCCTTACCTAGAATCTCACTAGTTTCAGACCTTAAAATTGGAGTTTACATCGCAAAGACTTAGTTTAAATATTTAGGTGTCCTAATTCACCGTAAAAATAATTAGGTGGCGACTCCTCAATCCTTTACCCAGGAATCACCCCATTCGTCCGAGCTCCGCTTTGACCCGAGCCAGGTCGAAAGTGGGCGTCTGACAAAGATGGCGACTCCATCGGGATTTTTCGTGTTCCTAACCATAGCAAATTCAGGTTAATTATAATTGTGCTTTACTTTCGCTCTTTTTGCTGTACTGCTTTGATTTGTTTCCATTACGAAATTTTTTGTATGCATAACTGCTTTAATTTCTATTTTTTTACTACTTATCTTAAATTGGCATTTCGCTCATATTTCTTCCACTGAAAATTGACACTATCACACACTACACGCGAGGTGTGTTTTGCACCCGCAAATTTCTTTCAATCTACCAAATTTTAGGAGAGTTGGCGTATGCGCGAGTGTCCTGGACCATCCGCTGGTCACAGAGCCTTCTCACTCGGCAGTCCGCTCGGGAACCTTGAGTCTAGTCACCAAATCTTAGAAAATTTAAGATAGAGCTATACCACCCTTTATTTTAAGTCATGCATACATACACCTTAGGTGGGTCGATCCTTGGTATCGACTCCACAATTAAGAAATCCGCCAAAGATGTCTACGGGTCTCACAACCCAACGACCAATCATCATATTATGTGTAGGGTGATAAGGATAGACTAATCCAAGACTAATCATGACATCTTTGAAATTGGAAAATGTACATTCATTTTGTCTCATTTCCGACAAAGCATTGTAGTTTAGCAGCTTGGATCAAATCTGTCGTAATCCCGCATATCTGGCGTTTAGGCCCACCTCCGGCATAAGGGAGGCCCCCATGCATATTAGGATGCGCATTTAATTGTCTTACAATCAGTTTGTTATTTTCTACTGCTTTCCACTATGTGTATATTATTTGAATCAATAATTACTCACCTTATACTAATTTGGTTTTCTTCATTTTTCAGGAGATTCATTTTGCCTTATTTATTTCCCCAAAATTTGATTCGTGTTGACTAAAACTGGCGGAACACCCCATCTGTTATTTCCCAATCATGCCTATCCAAATTGTATTAGTACTTAATGAAAAATGCGATTTAAATTGAGGCCTGAACCACATTTTATGCATTCTAATGTATTTTTGCCTCCATCTTTTGAAAGCTTAAATGACAAATCCACATTTCTTTTGCTATTTAAAAATTTGTTTTGTTTACTAATTTTCTTTTCTCTTTCAGCATGCAAACTAATAAATCTGTCGATAATGTGAATGTGACATGTAATGAAACAAACAAACAAAATCCAAACGATGAACAGGACTTCGAAGAGTATGAAGACTCGCAACCAGAAGAATTGACAGAGGAATTGGAACATTTTGAGAATAAACCAAAGCCAAATTTAGAAGAAACTGAGGCAATAAATTTGGGGGATGCGAGAAATGTGAAAGAAACAAGAATCGGGCCCATCCGAACGCCCCACAAAGGAAAGAACTGACGGATCTTTTGAGGCAATATATCGACGTATTTGCTTGGTCTTATGACGAGATGCCAGGATTGAGCACGGATATTGTTTCGCATAAATTGCCTATCGATCCATCTTACCCTCGGTGAAACAAAAACCAAGGAAAATCAAGCCCGATTTGAGTTTAAGGGTCAAGGAAGAGGTGTCCAAGCAATTCGACGCAAAGGTCATTCGGTCACAAGATACCCGACTTGGTTGGCCAACATTGTACTGTGCCAAAGAAAGATGGAAAGATACGAGTGTGCGTGGATTATCTGGATCTCAACAAGGCCGCCCAGAAGGATGACTTCCCTCTTCCAAATATTCACATACTCATTGACAACTCGTGCAAAGCATGAGTTACAATCATTTGTTGATTGCTTTGCCGTTACCACCAAATCTTGATGGATGAGGAAGATGCAGAGAAGACAGATTCACTACACCTCGGGGTATATCGTTATCGAGTAATGCCGTTCGGACTCAAGAATGCAGTGCCACATACATGAGGGCCATGACTACCATTTTTCATGATATGATCCACAAAGAAATAGAGGTCTACGTAGATGACGTTATTATCAAGTCGCGAAGGACTTGAGATCACTGATGATTTAGAGAAGTTTTTTGACCGACCGAGGCGGTATAACCCGAGTTAAATCCCGCAAAGTGCGCATTTGGTGTCCTATTTGGGGAAAGCTGTTGGGTTTCATTGTAAGTAGAAGGGGTATTGAATTGGACCCTCAAAGGTAAAAGCTATTCAAGACTTGCCTCCTCCAAAAGTCGAAAGGACGTAATGAGTTTCCTTGGTCGCCTCAACTACATCAAGAGTTCATAGCACAATCAATGGTGATATGTGAGCCAATATTCAAGCTCTTTGAAAAAAGACGCTGCTACCAAGTGGACATCGGATTGCCAAAGAAGCTTTCGATAGAATCAAAGAATACTTGTCTAACCCACTGCTTTGGTGCCTCCAGTAACCCGGAAGGCCGTTCTTTGTTATATCATGTCGTGTTAGAAAATGCATTTGGAGTGCGTGCTCGGACAACATGACGAAACAGAAAGAAGGAGCAGGCCATATACTACTTAAGCAAGAAGTTCACACCGTATGAAGCTCGGTATACTTTGTCGAACGCACTTGTTGTGCCTTAACGTGGATTGCACAAAAGTTTAGACATTATCTGTCTGCATATACCACTTATCTCATCTCAAGGATGGACCCGCTCAAATACATCTTTCGAAGCCCATGCCCACCGGAAAGCTAGCAAAGTGGCAAATCTTGCTAAGTGAGTTCGATATCATATATGTCACCCAAAAGGCTATCAAAGGACAAGCACTAGCCGACCATCTTGCCGAAAATCCTGTGGATGAAGAATACATGCCTCTCCTGACTTATTTTCCGGACGCAGAGGTCTTGCTTGTTGGAGAAGACATCTCGTAAGAATACCCGGTTGGAGAATGTTCTTCGACTGAGCCGCAAACTTCAAAGCGGGTTGGTATTGGGAGCGCTTTGATTTCGTAATCAGTCAACACTACCCAATTTCGGCAAAACTCCGATTTCCATGCACCAACAATATGGCGGAATATGAAGCTTGTGTACTCGGACTTAGAATGGCCGTTGATATGAACATTCAAGAACCTGCTGGTTATAGGTGATTGAGACTTATTGATTCATCGTGTACAAGGCGAATGGGCGACCAAGAACGGGAAGATACTTCCTTACCTGCATTGCGTGAAGGAATTATGCAAAAATTCAAGAAGATAGAATTCAAGCATATCCCACGAACTCAAAACGAAGTTCATTGATGCTCTGCAACACCGTCCTCCATGATTCAACATCCAGATAAGAACTACATTGATCCCATCAAGGTGAGCTTATCGGATCAGCCGGCATATTGTTTCAACATAGATGGAGAGTTGGATGGAAAGCCTTGGTACCACGACATTAAGAGATATCTCAATATAGGTGAATATCCGTAAGGCATAACCAAAGATACAAAAAGGACACTTAGGAGGTTAGCAAACCATTTCTTCCTAAACGGAGAAATCCTTTATCTGGAGGACTCCAGATCTCGGTTTGTTAAGATGTGTTGATGCTCGAGAGGCAAGCGCTTTAGTTGAAGAGATACACGGAGGCACGCGTGCGGGCCTCATATGAATGGCTTCACTTTGGCAAAGAAGATTCTAAGAGCGAGGATACTTTTGGATGACCATGGAAACAGATTGCATCCACTTCGCAAAGATGCCATCGATGTCGATTCATGGTGATCTAATCAAGGTACCCCTAACGAACTCAATGTGACGAGCTCTCCTTGGCCATTCGCAGCTTGGGGCATGGATGTCATTGGCCCTATTGAACCTCGCCGTATCAAATGGACACAGATTTATTCTAGTGGCAATTGACTATTTCACAAAGTGGGTAGAAGCATCGTCCCACAAGTCAAGAATAAAGAAAGTGGTAGTTGATTTTGTCCGCAATAACATCATTTGTCGATTTGGAATCCCCGAGTCGATTATAATGCATAATGGGGCTAATCTCAACAAAGAATCGATGAATGAGATATGCGAGAAGTTTAAGATCACTCACCGCAATTCCACTGCATCGACCTCGGATGAATCCGAGCAATCAAGCGACCAACAAAAACATCAAAAGAATACTACGAAAGATGATTGATAATTACAAGCACCGCACGAGCATCCGCTTTTTGCACTTTTGGGATATCGCACTACGCCAGGACTTCTACCGGGCAACGCCGTATCTATTGGTCTATGGAATGTGTCGTGTTACCAGCAGAAGTGGAAATACCATCTTTAAGAATTATCCAAGAAGTCGAAATGAACGGTTTAAATGGATACGAATCGGTGACGTAACAATTGACGCCGATTGATGAAAAGCGATTGAACGCATCGCCACGGACAACTTTATCAAAACAGAATGGCCAAAGCTTTCAACAGAAAGTAAAACCAAGGACTTTCAACCGGGCAATTGGTGCTAAAGCGAATATTCCCTCACCAAAATGAAGCTAAAGGAAAATTCGCACCTAATCGCAAGTGGCCTTATATGGTTCACCGGTGTTGACCGGAGGAGCGTTAATCCTAGCTGAAATGGACGGTGAAGTATGGCCAAAAGCTATCAACGCAGATGCATTGAAAAGATACTACATTTAGGATTTTTACGTGTAATGCATTTCTTGTGTTGTAAAATTGCGCTCCCAGCGGGATACGCAAAGAACCCATGTCGGGTTCCGTTTTCCGAGATGGCAAATTTCCTGTAAACACATTTCTTTGTAACATGAACTACGTTATGACCTGATTCCCTCGGCGGGATACGTGGCGGCCACATCGGCCGGTCCCATTTTAGAAAATCCTTACAATCCCCTTTTGCTTGTAATGAACTACGCCATGACTGATTCCCTCATGGGGATACGAGGCGGCCTAAATCGGCTTCGGTCCCACCATTAGGAAATATTTTCTCCTTCATCTCACAAAAGACAAAATGCACCGATCTGATCACCCTGATTAAGGTGCAAGAAATCTACACAAGACTCGGTTGTCCATTCAAAAGATCGTCATTCTCATATATCAGACACTGGGGCATTTTTAAGGGATCACTGCCAGAGGACGCCGATAAACATGGAAAACCATCGGCAAACTAAGTCTTCAGCCAGAAGAATTTTGGATAAGACGTTTGTTTTGTTTCACTGCGTGTCACTGCTCGACAGACATTTGTACATATGCATACTTTCTTACAAGCAAATTATTTTCAACAAACATTTTCATTAAAGTTCAACGTAATTTTTTACTGATATGCATACTTGTTACAAACAAATTGTTTTCAACAAATGTTTTCAGTAATGGCTATCCAATACGGGGAACCAGAGAGGGGCTACAGGTCCGAATTAGCAGGACATGCAAATACCAAGACCGAAGCTACAAAGTCAACGCGAATCAACTCCCCCCTCCCAAAACTCATAAATTTATTTGAGTACAGGTTCTTCAGGTCGAAAACAGCAGGGAAGCTGCAACGTTTATGAGCAGATTCGCAAGGGCCTCCGCATCGCAACTCACTACAAGAATCACTTTCCTGTTTGGAGATTGTACAAAGACGTCATGCTAAACTACATGTTCCCAACCGTGTTGTGTCCACGGAAAGAACGGTATTTCGACTTACAGGGTCGCATTCTCATCTACTCAACTTTTGCATCGCTTATGTCCCCACATTAACTATCATGGCATGGCAATAAGGCCCCACTTTACACTACTTTTAAATCAGGCGCCCACCTTCTAATGCGGGTATGTTTTAAATCAGGCGCCCACCTTCTAATGCGGGTATTTAAATTTCAGTCAGGCGCCCACCTTCTAATGCGGGTATTTAAATTTCAGTCAGGCGCCCACCTTCTAATGCGGGTATGTTTTAAATCAGCGCCCACCTTCTAACGCGGTATGTTTTAAATCAGCGCCCACCTTCTAACGCGGTATTTAAATTTGATCAGCGCCCACCTCTAACGCGGGTATTTAAATTTCAGTCAGCGCCCACCTTCTAACGCGGGTATGTTTTAAATCAGCGCCCACCTTCTAACGCGTATGTTTTAAATCGCCACCTTCTAATGCGGGTATTTAATGAAATCAGCGCCCACCTCTAACGCGGGTATTTAAATTTGATCAGCGCCCACCTTCTAATCGCGGTATGTTTTAAATCAGCGCCCACCTTCTAACGCGGTATGTTTTAAATCAGCGCCCACCTTCTAACGCGGGTATTTAAATTTGAGTCAGCGCCCACCTCCTAACGCGGTATTTAAATTTCGCCAGCGCCCACCTTCTAATCGCGGGTATGTTTTAAATCAGCGCCCACCTTCTATCGCGGGTATGTTTTAAATCAGCGCCCACCTTCTAACGCGGGTATTTAAATTTGATCAGCGCCCACCTTCTAACGCGGTATTTAAATTTCGATCAGCGCCACCCTCTAACGCGGTATTTAAATTTGATCAGCGCCCACCTTCTAACGCGGTATTTAAATTTGATCAGCGCCCACCTTCTAACGCGGTATTTAAATTTGATCAGCGCCCACCTCCTAACGCTGGTATTTAAATTTGATCAGCGCCCACCTCTAACGCGGGTATTTAAATTTGATCAGCGCCCACCTCCTAACGCGGTATTTAAATTTGATCAGCGCCCACCTCTAACGCGGGTATTTAAATTTGATCAGCGCCCACCTCATAACGCTGGGTATTTTATTTTAAACCAGCGCCCACCTCCTAATGCGGTATTTTATTTTAAATCAGCGCCCACCTCCTAATGCGGTATTTTATTTTAAATCAGGCGCCCACCTTCTAATGCGGGTATTTTATTTTAAATCAGGCGCCCACCTTCTAATGCGGGTACTTTATTCTAAAGTGTAAACAGGCGCCCGCCAATGCCATCATCTGCACAACGTTAAGCAACGACATCATTTCAACTTACAAAGTCATATTCTCTCATACATATCTTATGCAACTGTTATACACTAACTTTTATCTTAGCTCGGTCCACGTGAATTGAATCGGCGGGAGCTTTCAAAGATAACATGGAACTATATCTCACGGCAACCAAGGCAATTTGGTCAAACGACCAACTTCAACGTCGATCCGCTCTTTCCCATTAATTTTCTGTCTGCGCCCGGTGTCATCCTAAGTCGACCTTTGGGGCATTGTTTCTTGAATGGGCACCATCTTTTTGCAACTTCTATACCCCTCGGGATTCTATTTCTTACCATGCAGATCCGAGAATCAGGTCAAAATTGGCTACTCACATAACTTTCTTTGGCCTGAAACTCTTTGATCGTCTCCGCCCAAAGAGGGCATCTGCTGACACCCAATTTTGTGCCATTGTTTTTGATTTTATTCGTAATTTTTAATATTTTTGACACTTTTAAAATAATTTTAAAATATAGGCATATATGTGTGTATCTTCATATTATTATTATTATTCGCATATTTTATATCATTTGCATTTTTATCCGAAATGCTATATTATTTTATTCTCGCAAAATTGCATCGCATTTCCCTTTTATTAAGCATTAAGCATAATTTAAAAAATTATATTTTATTATTATCACGTTGTTATGTTATTTTAAATAATTCACATCTTTTACAAAATATATATATATATATATAATATCTTTAATATTAAACCCCTTTTATATTTTTCAATTCCTAACCCATTTTTATTTCCTAACCCAAAACAATCCAACCCAAACTAAAACCCATTTTTCGTCCAAGCCCAATCCCCAAATTAAATCCCCACAAGCCCAATTCCCACAACCCAAAACAACTACACCCAAAACCCAATTCCCACAACCCAAAACTCCCAGCCCAACAATTTAATTCCACCAGCCCAACCTGTCGCCCCAACCCGACTACCCAATCTGGCCGCCCAAGCCCAACACCCTTCCCTTATACCCAAAACCCAAACCAAAAAAAAAACAAAAAATCAGAAAAGAAAAAAAATCGAACGAACCCTCTTCTCCCAAATCGCCGCCGACCCCACACCCCCCATACCCGCGACCCCACCGCGCCGGCCACCCCACCCCCCACCAACCCCCACCCCCCGCCACCACCAACTCCGCCACTGACCCATACCCACAAAATCCGCAACCCATGCCCCTCAAATCCGGATTTTTCTTTACCTTTAATTCGAATTCAAACTCGAACGTTGAGGGGTGCAAATACACCTATAAATACCCCCATGTTGTTCTTCATTTGAGAAAAAAAAAAGGAGGAAGATTTTCGGAGAAGAAAAAAAAAAAGGATTTTCGGAAGATTATTCAATATATACATACATATTTTGTTGTGTTCTTGATTTGAGAGTATTTGGCTTCGTTGTTGTTCCAAGAATCAAGTCCGAAAAGGTTTGTCATCCCCTTTGATTTCTCTGATTTTTTCATCGATTTGGTCGGGTCGACCTGACTCCGAGTCGATCGGTTCGTAACATTTTCAATTCTTGCATTTCATGTTTATGTATGTTGGTTATCTGAATTTGGTGTAAGATTTGGTTCGGATCACCGATTTGGTCAAACATCGACCGGTCGGGTCGACCGGTTTAGATTTTTCCAATTTTCTTACATTCTTGTTTGTTATCATTGGTTATCTGAAATTGATGAAATTATTTGACTTGGTCGAACACACAAGTCGGTCGGGTCATCGACTGCCCGTCGACGGTTTAGATTTTTCCAATTTTCCTACATTCTTCTTTGTTGTTATCTTTGGTTATCTAAATTGACGAAATTGTTTGATTAGGGTTGAAACTCCAATTCGGGTCAAACATCGACTGCCCGTCGACAGGTTTGGGTAATATTTTTGAATCCTTGCATTTCATATTCTTGTTATCGGTTATCCGAATTTGGTTTGAAATCGATTCAAGTTTGGATCATTGATCCGGTCAGATCATTGACCGGGTCAGATCGACCGGTTTGGGCAACATTTTGTAATTCTTGCATTTCATATTCTTGTTCTTGGTTATAAATTGGTCTTTGAAATCGATTTCGGGTTTGAATCATCGACCAGTCAGGGCGACCGATTTGAATATTTCGAATTTCGTAACTTCGGGTCCGTATTTTTAAATCACCGCCTGCATTTCTTTGGCATTATTATTATGTTATTGATTGAATTAATACCGCATTCTCTTTGTTGTCTTATTGATCCAAACCAATATTGCGTCCCATCTTCTGAGACGCTTCTCGGTTTCATATTATCGCTTATCTGTTTGAATAAATACCGTCTGCTCGGGCGCTTGCTTCGATTTACTCCCCGCTTCAGACATCGCTTTACTACTTTATCATTTTTTATCGCTTTAAACTAGACACCGATCTTTCCAACACCGCTTATTTCGCCTCTGTTTCAAAGATTAAAATTACCGTTTCATTGCATCGCTTTAAAACTAGACACCGCGTCATTTTCGAAACTGTTGCATCGCCATCGCCATCGCTACTTATGCTCATCGTTACCGCCATCGCCATCGCTATCTTTATCGTTATCGCCATCGCATCGCCATCGCTACCGCTATCGCTACCGCCATCGCATCGCCATCGCCATCGCATCGCTACCGCTATCGCTACCGCTACCGCCATCGCATTACTTATCGCCATCGTTACCGCCATCGCCATCGCATCGCCATCGCCATCGCCATCGCTATCGCATCATCGCATCGCTATCGCCATCGCATCGCTATCGCTATCGCATCGCTATCGCTACCGCTATCGCTATCGCATCGCTATCAAGCATCGATCGATACCGCTACCGCATCGCTATCATCGCACGCTCGCTTTCTCGCTACTACCGCTGCCATCTTGTTTCCAATTTTATTTAACTGATTTGAACACGATACTACACCGCCGATGAAAAATATCCGTCGATTTTGAGGCCTACATAGCTGTAAAGACGGAAATATAACTTCGGGCAAGGATGAAGTCTTAAACCTTTTATCCGAGATCAACATGTTTAGTAGGCGAGGTGACTAAAATAACCAACAAGTTATATATTCGCAGCCACGACGTGATTATAGTGATCTTTTTTATTTCACCCGAGAGACCAACACGCTTAGTAGGCGAGGCAATCAAAAATAAACTACATTAGTCATATGTTTGCAGCCACGACGTGATTGGAATGTTCTTTTCAAAATTTAAGTCTGAGCCCTCCGCGATCAAAACATTCATTGTTTTGAATACGGATATGAAGTTATTCGTATTTAACTGGTTCTAACCGTTTGTTATTGATGACTTGCGGGACTAAAGTAAATAAAGGCAATTATTCCTCGGAGTTTATTTATTGTTATTTCTTTCTTTAATTCAGTTTTTATTCCGCTTTGTATTGTAATATTATTTATCGCACTTATGTAATTATTGAAATGCTTAGAATAGGCAAACTTAGGATTTATTCATAGGGTAGTTTAAGATTTGAAACCCGTCGCTAGCTTATTTATTTGTATGCTCGCAAACTTAGAAATCCTTCGCTAGTTTATTTATTTTAGGCTCGTCACGCGAATTCAAGATTTTCAAAACAAACTTTTGTCATCTTTATTTGCTTTATTAATCATACCGAATAAGTTTATCTTTTGTCAATTTACAATTTCGTGATTCCCAAAATTTTGTTTCTTTGGTATTATAAAGAATTTATTGTCACAAATGCATGTTTTCTAAAAACTTTACATGTATCTTTCTTTTATGTCATCCGAATACGTACTTGTATAAAACGCATCATATTTACTTGTATAAAATGCATTATTTACCAATTATTTGCAAAACATCTTTTAATCTATTATACTTGTAAAACCTACATTTTTCTAACAATAATTAACCTGAGTTTGACTGGATAACCGCAAGTTAGCGGATCTTAAAGGATGCCTAACCCCTTCCCTTTAGGATAATAAAGAACCCTTACCTAGAATCTCACTAGTTTCGCAGACCTTAAAATTGGAGTTTACATCGCAAAGACTTAGTTTAAATATTTAGGTGTCCTAATTCACCGTAAAAATAATTAGGTGGCGACTCCTCAATCCTTTACCCAGGAATCACCCCATACGTCCGAGCTCCGCTTTGACCCGAGCGAGGTCGAAAATGGGCGCGTACATGTGGCACTCTGTCCTTAAGACAATATTGCCCCGTATGTATCCTTTATACGTTCCGGACAATTCGTCTCCCAAGATAAAACAGCAATGGAACAATTGAGCAAAGGAAACTCAAAAGCTACCGTGAAGAATATTGAATAACGAAATGATGCTTGGAAGATTAGGAAGAAACTGGTTTGCTATGCTTTCTGCTTTGTGTATATTCGTGTATATCAAGTGTCCCTCAACAATGGTGTAAGGAGTGTTTATATAGGAGGAAGAGGGGCTGTTTGACTGCCTCCATAACAGCCATTATTGGCCAAATAATGACCATTATGGAGGTAGTAAAGCCACCAAATAAATGGAGAAAATTGCCAACGGATTGGCCATGATTGGAGGTGTAATTCACCAAAATAAATGGCTGAATTGAGGCCGGAACGCTTCGCTTACGACCGTCGAAATTCTGACTTTCTGAAAAACGTCAGGGACCAAACTGTACATCTTGAAACTTCAGGGATCAAACTGCACATCTGAAAGAATTCTGGTCCAAACTGCACATCTGAAACTTCTGGGATCAAACTGTACTTCTGACAAAGTTTTCTGGCCCAAAAAGATAATATCCCAAGGCCCGTGGACCCGTGGACCCGTGGACCCGTGAACCCGTGAACCCGTGAACCCGTGAACCCGTGAACCCGAGAACCCGGAACCGGAGCCGGACCGGACGGGCGGGCGGCGGCGGCGCGCGTGTGGTCTTTCCTTGAACCGAAGCACATCTAGGTCCTCCCTCCTTTATACACAAGGGATACCCCTTGGGGTCCCAAACCCCAAACACATTTCGAGTCTTATATACACAACAATTCTTTCTTCCTCTACCGATGAGGGAGAATTGAACACAACACCACACTTTCCATGCTTCAAACACCTTACTTCGTGAACCAATATCTCTTTCATTTCTCAATGAAATTTGACGATTCTTGGCCCTACGGTTATCTACGTACTTAGTACATCATGCATGTGTGAAGAACCGGATTCTCCAACATACGTAACACTAGTGTTTAAGCCGTTAAAGTTGGTCGGTCGCAACTCCCGCCAAAGGCTAATTTCCAACAATCCCCTCTTGAAAGAGATTTTGGCGCACTCACATGGTGTCTTTTCATTTCAAAGAATATTTCAATGGACCGATGTTGCATAAGGAGAGGTAGCATCGACTTTGAACCTTCCATAGTTGAATACCATCGGACTTACTTACTGCGCGGTGAACGTGATATCTTGAACCGTCAGTGTTTTGTGTAAGCCAAGTCAATGGTACCAACACAACAAATGCCCTTACTCTCTTGTTCGTAATGTTTTGTCCGCTTTGGCCATGGACAACGTCTTGGATTCTTAAGTGCGTTCATTTTGAGGCGCCCGCCCTCGCACTTAAATAGGTGGTCTCTACAAGGTATCTGCTATACCCCACTTCACAAGTGTTAGGAACCATTAAAAGTTTCCCAAGAACCTAACCTCAACTGTTGAGGATCATTACAGGTTTTGAAAACTTAACCTTTACCCATACTGCAGATAGCACTTAAAGTCTATCGCGGGAACGGCTTTGGATTTGGAGTTTCTTTTCAGAAATCACTATCCGAAGTGCTCATACTTCCACCGGCGATCAATCGAACCTTTACAACTTCGTTTTCCCATTGAACCAAATTACCGGGATCTCCGGTTCGTAAGGTTGGGTTATCATTGTATTGGTCCTTATATTTTGGGTTTTAAGCCCATTCCCCTAGACAGGCAAGCCATCTGATCTTTGGGTAAGCCCTTTGTCAATGGGTCTGCTATATTATCCTTTGACTTGATGTAATCAATGGATATTATACCAGTGGTGATCAGTTGCCTAACGGTCTTATGCCTCCGTCGAATATGACGAGACTTGCCGTTGTACATAGCATTCCGCGTTCTTCCTAGAGCCGATCGACCGTCGCGGTGGCTCATTACCGAAGGTACGGGTTTGTTCCAACACGGAACATCCTCTAAGAAGTCATGAAGCCACTCAGCTTCTTCTCCTGCTTTGTATAAAGCGACAAACTCCGATTCCATTGTGGATCGGGCGATGTAAGTTTGCTTAGAGGATTTCCAAGACACACCACCACCAATTGTAAATACATACCCAGCTGGTGGACTTGGTGTTCTCTATATCGATATCCGGTTTGCATCACTGCATTCCCTCTAGTACAATTTGGATATCTCGAATAGTGTAACCCGTAATTTACCGTGTATTTCAGGTATTGTAATACCCGATTCAACGCCTTCCAGTGGTTATCACTCGGATTACGGGTGAACCTAGCCAACTTATTGACTGCGTAAGCAATATCAGGTCGGGTGCAGTTTGGTATATACTTCAAACTACCGATCACTGCGATATCGCTCCTGGTATACAGGTGCACCAAGATTTTTATCAAGCTTTTGATTTGTATCCATTGGTGACTTTATCGGTGAACTGCCTAACATCTCAAACTTTCTCAAAACATCCTCGATGTAGTGAGATCGAGATAAGACCACCGTCAGACGTCTTAGAGATTTTAATCCCTAAGATGACATCTGCGATACCCATATCCTTCATGTCGAAGCATTGTTTCAACATGTTCTTAGTCTCTAGGATTACCCTAGGATCGCTTCTCGTGATTAACATGTCGTCTACATACAGGCATATCATAACAAACGAGTCGAGTTACCTTCGTGTAAACACATTTATCACACTCATTAATGGCGAACCCCTTCGATAGTAGAGTACTATCAAATTTTTCGTGTTATTGCTTCGGGCTTGTTTCACCGTGCAGAGAGATTTGATAAGTTGACAGACTTTCTTCTCTTGCCCTTGAACCACGTACCCCTCAGGTTGGTCCATATAGATTTCTTCTTCCAAATCGCCGTTTAGGAAGGCTGTCTTAACATCCATCTGGTGTATCTCAAGGTCACGCAAAGCTGCGATCGCAATAAATACCCGTATGGATGTCATCAGGGATACCGGGGAGTAGGTATCAAAGTAGTCAAAGCCTTCTGTCTGTCGATAGCCCTTGACTACCAACCTGGCCTTGTACTTGTCTATAGACCCATCTGCCTTGTATTTCCGTTTGAGTATCCACTTACACCCCAACGGTTTATTTCCCGGAGGAAGATCAACCAACTCCCAAGTATGGTTGTGCAGAATGGAGCTTATTTCACTCTCAATAGCTTCTTTCCAGAGCGGTGCTTCTGGAGTTGACAACGCCTTAGCAATTGTCCTTGGTTCATCATTAACCATATAAGCTACAAAGTCAGGACCAAAGGATTTATCCTTCCTGGCCCTTACTTCGCCTTAGATCCATCTCTGGAGTCTCCAAGTTACGAGAACTGGAACACTAGATTCCGGATGTTCAGCCACCTCGAGATTCGCTAGATCTGAACCATTCAGATCCGGGCAGTCAAGGACTCTCGGTTCTTGAGAGCTTTGTGCATAACTTCGTTTGAGAGAGGTTATGTCTTTCTCCTTTCTAGGAAAGGTACTTTCAAAGAATAGAGCATTCCTTGATTCCATTATTGTACCCTGGTGGATATCTGGATTATCTGACTTATGCACTAAGAAGCGATAAGCACTACTGTTATTTGCATATCCAATGAATATGCAATCTACAGTCTTAGGCCCAATCTTGACCTGCTTTGGCTTGGGTACTTCAACCTTTGCCAGACAACCCCACACCTTAAAATATTTGTAGGTGGGTTTCTTTCCCTTCCATAATTCATATGGGGTTTTGTCCTTACCCTTATATGGGACTCTGTTAAGAATCGTATTAGCGGTAAGGACGGCTTCTCCCCACATGTTTTGGGGAAGACCGGAATTGATAAGCAAGGCATTCATCATTTCCTTTAATGTGCGGTTCTTACGTTCCGCCACACCGTTTGATTGAGGTGAGTATGGAGCCGTCGTTTGATGAATAATGCCTTCTTGGGCACAATATTCCTCAAAAGGCGCTACATATTCTCCCCCTCTATCGCTACGAATGGATTTAATCCGTAGGCTAAGTTGATTTTCAACTTCTGCTTTGTAACGTCGAAACGCTTCAAAGGCTTCATCCTTACTTTTCAACAAGTAAATGTAACAATACCTTGTGCTATCATCTATAAATGTCACAAAGTACTTGTTCCCCCCTCTAGTTTGTGCAAACTTCAAATCACATATATCTGTGTGAATAAGTTCTAGAGAGCGGTATTCCTTCGACGGATCGAAAAGGAAGCTTGGTGAGTTTTGCCTCTACGCACACCTCACATTTATGTTGAGGGTTTACGTCGATAGAAGGCAACAACTCCATCTTTACCAGCCTTTGAATAGACTTGTAGTTCACGTGTCCTAATCTATGATGCCATAAATTAGAAGACTCAAGCAAATAAGAAGAAGCGTTCAACTTTATTTCCTTGACGCAATACGCATGGCATTCACTTTGAAGAGGCCTTCACAGACGAAGCCCCGCCCCACAAATGTGCCATTTTTAGTGAGTACAAATTTATTTGATTCAAACACTAGCCTAAAACCAGCATTAACCAATAAAGGTCCAGAAACTAGATTTCTTCTAATCTCTGGGACGTGCATCACTTCCTTCAGAGTGAGTTCCTTGCCTAAGTCATCTTCAGACCACCTTTCCAACCCCTAGCACGTCCGAGGAAGCGTTGTTGCCCAAGAACAGCATCTTGCCGGTGACCGGAGTGTCCGTGGAGAAGGCATCTTTGTTGGAACAGATGTGGCTTGTTGCACCTGTGTCCACCCACCACTGCATCGGATTCTCAACCAAGTTGGCTTCTAGCACCACGGCCGAGAGATCCTCAATCATGTCATCCAGGAGCGTGTCCTTGACGACGGTAGCTTGAGCGTTGCCTTTCGACTTGGCTTTGTGTTGGTGCTCAGTCTTGAGCTTGCGGCATTCCTTGATCCTGTGACCAGGTTTCCCACGGTGATGTGATTACCTCTGAACGTCTCCGCTGCGGGGGCTTTGCCGTCTTTGTGGAACTTCCGCTTGTTGCTTGTTTTCCCTTTGGCCTCAGCCAGATTCGCCTTTGCCTCAGAATGTTGTCTACCCTTTGGCAAGGTCTTCTTATTATCTTTGTCGCGCCCTATTTTGACCTGCTCGGGTCAAAGCGGAGCACGGACGTGTCCGGGGTTCCTGGGTAAAATGATTAAGGAGTCGCCACCTAATTATCTTTTACGGTGAATTAGGACACCTACATATTAAACTAAGTGCTGCAATGTAAACTCCAATTTTAAGGTCTGCGAAACTAGCGAGATTCTAGGTAAGGGTTCTTTATTATCCTAAAGGGAAGGGGTTAGGCATCCTTTAAGATCCGCTAACTTGCGGTTATCCAGTCAAACTCAGGTTAATTATTGCTAGAAAAATGCATGTTTTACAAGTATAATAGATTAAAAGATGTTTTGCAAATAATTGGTAAATGATGCATTTTATACAAGTACGTATTCAGATGACATAAAAAGAAAGATACATGTAAAGTTTTGAAAAATATGCATTTGTGACAATAAATTATTTATACTATCAAAGAAGTAAAATTTTGGGAATCATTGAATTGTAAATTGACAAAAGATAAACTTAATCGAATGATTAATAAAGCGAATAAAGACGACAAAAGTTGTTTTGAAAATCTTGAATACGCGTGACGAGCCTAAAATAAATAAACTAGCGAGGATTTCTAAGTTTGAAACTAACCTATGAATTAATCCTAAGTTTGCCTATTCTAAGCATTTCAATAGTTACATAAGTGCGATAAATAATATTACAATACAAAGCGGGATAAAAGCTGAATTAAAGAAAGAAATAAAATAAATAAACTCCGAGGAATAATTCGTCGTTATTTACTTTAATCCCTGCAAGCTGTCAAAAACAAACGGTTAGAAACAGTTAAATACAAATAACTCCATATCCGCATTCAAAACAGTGAATGTTTTGATCACGGAGGGCTCAGACTTAAATTTTGAAAAGAACATTCCAATCACGTCGTGGCTGCAAACATATGACTTATGTGGTTATTTTGATTGCCTCGCCTACTAAACGTGTTGGTCTCTCGGGTGAAATAGAAAAGATCACTATAATCACGTCGTGGCTGCGAATATATAACTTGTTGGTTATTTTAGTCACCTCGCCTACTAAACGTGTTGATCTTGAAAAAAGGTTTAAGCCTCATCATTGCCCCGAAGTTATATTTTTTATAGAAAAATACATATTTGGCAATTGAATAATAAAAGAAGCAATTTTTTATGAAAAAATCTTTCAAGGTTGCAAATATGATAGAATGCAAACCTTATTTTTTAGGATTAAAGAAAATGAATAATAGATAGCCAAATTATTTTTGAAAGATATTAAAGCATGCATAACGAACCTAAAAATAGAACAAAGTAACTAGAGGCTAAGTTTGGAACACACAAGACGGTCCTAAACAAATAAAGCTAGCGGTTGGTTTCCAATTTCAAACGATCCTAAGAAATAAACTAACGGCAGTTAGACTATCCTATTCATTCATCTATTCGGGCCTAATTATTCTAAGCATTCTAACAATCACACAAAGCATTAAAATAATTATTACATGCCCAAGAATAGAAATAACTAAATTAAAGAATAATAATAAAAGAGGAAACTAGGGAGGATGATGATGTCATCCCGCCCTATTTATGTAGAAATTCGAGGCCGGAGAATGCAAGGAATGTGAATGTGGTTCTTCATTTTGGACGAAGTCATGATGAGTCTCATAACTTGAGACTCTTCGTTACTCCCGATGCATTTCATGTAAATAAAAGAAAAGAAAAGGATTAGTAGACGGAACGAAAATATCAACACATGAATATTCCTAATACATACATACCTAAATATACAACATTAAATGTACATAGGAATGAATATTCATGGCCTTCTATTCTACATATACTTAAGACATTATTTTTTCAGATTTTGGCACATTAAAGTAGCGAAGAAAGACTATATGATAACACAACCGGTTCTAAATTTAAACAAAAATAAAAGAGGCAAGGAAGACCAATGTATAAATTATGTATACATACATAATAAATTCCGTTGGACTAATCTTAATTCTTAAAGAAGCATAACATTCATAAACTTAAACTAAACGCACATACTATTATATTAAACATGGATAATATATTCCTTTTAAAATTGCACATATTAATCTAGAATATAACATGTAAATATCGTCATTTGAATCAATTAAAGTATGCTCATTTGTTTGATTTAAAGGCAGCAACCCAACTACAACATACAATAATTTTGAATATCAACAAATCGTTAAGTGTCCTAAGAATATTTAATCACGTCGTATCTCTTTCAAACACGTATTAATCTTACATTATCCGTATTGCACTTAATAATGAACCCAAGATGCCTTACTAAAGCTAATGACAATAATTAGCTAACCAACACATTGAGGTAATATCATCTATCACATATCAACATCAAAAATCAGAAATCCAAACTACAACATACAATAATTTTGAATATCAACAAATCGCTAAGTGTCCTAAGAGTATTTAATCAAGCCATAGCTCTTCCAAACACATATTAATCTTACATTATCCGTATTGCATTTAACAATGAACCCAAGATACCTTACTAAAGCTAATGACAATAATTAGTTAACCAAAAAATCGAGGCAATATCATCTATCACGTATCAACTCCAAATCAGAAATGTCCCAACAACATAAATACAATTATATAAGCAAAATCGTCTCATTATCATATTAATTAATCAAGACTACATTACTTAGCAAAATATCATACTAAATCAAGCATAAACAACACAATCAAATAAGCTTTAAGAAATATAGAAGAATTGAACGAGTCTAACCTTTTCCTGTAGCGAACCGAGGCGTGTTTTGAATCGTCGAATCCGCTCGGAAATGTTAGAATTCGATTTTGTTGTAGATTTTTTGAATTCTGATTTTTTCTCGAAATAGGACTCTTTTTTTTCTTCTGATTTTCGGATGTTTGAACCCGACCGAATGACCCGACCCGACTCTATAAGGACTGACCAAGAAGTTGACCCTAATCTTAACCTAAAAACAAAGTGAAAATAGCTAAAAATTTAGATTCTTCAACACCAAAAACCAATAATTTTCGACCTATATTTTCAAAATCTTTAAGTTGAAGAACACATGCAAGAACAAAGAGGTGTTCTTAAGAAGATTTCGGATTTTTTAGTGAAGAACAATACAAACAAATACAATACAACCAAAACTTAAACCTAAATTTCAAATTAAAATTGACCTTAAGCGAGAAAAAAAACCTTTTTCAATCCGAAAAATCCTCAAACAAAGGCAAAAGGGGGTTTTATAGGTCGCAAACTCGACCTCCAACCCCCTCATACCCCCCCCTTTTAAAACGAATTCAAATTTCAAAATAAAGGGGAGACCAAATCGATTTGGGGCGTGTTGGTGAGGTGATGGGTTTAGCGGTGTCAGGGTAGGTGCGCGGCGACGTGAGGCGGGGGTGTAGGGTGGCGGCGTGGGGGTAGGGTGGCGGTGATTGAAGGTTAGGGGTGTTAGGTTTTCTTTTCTTTTCTTTTTGAAATGGGGGGTAAGGGAATGGGTTAAAGAGGAGAGCTGATGGGTCGGGTTTGGGTTGCTGGGCCAGGTCCGGCTGGTGGCCGGTTGGGCCTGGGGGAGTGGGCTTTGGTTTAAGGGTGTTGGGTTTTGAGATTTGGGAATTGGTTTTTTTTTTTTAAATGGTTGGGCTTGGAGTTTATTTTGTGGGTTTGGTTTAAATGGGATTGTGGGGGTTGGACTTGTGGATGTTTTGAATAAAAGGGGAAGGGATGTTGGGCCAGCCGAGTTGGGTTGTGGGAATTGGGAGTTTATTTTGGGATTGGGCTTGTGGAAATTTAATTTGGGGATTGGGCTTGGACGAAAAAAATGGGTTTTAATTTAGGTTAGGTAGAAATTGTATTGGGTTAGGAATTGAAAAATATAAAAGGGGTTTAATATTAAAACATATTTATATATATATATATATATATTTTGTAAAAGATGTGAATTATTTAAAATAGCGTAACGATGTGATAAAAAATATAATATTTGCGAAATGTTTAATGCTTAAAAAAAAATGTAAATGCGACGCAATTTTGTGAGAATAAATAACATAGAATTTTCGGATAACTTATGATTATTATAAAAATACAAATGATATAAAATATGCGAATAATAATAATAATACGAAGATACACACATATATGTCTATATTTTAAAATTATTTTAAAAGTGTCAAAATATTAAAAATTACGAATAAAATCATAAAAGATGGGACAAAATTGGGTGTCAACAATCTTCCTGAATTTGCAGTTTGATAACAAGCTCTTCAAAGGTCATTTCCTTTGTCTTGAGTTTCAAGTAACTCAAACTCATTCCACGAAGGAGGTAACTTTTCAATCAGCGATGCAACCAAAAACTGCTCGTTTGGCTTTAGTCCTTCCAAATCCAGGTGATGTAAAATCATTTGGAATTCCTGGACTTGGGACATCACTGTTTTGCTGTCCACCATTTGGAATTTTAGAAATTTCCCAACGATGAACTTCTTAGTACCCGCATCTTGTGCGTTGTACTTCTTTGCGCTTTTTCCCACGACTCTTTGGCGGTGCCAACGGTAGAATATACCGTGTAGAGGGTCTGCCAAGCGCTTCAAGATATAGTTCTTGCACATGAAATCGCTATGATTCCACGCATCACGAACCATCTTCATGCCGTTAACGACATGGATACCAAGGCCCCTTCACCCGCTTCAACAGCGAAGAGTCAATTTCATCTCCAGCTTGTGGAGGATCTTCCGTAGAAGGAACCGGCCATGCCCATAATCGTTAAATAGAACAAAGCATCTTTGTCGCCATCTTTTAAATTCCGATCCCATGAACTTTTCAGTATGATCATGGTGGTGTGAAGAAGAGGGGAGCTCCAATGATCGGGAAGGCAAAGAGTGTTGCACGCTTGAACAGAGCCGCAGCAAAGCAGCTGAAGGCGGAGGGTTAACGCTTGGCCAAGAGCGGCAAAGTGGGGAAGGCAAAGAACGCGTTGCCTCGAGAGGCGGCAGCGAAAGAGCGAACATCGGTCATATTTCCAGCCATGTTATTGCAGTTACCGTAAGCACAATATTGTCTTAAGTTGTTGGTGTTTTTACAAGGATTGCAAGAAACGGAAATTACAAGTAACTGCTTATGTAAGAATTGAAATTACAATTCAACTAGAAAACTGGAAATTACAATATCACAATAAAACCGAAATTACAATTTTTGTAGAACAAGAAGACCGGAAACTGCTTTGGTTTTTGCTGAGTCGAGTGTGGCACTCTGTCCTTAAGACAATATTGCCCCGTATGTATCCTTTATACGTTCCGGACAATTCATCTCCTAAGATAAAACAGCAATGGAACAATTGAGCAAAGGAAACTCAAAAGCTACCGTGAAGAATATTGAATAACGAAATGATGCTTGGAAGATTAGGAAGAAACTGGTTTGCTATGCTTTCTGCTTTGTGTATATCAAGTGTCCCTCAACAATGGTGTAAGGGGTGTTTATATAGGAGGAAGAGGGTTGTTGATCGCTTCCATAATGTACCATTATTGGCCAAATAATGACCATTATGGAGGTAGTAAAGCCACCAAATAAATGGAGAAAATTGCCAACGGATTGGCCATTAGTGGAGGTGTAATTCAGCCAAAATAAATGGCTGAATTGAGTCTTTGAACGTTCGCTCAGACCGTCGAAATTCGACTTTACGAAAACGTCGGGACCAAACTGTACATCTTGAAACTTCAGGGATCAAATCGCGCACATCTGAAAGAATTCTGGTCCAAATCGCACATCTGAAACTTCGGGATCAAACTGCATTTCGACAAAGTTTTCTGGCCCAAAAAGATAATATCCCAAGGCCCGAGAACCCGGAACCGGACAGGCGGGCGGGGGCGGCGCGCGTGGGGTCTTTCCTTGGACCGAAGCACACCTAGGTCCGCCCTCCGTTAAACACATGGGATACCCTTGGGGTCCCGAACCCCAAACACATTTCGAGTCTTATATACACAACAATTCTTTCTTCCTCTACCGATGAGGGAGAATTGAACACAACACCACACTTTCCATGCTTCAAACACCTCACTTCGTGAACCAATATCTCTTTCATTTCTCAATGAAATTTGACGATTCTTGGCCCTACGGTTATCTACGTACTTAGTACATCATGCATGTGTGAAGAACCGGATTCTCCAACATACGTAACACTAGTGTTTAAGCCGTTAAAGTTGGTCGGTCGCAACTCCCGCCAAAGGCTAATTTCCAACAAGTAATACTTGCGGTCAATCAATTAAAAAAATAGAGTACTTGTATAAACAAGGTGGATTTCAAAATTCTTTATTCGATACTCCTTTCTACTATACTAAGATTCTATATAAATAGTATGTATACTGCTTTTTTTGTGGTTAATTTTTTGTTCGGTGTCTGGTATTCGCATCGGATCCTGACTAAATTTAGATTCACACTAGAAAATTTTACATTAAAGGTAAAACACTTTCTAACGTAACGACTCTCATATAATGTTTGAACTCAAAACCTCTAATTTTTTATAAGAAATATTATCACTCTATCACAACCCTTATACCATACCTCTATGCCTTTCTACATCTCAAAATCATTCACTTACATGCTCATAATAATTCTTTTACCCCATAAATATAAATTAGCATCACTGTTAGAGTGTAATGATGCATATATCACTATCTACTTCTTACTTTTGTTTCTTGCAAAACCTTTTTAAAGTAGTACGAAAACATTAATTTTTACTTTCCTGTTATACCTAGGCTTCCAAATGAAAATATGTAGTAATTAACTATGATTAAGTAATAGAAATATATGTTCGAATATATATCATGTATTTATTAGTTCATGTAACTACCTTATATGAGTAAATTTTTATCCCAATTAATTCAGTTACTTGTTACGCGTTAAAATATTCCTAGTGTTTGGGCTAATAGCCGCTCATTAAATAAGTCAAAAAGCAAATAGTTAATAAATTTGAATTAAAGTATTGTTAAGTACAGTGGGGTGTCTATAATTGCACAATTATTCAAAGACGACAAAGAAAATTAGGAGCAATGGATATTACGGGTTAAAAAACGGCATCAAAATTGCATTGTAAAAAATATATAAATTTCTTACTTCATGTGAAAAATAAGTGTGATGTTAAGCAAATGACAGTAGAGTCCTAATTTGTTGGGTGCACAAAAAAGCAGGGAGATTTGCACAAATAAGATAATTTGAAGATACTGTTTCTAATTTGTCCTTTATCTAATTCAAATTTGAGTAACAGAAGTTTAACAAATTTGATTTGAGTTGCACAAAAGGTTTGAGTTAGGAATGTTTAACAAATTTGATTTGAGTTGCACAAAAGGCAAATTGTTAGGAATGTTCGAACACCGTTGAAACTGGATATGGCTACTAAAAGCAGAACCAAACCTAGCATGACCAAGGTTTGAGTTGAGATTGTCCTCCGGGACATAGTCTAGTGGCAAAGTCTGGGCACTATAAGGCGCTCTGGCATGGGACAGCGTGGTTCGATTCCCCGCAAGCACGAAGAAATTCTGCATGTTGGGGAATTTGACCTTGTCTCATTGATCAGTTGTACGCTCCCAGAAAACTGACCACCGGAGCACATCCCGCGATTTACCTGGTGATAGTTGTTGAAGGACCGGTGCTATTACCTCCAGGACGTCTGGGTAATACCAGTGAAGTAGTCAGACGCAAGCCTGAAAAACTGGATTATCAAAACAAAAAAAAACAAAAAAAAGGTTTGAGTTGAGATTGACTTACTTAAACAGCAGCCAGATCAGGTCTGGATTGGAATAGAAAATGAAAATTCCCCCCTTAAGGGATATTTTAAGAAACTTGAATATGAGGGCATCCTCAAATATTGCAGACATTGTAGGAAATTGGGGCATATGATGGTTGATTCTCGGGTGCTTGAAAGGAAGAAGGTTGGTGAAGCTACGAAAGCTGTACATGACAATATAAAGACTTCAGATCAAGATGACATCTCTAAGGAGGCTAGAAAGGAGGAAAACCTGCAGGATATTGAGACTCTGCTAACCCAAGTGAGACTTGGGGAAGTTGAGCTATTTTTTGAGCATATCAGTAACTCGGTCTGCCGATTCTATGTTCGTGTGTCAGCGCGAGTATGCCGAGGAGATAGTATACAGGGCCAAAATGACAAACTACAAAATCATGTCCACTCCGGTTGATTCTAAATCAAAGCTTAGTGCTGATGATGGTAACCCAGTGTCCGTTCCCACTCTTTACAGAAGTCTTGCAGGTGCACTCCAGTATCTTACCTTCACCAGGCCTGACATCGCTTATGCTGTTCAGCAGGTATGCTTGTTTGTGCATGCCCCCAGGGAGCCTCATTACACTGCCCTGAAACGCATCATTCGATATGTTAAGGGTACCCTTGATTATGGATTACATCTGTACCCCTCAACACCGATCAAATTGTTAGCCTACACGGATGCTGATTGGGTTGTCCAGGACACACGACGCTCCACCTCCAATTATCGCGTGTTTTTAGGGGATAATCTCATTTCATGGTCTGCCAATAGGCAAACCACATTATCCCGTTCGAGTGCAGAAGCAGAGTATATGGGAGTTGCAAATGTTGTTGCTGAGATCAGCTGGCTCCGAAACCTTCTTTTGGAGCTTCAATGTCCCTTGCGTAAGGCGCCTGGCTGCCTATTGTGATAACATATCCGCTATTTATTTATCTCATAATCCGGTTCAACATCAACAGACCAAGCATATTGAGATGGATATACACTTTGTTCGTGAGAAGGTTGCTCTCGGTCATGTTAAGGTGTTGCATGTGCCTTCCTCATATCAATACGCGGATATCTTCACGAAGGGTCTTCCTCGACAGTTGTTCCTCGACTTCAGATCCAGTCTCAGCGTCCGGCCTCCTCCTGCTTAGACTGAGGGGGTGTATTAACGTGTAACACTAGGTCTAGAATCCCAATTCAATCCCACCTCCATAATTAGAATATATCCTATATATTTTGTATATAGAATTATGGTAAGTAAATGATTCATTATTTTACTAGAATTCTACATTGTACACTATATATATTTGTATTAATGAGAAAGCCTCCCAAGCAAGATTAATACTATTCTACCCTCATCATCAGCCGCATGAAGAAAGTACTGTACAGAACCCGAAAGAAGCAGAACATGGAAACAACAACAACATCGATTCTTTGAACAATAACACCCATGGTAAGGAACCTCAAGGTATGCATCTCCAATCGTATTACCCTGATGAAGAATTTATTAGCATCCCATCAGAGATCAAGGCTCTACCAAATAAAAAGCTCACTGTTGATCTGAACAGTAGTCCTGCTACTGAAATTGTGCATAATAAGGCACCAAATCAAAATAACAAAACAAGTGATGGAGCTAAAAAGCAACAACAACAAAAGGAACAACAAATCAGACCTTTGAACTAGCATATAGAGGTTTCTTCTCCTAACAGGGTCATTGTTATGATACTAGAGGATCAACTCCAATTAGAGCCTCTTGAGACCAATAACAATGATGGTTTCTCTCCTGCAAAGAAGTTCAATAACAGAAAGAGAAAAAAAGAACAAGAACAACAAAGAAAAATCTTCCTCCTCTGACAAGGGAGGAAGCAAAGACTGATTACCCCTACTATTTTTTATGATTAGTTCCATATTTTGAAATATTAGGGAGCTAAAATCTAGGAAAGCCATTCACATACTTAAAAAACGCATTCAAATTAACAAGGTGGATCTCACTGTTATCATAGAACCCTTTGTTAACATGAACAGGATCAGTAAATACATGAGATTTCTGGGATATCAACACAGTATCTCAAACACTAATGATCAAATTTGGCTATTCTGGACTGGAGAA